>JAVIAB010000160.1:54486308-55686308 GCA_032433765.1 Megaustenia siamemsis | reverse complement strand
TGGAGACAAGAAGAGAAATCAAAATCGATTACATAATGATAAAAGACAGATTCAGGAACAGCGTCAAGAAAGCCAAAACCTACCCAGGAGCAGACATTAATTCAGACCACAATCCTGTAATGATAAAAATGAAAATAAAATTAAAGAGAAGCAAACAAAAAACTAATTCAGCAACACCAATAGATATAACAGCGGTATACCAGAAAGATGTACAAGAAACTTATACTGTACAAGTAAAGAACACATATCAGAAGCTACTAGAAGAGGGGATTGAGCAGTACAGAAGAGAAAATCCTGAGGAAAAAGTCACAACAAAATGGCAATGCATAAAAAACAGCATGCAAGAATCCTGCAACACCTTGCCCAAAAAGGAAAGTAACAAAAAAACAAAAATGGATAACTGACAAAATCTTAGAAAAAAATGGAAGAAAGAAGACAAGCGAAAAACACTGCCAGATACAAGGATATAGATAATGAAATACGGAGAATGTGCAAAAAGGCAAAAGAAGACTGGCTCAACCAAAGATGTCTAGAAGTCGAAACTATGGAAAGTAAACAAAACTTAAGAGAGATGCACACAGAAATAAAGAGAATGACGAATAAAGACAAAAAAACTACAGGAAACGGATGTATTGCAAACAAAGAGGGAAGAATGCTAACAGACAACAAAGATATAATAGATAGATGGCAAGAATATATAACAGAATTATTTCATGACGAAAGGGACAAAAAGCAAGACATAAAATGTACATACAACTATAAAATCCTGAAATCTTAAGTAGAAAAAGCTATAATGATATGATAATATAATAATAGCTATGATACAGGCTCTAGAAGAGTTTTGCGTCGAAGTGATCACAGACATATGCAATGACATATACTATACAGGATACATACCAAACGATCTAAAAACATCAACTTTCATTGCATTGCATAAAAAGAATGGTGCAGTTGAATGCAGTGACTTCAGAACAATAAGCCTAATGAGCCAGGTAACACAAATTTTACTAAAAGTTATACAGGGAAGGATTCAGAATAAAATCAATACTGAATTAGATGAGCAACAATTTGGATTCAGGAAAAACAGTGGGGCAAAAGAAGCCATATTCAGCATGAGAACATTGATTGAAAAGTACACAGAAGTAAACAAACCAATATATGCCTGCTTTATAGACCACACCAAAGCTTTCGATAGAATACACCATAACCAACTTATAGACTGCCTAAAGGATATAAATCTAGACGACACAGACATACGACTAATATGTAATTTGTACTGGGAGCAAACAGCAATAATAAAATATAACAAGGAGAACTCTACACCCATGGACATAAAAAGAGGAGTAAGACAAGGATGCATCCTATCACCAAGCTTGTTCAATCTATACACTGAGCAAATCTTTAAAAACATCTCAGAGATACCAGGCCCAAACATTAATGGAAAGATAATCAATAACCTAAGATATGCTGATGATACTGTACTACTAGCAGAAAATCCTAAAGACCTACAACAATTGCTTAATGTGATAAATATAACAAGCAAAAAATATGGACTAGAAATAAATATCAAAAAGACTAAAACTATGATCATAAACAAAGAAAATTCTCAAGACCTATAATTAAATATCACAGTTGAGGAAATACATCTGGAGACAGTCCAGAGCTACAACTACCTGGGACATACTATAACCAATGATGGAAAATGCAAAACTGAAATAAACAAAAGAATAGGTATGGCAAAAAGTAATTTTAATGCCATAAAAAATAGACTAACAACAAAACAAATATCTACAGGCCTGAAACTAAGAATGGCAAAATGTTACATCTTCTCAATATTCCTGTATGGTTCAGAAACATGGACATTAGACAAGAAAACAGAACAGAAAATTGAAGCCTTTGAAATGTGGATTTATAGAAGAATAGGTATAATTGGATGGAAACAAAAGATAACAAACGATAAAGTTTTAAAACAACTGAAAATAAAAAGAGAACTACTAAATACAATTAAGACAAGACAAATGAAATTTTTGAAACATGTTAAAAGACACAACAGCCTACTAAAAGTAATATTAGAAGGAAAAATACAAGGTAAAAGAGGCAGAGGCAGACCAAGACTAACATGGATGAGTAACATCAAAAGATGGTCAAGTCAATCTATGACAGCGTGCACCATCAAAGCAAGAAACAGAGTAGAATGGCGATCCATGGTAGCCAACCTTCGCTGCGGAGAATGCACACGATGATGATGATGATGATGATGATGATGATGATGATGATGATGATGACTAATGACATATTAGTCGTATGTCTGTTTCATCTAGATTTATATCCTTTAGGCAGTCTATAAGTTGGTTATGGTGTATTCTATCGAAAGCTCTGGTGTAGTCTATGAAGCAGGCATATATTGGTTTGTTTACTTCTGTGTACTTTTCGATTAATGTTCTCATGCAGAATGTAACTTCTTTTGTCCCGCTATTAATCCTAAATCCAAATTATTGCTCATCTAATTCAGTATTGATTTTATTCTGAATCCTTCCTTGTATAACCTTTAGCAAGATTCTTGTAACATGGCTCATTATACGTATGTTGTGCCCGTTTTGCCTGTGTTATTTCTTTGCAGGACAGGAATGGTGAAATTTGTCCGATGATTTGACAAGCTTTGTCGCATTTGACTCTATTTCTGCTATTTGTGAATTATCGTTTGTCACTGGACATCTTAAGTATTTCAATTCCACCACTTGTTTCCACTGTCAGTTCATCATAGGTGAAAAGATACATTTTCGGATATGAACGTCAATTTATTTGTGTTTGAACATTCAATGTTGTGATCGGTGTATGTTATTGATCCGTTACTGCTGTATGATAGTTTTGAAACAGTAAAGGTGTTTACTACTAACATTTTCCCGATAATTGTATTTGTTTTATAAGTGTATTTGTTTAATCTACTTAAACAACCCATACATCAGGCACTGACTGGACCGAGATTGATAAGGTCGACTGACACGGCGGATACAGATGTAAAATAAAGTAAAAAGAAGGTGGTTCTAAAAATATGTAGAGGTGGGTACTTGCTCACAGACTCTACTATTATTCGATGTGTAACGAGTGTGATTTCTCTTTCTACTGGCCATAGATTGGATTATGGAATTAACTCAAACCAACAGAAATGGGATCCAGTGGTCACTGACCAAACAACTTGATGATTTAGACTTTGCTGATGACATAGCTCTCCTATCACACAGCCACCAACAGATGCAGGATAAAATGAGCATACTTGATGAGAGATCACAATAGCTAGGACTGAAGATTAATAGAGATAAGACCAACATTATGAGAATTAATATAGTTGGAAATAACCAAATAAAACTAGGAGAAATACATCTACTAGACGTACAATCTTACATATATCTGGGCAGTAATATAGATAAAGAAGGAGGAACAGAAAATGATACCAAAATAAGGATATCAAAAGCAAGAGGAGCTTTTATTGCACTGGGAAACATATGGAAATCCAAAGAAATTAGGTTAAATACAAAAATAAAAATTGTCAACCCAATGTTAAGTCGGTCCTATTATATGGCTGTGAAACATGGAGAACAACAAAATTGACAATCACGAAGATACAGACTTTCATTAATGGATGCTTACACAGAATAAAAGGATGGAAATGGCAGGACAAAATCATCAACCACAGAATTATGGAAATGTACCGGTCAAATACCAGTGGATAAAGAGATACAGCGAAGACGATGGCGCTGGATAGGACACACACTATGGAAGCCAACTGAGAGTATTACACAACAGGCCGTTTTTTGGAACCCCTAGGGGAAAAGACAAAGAGGAAGACCAATGAATTCTTGGAGAAGACAGATAGAAGCAGAGATGAAGATGATGGGGAAGACAGGAATGATCTTAAAAGAATGGCAAAACACAGAACGACTTGGAAAGTGTTTGTTGAAGACCTATGCTCCACTGGGAGCTAAAAAAAAGGAAAAGAAGAACGAGTGTGATGATTGATAAGTGTATCCACACGAGAACAAAACATACATATAAATGATATACGACAGAACGAAATATATATACATGTATATACAACCCATATACATAGTCCAGTTGGGTTTGCCGTCCCCACAAATCTCTCTCATACTGCTATACATTTCTTACCTTCATGCACACCTATACATGTGCATATATCTGTCTGCGTGTGCACTTGCACATTTGGACACAGATAGGTGTGTTCCGATAAGTTTTATGGTAATATATACAGACGTTTATGAATGTATATGACTATGTACGATGTACGCATGCGTTTTGGTACATCTGTTCGGTGTGCACACCAGTAGTATACAATGCTCCATTTGCAGCGCATTTGGCCGTAAATTAACAAAGATATATAGTAGGCGCATTTAGCGCCTAATGTTCTCGAGTGCAGGGGAGTTAACCATGACCTCTCGTGTCTGGGTGTTGACTACTCGTTTCGGTGACCACGGAAGTGACCTGTTTATGTCTGGTGTGTGCTGACTTTGGAGTTCTTGATGTACTGGATCGATAGTGATAGTTTAGTAGATTATACAACATCAATGCTGATAAGGCGGCCAGGTGACCTTGTTATCTCGGTGACCGTAAGGTGCGACCGTATTTTAGCTTCCTTCATAGACTTCCCTCCATTGTAACACTTACTCATTCTCTCCATTTACACATATAATCTCTCCTTCTTCCTAGACTTCTCTCTCTCTCTCTCTCTCTCTCTCTCTCTCTCCTATTCCCTCCTAGACTTCCATCTATTGTAACACTTACTCATTCTCTCCATTTAAGCCCATTATCTTTCCTACTATTCACTAGACTTCTCTCTCACTCCTAGACGTCTCTCCTACCATTCCATCTTCCCTCCTCTCTCTCCTAACATTCCGCCCTCCATCGTGTTTTTAGCTTCCGTCATAGATTTCCCTCCATTGTAACACTTACTCATTCTCTCCATTTAAACCCATTAGCTCTCCTTAACTCCCCTAGATTTTTCTCTATCTATCTCTCTCACTCTTCTCTCTCTCCTATTCCCGCCTATATTTCCCTCCATTGTAACACTTCCTTATTCTCTCCATTTATGCCTATCATTTGGCCTTCCTTCTCTCTCTCTCTCTCTCTCTCTCTCTCTCTCTATCTATCTTTCTCGCCTATCCTCTCTTAGACTTCTAACCTATCAGTCTACCCTCCATCCTCTCCCTTTACCTCTTCCGCATCGTTCCGCCCTCCCTCATATTTTTAGCTTCCCTCCTATTGCAACATTTAATTATTCTCGCCATTTATGCCTATCATCTCGCCTTTCTTTTCCTAGACTTCTCTCTCTCTCTCTCGTCTCTTTCTCTCTTCTAGCCCCTACTAGACTTCTCTCCTACCATTCTACCCTCCCTCCTCTCTCTCTCTTTCCCTCTCCTAGCGTTCCGCCCTCATTCGTATTTTTACCTTACCGCCAGTGTAATACATTAACAACATTGAATAACAATTACAACAAGACTTAAAATATCTACTTTATAAACAACCAATAAGATAAACATATGAAAGCGAAGGAATAAAACATTCAACAAGACTTAACATACGCACTTTATACACATTATCATTAATACAATTGAACATCCTTTTATTGATAACCTACCACATCGTTATGAGTTAATAAAAAAAACAGAAAAAAATATTCCACTTACAGCGTAAAATATACCCATAACACAGGCCGTTAGACTGAACATTACTATGAAAATAAGCTTCCGTGAATCAATCGCGCTTATAACACGAAGTCTCATATGCGACTAGTTTAAATATAATCTGGTAAATAAAAGTTGGGCGACACTATTCCACCATCGACTAACATATAGGTTAACCAATCAGAGAAGAGGATTTCTGTCGGACACCCACCAACGAAAATACTGACCTCGGTTTAACTAATCAAAGAAGAGGATTACTGTTATCATGACAACTGACCTCATTTTCCACTTGAAGTGCTGTCGAGTCTGACGCATGGGTTACTTTAAATCGATTCTGTCCCTGATACAAGCCACCTGCCGGGCCAATGGTGGGGGAAATAATACAGGTGGTGGGTTACTTGAACGCGCTTTGACCCCTGATGCAATACCAGAGGAGTTCCATGACAGTCATAATAGTTAGACACAACGAGTAGAAAGTTATATTCAAGGTCCACAAAGTTAGGCCAAATCGCACAATTTTAGCACCAAAACACAAAAAACTTAGGATCAAAAGCAAAAAGTCGATTTCAAAACCCTACAGATCTACTCCCATACTCACACTAGTTAAACACATCGAACAGACAGTTTTATCCAAAGTCCCAAAAGTTACGTCAAATCGCAAAAATTTTACCCCCAGAACACAAAAATGTAGGCTCATATTTAAAAAGTCGAACTAAAAATCCTAAAAATCTACTCCCATACTCATACTAGTTAGACACAACGAGCAGATAGTTATATTCAAAGTCCAAAAAGTTAGTACAGTTCACAAAATTGTACCCCCTTAGATATCCCGATATCAAGAATTTACTTTAAAATCACTTTTATAATATTTTACTTCCAGCCATTTTTAGCGATACAACTATGAAATTATATTTTATAAATGGTAAATTTACACTCTAGGCTCTTCCCAAACTTCATACTAGACACCCCCGAAGCAAGATTTTGATTAAAAATCACGTTTATTAATTTTACCCCCTGACCATTTTTGAGGGATACGCCTATGAAACTGTTACAAAAATAAAATTTTGCCTCTAGGCTTACCTCAAACTTTATTTTAGGCATCCGCATACCAAAAATTTAATTAAAAATAACTTTTTTGAATTTTACCCCTGACCATTTTTTAGGGATACGCATATGAAATCACTAACCTCTAGGCTTACCTCAAACTTTATTTTAAACATCCCCGTAGCAACAATTTTGCTTAAAAATAATTTTTTATGAAATTTACCCCAGACCATTTTTGAGGATATCTAATTATGTGCTATTTTGGCACACAAGGTTTCTGTTTTTTGAGATTGTGGTTCTGCCCTATGTGCCGTCTTCGGCTTGAAAGGACGATAAGAGATATATCTAATTCCCATTAAAAAAACAACAAAAAGCTAGTAGTGAGAAAACCATAGAATGCTAGCCAAATTCAGACAAATGTTAAACATATTAGTGTCTGTACATGTTAATAATGTTGCTGTACATTTTTTGTTTGTTCGGATGTTCGGATAGCGTTTTACGGTTTTCTCACTACTAGCTTTTTGTTATTACTAACAAGAAACTTAGTGGAAGAAGACATATCAACCAACACAGAACTGGAGTCGTCAGTCGCTGGACACTGCGAGACTTGCTGAGGAGTGGATCTGAGCATCTATGAACATGTTCGGAGTGCAATGATGATGACCCGCAAAAACTAAATACCTGTGTCCGCCTTGTTAGGCTTATCAATTTAATCCAATCAGTGCCTGATCAAGCTCCGGACCACAGGAAACTGACTTATTTTCCTTTTTTTTGGATAGTTGTGCATATTATCTATCTATCTATCCATCCACCCACCCACCCACCCATCCATCCATCCATCCATTCATCCATCCATCCATTCATCCATCCATCCATCCATCCATCCATCCATCCATCCATCCATCCATCCATCCATCCATCCATCCATCCATCCATCCATCTATCTATCTATCTATCTATCTATCTATCTATCTATCTATCTATCTATCTATCTATCTATCTATCTATCTATCTATTTTTCGTTCGCCTGAAGTATTGTATATATCTGCGATGTCGTTTCCTGTATAAATTTTACTGCTTTTTTTTTTTATTCTTGCAGTGGCCCATAGAGTTATGTCTGTAGTGTTTTATCTATGGACCGACTTCCGTTGTAAAGATGGTGGGATCTAGGTCACGTTCTCTTGATCGCTGCAGTAAGTGCATTCGGAATCTGATTAATTTCGGTTCTCCGTTGTACTTTTCTGCGTTAAAGTAAAAGTGATGATCTTCTTATTACATCTGTGCCGCTAAAGCGATGTTGTACGCCGGCAACAGTCCCTTTTTGACAAATCAAGTATTGTGAATGCGACCTTCCAAAGTCTAGACATGATCTGCGCTTTACGTCACATTGGTGCTGTTCATGGCCGTTGTTGGAATTATTTGACGCAAGTTATTTCCATGTTACTTATCAATGTAAACTACTTCGTCAGCAGCAGTTTTATCTCTTTACGGAATTTGCAGTGTTGTGTTCGTCTTAGGCTGCTTTTACTAGAGTAATCAGAAATCGAAAGGGAGCGAAATTGTGTGTGCGACTTTTTTGTGTGCTACGTCCATCATAATGGTTCATCGTATATCCCTAGACTCTAGACCTTCCGTACGCTAATCTTACGGTCGGTTGTTTGATGTGCAATGGGGATAATCTGACGACTAACTGTGTGTCTTTATGTTCGGAATTGGAGTCGACAACGATGACCTAACATCATCAAGCGCTCTACATTTTTTTAAAATATGACGATCATCATTTTCAAGAGGACGTGAACTCCCGGTATATGGTGGATAGGCGGCGAGAACAATTGAAGGCTATGCATGAAAAGTGTTCCTTGTTGCAGTTTCCTCATATTCAAAGTCCGGCTTGTCGCAGGAGCTACTGAGTTAAGTGCTCTGTGCACACCGTGAGCTGTGTGTCTCATCCGTTTTGATCATGTTTCGATATTCCAATTGCTTTTGATGAATGATGATATCGTATGACAGGGAACAGTTGGCTGTGTTCACTTTCTGCGCGATTTCGCCTTATGTCTTTTGGCGTGTGCTGAAGCTGCTATGATGGGAACTACAGTTACCTTTCTTTGTTTGGGAGATGAGATTCGGATGATTTTACGCTGACACGGGCGGTTGAGCAATTATGGATTTTAATTCGTTTGCAGTGATACCGGGGCCTTCCATAACCAAATAACCAAAATCTATGGACCAATGGGTTTTCCTGGCATTCTACTATATTCAGTAGTATTGAAGTATGTGTTAAGCAGTCTGGGGCGCCTGTCCACATGTACATGTAGTTGAAGGTGCCGATCTTGAATTTTTATACCTATAACTGTGGAGTCGATTGTGTCTTGTTCTGATGTGCATAATGATTACTTGTTCAAATCTATTCATATTATAGAAAGGAAAATATCTTGGTTTGGGGCTTGTGGTCCTCTGATTGATTTGATTATCTATTTCTTCTTATATGTAAATGGTGCATCTGGGTGTGTGCCTGTTGCACCTTCCTCTGCCAGCTGATCTGCTCTCTCGCTTCCTGGTATTCCACTGTGAGATGGGATCCACTGCAGAGCAACCCTGTGGTGCTTGCAGAGTTCAGTCAATAAGGTCTGAATATGTGGCAGTTTTCTGGATTGTTGTGTCTGGGGATTTGTGTGGTTGTGTTTGTCACTGATCTTGCATCTGTCAAAAACACTGAAGGTTGTGGGCTAAGATTACAGTTGAACAGTTTTTTCTATTGCCAATTATTTTTAGCTTAGATTTCTGCATCGCAATTGTGACATTTCCCAGTTGCTATTTTATTCATATCCCTAGTGTTATTTGGGTACTCTATGTATGCACCTGCTCCCCCATTCTTTACTGTATCTGTGCTGATCCATCTGTGTACACACGAATCCATAGGTCTTGTGTGTATTCTTCATCCAATAAACTGGCAGTGATTTTTTTTAAGCTGTATACTATTCTGTTCCTCCTTGTCAAGTATTCCTTTCTCTTCTGTCCGTATTTGTATCGAATCTCTCAGTCCAGGGGATCTAATCTGGTATGGACAGTAAGTGGCTGACAACTCTTGGCATGTCTGGTGTTTGTCTATAAATTCGTTTCACTTGGTGGATAAAACTGCTTCTCTTAAGCCGTCCCAATGCAAGATTTTGGAATCGGTCCTTCATTGGATGTCTCGGTGTTCGTGAGAATGTGTCTGCCTGTATCAGTACCTTTGTCTCACTTCTTTCTCTCATTGCTGGTATCCTCCTCAGTTTCTCCATCTAAAATATTAGTGTTGATTTCATTGCTCAATGGGGTGACCTTGAGTGCCTGGTTTTGTACTTTATCCAGCTCTTGCACAGTCTGATGCTGAGCACCATGCAAATGATCCATATTCTAGATGTGGGCGTATCTTCTGGTAAACTTTACAGAGTATTCTCCCACTCGCACCCCACGTAGTTCCATACAGCTTTCTCAGAATAGCTAACTTCCTCCTTGCTTTTTGGGTTGCCTTATTTGTCGGCTGTTTCCAAGATAGTTTGTTGTCAAATGTAACTCCTACATAAGTAGCTTGTATGTCTTCTTTCACAGGCTTATTGTTTATGTAGATAGTTCCTGCTTTTTGTTTTTGGGAGAGAGTGAAAAGTTTAATACTGCATTTGTCTTTATTGATGGTGATACACCATCTAATTGTCCATGATTTCAGTGCATTCATAGCTCTTTGTAACAATTTGGAGGCCACTGTTGCATACTCCTCTGTGCACCACATTACCAAGTCATCTGCATACATTGCCACTTTGATACCATGTAGTAGTTCAGTAACTAGGTCACTGATGTAGACTAGAAAAAGTGTTGGAGATAGTACCCCTCCCTGTGGGACGCCCTGCCGCAGTAAGATCTTCTTACTTTTAAGACCATCCAGTTGCACTCTGGCTCTCCTGTTATACAGGTATGCTTTCACCCATTTGTACATCCTGCCATTTACTCCATAATTTCTCAGTTTCTTCAAAAGTCCTTACTTCCATACCTTATCAAATGCTTTCTTTAGGTCTATCCATGCTGCTAGTACCGGTATCTTTTCTGAAACGCATCCTCAATTTCCTAGCAAAGATAGGTTGTCTGATCTTCAGTAGAGTAACACTGTCTAAAGCCTGCTTGCTGTGGGACAAGGAGGTTTTCACTTTCCATGTACCACTGCAGTTTGAGACAAACAACTTGTAAGACTGATTGGTGTATAGCTGGATGTCGAACCATATTTTCCTGGCTTTAATAATGGTATCATAGTTGCCTTTCTCTATGCCTGTGGCACTCTACCTGTGATCAGCAAATATTGTAAATCTCTTGTAGTTTTTCTTTAACTGCAGTTCCAAAGTCAAGGTCTTAATCATTTCATTGGACACTTCATTACTGCCTGGGGTCTTTTCATTTGTAAAACTTGGATATTTACCTCATGTACAACAGAGGTGAGATGCAGAATGGCTTGGCAGAAGCAGCTTTCCATAACATGGGGATGATACTATGCAATCCATTTGTGACAATAGAAACAAGAAAAAGAGTTCTTAAATGTTATGTAGAGCAAGTCTTAACATATGGATGCGAATCATGGACAATAGGACAACAGACAAGAAAATAACTGGAGTCTGTAGAAATGGGGTTTTACAGAATAATGTTGAGAGTACCATGGACAGCTAAGAAGAGTAATGAAAATGTTCTGAAAGAGGTCAACGCATAAAGAGAGCTAATTTCAAATATTAGGAAGAAATAATCATAAATGTTTGGCCATGTAATGAGAAGGGAACAGCTGGGATATATTGTAACAACTGGGAAAATTGAGGGACGAAGAGATAGAGGGAAGCAAAGAAAAAAAATACCAGACAGCTTAAGAGAATGGCTTGGCAGAAGGGAAGGTCAACAACAGAAATGATAAATAGTTGCCGAGATCGAAAGTTGTGGAGAAACATGATCACCTACGCCAGTAGGCCCGGTGCTTGATGATGATGATGATGATGATTTACCTCATGTATGGTCCATTCTTGTCTTATATTTTGCTGCTTTAAGCTGGTCTCTTGTCGTTTCTCTGGCTAATTGCAATATTGTCTTTTGCAAAGGATTCTGAAAAGTTATTTGCAGCCTGTTTGCCTGTTAGGATGTTTCCATCTTACTTCAGTTTAATTTTCGTCTTTCTTTCTGTACCTCTCATCATTATCCTGTATTACAAGGTTCCACGCCTTGTGTCTCTTTGAAGATTCAAGAACTCTGTTTTCTCTTTTGGCTTGTAGTTTAGCCCAATGAATTTTTTTTTTGATTTTTTTTTTTTTTGCGTTCGCCAGCTTTTTACCTCTGACGAAGTCCCTAGAGTCTAGGAACTGAATTGTGCGTGTTAATCCGTTTTTTTTTTTTACTGGCAGCCGTGTGCACAGGGGACCCTCGCCACACAGGCAGATAACTCCATCTTCGGAGGTACTCAATTTTTCCGTCAATGAGTAATTGATGTTTCAAGCCGGGCCCGGCTGCTGAGATCAGGTGTGGTTGCCGCAGAGACAAATCATAAATAAAAATCCTAACTGGTGCAGCCGGGATTTGAACCCACAACCTCTCTGTCTCGAGGCCGGCGACGTCCCCCCCCCCCCTCCCACGCTTGAAATTTGGCCTTAACATGCTGATAGTTATTGTGGTGTTCCTGGCAAGGGTTATTTTCTGCTTACTTTCGAGATATTTCCATGTCATTGTGCAGTTGCTCTAGTTCACTACTCCAGTATGGTTTGTAGTGTTTCTGTGCTCCACTAGGTATTGTTTCACTGGCATCTTGTAGTATTAGTCTACTGAATTCATCATCTATTTTGTTGATGTATCTGCCTGTATTTAGATCATTAGTCAGTACACTGTTGTACTGTTGATACATTTTCCAGTCTGTATTTTTAAAACTCCATTTAGAGAGAGTGCTGATCTCTTTGACAGCTTCATTTTGTACCACTAAAAAGACTGGTCGGTGGTCGCTGCCTCCAAGTTGTTTCCCAACAATACATGTAATATTCCAATCCGGGTCTGGTGAATAGAAAGCAAGGTCTGGTGTAGATGTGGTATGCCATGATCTGGAGTAGAATATTGGTGGATCTGTTGTCTGGTTAAACAGTAAAAGTCCACTGTCGTCCTGCTAATTTTCAAGTTCTTCACTTCTCTTGTCCATATGTCTATAGCCCCAGCTCTGTGAATGGCTGTTGAAGTCTCCACATACAATCATTCTTTCTTCTAACGAAACTGTGTCTAGTGCCCATGGGCGGTCGCTTGGACAGTAGTAGATGAGTAAATTAAAGTTCGTATTTTCTGTTCTGAGGTGCACTATCTGATATTCAGCCCCATCCATATACACTTCAAGCTGATATGCATTGATGTTGTTCTTTACAAATGTCAATATTCTGCCCTTTTGTCTATCTTTTCAGTCAGATCGGTAACACTGGGATACTCTAATCTTCAAGGCTATGTATCTGTTTAGATGGGTTTCCTGCAAGCAGTATACGCTTACTTAATCTTCACGTAGGATATTTTCAAACTCTCATCTTTTACTGTACCCATCTCTTTTGCTGTTGATACCTTCAACAACATTGGAGCTAGCATATGATCACAATGTAATTAGATTTCTGTATTGCATTTCCTCATATATTTTTTTGTGTTTTTGTTTATTGTTTCAGTTGAAGGCTTTCTTGACCGAAACGTCGTTCTACTTTTTTTTTTCTACCTACGGAAAGGTGTTACCGTACCACTTTTTTTTCCTTTTTTTAATTGTCGTTCTTATTATCAGCTTCGCATTTCTATACATCTTTATGCCTTTACCCCTTTGATATTGTTACCCTGCTGATATTGTGTCATATGTTCTTCATGGCAATTAGTTTTTGTGTTGCTATTGCTAATCTTCTTTTGGTCTCTTTCTGGTAGTCTCCATTATTAGTTACTACAGATCCCAGATATTCAAATTTTGTTACAATTTCAAGTTCTTCACTGTTGATGATTTTGGGTGTTGGCTTTTTGTTTTGTCAATGGACATTATCTTACATTTCTCTATGTTTAGATAGAGATTATGCCCTTCCCTGCGTTTTTTTTTTACACACTCAACCGTCTCTTTAAATCCTTCTGCACTGTTAGAGAGGAGAACTGTGTCATTAGCATATGTTCTGGTGAAAGGGTCGAACTTCATAAATCTGTCATCTTTTCTGACATTTCTCGTTATGTTCTCAGCTTAGATATTGAACAGCTATGGAGAGAGGATGCACCATGCCTCACTCCTTTTTATAATTCAAGCCAATGTGATATTTCTCCCGCTATTCTAATAGTTATTTGCTGTTCGTGATATAGTGATTCAATAAGGTGAATTTAGTGTGTTGGAAAACCCATTTCTTTTTTGATGTTTCACAGTTTCTGATTTACGCAGTCAAAGGCCTTGCTATAATCTATGAACCATGAATACAGTTCTATGTTGTATTCTCTACAGTTCTCATGGATATTTTTCAAGTTGAAGATGTGGTCCCGGGTACCTCTCCTATGTCTGAATTTTGCTTGAACTATATGAAGTTCCTATCCTGACTTTCTTTCGATCCTCTTCATGATGATCCTCATAAGTATTTTGCTGGCATGGCTTATTAGAACCATTGTTCTGTAGTTGGAACACAGCTTCAGATTGCCTTTCTTTGGAATGGGGATGTACACTGATCTTTTTTAGGCTTTTGTCCAGTCTGTATTTATCCAGATCTTCACACACATTGAGTGGTCAATACCAACACTGGCCTCCTCTTCAGCTTGAATGAATTCAGCTGAAATATCATCACTTCCTGGTGACTTCCCTCACTTCAGATTTTTTATTGCGGAACGAACTTCATCTATTATAGAATAGGCTCTGCTTATTTTTCTACACTTTCTGTTAATGTGTTTCATTGTTTTAAAGTATCTTCGTACATTGTTGCGCAGTACTCACTCCATCTTTGCAATAAATCCTTTTCTTCAGTTAGTGTGTTGCTCTTCTGGTTATTAATTACTTCAACTAATGTTCGAAAATTGCCTGGTATCATTGTAATTTCTCTGAACATTTCTCCGTCTCTCCCTTGCTCATTGAGCTCTTCAATTCTGCCACAGACGTTCATAATATAGTTTTTGTTGTTTCTTCTTATCTCTGATCAAACTGCTTTTGTGTATGTTCTGTATTCATCGTTGTTTCGCTTTATTCCTATTTGCTCAAGTTTTCTTCCTTTTTTTTCTGTGAGGGCCAGTGTTTTTTTTCTGATATGTAGTTTTGCTTCTTGTTCACTTTTCTGGGGATGATCTTGTATGCTGACAAGATGAGAATGTCTTGCTTGTGTAGCTAGCTAGTCTGGTGATATGGCTTCTTGTACTGCCTTCGACATATCAATTAAAAAAAAACTTCTATGTTTGATTCTGATGGTATAGCAGCTGTATTACGTAAGCGTATTGGTCGTGCCCCTCACACCACATTTTAAAGCCTTATTTTGAGCTCTACTATTAGTAATCCATGATCTGAATAGCAGTCTGCGCCAGGTAGTGTTTTGGATGAAGTTGCTCCAGATCTCCATCTTTGCTGGACCAGGATGAACTCTATTTACTTTCCCTTGTTGCCATCCGGAGAGGTCCAAGTGTATAATCTTCTTGGATATTGTTTAAACAAAGTGTTGGTAATAGAATCTCATGGCAAATTTATATCAGTTTTTCACCTCTGTCGTTTTCTCTCTCTCTCTCTCTCTCTCTCTCTCTCTCTCTCTCTCTCTCTCTCTCTCTCTGCGATCAGGACTCAATCAGAGTAGGATTCCAGACTCTCACATGAAGTCAGCTGTCAGGTTAAGTGTGTTGATCGCCCCCACAGACAGAACATCACAATTATAGTCTGCCAGATCCATTTTGATTGAACACCCGTTAAAACGTTGCACTGTGTTCTGCGCCAGTGGCCCAGTGCATCCAATTTCAGCCAGCATTTTATTCAGGTTTGCTTTCCTTAGCCTTTGATTGTCCCCATTCTTCCTGCAAGGCAGCAGATTGTCTTTTCTGTAGGGGGATTCTGCCCTTAGATGGTCGGCCCTCCCAGGTTTACGAGCACCATCTGCCCGAGTCACCAACACAGACATGCACACAGCGATACGAGGCATAATTAACACTGACACACATCAAGATATGAGATATGACTAACACAGACATACACGCAAAGATATGACACATGACTAACATAGACATGCACACAAAGATATGAGATATGACTGACATAGATATGCACACTCAAAGATATGACACATACCTAACATAGACATGCACACAAAGATATGAGATATGACTAACATAGACATGCACACAAAGATATGAGATGTGACTAACATAGCCATGCACACACAAGGATATGAGATGTGACAAACACAGACATGCACACACAAAGATATGAGATATGACTAACATAAACATGCACGCAAAGATATGAGATATCACTAACCCAGACATGCACAAACAAAGATATGACACATGACTAACACAGATACACACTAAGATATGATATATGACTAAACACAGACACACATAAAGATATGAGATATGATTAACACGGATACACCAAGATATGAGATATGACTAACATTTCACACACCAATATATGAGCCATGGCTAGCGCACACACACACACACACACACACACACACAAGTTAAGATATGAGCCATGGCTAGCACAGAAACACACTAAGATATGAGCCATGGCTAGCACAGAAACACACCAAGATATGAACCTTGTCTAGCACAGAAACACACCAAGATATGAACCTTGTCTAGCACAGAAACACACCAAGATATGAACCATGTCTAGCACAGAAACACATTAAGATATGTGCCATGGCTAGCACAGAAACACACCAAGATATGAACCTTGTCTAGCACAGAAACACATTAAGATATGTGCCATGGCTAGCACGCGATAGCTCAGTGGTTAGTGAACTGGACTAAAAAGGACAAGGGGTAGGGTTCGATCCTAACCGACGGCTTCTGGGTTCACCCAGCCTTTAATGGGTATTGGATTTTTTCTGGGAAAGTGAAGCGGCACGGGCGTAATACCGACCACATTATCCCAAAAATCATGTGCCGTAGGTCTGTAAAATTTATGGTCACTAACACCATTTTCCCTATACGCCACTTGGCGTGGCGGGGGTACTTTACTTTTTTTTTTTTTTACATGGCTAGCACGGAAATACATTAAGATATGAACCATGGCCAGCACAGACACACACTAAGATATGAACCCTGGCCAGCACAAACACCTACCAAGATATGAATCATGGCCAGCCCAGACACACACTAAGATATGAGCCATGGCCAGCACATACACCCACTAAGATATCAGCCATGACTATCGCAGATACCCACTAAGATATGAGCTACGACTAACACGGACATACACTGAGAATTGAGCCATGGCTCAATTCATGAGAAGCAGAAGAGGAGGTAGAAGAGCAGCGATCGCGAAAGGTATCCATATGATTGGATTTGTTGTAGTCGGCAGACTCTTCTTAACGTGGGTCATCGACATACGAGACACAGGTCCCTGTTAACTGTTCACATGTTCCGTTCAAACAATTGTCCGGAGATTTGAGAGTGCAGTCTGACCCGTAGAACGTTCCCTTTCATGTACAGTTCCCGGCTGACTGTTCACAGATGTCGTTGAAACAGTTGTCCGGACATTTGAGAGTGCAGTCTGACCCATAGTACGTTTCCTTGCAAGTACAGTCTGCACTTTCCGGGTCACATATGATGCCACAGCCATAAGAACATGTCTGTACGCACAATAGCCCAAAATTACCATCGGAACAAGTGTCATTACAGGTATAGCCAGGATGTTTACATTGTAGGCATTTTCCGGACTGTTTCTCACATAAAGGACAGACACTGAGAAAAGACCTGGAGCAGTCGTGTCCATAGATTCCATGTGAACAGTTGCCGTGACACGTACCGATGATGATGTTGCAGCCGCCTTTATTATATCCACTACACACTTCACAAAACGACCCAGAATGCCCGTCCAGACAATAGGTGTCTGTAAATGTTTGCACCTCACACACCGTCAGTGCACTGTCGGCCTGCGAAATGGTCGGTGAGAACTCAATCTTAATGCGTGCCATTGGCGTTTGTGTGGTGACTACAATAGTGTTCACAGAAACATTAGGGTGTGATATATCATTATACTGGAACACTACGCCGCCACTGTCAGAGAAAGCCTTTAGAGTGGCATTCTTTACCCGAATCGCAGTGCTAGCTCGATGATAGATTCAAATGGTGTGCGGACAGTTTCACGGTAAAACTAAATGGTTCTGCCTCATGTAACAATGAATCAAGGTTTGTAGTTAGTCAGCACGAGATTGGTGTCTTTTGCTCTGGGGCTGGTCTGATCAACAAGTTACGGATTGAAAGGGCAATAGTTGTAAATATCTGCTCCATCTACATTATCGGGGGTCGGAGTGTGGCTCTCAAACAACACAAACCAGACCGACATATTTAATGCTTGCTATACAGGAGATGGATGTGGACCAGAGGCCGCAGTTAATGGCAAAACAAAGACCAATATCTATGACAATGACTGCACACACACAAAATTGAGAAGTGGAACCATGGGGCGTGGCAAAGTTCAGATACCAGCAAACAGGATTGGTTCCACTTCTCAATTTTGTGTGTGTGCAGTCATTGTCATAGATATTGGTCTTTGTTTTGCCATTAACTGCGGCCTCTGGTCCACACCCGTCTCCTGTATAACAAGCATTAAATGTGTCGGTCTGGTTTGTGTTCTGTTTGAGAGCCACATTCCGACCCCCGCCAATGTATATGGAGCAGATATTTGCAACTATCGCCCCTTCAATCCGTAACTTGTTGATCAGACCAGCCCCAGAGCAAAAGACATCAATCTCGTGCTGACTAACTACAAACCTTGATTCATTGTTACATGAGGCAGAACCATTTAGTTTTACCGTGAAACTGTCCGGATTGTTAAGTCATTCACATAAATCCTAAACCAGGAGAACGCCAAAGATTGATTGAGAGTTTGTCTCAACTGATGTAGAATTTGTGTCCGGATTACATGTGGTGTCGTTGTTATCAAACAGGAAAGTAGGTTCAGATTTTGGGGCGTATTTGTACACGAGATCCAAGTACTGACACTGGGGTCTGAAATATTCATGCTGACAACTGCCATTGTTTGGGCATGTCCCTGTAGTTTTGTCACAAACGGAGTCATTATAGCAGTGACATTGTAACGTACGATTTGCCCCAAACCAACCATCTGCACAAGTTAGGTCATTAGCTTCCAAGGCCGCGAACGAAGCCAGCAGAATAAAGACTTGATCTACAGCGATGGTTAATGAACTGTGCGCAAACATTTATTATCAAACCCGTGATTACATTTCTAAAAATCCGCCAACTCGCTGTGATAACAGATAGCGTGATGTTCTCTAATAGAATGAGACAAACCGTTGGAGACAAGCAAAGTCAACATTATTTACATCATAGGTCGAACGCAAACAAGCCGTCGTTTTTATGTCCTATGCTAAATGGCTCCCAAACTTTTTAGCCGTCCTCAGTTCTTTTCATACCCATGTTTGGGTTGAAGTCTCCCATAATTATTTTTAAATCTCTTTTAAATACTCTTTCTATGGCATCCTGCATTGAGCTGTAAAATTCTTCAATTTGTTCATCATTTGCTGCTGCTGTGGGTGCAGATACATTTAACACTGTGATTTTTCACTTTACATTGGGTCAGAGGAAAAGAGGACGACCTCGAGAAAAACTGGGGGAAAAAAAACTCTTAACAGAAGAGGCAAGGTTGGCAGTATAGACTCACTCTCTATAATCGAACTGCTCGCACAGAATAGAGACAATTGGCGGGATACTATACAAGCCCTATGTGCCGTCTAATGGCGCTAGAAGGATCAAGAAGTGATCCAGTGGATATCATTACACTGCAATACACATGGAGAAGGGTTTTCAGAAAGAATACAAGCAATAGAACAAGCGAAAATATCACATGAAGACTATCTAAGTGAGTCAGCAATGAAGAAATTACATTTATTATCGAACTTTGAAGAACAATACAACTCAACGCGGAAACAAGACCACCCAAAAATACAGGGGGGGGGGGGGTGGATATTACCAACTCTCAAGGAGTGACGAATATACATACTCTTACTCTGCATTGGCCAAAAAAGAATGAGACATCATATGTACTCCCAAGTCAAGATAGGCAGGCACAACCAGTCTCAGTCGGTATACCCTAGCAGATATGGGAGCAAAACAATGCCATTTGATTAGACACAGACTCCCCGCACTACACAGACGTTTAGGGGAAAACGTGGCCCAAGACAAATCGGAAGTGAAAATATGATATGGTATAATGGCCATATGGTGTAACCGATTTCTGCAACAGACACTGGTGTAGCAGACTTGTTCGACATGGAAAAGAGAATCCGAGTTTGAATGAATCACTGGAATGAGTCATATAAATAGCAGATTTGAGTTGGCTGTGGTTTCACTTTCGCCTTAACAATTCCAGATTTTTAATTGTTTAGTTTAAATGCGAATAAGAATACTATCTATTTAATATCAAATTTAATAATTATTCAAATTATTAGGCATTCAAAATGATGTGACTGATTTTTTTTTTAATTCTGTGAGTGTGTGTGACTCCATTTCACTCACTATGTTCCTTGGCCTTATTCATATTTAATTCTTCTTCTTCATCTTTCCTTCCTCATCTGCCTTTCAGCGTCGAGGGGAGATATAATTTGCGGTCTTTTGCTCTTCTGTTCGCCCCTGCTGCTGTTATGTTTCCTAGTGCTTCTAATATTACATCGACCCATCTTTTTCGTGGTCGACCCTTGGGTCTGGTGTTCTCACAACGTTTGTTGAAGGCTCGTTGTGTTGTGTTTTGTTCTTTCTACCTTGTCACGTGGACAAACCATTTTATCTGTTGTTTCCTTATATATTCTATGGCGGGGCTATTCCTAGCTTTTTTCTCAGTTCTTCATTTCTGATCTTATCTCTCAGACTGTTTCCTGTCATTCGTCTAACACATTTAATATCTGTAGTGGTTATTTTTTCTTATTGTTCTTGCATCTAGGGTCCAGGTCTGGCATTGGTAGCACAACGTTGGAATGAAGATTGTATTGTATAGTGCTCGTTTTGCCTCCAGAGTTATTTCCTTGATGGACAATAGTGGTGATAACTGTCTGATGATTTGACAAGCTTTGTTGCATCTTGATTCTATCTCTGCTGTTTGGGAATTGTCGTTTGTCATTAGACTTCCTAGGTATTTGAATTCCTCTACTTGTTTTAGTTGTCTGCCTTCTATAGTTATGTTGATGTTCTGTTTATTTTTGGCGACATTCTTGACTTCTGTTTTGTTGATGTTGATTTTCATGTTGTATTTTGTGCCTGAGATGTTGAGTTTGTTTAAGTGTTCTTGTAGGTCTTCTATTGTTTCATGTATTAGTGCCTGGTCGTCTGCAAATAAAAGCTCGTTGATCTCCTCTGTCTCTGATGGGTTGGCTAGCTTGCATATATGGTCCATGTATGTAATAAACAGTAGGGGGGATAGTACGCACCCCTGTCTTACACCTGATCTAACTTCGAAGTGGTCTGTGTAGCCTGCTGCTGTTCTGACCCTGCAGCTGCTGTTGACGTAGAGACTTTTAATAAGGTTGTTTAGATGTTGGCTTACTCCGTATGTTGTTAGTATCTCCCACAGTTCTCTGTTTACTCTGTCGAATGCTTTTTCCTGGTCAATGAAGGCTATGTATACGTTTTGATTGTGTTCTGTCGTTTTTTTCTGCAAGCTGTTTAATGTGAATAGTGCGTTTGTACATCCTCTGTTTTTTTCGGAACCCCATTTGAGAATCGCTTAACTGTAGTTCTATTATTAGTCTCAGCCTTTTTCCCAAGAATTTGGCGTATCGCTTTCCTACATGGCTGAGAAGAGATATACCTCTATATTGATTGCAGTCTCTTTAGCTACCTTTTTTTTCCATATTGGTATGATGAATGCCTGTTGCCAGTCTTCTTGGGCTTATTGTTGGTGCCATGCTGCATTAAATATTCTGTGGAGCCATTGCATTCCTGATTCTCCTGCTGCTGCTATTATTTCTATTGGTATGTTATCTATCCCCGGTGCTTTATTTCTTGGTGCATTTTTAATTTCATTATTAATATATACAAATATATTTGCAGCATAACAGAATGTAACATTTAAATATATACACAGGAGGAAACATTCTCCAAATATATTTTAAAAAATGGAGAAGAAAAAAACAGAAGATGATGATGATGAGGTTACAGATGAGGCTTATTAGAGATAAATCTTGTCAATAGAAACAAAACTATGCCCGTGAAGTTTTATAAACTCCTTACTGATTGGTTAATATTTAAATCGTCATGGAGACGCTTGTAATAAGTAAATAGTGTGGTGGAAACATATCACGTGACAGTTCCTGTGCTATTTCCTTCATTTCAAACATGGCTGTCTTGTTTCAGTATCCCTGATAATTGTTTTTTCCTATAATTTCTTTCCTCTTGATCAGTTTTAACTATTAATTCGCTTAATTATTTTTTATATTAATAAAACGTGTTCATACCGTCGAAATAAAGCTGAAGCAACCTTTCTGAAATGCGGACCAGATAGAATCAGTCACATGTCAATGAAAAGAGATTATCATGGCTGAGAACTATATATGAGTATGAGTTAGTAGAGATAAGAATATACACAATAATTTCATCTAAAGTAAAGCACCCCAGCTGCTAATGTAACGACGGCAACAAATTATATACCAGGACTCGAAAAATATTATAATTGTTGTTTGAATTTCTGATTTTACCACATATAACTCCAGCTATATTATTTGGGCACGAGCTATGGCAGAAGAGAATGAAGTAATTGGATGTGCATCAGAATTTATTAAAGGTAAGTTGTCTGAGTCTGAGTGAGTCTCTTTTCAGTTGAGTTGAAGAAGCAACATCATTCAACATGCATTTTAAGTTTTTAATGTCGATTATAATTGATATTTAATATAATTATATATGTTAAATATTTGGCTAGTTTTTAGTTTTAAGTTTAGTAGTTTATTAGTTTATTTTTTTAATAGTTTTGTAAAACTTATAATTATAATATATTATATATTTTATATGAGTATGCTCAGAATGTATTTTTGTATATATTATGTATTTAGTGTATTTTATATAATTTTATAAATTTATATATATGGCATGGCCCTTTTCATCTTGTCAATGTCAGACTGTCTAGTGGAGGCTATTTAATTGTGTATTTTTTGTTGTTGAACCGAGGTTTTGTTTTTGTCAAGCAGCTTCTCTTGTGGCTAATTCTACCAATGTTTGACAAACACACACACGGCTACAGAATGAACAAGTAGTCAGGCCCACTCAGCCCACTGATTACTGATCCACAGGGTTTTCCATCCTTTTTCATGAGTCTTTTCACTTCTAAGTTTTGCCTTAGCACAGTTTCAAATGATGTTATACCATTCCTTATACATGCTCTCCATGATGTGCGATTACTTGCCAGATGTTCCCAGTCATTTTTACAGATGGAGAAGTCATTGAGAGATGATTTACAGATATCTCTATATCGTAGTTTATTTAGGTCTGCCGATTTGTCTTTTTCCGTGTATTAGTTCACCTTATAGTATTTGCTTGGGGATGCGTTTTTCTTCCATTCGCTGGACTTGCCCCAGCCATAAGTTGGTTATTTTGTCCTGCTATTTGATGTGTGTTATTCTGCGGAGGCATCGCATGTGGAAGACATTTATTTAGTCTTTTTTCATGATTTGAGTATGTTGTCCAGGTTTCAGATCCATATAATAGTGTGCTAAGCACACAAGTTTGATATATTAAGAGTTTGGTCTTTAGTGTTAGTTTCATGTTGTTCCATGCCCTTTCTGTGAGTTTGCAGAAAGTCGTAGCTGCCTTACCAATTCAGCTGTTTATATCATCATCAAGAGAAGTAGTTTGCGTAATTGTGGATCCAAGATATGTGAATTTCTGAACTGATTCTAGTGGACAATCTTTTAAAGTGATTAGTAGAGGTTTGCTGTCGCCTTGACTTAATATTACTGTTTTCTGAACACTAATTGACAGTGACAAAAGGTCGCAAGCTTTGTCCAGGTTGGTGATCAGCGATTGTAGGGTGGCTTCACTATGAGCGACTAGGGCTGCATCATAAGCAAAAAAAAGTTCTTTTAGTAGGGCAATATTTGTTTTTGTTTTCGCTCTTAGTCGTGCTAAGTTGAACAGTGAGCCATCTGATCTTGTGCAAATGTAAATGTATCCGGAGCTGTTTTTGGAAGCGTAATTTAGAAGGGCCTCAAAAAATATGCCAAAAAGGGTGGGAGATGAGGACACATGTTTCACTCCGTTGTTGACTTTAAAATTCTCTGATGAACTCCCATCAAAGTTGATTTTAGCATTCATGTTTTCATGAAAGGACATAATCAACTTAAGTACTTTAGGTGGGCAGTCTATGTTTTCTAACACCCTGTAGAGCCCATTTCAATTTACTGAGTTGAGGCCTTTGTGAGATCCAAATAGGCAATATAGAGCGGCATATTTTGTTCCCTGCGTTTTTCTTGTAATTGTCTAAGTGTGAAAATCATGCCTGTAGTTGACCTCCTGGCTCTGAAGCCGCATTGAGACTCAGGAAGAATATGTTCTGCAAGTCTATGCAGGCTTTTTATTATTACTCTCGTAAAAGCCTTGCAGGCCGTGCTAAGGAAGGAGATGCCTCTGTAGTTATTGCAATCACGCCTGTCTCCTTTTGTTTTTGTATAGTGTTATGATCTTAGCATTTCTCATATCATGGGGTATTTCTCCTTGTCTCCAGAATTTTATTAACAGTTTGTATAGATGTGGAAGTATTACGTTTAAGTTTTCCTTTCGTACCTCTGTGGGAATGTTGTCATTTCCTGCAGCTTTTCCTCTTGAGAGGGCATTTATGGCATTAGCAAGTTCGTTCATAGTAGGCTCAGCGTCCAGCTCAGACATTGTAGGATATTTAGGTATTGACTGGGCTAGAAGTGTGTTTACTGGTCTGTCATCATGGTATAGGTTGGAGTAGTGTTCTATCCATCTTTCCATTTGTTGTCCTTTGTCAGTAACAGGTTCTCCAAACTTGAATTTTAGGGGAGCTAATTTGGTTATTTTTGGTCCAAGGGCCATTTTTATATTGTCATGCATGGTTTTTGAGTCGCACCTGTCTGAGGCTTTCTACTTAATAGTATTGTAACTTATGAGTATGCTCAGAATGTATTTGCGTATATTATATATATATATATATATGGAGCCATGATAGCTCAGTGGTTAGTGAACTGGACTACAAAGGACAAGAGGTCGGGTTCGATCCTGATCGATGGCTTCCAGGTTCACTCAGCCTTAAATGGGTACTGGATTTTTTTCTTGGAAAGTAAAGCAGCACGGGCATAATACGGACCCCATTACCCCAAAAATGATGTGCCGAAGGTTTGTAAAAATTATAGTCACTCACACCATATTCCTTATACACTTGGCATGACAGGGTTCTTTACTTAATCTTCTTTTACCTTTTAGCTCCCTGTGGAGCATAGGTCTTCAACAAGCACTTTCCAAGTTGTTCTGTTTCTTGCCATTCTTTTAAGATCATTCAATATCTTCCCCATCATCTTCATCTCTGCTTCTGTCTGTCTTCTCCAAGAATTTCTTGGTCTTCCTCTTTGTCTTTTCCCTGGGGATTCCAAAAAAGGGCCTGTTGTGTAATACTCTCAGTTGGCTTAATTTCTCATTTCTGCTGCTACCTGTGCTGCTTTTCCTTGTTCGTTTAGGGCACGTACATTCAAGAGTGAATCAGTGAAGGTCACAAAATCATATTCTCTCTGTGGTTTTACTAACTACAGGTCAGGTGGCTTCTGTTGGATTGGAAATGATAACTTACCACCACTGTGTGTCTATATGTTTGGAATTGGAGTCATCAACGATGGCCTAACATCATCAAGTGCTACGACGATCATCATTTTCGGGAGGACGCGAACTTCCATGGTATATGGTGGATAGGCGGCAGGAACCATTGTTAGGAACCAAATATATATCATGTACCTTGCCGGTTGGCGTAGGCGATCATATCCCTCCACAATCTTCTATCTACAGTGCATCGTATCAGTTCTGTTGTTGACTGTTTTTCATGCCATGACACCAAGCTATCCAGTATTTTCTCTCTTTGTCGTCCGCGATCTCTCTTTCCTTTTATTTTGCCAGTTGTAACCAAGTATTCCAACTTTCCTCTTCTCATGATGTGCCCGAGAAATGTTGATTGCTTCTTTCTGATGTTTTTTAAGAGCTCCCTTTTTGTGTTGGCCTCTTTGAGAACCTCCTCATTGGTCTTTTTATCTGTCCAGGGAACTTTCAACATTCTTCTGAGAAATCCCATCTCTGTGGCCTCTAATCGTCTTTTCATTTGTTTGTCTACTGTCCACGATTCGCTTCCATAGGTCAGAATTGGTTCTATATAGCACAGATGAACTCTCTTTCTCATTTGTATATATATATATATATATATATATATATATATATATATATATGAGCCAGACTCCCATCGATCATGGCAACACTTAGGATTCGTAGACTAAGATGGTTGGGCCATGTAAGAAGAATGGCAAACAATTGTATTCTCAAACAAATATTGTACGGCCAACTTAAGGACAGAAAGAGACCAAAGGGCAGACCAGTGCTGAGATATAAGGATGTTTGCAGGTCTTCCTTGTGGGAATTTTCTATCAGTGAAAGGAACTGGGAACATGTGGCTGTGTATCGTAGCACATGGAGAGCAAACATAACAAATAGCACAGCAACTTTCAAGATAGTGCTGATGTAAAATTTAGAAGACAAAAGGCGCAAGAGAAAGGAGGCAAGGCAGGGTACCGGTACACCTTGCTCGTTCTGTGGATGGATCTGTCTGTCCAGGATTGGCAAATTCAGCCACGAGAGATGTTCAGTAAAACAGCACCCAGTATGTGACACTAATGCTTTACCAAACTATTGGCTTGTCATGATTGCTAGCTACCAACCGTCTGTCAAGACGTCAAAAGGCCATATATATATATATATATATATATATATATATATATATATATATATATATATATATATATCATAGAATAAGAATAATATACAGTATAGGTAGTAATCAATGATTGTATGACGCATGTGTAAGTTACTGCAAAGCTCTACAGGTTAGTTAAGTGTAGTTAGTAGTAGTAGTAGTGTGTTAGTGTTGTAGTTTGAGAATAGTTCAGACATGAGTATGATAAGTATTATCACTATCAAACTATGATGATATCTCTGTTGCTTTGTTTGAAGGTGTTGTTTGATTTTCATGTATCACTGTTGTTTTACTTTAAGTTGATAGTTGTTTGATTTTAAATTTCAAGTATCACTGTATCACAAGTATCCTATTTAATATCATAGTGATATACATAGTGATGTTGACTTAATTGAAGTTGATATCCTGTTATTTGATTTTCAAATATAACTATTTAGTATCACTATATAATATGTGTTGTTGGGAGCCGCGATAGCTCAGTGGTTAGTGAACTGGACTACAGATGACAAGGTCGGGTTCGATCCTGACAGATGGCTTCCGGATTCACCCAGCCTTATGGGTACCAGATTTTTTCTGGAAAATAAAGCGGCATGGGCGTAATACTGACCACATTACCACAAAAGTCCTGTGCTGAGGGTCTGTAAAAAATATGATCACTAACACCATATTCCCTATACGCCACTTAACAGGGGTGTGACAGGGGCTCTTTACTTTTACTTTATATAATATATGTTGTCTTATTTGTTTATTTACCTGATATTGATATACTGTCTGTCATTTTATTTTCATCTTCAAACAACAAAGTAACTAAGCTCATGATGATGACAACTCTTCTCCAGCAGTATTATAGAATGAAGTTAGATGTAGTTGCTACTGCTCCTCCTTTATACATCATTGACTCACTCACTGAGACTCTCTTCAAGAAAGCAGCTGTTACTGTTATGGTAGGCTATCATCAGTCCATGCTAATTCTTCCTTAGGTCTATAATGGGTGGTTCTGTAATGCGCATAGTAGGGTATTTGAAATGGGCAAATAACTATTATATTAGGTGATTTAAATGCAAAGGTAGGAGTAGCTAAAGTGCAAAATGTGACTGGAGGACATGGTCTTGGAGAACGAATGACAGAGGAGATAGATTGATAGATTGGGCGATTATAAGTAACACCTGGTTCAAACAGCACCCTAGGCGACTATGGACATGGCAAAGCCCAGACAAAAAAGTACACAATAAAATTAATGTTATACTGGTACAGAGAAGATTCAGGAATGGACTAACATCTGTTAAAACAAGGTCAGGAGCAGACTGCAATAGTGGTCATGTACCAGTAGTTGGAAAGATAAGAGTAAAACTGCAAAAGACACAGAAATTCCCAAGAAATATGAAATTAAAATTAGATATGCTTAGAGTAGATAGACAGATGAGTGATAAGTATAGTACGATAGTACAAAATAGGTAATAATGCTATTGAAAAAATACAGGACATCGAATGAGCAGTGAGAAATGCTCAGGCAATCAATTCAACAAACATCAAAAGGAGTAATACCAGTGACTAAAAGAATCAACAAAAAGAAATGGATGACAGAAGAAATATTAGAACTAATGGACGAAAGACGAAAACATAAGAAAGAAGAACGGACATACAAAACATTGCACAAAGAGATCCCAAAACAAATGCAGAAAAGCTATGGAAGGATGGTTAAAGCAGAAATGTGAAGAAATGGAAAAACAACTAAAGAAAGACTCCAAATGTATGCACAATCAGTTAAATGAATTGACAGGAAGAAAAGAAGTCAAAGTTTCAGGATGTGTGAAATCAAAGGAAGGAAATATAATAATGAAACAGGAGAAGATAATGGAAAAATGGACAGTTTACTCTAAGATGATGAAAGACCAGAGCTAAAGAAAAGACACAGGCCTATCAATAATGCAGAGTGAAGTGGAGGATGCAATTCCACCTGTGAAAAGAGGCAAAGATCCAGGTCCTGACAATATAACAATCAAAGAGGTAAATGCATTAGGAGAGCTGGGAGTACAAGTCATAACAAAACTACTCAATGACATATAAAACACTGGACACATACTCAAAGATTTACTAAAATCTATCTTTGTAGCCATACCGAAGAAGTCAGGCACCACTGATTGTGAGGACCATCGCACTATCAGTCTCATGAGCCATATGACGAAAATATTACTAAGAATCATCATGAGACGTGTAAGGAACAAAATAAAACCAGAAATAAGTGAGGAACAATGTGGATTTGTGGAAGGAAAGGGCACCAATAATGTAATATACATCTTAAGAACATTGATAGAATATAGAGGTAAAAAAAGATCTATATATGTGCTTTATAGACTACACAAAAGCATTTCACAAAGTAAAGCATGTGGAAATAATCAAAATGCTGGAGAAATTAAACATTGATGGCAAGGATCTGCGAATCATAAAAAAACATGTACTGGCAACAAACAGCAGCTATACGAATTAGCAACCGAACAGGACAATTCCAATATTTAAAATAAGGTGTCAGACAAGGCTGTGTTCTGTCACCGGATTTGTTTTCACTTTACAGTGAAAATATTAAATCAATAGTAGGCAAAAAAGAAATTAAAGTCAACAATCACAACATAAATATTTTGCGATATGCGGATGACACAGTCTTAATAGCAGATACAGAGAATAAACTACAAGAAATGATAGGCATAATAGTGGAAGAAAGCAACAAGAAAAGTCTCAGTCTGAATAGTAAGAAAACAGAAGTAATGGTAATATCAAAGAAACAATCATCACCATCATGCAGCATAAAAATAAACAAGACAAATCTGAAACAAGTGCAGCGTTTCAAATACTTGGGCACAATAATAACATCAGATGGAAGATACACCACAGAAATAAAAAGCAGAATAGCTCAGGCTAAAATAGCATTTAAAAAAAATGAAAGATATCTTATGCAACAAATCTATGTCAATAGGAGTGAGAAAGAGAGTTCATCAGTGCTATATAGAGCCAATTCTAACCTATGGAAGTGAATCATGGACAGTAGACAAACAAATGAAAAGATGGTCAGAGGTCACAGAGATGGGATTTCTCAGAAGAATGTTGAAAGTTCCCTGGACAGCTAAAAAGATCTATAAGGACATTCTCAAAGAGGCCAACACAAAAAAGGGAGCTCCTAAAAAACTGTAAGCAACAATCAACATTTTTTGGACACATTATGAGAAGAGATAAGTTGGAATACCTTGTGACAACTGACAAAATAAAAGGAAAGAGAGATCGCAGACAACAAAGAGAAAATACTGGATAGTTTGATGTCATGTTATAGAAAACAGTCAACAGAACTGATACGATGCACTGTAGATAGAAGATTGTGGAAGGACATGATCGCCTACGCCAACCGGTATGGCACATGATGATGATGATAAATATACAGTTTCTGTGTGAAATTGTATCTTTCATTGCAAATATTACATTAATGAATTTATTCATCCAAAGCACCAGAAGTTTTCTAGGTTTAATCCAAAGGCTATAATCTTTTGTAGTATTAAAATGAATTGTTTTGTTGTTTCATCTCATGCTGATTTGGAAATGATATATTTTGACTAACTTTTGCCTATGAAATAACTTAAATAGCCATTTTAAAGAATGTATTAAAATAAATGTTTTGTTTTCATAAATCAAATTAATCCAGTTATGAGAACACTTTCAATATTTTAGGATGTTCAATTCAGGTATTCCTTGAACTGTTTTTTCATTATACATTTATTTCTTTAGGTAGAAGTAGTTGTTAATTGTATTTAATTGTTTGTATTTTTCTTGTTATTTTTTTGAAATTACAATATTTTAAAAATTATTTATGAAAAAAATGAGATTTACTACATAACAATTACCAAACTACTCTCTCTGCCTGCTGACATAGGTGATCATGACTCTTCGCAACTTTTTAGCTCTACAGCTATTTATCAGTTCTGTTGATGGCTTTCTACCAAACCATTCTCTTAAACTGCCTTGTATCTTTTCTTGGTTTTCTTCTATCCCTCTTCCCCAAATTTATCCAGTTGTCATAATATATTTAAACTCTTCCTTTTTCATTAAATGGCCAGAAATGATTGAATGTTTACTTCTAATGTTAGGAATTAGCTTTCATTTTGCTTTGGCCTCTTTTAGAATATCCTTATTACTCTTTTTAATTGTCCATGGTATTCACAACATTCTTCTTTAAGACCACATTTCCATGGCCTTAAATGGTTTATTTACCACATAACTTATACTATAATTTTTCATGGGAGGAAGCACTGACCATAGAAATTACCCCCGTAATGATTGAGATTTTTATCTTGTGTTTGATTAGCAGATGGTCATCATAAATTAGACGTCAAGTGAAAATTAATACAATCTTCATCCCAACGTTGTGTTACCAATGCCAGACCTGGACCCTAGATGCAAGAACAATAAGAAAAATAACCACTACAGAGATTAAATGTGTTAGACGAATGACAGGAAACAGTCTGAGAGATAAGATCAGAAATGAAGAACTTAGAAAAAAGCTAGGAATAGCCCCCGCCATAGAATATATAAGGAAACAACAGATAAATTGGTTTGTCCACGTGACAAGGCAGAAAGACCACAACACAACGAGCCTTCAACAAACGTTGTGAGAACACCAGATCCAAGGGTCGACCATGAAAAAGATGGGTCGATAGAATATTAGAAGCACTAGAAAACATAACAGCAGCAGAGGCGAACAGAAGAGCAAAAGACCGCAAATTATATCTCCCCTCGACGCTGAAAGGCAGATGAGGAAGGAAAGAAGGAGAAGTGAAAATTGAAGATATTAAGATTGGAAAGACAGTCGTCTGTGAGTTTCACCAGTATTATACTAACTGTTTGTAAATGATCAATTTTCCAGAATATTTTCTGACCCATTTTTCTGTTGTAGAATCAAATTAGTCTTTCTCACAGAACTGAAGGTTCGGCTGAACATTGAAATGATTTCTGTGTATAGTTAAATGAAGAAATGATTTCTGTGTATAGTTAAATGAAGAAAGGATTTCTGTGTATAGTTAAATGAAGTGATTTTCTTATGCACATATTACTCTATTAAAACAAAACAACTTTCATTGATTTCTAGACAGTCCATTTGTCTCATTGAAAATTTTTGATTGGCTAAGAAAGGGCTTATTAGCAAGCAAATGATTCTTGAAAAATACTATACTTTGGTGCAGGTATTCTGGCTTACTATTTTTAAAAAAACGTACATTAAGCTAGTTGCTTTACTTTCATTATGTTTTAAAAAAAGCACCAACAATCATATTAAGCATATTAAATTAGGAAAGTCTGTAAATAAATAAAACCAATGAGTACCTTAGTTACTCACAATGCAAATTTAATGGTCATCATCATCAAGTACCATGCCTACTGGCGTAGGTGATTATGTCTCTCCACAACTTTCGATCTCAACAGTTATTTATCGTTTCTGTTGTTGACCTTCTGCCAAGCCATTCTCTTAAGCTGTCTGTTATTTTTTCTCTTTGCTTCCCTCTATCTCTTCGTCCCTCAATTTTTCCAGTTGTTACAATATATTCCAGTTGTTCTCTTCTCATTACATGGCCAAAAAATGATGATTGTCTCTTCCTAATATTGGAAATTGGTTTTTCAAACATTTTAACCACATTTCTACAGCTTCCAGTGACTTTCTTGTCTGTTGTCCTATTGTCCATGATTTACATCTATATGTTAAGACTGGCTCTACTTAACATTTAAGAACTCTTTCTTATTTCTGTTGTCAAAAATGGATTGCATAGTATCTTCCTCATTTTTTGGAAAGCTGCTTTTGCCTGATCCATTCTGCATTAAGAAATTGAAATCCATCCTCCCACTTTCTCAAGAATTACTGGATGCACAGATTACTGGACTTACATATATATATATATATATATATATATATATATATATATATATATCATCATCATCATTCAAGTACCGTGCCTACTGGCGTAGGTGATCATGTCTCTCCACAATTTTCGATCTCGGCAGCTATTTATCATTTCTGTTGTTGACCTTCTGCCAAGCCATTCTCTTAAGCTGTCTGTTATTTTTTCTCTTTGCTTCCCTCTATCTCTTCGTCCCTCAATTTTTCCAGTTGTTACAATATATTCCAGTTGTTCTCTTCTCATTACATGGCCAAAAAATGATGATTGTCTCTTCCTAATATTGGAAATTGGTTCTCTTTTTGCTTTGACCTCTTTCAGAATGTTTTCATTACTCTTCTTAGCTGTCCGTGGTACTCTCAACATTCTTCTGTAAAACCACATTTCTACAGACTCCGGTGATTTTCTTGTCTGTTGTCCTATTGTCCATGATTTGTATCCATATGTTAAGACTAGCTCTACATAACTTTTAAGAACTCTTTTTCTTGTTTCTATTGTTAAAAATGGATTGCATAGTATCTTCCTCATTTTTTTGGAAAGCTGCTTTTGCCTGAGCCATTCTGCATCTCACCTCTTTTGTACATCTTCCGCCAGAGGTTAACAAAGTTCCCAAATATTTAAATTCATTTACCTGTTTTAATATTGTTCCACTTGTCTTTATTTTGCACTGAGGTGATGTCTTTTTCTTTGTTGTTACCATTACTTCTGTCTTTTTGCTATTAAGGCTGAGTCCTTTATTTTTGCTTTCCTTCACTATAATGTCCAACATTTCTTGTAACCCATTTTCACTCTTAGCGATTAAGACTGTATCATCAGCATACCTTAGATTATTTATATTATGACCTCCAATTGTTATTCCAGGCATGTCCCTTATTGATCTTAAAATAATCTCACTATAAATATTAAACAAATCTGGTGACAGCACACAACCCTGTCTAACACCCTGTTTTATTTGTTGAAACATTCCCAATTGGTTTCCAGTTCTTATGGCCGCTGTTTGTTGCCAGTACATGTTCTTTATTATTCTTAGATCTTTGCTGTCTACGTTTATGCTTTCTAAAATTTTGATTATTTCTTGGTGCTTTACTTTATCAAATGCCTTGGTGTAATCTATGAAACATAGGCATAGATCTGTTTTCACCTCTATGACTCTTTCTACTAAAGATCTTATGATATAAATGGCATTGCTTGTTCCTTTATCTCTAACAAAACCACACTGTTCATCTCTAATTTCTGGACTGATTTTGTTTCGCACTCTTCACATGATGATTCTTAGTAATATCTTAGTCATATGACTCATAAGGCTTATTGTGCGATGATCATCACATTCAATCGCACCCGATTTCTTTGGTAGGGCTATGAATATTGATTTGAGCATGTCATCTGGTATATATCCGCTGTTGTAGATATCATTCAATATTTCTATTATTATTTCTATTCCAAAATCACCCATGGCTTCAATCTCTTCTTTAGTTATATTATCTGGTCCAGGGGCTTTGCCTGCTTTCATATTGCGCAAGGCATCTTCCACTTCTTCTCTGAGTATTTCTGGCCCTTCTCCATTATCCTTAATATTTACTTCCATTCGTTCATCATTATAAAGATCTTTAATGTATTCTGTCCATCATTCCCTTATGTTTTCTTGATCAATCAACAGTTCTCCTTCCTTTGATCTTAGACATCCATTTTTTTATTGCGTTTTTCTTCCTGTTAATTCCTCAATTTGTTTGTATATAGCTTTAGCATCTCCTTTTTGTTGCAATTCAATCTCTTTGCATCTCTCTTTTAGCCATGCTTCTTTTGCTTCATTGCATTTTACTACAATTTCTTTATTTAATCTCTTATACTCATCTTTATTTTCTTTATTTCTTCTTCTTGTATCCATTAGCTGCAAAATGTCGTCTGTCATCCATTTCTTTCTTGAAATTGTCCTCACTGTTGATATGTTACTTTTAATGTTTGTTGCATTGATTCTTTTAGCATTTCACACTGTTCATCAATGCTTTGTATCTTCTCTATTGCATTGTGCCGGTTCTGAATTGTGATTTTATATTTTTCTTGCAGCTTCTTGTCTGATTTTAGTAAATCTAAATTTACTTGATGTTAAGTGAGGCTCGTTTTGTTACTCTAAGCTTTCCCACAACTGGTACATGATCACTATTGCAATCTGCCCCTGGTCTAGTTTTCACACACACCAGACTGTTTCTAAATCTATTGCTTATATATATATATATATATATATATATACAGTCGTCCCTCGCTACTTCGCGGTTCAATTATCGCGGCCTCAGTACATCGCGGATTGTTCAAAAATTCTAAATTGAGGAATTATGGCGCGAAAGTTGGCCCGCACGCCAGCAGGAGGCAGGGAGTGCCCACACAATTCAAAATCCATGTCTCTGATTGGCTGCTAGCATCCCGCCTTTGATCTTTCAGCCTTGTCACATGGCCAAACCATTTTATCTGTTGTTTCCTTATATATTCTATGGCAGGGGATATTCCTAGCTTTTTTCCTCAGTTCTTCATTTCTGATTTTATCTCTCAGACTGTTTCGAGTCATTCGTCTAACACATTTCATCTCTGTAGAGGCTATTTTTCCTATTATTCTTGCATCTAAGGTCCAGGTCTGGCATTGGTAGCACAACGTTGGGATGAAGATTTATCTATCCCTAAGTTTACCAAATCATGGGAATCTTGCATGATACTACTATGCTATCTGTTTTGTTTCAACGATTTCTTTCTTTTTACATGAAGAAACAGTACTCTCTTTTAGATATGCAGAAATGTGCTTCAAGATTTACACATGTGAAAATATTGGTAGATTAAAATACTTTTAGAGTCTTTTCTTTCAAATTTGAGCATTTTTTGACAATTGTATATTAAGAAATATCAGACAAAATAATATAACATTAGACAAAAATACTGGCAAGGAATGACATTATCAACAAAACAAATATATAACAATATGAACAATAATAAGATTGCTAGCGTTTTGCAAGAGATGATAATAATTTTTATTTGTTCAGAAAAACAATTTTTAAAAAATCGTGGTGGAAAAATATGCTCATGTAAAGTGACATTTTTTCTTCCTCTATGTTGAAACAGATCGACTTTACTTTGCTTCCCTGCGCACAAAACCCAAATCTACCAGTCATACCCATTACTTCTGTGTTGATGAGGAGCTGGTTTATGAAAAGTAAGTGCATGTCCTTATTGCCTATAACTGTTGTGAGCTTCTTGCCATTTGAATAAATCTTGTAATTATAATAGAACCATGTGATATTTCTTATATCTTTTACCTTTCACAGCTGATCAAAGCTATGAACTTGTAAAAATAGAGACATGGGGGCACAGTCCCAGTTTAACAATTTTGTCATTTATTTATGTTAAATATGTTGGTCCACAACTTATAGTTTCTATATTAGACCATATCCTCAGTCCATGGGAGTATCTAGATCAGAGGTGAGCAGCTATTCATATATATGGAATAATAGAACAAAGAAGTATGTGTTAGCACTCGGAAAAATTGACAGACAAACAACAATAAAAAAAACCAAAAAAACGAAGAACAATATATGGTCCGAAGTGGGATCGAACCCGTACTCAGTGGCACCGCGCCTTGCGACGAGAAGCTGAACGCTTGGCACACTGCCACGCAGCCAACTAAAAAATTGGCTATTGTAGCAGTGTCTTACACGATGACGTTCTCAATGACTATAGCTTAGGGTAACGATCACAGACCGGAAATAAATTGTATATAAGTACTTTCCTATTAATGCAAGTATCTCCCAGTAGGGCTGAATACTTGTGTTGTAGACAAACATTTATTGGACGAAACAGCACGAATAGTAGTTTCCAGTGGTTATATACTGGGTACAAATAATAATACATAAATATTATTATATGGGGAACTTCCGAGGCGGAAGCGATATTCATATATATCCGTGTCACTCCTTCGGATGAAAGAGATGGGAGTTAAGATGGGCACAGCCAGAAATGAGAAACTTAGTGGGCGTGTAAGAAGACTAATCAACCAACACAGAACTGGAGTCGTCAGTTGCTGGACACTTCAAGACTTGATGAGAAGGGGATCTGAGCACCTATGAGCATGTTTGGAGTGCTATGATGATGACCTGCTAATAACTCAATAAACTCAAAGATCTAGGGTCAGACCTGAAAAATATGAACATGTAAAAGGCTAGATATAGTCACTGATTGAAGCCCTTATATGGATGAACAAGCTACTGTAATGCAGAAATCATATTATTGATTCAAGTGGAAAACAGGGTGGAGAATGGAATGTGAGAGAATGGTTGAGGAAGGAGAGTGAAAGAAAAATAGATACATTTGATCAATAAATTATAAATGGGTGGCTTACAAATTTAATGAGATTTTACTAGAATTTCTTATACAGGCTTTAGTTGTGTTTGATTAAATGCAGTGTAAAGTATGTTATTCCTACTTGCATGTCAGGTAAACTCTGCCATTTTTGTGTCACATGACATGCTTTAGCCGATCTGCTAACTGAATTACAAGGAAAATGTACAAATTATGTCAGAGGGCGTTCCTAGTTTTTTTTTTTTTATGAACCAATCAAAATCGGCTCCCTCAATGAGATAGAACAGCTTGCACAGAACAGAGACAAATGACGAGATTTGATAAAATATCTTTAAAAGAATTGAAAACTGCTAGAATAAAAATTTAGATAAGAGAAGGAGTATCTTGGTCTACGCATGGGCCGGCTATGGCTCGAAAGGTCAATAGATAGATAAAATAAAAATTAAGATTAAAAATGGAAGAAGTCCAATTAGTTTGCAACTTTTCTTTGAGTGAGCAGAAATACTGGTTGCTAGGCTTTATAATGAGTGGGTACAAAAAAACCATTTTATTGTAGAAATGAGGCATTTGTTGTTTTTAATTTGAAAGTGCAAAATTAGCATATTTCAGAGCTCCACATCGCCAGAGAGGCTGTGGCTATGATAATGTAAGTGAGAGACCTTCTAATAAAAGTTCAAAGATAATTTGATTTTCCAAAATAAAAATGTTAAATTTAAGTGAAAATAATTTTTACTACAGTATCATAAGCAAGTGACTCACAAATTCAGATAATTTAGTCATTTACATCATAGTTACAGTTGTATGGTCCCACATTAGATACATATTTCATGAATATTCAGAGTATATCTTCATTCTAGGCTACTGTCCTGTTAATTACTTGTTCTCGTAAGGATCTTGTTCAACTATATTCATCTAGATAACTAGTTATCCACCTTTCTCTCAGCATGGTTGTGAGTGGCTTTCTCTCAGCGTAGTTGTGAGTGAGTGGATTTCTCTCAGCATGGTTGTGAGTGAGTGACTTTCTCTCAGCATGGTTGTGAGTGAGTGACTTTCTCTCAGCGTGGTTGTGAGTGAGTGACTTTCTCTCAGTGAAGTTGTGAGTGAGTGACTTTCTCTGAGCGTGGTTGTAAGTGACTTTCTCTCAGTGAAGTTGTGAGTGAGTGACTTTCTCTGAGCATGGTTGTGAGTAAGTGACTTTCTCTCGGCGTGGAGCATATCTTCATTCTAGGCTACTGTCCTGTTAATTACTTGTTCTCGTAAGGATCTTGCTCAACTATATTCATCTAGCTAACTAGTTATCCGCCTTTCTCTCAGCATGGTTGTGTGTGAGTGACTTTCTCTCAGCGTGGTTGTGAGTGAGTGACTTTCTCTCAGCGTGGTTGTGAGTGACTTTCTCTCAGCGTGGTTGTGAGTGAGTGACTTTCTCTGTGCGTGGTTGTAAGTGACTTTCTCTCAGTGAAGTTGTGAGTGAGTGACTTTCTCTGAGCGTGGTTGTGAGTAAGTGACTTTCTCTCAGTGTGGTTGTGAGTGAATGACTTTCTCTCAGTGTGGTTGTGAGTGACTTTCTCTCAGCGTAGTTGTGAGTGACTTTCTCTCAGCGTAGTTGTGAGTAGCTTTCTCTCAGCGTGGTTGTGAGTGAGTGACTTTCTCTCAATGTGGTTGTGAGTGAGTGACTTTCTCTCAGTGTGGTTGTGAGTGAGTGACTTTCTCTCAGTGTGGTTGTGAGTGAGTGACTTTCTCTCGGCGTGGAGCATATCTTCATTCTAGGCTACTGTCCTGTTAATTACTTGTTCTCGTAAGGATCTTGCTCAACTATATTCATCTAGCTAACTAGTTATCCGCCTTTCTCTCAGCATGGTTGTGTGTGAGTGACTTTCTCTCAGCGTGGTTGTGAGTGAGTGACTTTCTCTCAGCGTGGTTGTGAGTGAGTGACTTTCTCTCAGCGTGGTTGTGAGTGAGTGACTTTCTCTGTGCGTGGTTGTAAGTAAGTGACTTTCTCTCAGTGAAGTTGTGAGTGAGTGACTTTCTCTGAGCGTGGTTGTGAGTAAGTGACTTTCTCTCAGTGTGGTTGTGAGTGAATGACTTTCTCTCAGTGTGGTTGTGAGTGACTTTCTCTCAGCGTAGTTGTGAGTGAGTGGCTTTCTCTCAGCGTAGTTGTGAGTAGCTTTCTCTCAGCGTGGTTGTGAGTGAGTCACTTTCTCTCAATGTGGTTGTGTGTGAGTGACTTTCTCTCGGCGTGGAGCATATCTTCATTCTAGGCTACTGTCCTGTTAATTACTTGTTCTCGTAAGGATCTTGCTCAACTATATTCATCTAGCTAACTAGTTATCCGCCTTTCTCTCAGCATGGTTGTGTGTGAGTGACTTTCTCTCAGCGTGGTTGTGAGTGAGTGACTTTCTCTCAGCGTGGTTGTGAGTGAGTGACTTTCTCTCAGCGTGGTTGTGAGTGAGTGACTTTCTCTGTGCGTGGTTGTAAGTAAGTGACTTTCTCTCAGTGAAGTTGTGAGTGAGTGACTTTCTCTGAGCGTGGTTGTGAGTAAGTGACTTTCTCTCAGTGTGGTTGTGAGTGAATGACTTTCTCTCAGTGTGGTTGTGAGTGACTTTCTCTCAGCGTAGTTGTGAGTGAGTGGCTTTCTCTCAGCGTAGTTGTGAGTAGCTTTCTCTCAGCGTGGTTGTGAGTGAGTCACTTTCTCTCAATGTGGTTGTGAGTGAGTGACTTTCTCTCAGTGTGGTTGTGAGTGAGTGACTTTCTCTCAGTGTGGTTGTGAGTGAGTGACTTTCTCTCAGGGTGGTTGAGTGTGAATGACTTTCTCTCTGCATGGTTGTGTGTGAGCGACTTTCTCTCAGCGTAGTTGTGTGTGAGTGACTTTCTCTTGGGTGGTTGTGAGTAAGTGACTTTCTCTCAGCGTGGTTGTGTGTGTGTGACTTTCTCTCAGCATGGTTGTGTGTGTGTGACTTTCTCTCAGCATAGTTGTGAGGGACTTTCTCTCAGCATGGTTGTGAGTGAGTGGCTTTCTTTAAGCGTGGTTGGGGGTGACTCTCTCTCTCAGCGTGGTTGTGAGTGAGTGGCTTTCTTTAAGCGTGGTTGTGAGTGGCTTTCTCTCAGCATAGTTGTGAGTGGCTTTCTCGGCTTATCTGTCTCTAAGTGTCTTGCTTCTACTGAGTGTTGGTTTCTAAGTGTCTCGTGAGAGGGCCAGTCTCTAAGCATTCCACTTTTAAGTATCTCTTCTAGCTTCGTGCCCTTTCGGAGTCTTTCTCTGCTTGTCTGTCACTTTCGGCTCATCTGTTCCTTGTCTTAACTTAGTACCCTTTCGGTGTCTTATCTCTGCTCTCATCCCTCTTTCTCAGCTCATCTTCTTTGGCCTGGGGGTAGGATTTTCCTTTTAATATTCCTATGACTTCTGGTCTTTGTTATTGTCTATCTACCCATGCAGATATTAATTTTTGCCTCATACGCAGTTTTGCCCCTCCTAAATTGAATTTTATAAATATTTTTGCACCTCTGCACGGCCCTGGCCTTGTTGTTGGTTCCCTGCGCTTCATATCTTGCTCTTTACGTTTATATTTGTTTGTTGGCTTTATGTGTGATGGTCTCCAAGAACTTAGCGAACCAAATCTAGATCTCCAAGAAAGAAATGTTGACCTGTACAAAACAGATAGGAAGATAAATAATACAGTTCACCTTTTTGAGGAAAGAATTGAAAATCCTGGTCCATACCACAGTATGTCTTTTCAAAGTCAGGAGAATTTAAGTTCATTTGGATTAAACTCCACACAAATGACAGGCACGGTCCTACAAGTTCTGTTTTTTTAAAATAAAAGTCTGAAAGAAACAGTTGGAGAGCGTCTGCTGAAGGAGATGGTGCTGATTTGACTGAATGTACCAGGATATTAGATTCTATGTACTGGCCAGAAATTCCTGTTTAAGCACCTGACATTTGGTAAAGCTGAGATTAGAAAGTTAGCACGCAAACTCTGCATAAATGAAAGCAAAGCTGTTCATGTTTTCGTGAATATCTTCAAGAACATAAATTTCCATACAACTTCCTATAAAACACACTTTGGACAGTGTCAATAGCAGTATCTTTCAGTGAATGTGAGAGGGGTTTCTCTCAGATAAACCTTATAGTAACTTCATCTTGGTCATTTATAATTGTACAGACAACCTCTGCACTGATGTTCATCAGGATAGTGGATCTCTCTTATCAAATTCATTCATAGCAAATATGTTGATTCGTGGGTCAAGGTCGTCATTCTGCAGTTGATATATATAAAATTTAAGTTCAACTCCAGCAATTATGTAGAGGGCTGCTCCTAGGTCGTTATTCTGCAGTTGATATCTGAAGCAAGAAGCGATCTAGAGATAAGGGTATAAAAGATTTGTTAAATGTGTAGAAGTAGATATAATAACATCTTTAGGGTGAGTACCAGTACCTTTTTTCCAGAACAAAAGCACTGGTTATATCTAATCAGCATTTCCTGTTAATATCTCTGCCACAGAGGTACATTGCTAGATCACATCACTGGAATAACCTATAACTCTAATAATAATATAGGAACTCAAAGATATATATTGGGCATGGCTAAAAACTGCTTCTGGACAGCACCCATTCTTGAACATAGTTTTTTACACATAACAAGTGTACACATTTCTTGATTACATCTGGTGGTTGTCATTGTTTGGCCTTGTACATATACCACGATGTACAGGAATGGCTGCTTTTTTTATTTACAATAGTATAATATATTTGTACTAAAAAAGTCACAAACAAAACATGATCTGTAATGAGTAAACAAAAAACAACAAAAAAACCTAAAATTGAAATGAAATTTCCACTTCAAACTGCTATAAAAATTCCTACACAAAATTTATGTAAAACTTTACTTTCTTTTCATATTTAATCCATTTGTACACATTGTATATGACTTTCATTTATTTTGTGAATCAAAAACATTTTTTTTTACCAAAAGTGTACCTTGATATGTGTAAACAAGAACAAACATGATTTTTTTTTTTTTACTTACAACTATCTTGAAAACTACACCAAAGCTTTTGATAGAGTATACCACAAACAACTTATAGAATGCCTAAAAGAGATACATCTAGATGACATGGGCATACGACTAATATGTAATCTACACTGGGAGCAAACAGGAATAATAAAATATAACAAAGAGAACTCTACACCCATTGATATAAAAAGAGGAGTAAGAGGGATACATACTATCACCAAGCTTGTTCAATCTATACACTGAGCAAATCTTTAAAAACATCATAGAGATGCCAGGCCTACAAATTAATGGAAAGATAATCAATAACCTAAGATATGCTGACGATACTGTACTACTAGCAGAAAATCCTAAAGATCTACGACAATTACTTAATGAAATAAATATAACAGACAAAAAATATGGACTAGTATGAATATCAACAGGCCCTATTTTGGAATCCCCAGGGGAAAAGACAAAGAGGAAGACCAAGGAATTCTTGGAGAAGACAGATAGAAGCAGAGATGAAGATGATGGGGAAGACATGGAATGATCTTAAAAGAATGGCAAAAAACAGAATGACTTGGAAAGTGTTTGCTGAAGACCTATGCTACACTGGGAGCTAAAAAGGTAGAAGAAGAAGAAGTATGGATGGCAAAAAGACTAAAACTATGATAATAAACAAATTAAATACTCAAAACCTGCAAGTGGATATCAAAATTGAAGGAATAGACCTGGAGACAGTTCAGAACTACAACTACCTTGGACATACTATAACCAGTGGTGGAAAATGTACAACTGAAATAAATAAAAGAATAGGAATGGCAAAAAGTAATTTTAATGTCATGAAGAACATACTAACATCAAAACAAATAACACCAGGGCTAAAACTAAGAATAGCAAAATGTTATGTCTTCTCAATATTCCTATATGGTGCAGAAACATGGATATTAGACAAGAAAACATAACAGAGAATTGAAGTCTTTGAAATGTGGATATATAGAAGAATAGGTAGAATTGGATGGAAGGAAAAGAAAACAAACGATGAAGTCTTAAAACTAAAAATGAAAAGAGAACTACTAAACACAATTCAAACAAGACAAATGCGATTTTTGGGCCATTTTAAAAGACACAACAGCCTACTAAAAGTAATCCTGGAGGGGAAAATGCAAGGTAAAAGAGGCAGACCAAGAGTAACATGGACGAGTAACTTTAAAAGATGGACAAACCAGCCTATGACAACTTGCACCATCAAAGCAAGAGACAGGGCAGAATGGTGCTCCGTGGTAGCCAACATTCGTTGCGGAGATGGCACTCGATGATGATGATCTTGAAAAGATGTTACACAAATTGATATAAATAAATAAACTTTCTTTACTTTCTATTCACGGTAGAGTTGAATATTATATATGTACACGGTTTATAATTTAATTCCATTTACAACACAAATAATATATTTACAACTATTCACAATTGAACTATTACTGAAGTAGCTATATAACAATACAAATAAATCACAAAATGATCTGGTCTCAGCAATTTTTATTTAAAATAAATATATATAGGTGTCCAAAATAAAACAGTCACCGTTATCCTAAGTTAATATGTCAGAAATGTCCCTAGAGTGAATTTTAAAAATGGGTTAAATTGAGTTATTTGCAGGTCATTATCATTGGTCTTCGAACATGTCCGTAGGTACTCAGATCTCCTCTTCAGAAAATTCCATTGTCCAGCTACTGACAACTCCAGTTCTGTGTTGGTTGATAAGTCCTCTTATATGCCCACTAAGTTTCTTGTTTCTGGCTGTGCCCATCTTAACTCCCATCTCTTTCATCTGAGGGAGTGATGTGGACTCATGGTTGTCAAAGTCCTGTGCCCTCCCCACATCTGAGAGGGCATTGATGACATCCACTCGATCCATTGGTTGACTGTCTTCAACGCAATCAATAACCAATAACAATAACGCAAGCACAGCTAGCCAACTTGTCCGCTCATTCATTTCCCTGTACTCCTGCATGTCCAGGGACATAGACAAAGGTGACCCTACATATTTTTACTTCTGCAATGACTTTACCCATTGCCTGCATACAGAGCCTGCCTCCACTTTTCTTATCCTGCTCATCGAATCACTTAGTATGCTGGCATGGGTGTAATCTGATGACTCTAACCAGATGAATGCCCTGGTCTCTGCCACCCCTCCATCGTCATGCTACTCGTCATAATGTATGCACCACTGTCTTCTTTGACTATTCTGCCTGCTGAGGGTGCTGTAAATGCCCATGCACTCCTTTGGTGTCGTATTACAGATCCGTCTGTATAGATGACTGCATCTTACATGAAAGCTTAAAAGTGGATTTGAATTGAACTATATATAAGGCTGTTTTTAAATTAATGGAACAGAACCTAATAGTATTCTACTTACCGTATCATAAGACCACATTGAGTTATTTGGTAAGCCACACACACTTAGTCCAGTAAGGGTTAATGATATTCAGTATCTTCAGCGGCTCTCCAATAATACGTTAATAGGAATTTTTGATGATCTTGCCGTTCCTCAAGATTAATGATGAACAGATTCTTCAGCAACATGACTTTTAAGTGCTAGTTCAATAAGAGAATTGAAAGATTATTGCCATTCCTAAGCAAATTGATGGTAGAAAGATTTCTCAGGAGTTTGATTTGGAAAATTATAATTCAGATCTTCTTTGACATTTTGTGGGTTATGGTTATGGAAGGCCCCAGTATTACTGCAAAAGAATTAAAATCCTTAATTGCTCAACCGCCTGTGCCAGTGGAATCATTCAAATTACTAACTCATCTTCCAAACAAAGAAAGGTATCAGTAGTCCCTATCATAGCAGTCTCAGCACACGCCAAAAGACATAAGGCGAAACCACACAGAAAGTGAACACAGCCAACTGTTCCTTGTCATACAATATCGTTCATTGTAAACAATTGGAATATCAAAACACGTTCAAAACGGATGAAACACACACCTCACGGTGTGCACAGATCATTTAACTCAGTAGCTCCTATAACAAACCGGACTTGGGATATGAGGAAACTGCAACAAAGAACACTTTTCATACATAGCCTTCAATGGTTCCTGCTGCCTATCCACCATATTGACCAAAAGTTCATGTCCTTCTGAAAATGACGATCGACATATTTTTAAAATGTATAGCCCTTTGATGATGTTAGGATATCGTTTTTGACTCCAATTCCGAACATATAAAACACAGTCATCGGATTATCTCCATCGCACATTAAACAACAGACCGTAAGATCTTCCTGCAAAGTGAATTTGTGAAATTATAAACCACATAGTGTAATTATAAAATCACATGTCTACCCGGAGGTGAAGGTGCACCTCACAGCACCAGAGTTGAAAATTGCCAGCGACCCACAGTTGATGGCTTGCGCCAGGATCGGTGAACCAGAACCATTCAGACTCTGCTCCACCTCTCCGTGGTGCCTCTTTTTAACAGACCAACCTATCTAGTCTGGCCAAGCGAGTAGGGATTGAAGAGGGAAGACAACCTGGTTCTCAAATATGTCGCGCTGAAGTCGGATGTGTTGGGCCTAAATGCGCAAATATCACAATTATACTGCAAGCCACAACACAGCGCAGAATCGCCCACTTAATGTCATTTTAAGGACGGATGATGAAGAGGTGTACTCTCCCAGTCATCGAACGCAGCAAGCATGTCTACCCTAGATCTCACAGTAGCCCTCTTGAATTTAGACAACATTCTTCCTGACTAACATGAAACTCCTAGAGTCACCCCGGTGCTGGAAAGTCATGAACAGAGATCCGTATGAGCCATTATGATGACGTAGCAGTATTTTGTGGATATCTATAACTATTGTTGGTATTTTTCATTAGACTGTTGATGATAAACTTTCCTTCGTATTCCAAGTGAATCATTAAAATATCCTTGTTTTTTGTTTTTCCCCATCACTCCATGATTTTAAATTTTCATGCCACCCAGTCTTTTTTTTCAATTCTGGTAACATAAGTATATTGGTTTTTGAGTATAAGATGCCACTTATTGAAAATATGATATAATGATAAATGTTACTCATTTCAGTTTCTATGCAGACTTTGGACCTGTCAACCTAGGACTATTGTACCGCTACTGCTGCCTGGTGAACAAAAAATTAAAGTCCTTCTCACTTGCCAAGAAGCGAATTGTTCACTACACTAGTTTTGATGCACATAAGAGAGCCAATGCAGCTTTCATGATATCCTCCTATGCTGTAAGTTGTGATGGATTCTTGCTGTTATGCTTAACACCAGAGAGATGTCATATATATTAGAAGTGTGCTTCATCTGACCAGATTTCTCAATTTAGTTAATATATCTATTTTTTTTGTTTTTTTGCCTGTTGTTTGTTCGCTGTTTTTTTGCCTGTTGTTTGTTCGCCTGCTATTGCCTCTGGTGAAGTCCCTAGAGACAAGGAACTGAATTTTGCCTGTTAATCCATTTTCCCCTGGCAGCCGTGTGCACTGGGCTCCATCGCCACACAGGAGGTACTCACATTTTTTCCGTCTGTGAGTAATTGACGTTTCAAGCCGGGCTTTGCTGCCAAGACCAGAGGTGGTTGACGCAAAGAGATATCACAAATAAAAATCCCAACTGGTGAAGCTGGGATTTGAACTCACAGCCTCTCTTTCTCGAGACCGACATCTTGCCTTGAGACCAACCAGTCCCCTAAGTTAATATATGAATCTCCCTAATCATCAGTGCAGAAATCTTATTGAAATGGGAAAATAGCTGATTGTGAGTCTAGGTCATACTAAGTTTGGGCTGACTGGACTGATTCAAAGTGCAATGTGATATTGCAGTGAAAGCAGTCTGTGGTAAGGCTAGGTCAGTTTCAAAAGAAACACCTGATAATTGGATGTAAAGTGAGTTACAGGAAATTCTCAAAATTTGTATAACAAAATCCCACAAAGCATTAGCCGCCTTGAAGGTCATGGCAGCTGCCAACATCAAGTAGAGGCTACTTACTCTTCTGTTCCAGGGACACTTCCTATGTAGCAATGAGGTATCTTCTTGACTTTTCAACCATGGTGACAGAATCAAGATCTGGAGAGCACGAGCATACCTGAAGATTAGTACAGATAAAGAGCATCCATTGCACCACGTGCTCAACACAGGGAAAGGTGCCAGGCTAAAAAGAGGCAAATCATGGGTGGGCCGAGTAGAAGATGTCATCAAACAGGTCTGTGGGCTTACCAATATCAGCGTTGGTGAGGAGTGGATACCGGTGCCTAAGTCGTTCAAGGGGACTTTCTTGTGTATTGTCACACTCGACAGGAAAAGTAGGGAACATGTTCCCGGTCGTGGTTAATGCTGAGGTCAATGGTCTCATCTGCGATAACACCGATGAGAAAGATGCAGTCATCTATACAAACAGATCTGTAAGACGACACCAAAGAAGTGCATGGGCATTTACAGCACGCTTGGCAGGCAGAATAGTCAAAGAAGACAGTGGTGCATACGTCATGACCACGAGTAGCATGACAATGGAGGCGATGGCAGTGACCAAGGCATTCAAATGGTTAGAGTCACAAGACTACACCCACGCATGTATACTGAGTGATTCTATGAGCATGATAAAAAAAGTGGAGGCGGGCTCTGTACACATGCAATGGGTAGAGTCGTTGCAGAAATCCAAAATACGTAAGGTCACCTTTGTCTATGTCCCTGGACACGCGGGAGTACGGGGAAATGAAAGAGCGGACAGGTTGGCTAGCTGCGCTGTCGTTGAGGACGGGCATCCAATGGATCGGGCGGACATCATCAATGCTCTCCGAGATGTGGGAAGAACACATGACTTCGACAAACACAGATCCACGTCACTTCTTCGGATGATGGAAATGGGAGTTAAGATGGGCACAGCCAGAAATGAGACACTTAGTGGCCGTGTAAGAAGATTTATCAACCAACATAGAACTGGAGTCGTCAATTGCTGGACACTGCAGGACTTGCTGAGGAGGGGATCTGTGCACCTATGGACATGTTCGGAGTGCAATGATGATGACTCGCAAATAACTCAATTGCTAAGTTTGTGTAGTTAATTATTGATTTAAACTGCAAATGAATGTTTTTGCAAGAAGATCTATATTTAGTTACTGGAGATTTGTAACTAAATATGAAATTGATAAATTCTCAGGAGTCACAACAATTATGAGAGGCAATACTGAATCAATAGGAAAGGGTCATACAAGATCTGTAAGAACTAACAGCCAAGTGTCTTCGATGGAGAGCAATGGCTTCTAAACTTGTCATTGTTTGGTCAGGAGACAACCCATGATGATTTAATGTTGATGTTGATCTAATGTCCTGGGATTGGTGCCAAAATTTAGACCCCAGAGAAAGGTGTGCTGTGGGGTTGCAATGGCTTTCTTGATTTCCATGGTTCTGCGGGGGGCTTTAGGTTGTCGATCATGCAGAGACTGCATTACTAGGTCTTCTGTATTAATAGACTCCACTATTGTGAGCACAATTTGACTCCCTATTGTGGACAGCAAAGAAACATGTACTGGCAACAAACAGCGGCCATAAGAACTGGAAATCCATTGGGAATGTTTCAACACATAAAACAGGGTGTTAGGCAAGGTTGTGTGCTGTCACCAGATTTGTTTAATATATATATTGAGATTATTTTAAGATCCATAAGGGGCATGCCTGGAATAACAATCGGAGGTCATAATATAAATAATCTAAGGTATGCTGATGATACAGTCTTAATCGCTAAGAGTGAAAATGAGTTACAAGAAATATTAGACATTATAGTGAAAGAAAGCAAAAATAAAGGACTCAGCCTTAATAGCAAAAAGACAGAAGTAATGGTAACAACAAAGAAAAAGACATCGCCTCAGTGCAAAATAAAGACAAGTGGAACAATATTAAAATAGGTAAATGAATTTAAATATTTGGGAACTTTGTTAACCTCAGATGGAAGATGTACAACAGAGGTGAGGTGCAGAATGGCTCAGGCAAAAGTAGCTTTCCAAAAAATGAGGAAGATACTATACAATCCATTTTTGACAATAGAAACAAGAAAAAGAGTTCTTAAATGTTATGTAGAGCCAGTCTTAACATATGGATGTGAATCATGGACAATATAACAACAGACAAGAAAATCACTGGAGTCTGTAGAAATATGGTTTTACAGAAGAATGTTGAGAATACCATGGACAGCTAAGAAGAGTAATGAAAATGTTCTGAAAGAGGCCAAAGTAAAAAGAGAGCTAATTTCCAATATTAGGAAGAAACAATCATCATTTTTTGGCCATGTAATGAGAAGGGAACAGCTGGAATATATTGTAACAACTGTGAAAATTGAGGGAGGAAGAGATAGAGGGAAGCAAAGAGAAAAGATACCAAACAGCATAAGAGAATGACTTTGCAGAAGGTCAACAACAAAAATGATAAATAACTGTTGAGATCGAAAGTTGTGGAGAGACATGATCACCTACACCAGCAGGTCCGGCACTTGATGATGGTGATGAATGTGAGCACTACTTTTCAATCTCGGTGCAAGCTATTTCTATGAAGCTCCTCTAGGAGGTGGGCGAAACCTTGTTCAGCTTTGGGCTGCTGTTGTGACTTATGACTTTAGCATGTGTTCCTTTGTTTCTCTGTATTGGAACCCAAAGTGGTTTGAGTGGTTAGTGTGCTTGCTACAGACCAGAAAGTTCGTTGTTAGATTTCCTGGCATGGCAAATTTTTCCAGACAATACAACTTTAGGGTTCACCCAACCTCTGAAAATATATACAGAAACTTATGTCAAATAAAGTGGGTACACTGGCACTGTTAACTTTATAGATATTGTCAGTATTGTCCTGCAAATATGAAATACTATCAAAAAGTTTCAAATTTTGGGCTTTTGTGTGGAAGTAGAGAACAATACATCCTTCTGTCACCAGATGGCTGAACATGAATTTTCTAAGAGTCATCAATATGATAAGCGACAGTGCGTACCTTCCATAATCCACATTTTTCCCATATTTAATATGCTTTTTATGTTTTTTTTTAATGCTGCATATACTCTTAATTAATGCTGGAAAAAGACCATTTATTTTTAACTTCCGCATTTTGTTTCTTCTTAAAGTTAGTCTATCGGCTAATTCCGGAAGCGACAAAAGCCAATACAAGTTACAGAGAATGGCCGAAAACACTCACATTTTAATGCATTCAACCGGAGATGCCATATGTAATGTTGACTATAGTCATTAAGTTGCTGTGAACGACTCGCATTTTAGCGCATTTAACTGGAGATATAACCTGGTTATGTTACTAAACAAAAATGTACATCAGGTGATAGCTCAAGAAAGAAAATAACTTTACTCGCAATACAATTCACGGGCTACATACAACTCAAAGTAGTTTTTCCCTTTAATTTTTTTATGGAAATTGCCGTTGTAATAGTGAACCAGGAGATTGTAGAAAGTGTGCAGAGTATTGAAATATAACATAGGTACATGAAGTGTTCAAGATGGTGCAGTCTGGACATTTCTGGAAGGGGGAAAAGAGGTGACGTATTGTTTTAACGGTTGTGACGTATTTGTGTAGCAACTAGGAGACAACGGAAATTAGAGTGGCAGAATTTGATTGGTCGAGTGAGGGAGCTTGTGGTTGCAATTAGGGAGAAATATAAAGCTTAAAAGGCAGTCAACGGAGCAGTCAGAGCAGAACGGTCAACGAAGCAGTCAGAGCGGAGCAGTTAACAATCAATTTCTCCTTAGTGCAGGATTAGTCTAGCTAAGTAAATGACATATTGTTGCTTTGGATGGCCTAGACTCACGTGCACTTGCTCAGTCGCACGGCCTAGAACCCGTTCCACGTTATAAACTGGCCAACTCCAGTAACTTGCTCAGCAGCACGCGGAAACACTGAGAGCTTTCTACAAATTAAATGACTTACGCGTCCTTGCTCCAAAATACGTAAGGTCACCTTTGTCTATGTCCCTGGACATGCGGGAGTGCGGGGAAATGAGAGAGCGGACAGGTTGGCTAGCTGCGCTGTCGTTGAGGACGGGCAACCGATGGATCGGGCGGACATCATCAATGCACTCCGAGATGTGGGAAGAGCACGGGGCTTCGACAAACACAGATCAACGTCGCTTCTTCGGATGATGGAAATGGGAGTTAAGATGGGCACAGCCAGAAATGAGAAACTTGGTGGCCGTGTAAGAAGACTTATCAACCAACATAGAACTGGAGTCGTCAGTCGCTGGACACTGAGGGAATTGCTGAGGAGGGGATCTGAGCACCTATGGACATGTTCGGAGTGCAATGATGATGACCCGCATATAACTCAATAACTCAATAACAATAAATGACATATATTGTAGATTGAGTTGTGAACATCAGAGAATGAAATGAATAAATTAATTGCTATCTTGTGGAAGATCTTGTTATGCATTCGTCAAGTTGAAGTCTGATCTTGAGTGTGGTGACACTGGAACACCGTCTGATATATCTTAGAAGACTTGGTCTAAGAATGTCGTGTCTGGCTGAGAAGTAAGTAAAACCCTCCAAGACATAATTGAAGATATATGCCATAGTACCTCCACTGTGTTCCCATGGCATCTGGTGAAAGTTGAAAGCATTTAATTTATTTTTACGTTAATCACAGTAAAGACACTCACGTGGTAGCTTCAAGATATTGGATTCGCAAGTCAGAACCAAAATTGATTGCAATAGGTGTCATTTTTTTCAGTATTTTAAAAATGACTAATGTAAAAACGTTAAAAAGACCTGCCCAAAACAATTTTACATTTATTTCCAAAAACTTTGATTGATCAACTGATCTCTGCCTAATAATCTGTGTCAAAATAATAAAAATAATTTCTAAGGACGAGGAGCACCTCTGCTAAGAAAGAAAGAAAGCAAGGCACCAGCCACATTCATTGTTAGTCAAATCGCTTCTGTCAAGAGCTCTGCATTTTTAAATGTTTAATAATTAATTTACTGGATAATGTTTAAAAAAGCAGGGGCTTTTAATTTAGTACTACTAAGTTAAACAGAAAATAAATGCCACATTTGAAAGTAATCTGACAATGAATGCAGGAACAATTATTAATATTTAATAGTAATAATGATATTTAAAGTACTGTTTTGTTTGTGACGGTTTGTAGCACTGTCTTTTTTGCTGAAAATGATTGAGAAACTTGAACATGTGTGCATGAAATTCTGTACTTAAATTGGTAAAACACTCCCAAAACCAAGAATTTGTTTCTTCAGGCATTTGGTGAACATGTTTGAAGTAAAACACATTTATGAATGGCATGGATATTTCAAAATTGGCCAAGAATCACTCGAAGACAAAGAACATTCTGGATGGTCTTCAACAAGCTGCACATTAGAGAATGTTAAGAAAGTTTGTGAATTAACTCACGAAGATCGTCGAAGAACAATTTCAGACATTGGTGGAACATTTGACTTCAGTTATGACTCTGTTCTGGCTATTCTAACTGAAGATTTGAGCAAGCATTGAATGAAATTTATGCTATGCTAGAGAGCCTGAAGAAGGAGGATTTTCAGAGTTTGTTCAGGCAATGGCAAGACTGCTGGTATCATTACATTAACTTCCACTGAGAGTATTTGAAAGGGGACAAAGTCATTATAAAATGTCAAGTAATCATTTACCATTTTGTGGGCTTAATTTGAAAACTTTTTGATAGTCTCTCATATATTTCCATGTTTTGTAATACTCATCATCGAGTGCCTTCTCCGCAATGAAGGTTGGCTACCATGGAGCGCCATTCTGCTCTGTCTCTTGCTTTGATGGTGCAGGTTGTCGTCATAGGCTGATTTGTCCATCTTTTGATGTTACTCGTCCATGTTAGTCTTGGTCTGCCTCTGCCTCTTTTACCTTGTATTTTCCCCTCCAGGATTACTTTTAGTAGGCTGTTGTGTTTTTTAACATGGCCCAAAAATCGCATAGTAGTTCTCTTTTAATTTTTAGTCGTTTTAAGACTTCATCATTTGTTTTCTTTTCCTTCCATCCAATTCTACCTATTCTTCTATATATCCACATTTCAAAGGCTTCAATTCTCTGTTCTGTTTTCTAGTCTAATGTCCATGTTTCTACACCATATAGGAATATTGAGAAGATGTAACATTTTGCTATTCGTAGTTTTAGCCTGGGTGTTATTTGTTTTGATGTTAGTATGTACTTCATGACATTAAAATTACTTTTTGCCATTCCTATTCTTTTGTTTATTTCAGTTGTACATTTTCCATCACTGGTTATAGTATCTCCAAAGTAGTTGTAGTTCTGAACTGTCTCCTGGTCTATTCCTTCAATTTTGATATCCACTTGCGGGTTTTGAGTATTTAACTTGTTTATGATCATAGTTTTAGTCTTTTTGATATTCATACTAGTCCATATTTTTTGCCTGTCATGTTTATTTCATTAAGTAATTGTTGATCTTTAGGATTTTCTGCTAGTAGTACAGTATCGTCAGCATATCTTAGGTTATTGATTATATCTTTCCATTAATTTGTAGTGAGCTGTTGTAATAAACAATTACTTAATGAAATAATTTTATTTTTATTTTTTTACTCCTCTTTTTATATCAGTGGGTGTAGAGTTCTCTTTGTTATATTTTATTATTGCTGTTTGCTCCCAGTATAGATTACATATTAGTCGTATGTCCATGTCATCTAGATGTATCTCTTTTAGGCATTCTATAAGTTGTTTGTGGTGTACTCTATCAAAAGCTTTGGTGTAGTCTATGAAGCAGGCATATATTGGTTTCTTTACTTCTGTGTATTTTTCGATTAATGTTCTCATGCAGAATATGGCTTCTTTTGTCCCGCTATTTTCCTTTCCAAATTGCTGTTCATCTAATTCAGTATTGATTTTATTCTGAATCCTTCCTTGTATAACTTTTAGCAAGATTTTTGTAACATGGCTCATTAGGCTTATTGTTCTAAAGTCACTGCATTCAACTGCACCATTCTTTTTAGGCAATGCAATGAAAGTTGATGTTTTTAGTTCATTTGGTATGTATCCTGTATGGTATATGTCATTGCATATGTCTGTAAGCACTTCAATGCCAAACTCTTCTAGTGCCTGTATCACCTCTATCTATATGCTGTCAGGTCCTGCTGCTTTTCCCTTTTTCATTGTTTTTATAGCTTTTTCCACCTCAGATTTTAAGATTTTATAGCCTGATGTACATTTTATAACTGGTTTCTTGTCCCTTTGATCCTGAAATAGTTCTGTTATATATTCCTGCCATCTATCTATAATATCCTTATTGTCTGTTAGCATTTTTCCTTTTTTGTCTGCAATGCATCCACCTTCTGTGGCTTTTTTATTTTTATTAGTTATTCTTTATTTCTGTGTCCTCTTAAGTCTTGTTTGTTTTCCATAGTTTCTATTTCTATACAATTTTGGCTGAGCCAGTCTTCTTTTGCGTTTTTGCACATTTTGCGTATCTCATTATCTATTTTATTGTATTGGGCTGTGTTCTTCGCTTGTCTCCTTTCTTCCATTTTTTTCTAAGATTGTGTTAGTTATCCATTTTTGTTTTTTGTTCTTTTCTCTTTTGGGTAAGGTGTCACAGGTTTCTTGTATGCTTTTCTGTATGCATTGTCATTTGGTTGTTACTTTTTCTTCAGGATTTTCTCTTCTGTATTGTTCAACTCCTTCTTCTAGCAGCTTCTGGTATGTGTTCTTTACTTGTATTGTATAGGTATCTTTAATATTTTTTTGATTTAAAGCTATTATATCTAGTGGATTTGTTGATGAATTAGACTTTTGCTTGTTTCTCTTTAGTTTGATTTTCATTTTAATCACTACATGGTTGTGATCTGAATTAATATCTGCTCCTGGGTAGGTTTTGGCTTTCTTTACGCTGTTACGGAACCTTTCTTTTGTCATTATGTAATCTATTTGATTCCTCTTCTTATCTCCAGGGCTTTTCCATGTGTATAGTTTCCTTTTCTCTTGCTCAAAGTAGGTGTTACATATTATCAGCCTGTTTTCTTCACAGAATTGTATTCATCTTTCTCCTCTGTCATACATGATGTTTTGTAATATTACCTCTATTATAATTTGATATATAATATGATAGCTTTAATTAAAAAGAAACAAATTATACATAAGTTTGAATTTAGTGTTCTTGGTATGTTGGTAGTCCAGAATTCCAAGACAGATAATTCTGTTTAAAAAAAGAAAATGGTAGAAGGTTCCATCTGTGCCATAAGATGAATGTGAAATATTATGTTAATGCCCATGTATTTCAGTGACAAGTGTGTATATTTTCTGGATGATGCAGTTGGTCATGAAAGGTTGCCCTACTTTCCAGACACCCATTTTAGGTTGGATGGAATTAAGAGCCATTGATTGGGATCCAATGAGACCTTTTGGCTTTAGTGGTCCAGTTTGCTAACTGCAGCTTCAGATAATACTGTAGAAACTAGCAACATAATTATGGAGCTTAAAAATCCTGAGGAATTAAAAGTCAGCATTCAGTACTTACAATTTTCTGTCACTTATAAATATTTAATCATTAATCTGTACTCTAATGTCATATATAATTTTCTCCTTTGCAAAGCTTAATTTGGAGTAGAATGATAAGAATTTGCTTAACTCTTTTTATGAAATGTTTGTTCCATAACTCATGTTTTTATTCTTATTCTCTTTTGTAGATAATTTACTTAAAGAAGACACCAGAAGAAGCTTACAGGCCACTTGTGGCTGGCACAAATCCCCCTTTTCTTCCATTCAGGTATATTGCTGTTGCGATATTGATATAGACTTTCTATTTAAGAAACTGATTGTCTTTTTAAATAAAAAAGAAAGAAGAGAAAGAGCTCAGTCATGCTATATGGTGATGTTTAAGAAATGTGTTATTTGTTTAAATAGCTCTTTGGTACATTATTTTTTTTCAGTAATATGGTTGGTACTTTTACTCTTTCCTTAGAAAATCTATTACCCGTTAAAGGCTGGGTGAACCTGGAAGCCGTCTATCAGGATAAAACCCAATTATTTGTCTTTAGTGGTCCATTTCATTAACCTCTAAGCTACTGCAGCACCCTGTCTTTTAATATCTATGTGTAAAACTCTTGCGCAGTTATGTTCTTTTCTTCAGCTTGATGTGTCTTACAGTACCATTGACTACATACAATAAAGTGTGTTATATCTAAAATAGATTATAGTTAGTAAACAGTATTGGATATACAACAGACTTGTTCCACCTGGCCATTTCATTCTATCCTTTGTTTCATTCACACATTATCTCTCATCAATAGAACAGGCACTGACTTGACTAGCTAAAGACATCTATACAATTGTGAAAACATAGATGTTCTTTCATCACTGTCAGAATCACTTTGACCTCATTTTCTGCTAGAGAGGAAACCGTGATGGTTGATGAGGCCAGTATTCAAAATGTCTGCTATAATGTTGACATATTCAAGAAAGATAATGTACTGAAGTTTAGTTTGTGAGCTGATTGCTTGTGAATGATTTCATTTATTAAAATTTTTTTTTTATGTTTGCAGTTGCATCAGCAATCTAACTGAATGTTTAGTAACAACACTCCCCACACACCAGGATTGATGCAACAATTCTTTAGTGGCATCTTCAGATTGTCCTTCAACATTTTCATCAGTCCATCTTTCTGTACTTTTGCTGTTCACCATAACATTATTTCTTTGGTAAGCATGGTTCATGTGAACTGTATGCCGATCACATCTATACAGAGTGAGGTAGATACTTTTTTTAAAATATCAATTGAAGCTAACACATTATATCTGGAACCATATTCTGTCATTTTATCTACAGTAGTTTCAATAAATAGTGCATTTGGTTTAGCTTTCCCACGTTGACTGTAAAACAGTTCATATTTTGCAGGCAATAGAGCAGGCAGAACGTTTGCTGTGTAATTTCATTGTAACTTCAGTTTAGTTTGAATCTTTATACAAGCAATTATACCAGCCTCATTGCTCTTTGACAGCACAGCAGTTTTCTCTTGCAAAAGGTCATACACAGTGAGAGTTCCAACAGCTCTCACATTAAATTCTTATTTGTCTTTTTTATTTGTTAAATTTGGCAACAATTTCTGTAGCTTTATATTTGAAATTTTATTACTGGTTATGACATTATTTAGAGGAGCCGCGATAGCTCAGTGGTTAGTGAACTGGACTACAAAGAACAAGGGGTAGGGTTCGATCCCAACCGACGGCTTCCAGGTTCACCCAGCCTTAAATGGGTACCTGATTTTTTTCTGGGAAAGTAAAGCAGCACGGGCGTAATACCGACCACATTACCCCAAAAATCATGTGCTGAAGGTCTATAAAATATATGGTCGCTAACACCATATTTCTCTATACGCCACTTGGCGTGATGGGGGTACTTTACTTTTTTTTTTTTTAATGACATTATTTACCATTTTGAGTGATTAATTGTTAAACATTTACCTTGCCACATATTGTTCTATTCATTTGTATATCAACCCATTGGTCACAGTGCTTGTGTTTAGCTGAGCTTTCCTGTGCTCATAGTTTCTCTTGGCAAGAATGAAATTTAAGATTGTATGCACTAAACCAATCTTTATAAAAGTTTGCATAATTAATCCTAGATTACAATCATGTCGTAAAAATTACGATCTCAAAAATAACATTCTTAAAAGTCAAAAGTTTCCTGCATGCACATTAAAAAATCGAATTTGTAGAAATCAAGATTTTCCTTTGAGCATGCACTCTCTCACAACATGTACCTTCTTAAATTGTTCCTGCCAATGACCCATCTTGCAACATATTAATCAAAAGTGTTTTTTTTTTTTTATGCATCAAATGGCATTGTTAAAAAATACAATCGTATCATACTAATGTGTGTTTTTTTTATGTAATGGTAAGCCGTCGGAATTTAGTATGTGTGTGTTTTTTGTATTTTTATATTCAGATATTTGTATTTCTTCAAATACACTGCTCAGTTGTTGTTAAAGTCTTATTATTCTTTGTAAATATTGATGGTCATCATCATCACGTACCAGACCTGCTGGCATAGGTGATCATGTCTCTCCACAACTTTTGATCTCGGCAGCTATTTATCATTTCTGTTGTTGACCTCCCATTCTGCCAAGCCGTTCTCTTAAGCTGTCTGTTATTTTTTCTCTTTGCTTCCCTCTATCTCTTCGTCCCTCAATTTTTCCAGTTGTTATAATATATTCGAGTTGTTCTCTTCTCATTACATGGCCAAAAAATTATGATTGTTTCTTCCTAATATTGGAAATTAGCTCTCTTTTTGCTTTGACCTCTCTCAGAACATCTTCATTACTCTTCTTAGCTGTCCATGGTACTCTCAACATTCTTCTGTAAAACCACATTTCTACAGACTCCAGTGATTTTCTTGTCTGTTGTCCTATTGTCCATGATTCGCTTCCATATGTTAAGACTGGCTCTACATAACATTTAAGAACTCTATTTCTTGTTTCTATTGTCAAAAATGGATTGTATAGTATCTTCCTCATTTTTTGGAAAGTTGCTTTTGCCTGAGCCATTCTGCATCTCACCTCTTTTGTACATCTTCCATCTGAGGTTAACAAAGTTCCCAAATGTTTAAATTCATTTACCTGTTTTAATATTGTTCCACTTGTCTTTATTTTGCACTGAGGTGATGTCTTTTTCTTTGTTGTTACCATTACCTCTGTCTTTTTTGCTATTAAGGCTGAGTCCTTTATTTTTGCTTTCTTTCACTATAATGTCCAACATTTCTTGTAACTCATTTTCACTTTTACGATTAAGACTGTATCATCAGCATCATCATCGAGTGCCGTCTCCGCAACGAAGGTTGGCTACCATGGAGCACCATTCTGCTTTGTCTCTTGCTTTGATGGTGCAGGTTGTCATAGGCTGATTTGTCCATCTTTTGATGTTACTCGTCCATGTTAGTCTTGGTCTGCCTCTGCCTCTTTTACCTTGTGTTTTCCCCTCCAGGATTACTTTTAGTAGGCTGTTGTGTCTTTTAACATGGCCCAAAAATCGCATTTGTCTTGTTTGAATTGTGCTTAGTAGCTCTCTTTTCATTTTTAGTCGTTTTAAGACTTCATCCTTTGCTTTCTTTTCCTTCCATCCAATTCTACCTATTCTTCTATATATCCACATTTCAAAGGCTTGAATTCTCTGTTCTGTTTTCATGTCTAATGTCCATGTTTCTGCACCATATAGGAATATTGAGAAGATGTAACATTTTGCTATTCTTAGTTTTAGCCCTGGTGTTATTTGTTTTGATATTAGTATGTTCTTCATGACATTAAAATTACTTTTTTGCCATTCCTATTCTTTTGTTTATTTCAGTTGTACATTTTCCATCACTAGTTATAGTATGTCCAAGGTAGTTGTAGTTCTGAACTGTCTCCAGGTCTATTCCTTCAATTTTGATATCCACTTGTGGGTTTTGAGTATTTAATTTGGTTTTGTTCATAGTTTAGTCTTTTTGATATTCATATCTGTATCATCAGCATACCTTAGATTATTTATATTATGACCTCCAAGTGTTATCCAGGTGTAACCGGTTATACTTCTCATCCCTTTCTGTAAACGTAATTGTAACGGGCTAGTTTGTACCCGCACAGATTGTAATGAACACAGCTTCCAAGCTGTCACTATCCTTCAGCACCCTCAACTGTTGTCTGGTAGTGCCTGACGCTGTTGAGCTGTGCAGCCGAATGTATGACGAGCTAGTTCTCCTTTGCTCTCGTTGTATTGAATTGGCCTCTGTTCGACAGCTGCCGCGGCTCTTTAAAGAATTGATCCCTTGCACCCCTGACATCGAAGGCACCCTCTGCTGGTTGCTGAATTCGGCGACTCCTCCAGTCACCGTGTAGGTCAGCCCCAAGACCGACACCGACGTATAGAATTGCCTAGGGATGTAGATCAGCCCGTGTTGCTGTCTGGAGGCCACTGCTACCCATGCTGCCTCCCGATTGACCATAAGCCCGTGGCGTTCATTATGCCATACTCCGCACTGTCTGGCCACAATTTATGACAACCCCAGTCTCCGTTCTTCGCTGAGGTCAGACAAAACAAAACTAGCTTAAACAAAGCAGTCAGTAACACCGTTGAACTCACACATGTCAGCGTTTATTACTCACAAAGGCATACTCCCATATGGATCACACCCACAGTAGTGATATCATTCACAATACTAAAAAGTCTCTTCTCATGAATAAGCTAACAGCTTATGAATAACTGGCTCAGCATGGCTTCTGCTAAGTGAGTACTAGTGATCTCATTCACAATACTAAAAAGTCTCTTCACATGAATAAGCTAACAGCTTCTTAACAACTGGCTCAGCATGGCTACTGCTAAGCGAGCACTAGTGATATCATTCACAATACTAAAAAGTCTCTTCACATGAATAAGCTAACAGTTTCTTAACAACTGACACTTCTCACTCGAATTTAAGTCCTACTCGTTTGACTACCTTAGCTTAACTGACCTGTCTTGTACACTGTCGCAACTCTACTGTTCATGGTCCCCGGTATTGTCTAGCCAACTAGCGCAGACGCCCTCAATCCGCTCGCCCTCAATCGAATGTTCCTAACTTAAACTCCTTTGCCTCACTTAACTCTCCCATGCCTCGTTTTTGAACGCCCTACATGCTTTCTCCCTGATTCACGATGTGTTCATATTCTCCGCTTTCCCCGTGGACCTGAAGCCTCTTACTAATACTCTCCAACCTATTTATCTCCCCTTGACCCGCACCAATTCTACCCTTCTCTCTCCCTCTTGTTATCTCCCTGTTTTACTATCTCCGTACTCCTGCTAGTTATTGAACTACTCTTAATAACTACCCCATACTATCTCTATTCCTCCTTATCACCCGATTCTCTCCCTCACTCGTAGCCTCCTCCACAATTTCTGACAGGGCCCCTACAGAACTTCTGGAGGCCGCTCCTCTTATCCTATTGCTTCTTTGTCTCCTACTCTATTCCCCGTATTTCTGAACTTTTCCCTTCTTCTGTTGTTTGATGACTCTCCTCACTCTCCCATTGTTCACTGTCCTGCTCTTTATTCCTCTTCTCTTCTGGTGATTCTCCTGAAGACCATTTCCTCTGTCTCTTCCTAACGTCTATCCTGCTATTCCCCTGTGTTTCCATGTCTGTATTTTCTCCCATTTGCTGTTCTATCCCTTCTTCCTGTTGTCTTCGGTGTAATCTAATTCGTCTTTCTGGTATTGGCATGTCCTCCTCTTCCGACGACGTTTCTCTTTCTCTTTCTCTTTGTATCCTTGGTTCTTGTTCTCTTCTACTCTGACTCCTCGTGTTCTTATACTATGCGTCCTCTTTCGTGCTGTTTCCTGTATCTTTACTACTCTCTCTTTGTTCTTCTTTACTTTCGTTGCTTCTACCTTGTCTTTCCTCTCTTTCAACCTATTGTTTCCTTCTATCCGTATTAACCTCCTGTTCTACTTCACTGTCTGTGTATTCTGTAGACTCCTTCTCTCCATACATCGTACATTTTCTCCTTGGCCTACCTCTCTGTTCCTGTTCACCCTCTGACCATACTGCTTCATCTTTCCTTATGTTCCTCCTGTGTGTTCGTATCTCCTTTGTACCATACACATGTTTGATTACATAATTTACTTCCCCTGTTGTCTTTATGATTATATACCCTTCTTTCCATTTCGGACTAATCTTTGATGTGGCTGATTGATTCCTATAAAACACCTTATCCCCTACTTTATACTCTATTACTTCTTTATCTTTACTTCTCTGTTGGTTCTTCTTTTCTGCCCGTTTTATGTTTCTCCACACCATCCTTTGTGTGTCGTGCATTTGTTGAAGGATTACTTTGTGTATCTCTTCCCCCATATACCTTCTTCTTGGTTGCAACACACTATCTAGTGGTAACATCGGGTGTCTACCATACAATAAAAAAATGGCGAAAATCCAGTACTATCATTCTTATTCACCCTTACTGCTACCAAAGCATGGTTCAATTTCACGTCTCACTCCATTTCTTGCCCTCTTGTTAACTTCGATATGATGTCATTTAATGTCCTATGCTGTCTTTCGTTGATCCCGTTCGCCTTGGGGTTATATACTGACGTCTTAATATGTTGAATGTTCAACTTTTTCAATGCTTGCTGAAACTTGCTACTTGTGAACTCCGCCCCATTGTCTGTTAATATGCACTGCGGTCAACTATACCTAGGAATAATTTCATTCAGTATTATATCTATTACCGTGTCTGTGTTTTTATTTGCGATTGGTATACTCTTTGGCCACCTACAATAACAATCTGTTATGTGGAGTATAGATTTATTCCCCGATATCGTTGTGGGGTATGGACCTGTTATGTCCATGCTAATTTTCTGCATCGCAAAATATTGCCTCTCCATTGACATTACTGGTCCTAGTTTCTGTACCAAGTTCCTTGTTTTATGTATTCTGCATCTTTTAGTGTGTTCGTCCACTGACCTATATAATACCGGCCAATAGTATTTTAATCTTAAACTATCCAGCATCTTGTCTCTTCCCATATGTCCGTTTTCTTCATGGTAAATTTTTAACAGCTGCTTTCTATATACTCGTGGAATACATACCCTTGGTTGTATTTCGTCTTCATCGCCTAGATATAACAGTATTCCACCATTTTCATCGATGCTAAATTTCTTTCATTCCTTCGCTCTGGGGGACGGAGTCTTTATATCTCTCATTATTTTTCCCAACTCTTCAGCTTTGCTTTGTATTTCTGTCGTTATTTCCACCTCCTCGTCTTCACCCATCTCTTGTTTCCCTTCCTCTTCTGTTAGACCTCCCCTCTGTCTTTTTCTATTGGTATCTATTATACCAATCTGGAATGTTCTATTATCCATATCCGTATTTGAATCGTTTTGTTCTAGTTCTTCCTCTTCCTTTCTTGGCAATCTTGACAACCAATCTGCACAAATGTTTCTCGGTCCCTCTATATATTCTACTTTGGCTCCACTATTTTGTAGTGTTAGCGACCACATATCTATCTTCCTGTTCTTGATTGGCGCTTCAAGTATGTCTTAAGTGGCTTATGGTCCGTTCTTATCACTACTTCTTGTCCGTGTATGTAAAAATTGAGTTTTTGGATTGCATAGTGGATCGCGTACGCTTTTTTCTCTATAGTGGGCCATCTTATTTGAGTTCTGCGAGTTCTGCTTAATTTATGAGATAGAAAATATATTGGCCATTCTTCTATCTTTCTTTTTCCTGACCTTTTATCCACCTCTAACTTTTCACATACCAGACACGCCCCTATTGTGACATCTGATGCATCTGTATATACTATCACCCTTCCTTGTTTGTTTTGGTGTACTAACAATGGTGCCTTTACCAACCCTTCTTTTAACGTTTCAAATGCTCTCTGACATCCTGTTGACCACTGAAACCTCACAAATTTTTTTTGTCAATGATGTTAACGGTTCTGCCACTTCTGCAAACTCCGGTATAAATCTCCTGTAATAACCGCACATTCCTAGAAAACTTCGCACTTTTCTCACTTTCGTTGGTGGTTCCATTTCTTTGATTACTTGTACTTTCTCTTTATCTGGTAGTATTCCCTCTCTATTCACTACAAGTCCTAAATATCTAACTTCCTTTCTTAGAAATTGACACTTATTGAGTTTTAGTTTTATATCATGTTGCAGCAGTCTATCAAATACTAGTTTAATGTGTTGCAAGTGCTGCTCCTTTGTCCCCTTCGTGAAAATAATTATGTCATCTACATAAGCTTGTGCAAATGTCCCTAGTCCCTGTAGTACTTGGTTCATCAAGTTCATATGTGTTGCTGGTGAACCTTTCAATCCAAATGGCATTACTTTCCAAGTGAACATTCCTACATGTGTGTCAAATGCAAGTTTGTCCCTGGTATTCCGATTTACCTGTGTGGCCCAATAGCCAGACTTGCAATCCAATGTCGTATAGAAATCTGTGCCCTGAAACAATGACACTATATCATCCACCCTTGGCATCTGGTAACTGATATCCTCTGTCACTTTGTTTAATGCTCTATAATCACAGCAAAATCATTTTGTTCCATATGGCTTCTGTACTATAACCACTGGTGACGACCATTGTGATGTCGTCTTGGAAATTATACCTGCTTTCAGCATTTCCTCTACTGTCTTCTCTACCACCTCCCTATCCTTTAACGGCGTCCTATATGTTCTTACATTTGTTGGTTGTGCTGTTCCCGTGTCTATTTCTAATTCCACTGTTTTCGTTCTACCTAATTCATAGTCTGTTAATGCGAACATGTCATGGTTTTTGAACACTAACTCTTGTACTTGATTTCTATATCCCTCATTCGTTTATATTTGCTTCTCTACACCACTCCTTCCTTTCCTTTTCTAGTTTAATCTGTGTTCCTCTTGCAACTCTCTTTCACTGTCTATCCATTCCCACTTTCCTTTTTGTGTCTCTTTGTTCCTCTGTAAACCTTTGTCTTACCCACCCTAAATATTCCTGTCTTTCCACCTTCCTCTCCTCTCTTTCCTGTCTTCCTTGTTGCACCTCTCTTCTTGGTTCTTTGCCCCTTATATCTATTTTGCTCAGGTGTTCTCGTTTAATCTGTGCTATCACCTTTCCTTTCTTTATTTTAATTGTTTTTCCCCGAATAGTTGATTAACATTACTGGAAAGGTGTTCCCCTTATCTACTGTCGCTATGCCATCAATCACTATTATGTTCGGTTCTTCCATTATTTCTGGTTCTGTTCTTGTTGTCTTTATCGTTATTCCCGGCTTAATATAGTCATTCTGTTTTATTTTTGCTATTGTAATGTGTACTCTGTGTGGTTTTAAAATCACCTCTTTCTTTATTCTGACCAGTGTTGTAATATGCATATCATCCTCCATTTTTATTTCTGTTTCCCCTATCTTTAATGTCTGTGTCTTGTAGTTTACTATCACTTCGTTTCTCTTCATTCAGTCCCTTCCCAGCACCTTGACTCTGTTCATTCCTCTCACCACCATAAACGATTGTTGCATTCTGCAATTTCCTATCTTTATATGTATCCAGGCTTGTCCTATTACCTCCAACATTTGCCCACTTATGGTTTCCAGTTTATTCCCTGTTGTATGCATCCTCCCTTTCCACCTTATTGACCTGTATGTACTCTCCTTTATCACACTCACACTGGCACCGGTGTCTATGATAGCCCTTTATTTTTGTCTTTCTATTTGTACTATGCAAGAACATGGGTCTTCTGTTCTTCCATATCTACCAAATTGTTCAGGCTTCTCTTCTGTACTCAATATCGCCTGCCTCTTTGAGTACTGTTTCCGTTTCCCAATGCTTGATATCTGCTTCCTCTTTCTTGTCTACTAATTGTTGCTCTAATTGCCTTATAATATGCCCTATTCTCCCACACTTTTAACACCTTCTTGTCTCTTGCATGCTGTTCATTACTTGTGTTTCTCTTTGTTGCACTCCTCTTTGCCTCATGTGATTTATTTCCATGGGGCTCTCCTGTCTGCCTCCTCTGCTCGATTCTCTATCCTGTCCATGTTCCTCCTCAAATCTTTTTGTTATACCTTCTTCCTCTATTGCTGTATTTATTACTTGTGAAATTGTCACCATTCTCGTCCTTGCTAACATTAATTTTAGTACTTTATCCCTTATCCCTGTTATCAATATTTTACTGACTTGCTCTGTCTACTCCTGTTCCAAACCCTTGTTCTGCCATCTCCCTTATTCTCTCTCCATATTCTTGTATTGTCTCATTTCTTCCTTGCTGTGCCCCTGTTAACTTCATGATCGCATGTTGTTCATCTTTGAACTTCCCATATCTCTTCGCTAAATACAGTTTAAATTCCTGCCACGACTCTTCTTTCATCTCTTCTATTCTTCTTCTCACACAGCCCGCTACTGCACTTTGACTATTAGCTACCACTAATTCTTTCCACTCTATCTGATTTAATTGCTTACTCTTCGCCCAGAATTCTATGGCATTTACCCATTCATCAAATTTGTCTGGCTCTCCCAAAAACGTGGGGATTCTTCTGGTTATCTCTTGTATTTGTAAACTATTCCCTAACCTCTCCACTACTTCCCCCATCTTCTGCATCGCTTGCCACATATACCCCTCCTGTGACATCCCCTCCATTTCTTGTTTTAGCTCCTACCCCTCTATTCTGACTACCCTAATACTCAATTTATATTATTGCTCTACCTCAATTTTCAACTCCTATACTGATTTCATACTCTACTACCTCACTCTTTATATCCTCTGACCCTACCTTGATATCCTTGTTCATCACCTGCTTATGCTGCATTCATTTTGTTCGTGTTATAATTTCATTAACACCATACAATGCGTGACATAAGAGTTCTGTTTTCAACATTAAAAAAATTCATTACAATTTCATTCACACCATCAATGCATCACATCACAGTTCTGTTTTCAAAATAATAAAAAAATTCCTTCTTTCGTCTTTATTCCTCTCGTCTCACAGCCATGTGTGTTAATCGGTATAATCCTATCTGTTCCTTAACCTACTCCCTCTTCCCTTCTTTAATTAGTTATATCCCTATTCTATCTAAAAAAATTTCTAACACACACAACTGTGATACTTCTTCATCAGACTTCTCTCCTCTTTATTCTTGTTCAAACACGTGGCCACACACTTTCCCTTCTACACAGTCCTTTTTAATATCTCTCACTCAACAATTATTTCTCACTCATTTCATTCATTATTTACACTATTAATTAACTACTTAATAACACCGATTTTGAAGATCCTTTGAACAGAACAAATTCCCTTCTTCCTCACGGTTTGTTGCAGATGTGTTTCATTGTACGTGACCTAGCGTTGGTCAGCGCCCAAATGTAACGGTTATACTTCTCAACCCTTTCTGTGAACGTAATTGTAACGGGCTAGTTTGTACCCGCACACATTGTAATGAACACAGCTTCCAAGCTGTCACTATCCTTCAGCACCCTCAACTGTTGTTTGGTGCGCCTGTCGCTGTTGAGCTGTGCAGCCGAATGTATGACGAGCTAGTTCTCCTTTGCTCTCGTTGTATTGAATTGGCATCTGTTCGACAGCTGCCGCGGCTCTTTAAAGAATTGAGCCATGGCGCCCCTGACATAGAAGGCACCCTCCGCCGGTTGCTGAATTCGACATCTCCTCCAGTCACCGTGTAGGTCAGCCTCCTGACCGACACTGACGTCTAGAACTGCCTAGGGATGCAGATCAGCCCCGTGTTGCTGTCTGGAGGCCACTGCTACCCATGCTGCCTCCTGATTGACCATAAGCCCTGTGGCATTCACCCTTGCCAGTGATCGTTACGCCGTAATTGCACTGTCTGCCCACAATTTATGACAATACCAGTCTCCGTTCTTCGCTGAGGTCAGACAAAACACAGCCAGCTTAAACAAAGCAGTCAGTAACACCGTTGAACTCACACATGTCAGCGTTTATTACTCACAAAGGCATACTCCCATATGGATCACACCCACAGTCGTGATATCATTCACAATACTAAAAGTCTCTTCACATGAATAAGCTAACAGCTTCTTAACAACTGGCTCAGCATGGCTTCTGCTAAGCGAGTACTAGTGATATCATTCACAATACTAAAAAGTCTCTTCACATGAATAAGTTAACAGTTTCTTAACAACTGACACTTCTCACTCGAATTTAAGTCCTACTAGTTTGACTACCTTAGCTTAACTGACCTGTCCTGTCCACTGTCGCAACTCTACTGTTCATGGTCCCCGGTATCGTCTAGCCAACTAGCCCAGTCGCCCGTACTGACCGCTCGCCCTCAATCGAATGTTTCTAACTTAAACTCCTTTCTCTCACTTAACTCTCTCCTGCCTCATTTTTGATCGCCTACATGCTTTCTCCCTGATTCACGATGTGTTCATATTCTCCGCTTTCCCTGGGGACCTGAAGCCTCTTACTAATACTCTCCGACCTATTTATCTCCCCTTGTCCCACACAAATTCTACCCTTCTCTCTCCCTCTTGTTATCTCCCTGTTTTACAGGCATGCCCCTTATGGATCTTAAAATAATCTCACTATAAATATTAAACAAAGCTGGTGACAGCACACAACCTTGTCTAACACCCTGTTTTATTTGTTGAAACATTCCTAATTGGATTCCAGTTCTTATGGCTGCTGTTTGTTGCCAGTACAAGTTCTTTATTATTCTTAGATTTTTGCTGCCTATGTTTATGCTTTCTAAAATTTTGATTATTTCTTGGTGCTTTACTTTGTCAAATGCCTTGATGTAATCTATGAAACATAGGTATAGATCTGTTTTCACCTCTATGGCTCTTTCTACTAAAGATCTTATGATATAAATGGTAGTGCTTGTTCCTTTATCTCTAACAAAACCACACTTTTCATCGCTAATTTCTGGACTGAATTTGTTTCACTCTTCGCATGATGATTCTTAGTAATATCTTAGTCATATGACTCATAAGGCTTATTGTGCGATGATCATCGCATTCAATCGCACCCGATTTCTTTGGTAGGGCTTTGATTTGAGCATGTCGTCTGGTATATATCCGCTGTTGTAGATATCATTCAATATTTTTGTTATTATTTCTATTCCAAAATCACCCATGGCTTCAATCTCTTCTTTAGTTATATTATCTGGGCCAGGAGCTTTGCCTGCTTTCATATTGCACAAGGCGTCTTCCACTTCTCTGAGTATTTCTGGTCCTTCTCCATTATCCTTAATATTTACTTCCGTTTGTTCATCATTATAAAGATCTTTAATGTATTCTGTCCATCGTTCCCTTATGTTTTCTTGATCAATCAACAGTTCCTCCTTTGATCTTAGACATCCAGTTTTTTTATTGCGTTTTTCTTCCTGTTAATTCCTCAATTTGTTTGTATATAGCTTTAGCATCTCCTTTTTGTTGCATTTCAATCTCTTTGCATCTCTCTTTTAGCCATGCTTCTTTTGCTTCATTGCATTTTATAACAATTTCTTTATTTAATCTCTTATATTCATCTTTATTTTCTTTATTTCTTCTTCTTGTATCCATTAGCTGCAAAATGTCATCTGTCATCCATTTCTTTCTTGAATTTGTCCTCATGGTAGTATGAACTCTTTTGATGTTTGTTGCATTGAATCTTTTAGCATTTCCCACTGTTCATCAATGCTTTGTATCTTCTCTATTGCATTGTACCGGTTCTGAATTTTGATTTTTGATTTGTCTTGCAGCTTCTTGTCTGAGTTTAGTAAATCTAAATTTAATTTGATGTTAACTGAGGCTCGTTTTGTTGTTTTTAATTTTACTCTAAGCTTTCCCACAACTGGTACAGGATCACTATTGCAATCTGCCCCTGGTCTAGTTTTCACACACACACCAGACTTATTGATGATAAAGGTACCAAAAAAATTTGTTTCCCTCAACTGTTAAGTTCTTGTGGGCTGTCTGTATCAATTAAGCCTTTGAAGACATGGGACAGGCAACTAACAGCTGAAAGATACCATCATGGGGCTAGTAATGTTACATGGAGGGATGGGGAGAAAATGAGATTTAGGCAATCACAGATCCAAATAGGGGAGCTGCATTAGCTCAGTAGTTTGTGAATTGGTGAACTGGGGTACTAAGTACAAGAGGTTGGGTTTGATCCTGATCGACAGCTTCCAGGTTCATCCAGCCTTAAATAGGTACCGGATTGTTTTCTGGGAAAGTAAAACGGCACTGGCATAGTGCCGACCACATTACCCCAAAAATCATGTGCTGAAGACCTATAAAAATTGTGGTCACTAACACCATCTTCCCTATACCCCACATGGCTTGACGGTGCTCTTTACTTCTTTTTTTTAAAACAGATCCGAATAATGGCCTTAGTGCTTGTAAACAAATAAAAATAACTTTTGCGATGCCCTGTGAATGTTAATGCAACGATTTGTAGCACCAATTTTATTTATCTTTTTACAAAGGTTTATTTTTTGGAACCATAAAGTTGCACATTTTGACAAAATAGTAGTGATTTAATTAATGTGATTTAAATTTGAATTAATTAATATTTTGTTTTAATGTTTTATGAATTAATTTAAATTAGTGTGATTTAAAATTGATAGTCATAATCTAGGGTTAAACTAGTTTTTCCAATTTGTAATTTTTTCACAGATTTGTACCAAAGAATTTTCTTTGAGTAGTAAATTTTATGTTTTTGCAAATGCATAAATTATGGAACAGCATCATAATCTATGGCTAAGATTATTCTGACATATGGTATGAAACTGAAATGAACAAATAGTGAGACTTATAACAAAAACTTCCAGTTTTGTTTCAACCTAGAAAGTACAAAACAGTTACAAAAGTTTAAAAGGCTACTAGATCACCCACTGCACTAAAAATTCTAAGACAGAACAAACCTTCAGTCAATATGTGTATGTATTATAACCAAACAAGATCTGTGTGAACCTTGGTCCAACCTTTAAAAGAGAATAAAAATAATCCTGGATGTTCCTGAAGTAGTCTCCAAAAACGAGCAGCCAGTCATTCTTTATGCTCCAGGAAAATTACCCCAGAAATATATGGACAAACTTACCCAAGTGGAAAGACAGGAACATACTCTCTTTCAGCTGAAGAAAAGTGCATACATTTCAGAGAAGAGGCAGTGGCACTCCACACAGCCATACAAACTCTCATCACACAAAAAGCTGCCAAGTCTAAAAATTGTCATAGTTGGTGATGCAAGGTCAGCCATACAGGCATTGTCTAGCCTGTAACAGGACAGACTTTCATCATCGAGTGCCGTCTCCGCAACGAAGGTTGGCTACCATGGACCACCATTCTACTCTGTTTCTTGCTTTGATGGTGCAGGCTGTCATAGAATGACTTGTCCATCTTTTGATGTTACTCGTCCATGTTAGTCTTGGTCTGCCTCTGCCTCTTTTACCTTGTATTTTCCCTTCCAATATTACTTTTAGTAGGCTGTTGTGTCTTTTAACATGCCCCAAAAATTTCATTTGTCTTGTCTTAATTGTATTTAGTAGTTCTCTTTTTATTTTCAGTTGTTTTAAAACTTCATCGTTTGTTATCTTTTCTTTCCATCTAATTCTACCTATTCTTCTATAAATCCACATTTCAAAGGCTTCAATTTTCTGTTCCGTTTTCTTGTCTAATGTCCATGTTTCTGCACCATACAGGAATATTGAGATGTAACATTTTGCCATTCTTAGTTTCAGCTCTGTTGATATTTGTTTTGTTGTTAGTATATTTTTCATGGCATTAAAATTACTTTTTGCCATACCTATTCTTTTGTTTATTTCAATTTTACATTTTCCATTATTGGTTATAGTATGTCCCAGGTAGTTGTAGCTCTGGACTGTCTCCAGATGTATTCCCTCAGCTGTGATATTTAATTGTAGGTCTTGAGAATTTTCTTTGTTTATGATCATAGTTTTAGTCTTTTTGATATTCATATTTAGTCCATGTTTTTTGCTTGTTGTGTTTATTACATTAAGCAATTGTTGTAGGTCTTTAGGATTAGACTCTTTCAGGAAATAAATAAAGAGAGTGAATAAACAATAGAAGTGAGAAAGAGAGTTCATGGGTGCTATATAGAGCCAATTCTGACCTATGGAAATGAATCATGGACAGTTGATAAACAATGGAAAGACGAATAGAAGCCACAGAGATGGGATAGATATGGGAAGAACGTTGAAAGTTCCCTGGACAGCTAAAAAGACCAATGAGGAAATTCTCAAAAAGGCCAACAAAAAAAGGGAGCCCCTAACAATATCAGAAAGAGACAATCAAAATTTTTTAATGCACATCACGGGAAGAGGAAAGTTGGAGTACTTGGTTACAACTGGCAAAATACAGGGAAAAAAATATGCGGACGACAAAAAGAGAAAACACTAGACAGCTTGGTGTCATGGCATGGAAAACAGTCAACAACAGAATTGATACGATGCACAGTGGTTAGAAGATTGTGGAAGGACATGATCGCCTAAGCCAACTGGTATGACACATGATGATAATCCAGCATTTAGCCTCTTTTATGTAGGATGTTAGAAAATGATGCATTCATCTGTAGATAGTTGAACTACTGTTTGTTTCATTTTGCTCTTGTAGAGATGCCTCCTTTGGCCCATGTTCATATAATCTCACACTTTTAGACTGCTTGAATGGCCTTAACAAGGTAGGTTATATGTCTGTATTATACTCTATAAATATTTTACTAAATTTAAATACAACTCATGTTTCTGTTATCATTCATATCAGAAATATTAACTGTGTGTTTATATGTTCAAAATTGGAGTCAACAACGATGGCCTAACATCATCAAGCGCTATACATTTTAAAAGAAATATGACGATCATCGCTTTCGGGTGGACGTGAACTTCTGGTGCATGGTAAATATGCGGCAGGAATCATTGAAGGCTATGCATGAAAAGTGTTCCTTGTTGCAGTTTCCGCATATTCGCAGTCCTTGGGGGGGCTGGTTGGACCCCTGTGCACACGGCTGCCAGGGAAAAATGGATTAACACGTAAAATTCAGTTCCTAGTCTCTAGGGACTTCATCAGAGTTGAAAGCTGGCAAACGCAACATATCAGAATTATGAAATAATTCTTCTCTTTTTCTTTAAACCTTTTGATTAATATTTATGTTTTCTCAATAATTATTTGCCTTTTCAACATTGATTGCATATGTCTAAATTTTTGCTATATAAATTAGTAATATACAGTAATTTAGAATTAATTAATTTCTATTGCAAGTAGTAATTTAGTTATTGACAAATACTGATTGGTTGACTTCTGATGACAGGCTCTTGTAAATGGCTTCTTCAATTTTGAGACGTTTGATGTTGATGAATATGAACATTATGAGGTAAGATATATGAGAAGTGTGCTCACTATCAATTCATAAGGCAACAAATTAATTGTTTGATGAGTTACATAATATGAAGTGATGGGTATATGTTGTTGTTGCAACAACAACAACAAACTGCTTGTGAAATATTGTATTATTTATTTACTCTTATATTTTACTTCTTTATTTGATCACAGTCAGTACACCTTGCAGCCTTTTTTGTAGAGCAACAAACATTCTACCACTTTACTCGGACTATGACCATCCTTTGTAGGGTATCTCAGGCCTGGCTCTCAAGATTCATTTCTTACTGCCCACTATAGGTTTTTTTGATTTGTCCGAACTTTTTACATTCCAGAGTTGCATTGCTAAATTTTAGAGAATTTTTATTTGTATTTTGAACGATGCTTTTATGTTTGAAATGTGACGGTAGAGTAGAAAATGTATTTGTAAATGCATTTGATGATTTTATCATGGGCCCAAATCATTATATTTGTGTACTTTCAGTGCTTTTTTCTACTTAATTTTGTGTGTTTGGTTATATATAGCCATTATCTATTTATTAACTATAGCATCCAGGAAGCGTGTGGAAGCAACAAAGCCTAAGAGGAATGTTGTATTGAACTGAAGTGAAAAAAGCAATTTATCATGACACATGAAAGCGGTAAACTTGTTACAGATTTGTTAAAAATGAGGGGAGATTAATCAAAACCCTTAATCAGTAGTGTCAAGAACATTGCCACATGTTCTCTTTAACTCTTCCCCTACTGCAGGTCAATTGATGCGCCAGAGCTCCCTTCTTGGTCCTACAGCTGGACAAATAATCATCCAGCTGATGGTTGCTAATTAATTTCTTTATTATTCACCTAATTCGTATATTTTAATGTCTACAAGTGGAAATCTTTTATCATTAGGATTTTAATTTGAAAGAATCCGTCATTAAGCAACCAGGTTTAATTAATGCAAAATTAAAGATTTAGCAAGATGTTTCTCTCTCCTTTTGTCTTTTTGCCGCTTTATTGGTCTAACAACCCCATGTCCTCATTATTTTATAAGATGATTAACTATCTAAGCAAAGTAGAAGTGTTGACAATTGTCTTGGCTACAAATTTGTCCAATCACTGAAAGACCACATGAGACTCATTTAATTTTGCTTTATTACACTTTCCAAAGAAAAAAGGATAAACCACTTGAATATTTTTATGCATTGCAAGATCATTTTGAAGTCACAAAATAATAATGAAAAAAAACCTTTTGTCAGAAATCACTGCTTATGAAAATTCCAAACTGATAGTCAAAGAAGGAAATTCACACACGTAATTTGATTTTATATAGTAGTAGTAGCCTCCATCAATCATAGTTGACTATGGATTTTTCAGCGCCCCTAGAAATGTTATTTATTCTTTTCTTTCGCCATGTATTCTCTTTCTCTATGAATCTGTCTGCTTCTTGTTTGAGGTGAACCTTTAGAGTGTGTTTCCAGAGATAGATTATGGTTTGCAGCTATGTCTTCCCATGCTACAGGTTTTATGTTCGGAGTCTCGATATATATATATATATATATATATATATATATATATATATATTTTATAGTATGGTATGTTATGGGGAACCGTGATAGCTCACTGGTTAGTGAACCGGACTACAAAGGACAAGAGGTAGGGTTCGATCCCAACCGACGGCTTCCAGGTTCACCCAGCCTTAAATGGGTACCGGATTTTTTTCTGGGAAAGTAAAGCGGCACGGGCGTAATACCGACCACATTACTCCAAAAATCATGTGCTGAAGGTCTGTAAAATTTATGGTCACTAACACCATATTCCCTATACGCCACTTGGCGTGACGGGGGCTCTTTACTTTTTTTTATGGTATGGTATGGCCTTTAACGTCTTGACAGACAGTTGGTAGTAAGTAATCATAAGTCAGTAGTTTGGTAAAGCATTAGTGTCTCATACTGGGTGCTGCTTTACTGAACAGCTTCTCACTTGGCTAAATTTGCCAATCTTGGACAGACAACTCCATCCACAGAACAAACAAGCTGTATTTCCGATACCTGACCTTTTTTATCTTGCGCCTTTTGTCTTCTGAATTTGATATCAGCACTGTCTCGAAAGTTGTGCTACGATCTGCAGCCACATTTTCCCAGTTACTTTTATTTTCACTGATAAAAAATTCCCTCAAGGAAGCTCTGCAAACATCCTTATATCTCAGCACTGGTCTGCCCTTTGGTCTCTTTCCGTCCTTAAGTTCACCATAAAATATTTGTTTGGGAATACAATTGTTTGCCATTCTTCTTACCTTCCACCTTAGTCTATGAATCTTAAGTGTTGCCATGATCGATGGGAGTTTGGCTCGTTGTAAGACATTAGAATCCTGATGTTTTGTACATTCGTGAGGTTGGTGTTATTTAATCCAGGACACATGGTTCTAACGTTCCATGTGCCGAGTATGAGAAATTGTGTTTTCCTTCTGCTGTGTCCTAACGAGGATGGAACTGACATTTCAGCTTGCTTGCTATGCCTGGGCCAATAATATGGAGATAATGCTTTGCCCAAAACGCACTACCCCCTCTCGTCTCCTCTTTGAAGTGTTCCGAAGGAGGGACTAGGTCCTTACGTTCGGAAACAAAGTTGCAGGGGATGCCAGAAGGTGGATAATACACCACCGACTGTCTTAGGGTCCCTCCATCCATAAATAAATATTATGTTTATAACACAATCTATTTGCAAACAGAACTTTTAAATTGTTGTCTTTTGCACAAAAGGACAGAGCTTCCACAGGAAGAAAACAAGGTTGGAAGGGGACCCACGGTAGAAAAAAGGTTGAGAAACACTGCCCTAAAAAGCTGTGTAAGAGGCGAGAGAGAGAACATGGGAAGTATAGTTTAGGATCTGGGAATAGATTATAATTCACTTTCAGTTATTTCTAATGGAAAAAAATTGATTCAGACTTCTACCAATTCAGAGTTTGAATGGCCTTCTGGAATAAATACAGTTTGAAGTACAATGCATCGTTGTGTTTGTTTTGATTGTTTCTGTGTCTATTCTGATCACAGAACTTATCAAACTCTGTCATCTGCCTCACACCCACTCAAAGTGGACAAATTTTGTTGTTGCTTTAGGAGATGCCAAAAAACATAGACATCACCAACAGCTTTGTTTTAGGTTTAGTTTAGTCAACAGGTCATCTTCACATTGGGCAAGTCCATTATCAGTTTTGTCTATCTAGCTATTAAAACAAGAAGACGAATTTAGGGGTGACAATATTTTTTTTTCTTTCAGAAAGTAGAAAATGGTGATTTCAACTGGATATTACCCAACAAGTTCTTGGCTTTTTGTGGACCTCATCCTAAGTCAAAAATAGAAAATGGTAATTTTTTTAAACACACTGGTGCAACATCTGCTTCTAGAATTTCATTAATTGCTTGAAATAATTAAATTTGCTTAGGTTAATTAACTCTTTCGCTGCTAAGACCTCAGTGAAAATCTTGACCTGCAGTGCTAAGTATTTTCACTTGAACACCACCATAGTGTTAAATTGCCAATAGTATAAAGAAAGTTACATTCAACGGAGTGGAACTAGAAGTGGATTAAATACCTAGAAAGGTATATTTTCATCAAATAGTGACATTGAGAAAAAGATTTCTGCAAGAATAGGTATCTCAGCCCAGGCATTCAATAAACTTAGAAACATTTGACATTCAACTAATGTCCATCTCAGCACCAATCTTAGAATTCATAAATAAGATGTATCATCCATACTCTTATATGCAACGGAAACATGAAGATTGAACCATAAGATTGAAAACCAACTTAAAAAAATTCAAAGGTCTTAACCCTAGAATACAAGACCGTCATAAAAATTACCGCCTCAGAATACATGTTTTGACAATTTACAGTGGACAAACATTTCTCTCCTCCCTATACCTTCCTAATTATCACTAATGGTGATCCCTGAGTGTTTGATTTTTTGTTTGTTTAATGTTGGAGTCTTTTTCCTGGTACACTGTAGTAAATATTACAGTATCATTCAGCCATTTTTTTTAAAAATATATAAATAAATTCAGCCAATTTTTTACAGGGGAACAGGCAAAATAAATGCAATGCTACAGTAAAGCTTGTAGGAGGGAACAAAATGGTGGGGTGTAACATACACTCCTTCAAAGTATGGTGACAGCTTTACAAAAAAAAAAAAGGACAATATAAAATATTTTACTTTTCAGCCTACATGAGGCCTTCTTTAGAAAACAGGGTAACAGAAACAAACAAGAAAATACAGATGTAGATACAGGATATACAGATATGCAGATATACATACAAATTGCAGATACTATACGTTCTCGGTTTTAAAGAAATTAGTTTTCTTTTTTTTTTTCCCCATTTGACCTGGGGAAATCTTCATGTGAAAATCTCTTTGGCTAGCTGTGGGCGAGACATAAAACAAAACCTAACCCTGAGAACAGCAAAAGTACAGGGAACTTACAAACTATATATGGGCTGTACGTGTCGACGAACAATGTACATCAGATAAATTTAAGATATTAGATTGGCCAAAGCGTAATATGTTCGACAGGCAATAAATTTTATAGAATCTGAGAAATAATTACTGCATCCGATACAGGTGTTTGCAATGATGGGCGCTGGTGGTTGCATTTATCTGCATACAGGTTAAATTCTAAATCCTAATTGTTTGCGCTAGTCACTAGTGAAACTTCCTTGGGATCAATTTTGTTTTTGAGATACAGAGGATACTTAAAAAAATATCATAAGTTGAAGATTTCATTTTTAGAGCTTTATTTGTTCTTATAGTGTGGCATATGAATGCATATGCCATTTAATCTGCAATCTATCTATCTATTGACCTTTCGAGCCGTAACCGGCCCATAGGGCGTAGACCAAGATACACCTTCTCCTATATGAATTTTTGTTCTAGCAGTTTTCTTTTAAAGATATTTTATCAAATCTCGCCATCTGTCTCTGTTCTGTGCAAGCAGTTCTATCTCATTGAGGGAGCCGACTCCTGCTGCTCTTGCCTCTCTCATCAATGTTCTTCTCAGTGTCTCCCTGGGTCTTCCTCTTTTTCTTTTACCTGTTGTTTCCCATATGAGGGCTTGCTTTGCTATTCGATTATTATCTCTTCTCATCACATGTCCAACGTATGACCATCGTCTTTTCTTTATTACTGAAGATATTAGTGGTTGATTGGCGATTTCTCTAATTTCCTCGTTTGTTTTGAATTCGTTCCATTTAATCTGCAATACTCAGGATTAAAAAAAATGTCTACCTAGGTGGGATTTCACTTTGGAAATCTTAATTTTGTCCTTCCTAAGTGTCATTGTTCCATATTTCTGTAAAAAAATTGTCCAAATAGTATAATTTTTGCAAATTACACGCATATTATATTTTAAAGTATCGTAAAAACATAAGTCACAGATTGGTAATCTAGGGTTAAGAAGATTCTAAACATCCATTGGGACATCAGAAACAAAGAAGTTGTGAGAAGATCAGGTATTAACATTAATCAAGAAGTGAAAAGAAGATGCTTGAAATAGCTAGAACATGCTCTATAAATGGAACGAACCAGACATCCACACCTAGCATTAACTTGGACACCTTCTGGTAAATGAAGGAGAGTCAGACCATTGAGGACATGGCGATAAACCATACATGATGAAATGAAAGAGGCTGGCAAGTCTGGACAAGAGTTGTCCATGCTTGTTCCAGACCAGAGTTGGTGGAGATCTCTTGTGAAGTACCCCATGCTCTGACTGGAATAGACTAGGAACTGAATTTTGCATGTTAATCCGTTTTTCCAAGGCAGCCATGTGCACAGGGGACCCTCGCCACACAGGCAGATAACTCCATCTTCGGAGGTACTCATATTTTTTCATCATGAGTAATTGACGTTTCAAGCCGGGCCTTGCTGCTGAGAACAGGGGTATTTGCAGCAGATAGAAATCATAAATAATAATACCAACTGGTGCAGCCAAGATTCGAACCCTCAACCTCTCTGTCTCGAGGCTGGCGTTTTGCCACATTTTAAATTACAATTAATATAATCATAATTAATAATATAATAATAATAATTAATTTGTATTGTTCCGGCTGAAGGCCTACTTGGCCAAATCGTCGTTCTTCTTTTGTTTTATTTCTCACCCATGGAAAGCTGTTACCATACCACTTTTTCCTTCTGTTTAAAAATTTTTTTGCTGTAGTGCATTTAACCCTAGATTAATGATACCGTTGCAAAAATTACTGCATCAGTGCACAAATTCTTCAAGATTTGACAGTTTGCCACGGCCACACATCATCTCCCCCCTTACTGTCAATCTGTCATTGAACAAGCAACCACCGTCAACAAGGAATCATCATCAAATACCATGCCTGCTGGTGTAGCTGATCATGTCTCTCCACAACTCTCAATCTCAACAGTTATTTACCATTTCTGTTGTTGACCTTCTGCCAAGCCATTCTCTTAAGCTGTCTGGTATCTTTTCTCTTTGCTTCCTTCTATCTCATTGTCCCTCAGTTTTCCCGCTTGTTACAGTATATTTCAGCTGCTCCCTTCTCATCACATGGCCAAAAAATGATGATTGTTTCTTCCTTATATTGGATATTAGCTCTCTTCTTTGCTTTGGCCTCTTTAAGAACATTTTCATTACTTTTCATAGCTGTCCATGGTATTCTCAACATTCTTCTGTAAAACCACATTTCTACATCTTGCAGTGATTTTTTTGTCTGTTGTCCTATTGTCCATGATTCACATCCATATGTTAAGACTGGCTCTACATAACATTTAAGAACTCTTTTTCTTGTTTCCATTGTCAAAAATGGATTGCACAGTATCTTCCTCCCGTTTTGGAACGCTGCTTTTGCCTGAGCCATTCTGCATCTCACCTCTGTTGTACATCTACCATCTGAAGTTAACATTGTTCCCAGATTTTAAAATTCATTTACCTGTTTTAATATTGTTCCACTTGTCTCATTATGCATTGTGGTGATGTATTTTTCTCTGTTGTTACCATTACTTCTGTCTGTTTGCTATTAAGGCTGAGTTTTTAATTTTTGCTTTCCTTCACTATAATGTCTAATATTTCTTGTAAAATAAACGCTTTCACTCTTAGCGATTATGGCTGTATCATCAGCATATCTTAGATTATTTATATTATGACCTCCGATTGTTATTCCAGATATGTATATATATATCCCTTATGGATCTTAAAATAATCTCACTATACATATTAAATAAATCTCGTGACAGCAAATAACCTTGTCTAACACCCTGTTTTATTTGTTGAAACATTCCCAATTGATTCCCAGTTCTAATGGCCGCCGTCTGTTGCCAGTACATGATTTTGTTACTCTTAGATCTTTGCTGTCTACGTTTATGCCTTCTAAAATTTTAATTATTTCTTGGTGCTTTACTTTGTCAAATGCTTTGGTATAATCTATGAAACTTAGGTTTAGATCTGTTTTCACTTTTCTGGCTTTTTCTACTAAAGATCTTATAATGTATATGGCATTGTTCATACCTTTACCTCCAACAAAACCACTCTGTTCATGACTAATTTCTGGACTGATTTTGTTTTGCACTCTTCGCACGATCATTCTTAGAAATATTTTAGTCATGTGACTCATAAGGCATATTGCACGATGATCATCGCATTCAATCGCACTAGATTTCTTTGCTAGGGCTATGAATATTGATTTTAACAGGTCATCTGCTGTATATCCACTGTTGTAGATATAATTCAATATTTTTTGTTATTTTTATTAAAAAATCACCCATTCATCTCTTCTTTAGTTATATTATTTGGTCCAGGAGTTTTTCCTGCTTTCATATTGCGCAAGGCATCTTCCACTTCTTCTTCGAGTATTTCTGGTCATTCCCCATTATCCTTAATATTTACTTCAGTTCGTTCATCATCATAAATTTCTTTAATGTATTCTGTCCATCGTTCCCTTATGTTTTCTTGTTCAATCAATAGTTCTCTTTCCTTTGGTCTTAAACATCCAGTTTTTTATTGTGTTTTTCTTCAATTAGTTTGTATATAGCTTTGGCATATCCTTTTTGTTGCATTTCAATCTCTTTGCACCTCTGTTTTAGTCATGCTTCTTTTCTTCATTGCATTTTATAACAATTTCTTTATTTAATCTCTTTCACTTATTTTTGTAATCCTTATTTCTTTTTCTTGTATCCATTAGCTGTAAAATGTCATCTATCATCCATTTCTTTCTTGAATTTGTCCTCACTGGTAGTATGAACTCTTTTGATGTTTGTTGCATTGAATCTTTTAGCATTTCTCACTGTTCATCAATGCTTTGTATCTTCTCTATTGCATTGTACTGGTTCTGAATTGTTATGTTACATTTGTCTTGTAACCTCTGATTTGAGTAGATCTAAATGTAATTTCATGTCATTTGAGGCTTGTTTTGCTACTTTTAATTGTACTCTCAGCTTTCCAACAACTGGTAGATGATCACTATTGCAATCTGCCCCTGGTCTTGTTTTCACACATACCAGTTTCTAAATCTGTTGTTTATCATTATGTAATCAATTTGATTATATCAAAATAAAAGGAAAGAGAGATCGCGGGCGACAAAGAGAAAATACTGGATAGCTTGGTGTCATGGCGTGGAAAACAGTCAACAACAGAGCTGATACGATGCACTATTGATAGAAGATTGTGGAGGGACATGATCACCTACGCCAACCGGAATGGCACATGATGATGAATCAATTTGATTACATGCGTTGTCTCCTGAGATTTTCCATGTCCACAGACGTCTTTAGATGTTGCTTAAACCAGGTGTTTCCTATCATCATGTTGTGTATTCTTGCCCAGTCAATAATAATGTTTATCACCTCTTTCATTTCTCTCGCCTAAGCCATAATAACCAACTACTACCTCAACTCTTTCCGTTCCTACTTTTGTGTTGAGATCCCATAGAACTATGGTGTTTTCATGTGGTTTGCATTGACAAAAGTCCATATTAAGCTTGTGGTAAAATTTATTAACTGTTTTCTTTAGACTGTCTGCAGTTAGTGCATAAACTTGTATGAGATTAATATCTATTGGCTTTCCATTCAATTTCACTAATAGGACTCAAGTCAAATATTGCCCAAAAACCTTTCACTGTTCTTGCTCTTTCTGCATCCAAGATGATACCTACTCCTCTTTGGTGTTCAGTATCTCCAGAATAGATTATTTTGTGTTCATCAGAATATATCTTCCCTTGATCCAGTGTATCTCGTTTCACACAATCCCAATAAATATTTTTAATTTCCTGTTTGATTTTTTCCAGTTTTCCCTTTTGCATGATTGTTCTTATGTCGAAGTACCTATTTTCAAAGTATGTTTTATCTTTATCTTGCTTACAGTAGCTTGATGACAATTGGGTATCACCTTTAGCATATAATGTCCCCTATCAAACTGGCGTATTCCATTGAAATCCCCCTTATCGTTGTCGTGCATTCTAATAATGTGGAGATTCATGATTGTACAAAGAAATTATGACAGTGTCTTTTCTGTTGCCTTCTGCTGGTTTGTTTACTGCTGGCTCCACTAGCCTTTGACTAAAAAGTCTCACCCACAAGGCAGTGGGGTTGTTTCTTGAGATATAATCATATAATGTGAAAAAAAAGTCACAAAATTTTCAAGAAATTTGTTGTTTTTTCCCCTCTCTTTTTTATTTCCTCGATTGTTGGCTGACATCAAACAACCCTTTGTGACTCAGGGAAATAGTAATAACTCTATGGGATAGCAAAACATGCTGGTAGGTTTATGGTGCCCATACCAATAGACATTGCAACATGTTCGGTCCATGCAGTCAAATTCCGATCATAAATAAACCTGAGCCAGGAAATCTGAGTCCTCGTGTCTCGCTTAGTGTAAACACACAGCTGTGTGTCAAAAGTTCAAAGAAAATACAGTCGAACCTGTCTAAGGCGACCATTCACGGGACTTTCAAAAACTGGTCCCATAGGACAGGTGGTCCTGCCTCACAGGTTTCACATAATAAATAGAGCGATAAAAAAAATTTTTTCCTAAGCACTATGAAAACTAACCTGCAAATCAGCGTAATCCATGAGTAGAACATAGTGCACATGTCGGTCTACAATAGCCACTGGTTGGACACTTTTCATAAAACACGATAGTTAAACACACAAAAATAAAACACACATACACAGATTCCACTTATACTGTACATGTATCACTTTTGACTTGAAAAAAAATCCAATATGGTAGTCTGTTGTTTGACAGATGAAATAAACGATAAGTTCAATTTTTCTCTCAAGTCCATGATAACGTCTAGTATGTCAGATCTCCCGTTTGTTATTGAATAGGTGCGCAGAAGCTCCAAAGCATTATGTGCATCTGCGATAGTGTATGTTTTCTCAATGTCAGTAGAATCTTGTTCGTTGTCTGATTCACTATTCACATCCTCAGCAGCTAAAATTGCAGTGGCAGGAAGATCCCAGTTTGTTTCTATTGTGTTGCAAGTTTGGAGCCCTGAATCAATCATGGAGATGTCTGTCAATTGGTATCCAAACAATTCTTTTGAAAGGTTATCCAAAGCAGTAGAAATTGCAGTAGAAACAATTTGCACGTCGGTCTTTGATGCAGATTCCATGTGCGTCAGAGAATATGCGTGTGTTTCAGCAGGACAATGAAAACCTGCTTTACAGAAACACTTAAGGATGGTTGAGTTGTCCACTTCTTTCCATGCTGCAGCAATCCAGTAGACTACATCCAGTAAATTGACCTGTTTCATGAGTTCGGTTCCGGAAGCATCCTTGTTTGATTCCATGACTGTGATAAGATGTAGAAGCTGTTTTTGTCTAAACTTTAATTTAAATGTCTGAATGACACCCTGGTCTAGGGGTTGAACTAATGCAGTTGTGTTGGGTGGCAGAAACTGCAGCTTAACATTCTGTAGTTCGATCTTGGGATGACAGGTAGCGTTGTCAACAAATAAAATAATGTGGCGCTTTTTTTTCTGCATCTTACGGCCAAAACTTTTCAGCCAATCTTCAAATATAGCTGCAGTCATCCATGCCTTTTTGTTGTTTCTGTAAATCACTGGCAGTGTGTTTATGTTGATGTTTTTAAAAATCCTAGGGTTAGCTGCTTTCCCAATCACTAAAGCCGGTTCTCGTTCCCCCAACATGTTAGTGCATAGCATCACTGTTATTCGCTCTTTGCTTTTTTTACCCCCAGCGCATTTTTCTCCTTTGACAAAAAATGTTTTGTCCGTAGTCGCTTTGAAAAATAACCCGGTTTCATCTAAATTAAAAATGTCTTGAGCAGCGTAACCATAGCATATCTCGGATAATTTAGAAGTCCAGTCAGCCGCAGCACTCATATCTGAATCACCGACTTCGCCACATTGCTTACCAAACACAAGATTGTGTCTTTTAATGAAGGCCTCTAACCAGCCGTTCGATGCTTTAAAGACTGAGTTTTCCAATTCTTTTGCAAACTGTAAAGCTCGTTCTTTGATCATCTGCCCAGATAACGGAATTTTTCGTGCAAATGCTGATTGACACCATTTCCAACAAAGTGTATTTATGTCTTCATTTCCCGTTTTCCTGCTATTCCTTCTTTTCATACTTGGTGCATTATTTTCAAAGTCATTCATATACTCGGCTTTTCTCTTTAACGTACGTAAAATCTGTGTCTTTCCCACTCCAAACTGTTCTGCCAATAATCGCGAACTTTTACCTTGCTGATTTTGTCGAATCACTGATATTCGTTCTTCCAGCGTTAATGCTTTTGGTTTTACACTTTTGACACTGGCCATTTCCTATATTGTGTGTAACACTTTTAAAATCCACAAAAATAATTCACTGAGATACTGTACATGTACATGAATACACTCTAAGCGGGCAATGACTAATTCTTTAGTTAATTCCTGTAATTTATACGGGCCACGCAATGGTCTACTCTGGTCTAGACGGAACCGCGAAGTGATGTCACTTCACGAATCATAGATCTGTGTCTGCACCAGTATTGACTGATAAACGTAACACGTCCCACTGTAATCTGGGACTCACTAAATACGGGAAAACATCAACACCTGTAGACACCTGTGTCGATCGTTTATGGCTCCCAGCGAGACGAAGGACTGGCTGGTCGTCGTAAACGGGATAAATAACATTGGCGGCGGTTAATTAGCCTGGTCTCTGGTCGCGTCATACGGTGAGCGCCGTAATCAGTGTTAGCATATAGTAAAAAACTCGGGGAAATTGTAGACCCGGTCCTATAACCAGGGAAACGCTTTAAACAGGTGGTCCTAAGACCAGGTTCGACTGTACTATTTTTAGAGCTCCTAATGTTATATATGGATGCGAGTCATGGACAATAGGACAACAGACAAGAAAATCACTGGAGTCTAGAAATGTGGTTTTACAGAAGAATGTTGAGAATACCATGGACAGCTAAGAAGAGTAATGAAGATGTTCTGAGAGAGGCCAAAGCAAAAAGAGAGATAATTTCCAATGTTAGGAGGAGACAATCATCATTTTTTGGCCATGTAATGAGAAGAGAACAACTTGAATATATTGTAACAACTGGAAAAATTGAGGGACGAAGAGATAGAGGGAAGCAAAAAGAAAAAATAACAGACAGCTTAAGAGAATGGCTTGGCAGAAGGTCAACTACAGAAATGATAAATAGCTGCCGAGATCGAAAGTTGTGGAGAGACATGATCACCTAAGCCACTAGGCCCGGTACTTGATGATGATGATGAATGTTATATTTAAGTGGTGGTAATTTTTACTATGGTATTGTAGACATGTAAGTCACAGGTAAGTATCGTAATTTAGGATTAATCAAGCCAAGAAAACACACATCTTTCTTTTATCCTGCTGCTTGTGCCATGTAGTATCACAGAGTAGGAAAGTGTAATTTGTTCTGGCCCTCATTAGTTGTGCAGCATGAGTTATTGTTGAATTTAGTTAATGTTTCTTTAATTTCCAAAATGTATCCTTTTTTGTGTTTCCCTTTTGAGCTATAGCCTGTTGTTTTCATGCCTTCATGTAGTTGCTGTTGGTTAAGTTTCATTCTCTTCAGATGCCCAAACCATTTAATTCTAAATTCTTCGATCTGATCAATATCTAATATCAACCATTTTTCTCAAGGTTTCATTTCTTATTCTATTGTTTACAGCTTTCCTTATACATTTCATTTCACATGTTATTTTATATTTTACACTTAAGACTTTCAAGAATTGTACGTGTCTGACATTGTTAGCACATTGTCAGTATAAACAATATTACTTTTAATTTCTTTTTTGTTTGCAAAGTCATGTTCAAATGTTTCAACATTGGTGCTATTTGGTCGTTTACATTATATTTACTTTGTGAATCCTGGTTTCCATCTCTTTACCTAATTTTCCTTCATCAGTAAATGAATAAACACGTTAGATTGAAACAAGTATATTTCACATCAATTCTTGAACATTTTTTTTACTTCCATATCTTAATGATTTAACCATATTAAGCTTCATAATTACCTTGAAAGAAGAGTAATTTTAGTTACATTCTTGGACAGCTAAGAACTAAGGGGCAAAGACTGGACTCACTCTCTGGCAACATATTGAGAAACACTCAGACAATCTGGCAGTCAAAAGAGTGATATTCTCCTTTGAGCAGATGACGTAATATTAATTATATCTGCCTGACACTTGCAATGATACAGCATTAATATTTTAGCTTCTGGCTTCACTTTCTAGTTGGCAAACATTCAGGTGAAATAACACCTTTTCCTGCTGATACAGATACTGCTTAAAGCTTAGTTGATATGAATGTTTGCATTCCAGTGTATGTTTATCTGTGTGTTATTGTGTGTGTGTTATTTTGGGCAGAAAGAGTTGAAAGTAGATCTAAATTTGTTTACAAACAATTCTGGCACTGGTATTATGGTGATCTTGGATTGAAGGTTTGCTGGTAGCATGCAGATTTGCTCCATCTTATTGTATGTATATAAGGCCTATGGCGTCTTTGACAGATGGTTGGCAGCAAGCAATCATAAGTCAGTAATTTTGTAAAAATGTTAATGTCTTATACTGAATGCTGCTTTGCTGAACAGCTTCTCTCGTGACCGAATCTGCCAATATTGGATAGACAGATCTGGCCACAAAACAGACACGATGTATTCGTGGTGCCTGGCTTCGTCTACGATGTATTCGTGGTGCCTGGCTTCGTCTCCTTTCTCCAGTGCCTTTAATGACTTTATCATCTTGAATAATGTAGGAGGGCAGCCACCATTTTCCAGCACCCTGTATAGACCTACTCTGTTCACGATGTCCAAAAGCCTTTGTGAGATCAATGATGTCTATAAATGATCCATCTCATTAAGCTACAATAAATGAAAGAAACTATTGATTATTTTCAAGGTATATAGCTACTTTTTATTTATCTTAGTCATAAGAGAAATGCTGTTGAAATTATAGTAAATTTTCTACAAAGTGATCTTAGTGAATTAACCATTTTGTATTGGTAATTTGCATTATGATTGCAACATTTCATTACCAGGTTATCCACTTCATGCACCAGAAGCATACTTCCCATACTTTAGGAAACATAATGTGACTTTGATTATACGGCTGAACAAGAAAATATATGATGCTAGACGATTTACTGATGGAGGATTTGATCATCATGACCTCTTCTTTATTGATGGCAGCGTGCCCAGTGAAGCGATTGTCAAAACTTTCCTTGATGTCTGTGAAAATACAGAGGGTGCTGTAGCTGTACATTGTAAAGGTAATATAAAGATAAATTCACATGTAAGTTTGAAATGCTTTGACTTTCCTGCATTGTATACCATTATCACAGGATATTTATCATGTTTGTAAATTTGGATCAAAGATATTGACAGTGTTTGTTTTCTTTTTGCAGTTTTTGTTGTAATTTCAGGGGGCTGGGTAGCCTAGAGGTAAGATGTTAGCCTCTGGACAGAAAGTTTCTGGGTTTGAATCTCATCACAGGCCATGGGAGTTCACTTTGAATCCATGGTTTTCCTTGTGAGGTCTTTTCCACCTCTATTCCCAGTGTAGGGAGATCCAGTGCCTTGTCCTGTCAGATAATGATAGAAAAAAGGAGGTCTCTTGTACATTCACATATGTTAAAGAACTCTTTGGCAGTTAAAGTTGATAAAAGTAGTAGCTGTCCAAGCAATAATTGTTAAGCAAACCTAGCCCCTACCGAAAACGGAAGTGTCAAACCTAAAGGTGCAAATATTTCAGCTTTGCCATAAACTAACAATATGATGCATCCATGCCCACTTAATAAAAAAAAAAAAAAAGTACCCCGTCATGCCAAGTTGCGTATAGGGAATATGGTGTTAGTGACCATAAATGTTACAGATCTTCAGCACATGATTTTTGGGGTAATGTGGTCGGTATTACGCTCGTGCCGCTTTACTTTCCCAGAAAAAAATCCGGTACCCATTTAAGGCTGGGTGCCTAGGCTGGCTGGGTCGGTTGGCATTGAACCCTACTTCTTGTTCTTTGTAGTCCAGTTCACTAACCACTGAGCTACCATGGCTCCCTGTGTCCACTTAATAGGTGAATGCTAATAAGAGAGTTGTAATTTCAAATTGCTTATTTGAATAGTTAAAACTGATAAATATTGTATTATTTGAAATTAACCTAAAAAAATAGTTTGTTATGTTTTGTGAAAATGAGGATAGTTTTTGAAGTGAGTGAAGAAGTGAGAGAATACAAATAATCATCATATTTACAACTATATAGTGCTGAAGACTGATTTCAAATAATACTTCTGCTATAGAAACAAGTTTGGAAGAAAAGCGAGACCATTATTAGTGTCAATGGAATTTCCTTGCGGAGCATAATTATTGGTCTCCTACGTTATTCCTTGCTTAGAAGTGCCACAGATTATAGATGATTTCATAATGGTTATGCAATACTTTTATGCTTTTCTTTGTAACCTCTTTCAGGAGACCTCAGTCATATTGAAACTAGTTTTTGTTCCCTACACAATTTACATTATAACTGGGTAAAACCTATGCCTATCTGATGGCTGATATTAAGATCAATGATCTGTATTGATGTAGTGTTTATTCATCTTGCATACATGTTTCTTAAAAATACCATCAAAGAATAATTGAAGATAATGAAGTCTTTATCCCTTTTTGAGACCACTGTTAGCAAATTTCAGAAACTCAGATCTTTATTTATTTATTTTTAATAACTTGCCAGTGTATCGGTTTTTAAAAATCAGTCTGCACAATCTAGACCTTTAGGGGTAATCATCATCATTAAGTACCATGCCTGCTGGCATAGGTGATCATGTCTCTCCACAACTCTTGATCTCAACAGTTATTTATCATTTCTGTTGTTGATCTTCTGCCAATTCATTCTCTTAAGCTGACTGGCATCTTTTCTCTTTGCTTCCTTCTATCTCATTGTCCCTCAGTTTTCACACTTGTTACAGTATATTCCAGCTGCTCCCTTCTCATCACATGGCCAAAAAATTATGATTGCTTCTTCCTAATATTGGATAATAGCTCGCTTTTTGCTCTGGCCTCTTTCAGAACATTTTCATTGCTCTTCTTAGCTGTCCATGGTATTCTCTACATTCTTCTGTAAAGCCACATTTCTACAGCCTCCAGTGATTTTCTAAAACAACTTTAGGGTTAATATGTAAGCATTAAAATATTTCCTAAATATTTGTATTTCTTCAAGGCATGATATTTAATAATTACTCTCTTAATTTCTCTATTTTCTGCAGCTGGGTTGGGTAGAACTGGAACACTGATTGCATGCTACCTCATGAAACACTACAAGTTTACTGCAGCAGAGGCGATTGCTTGGTGTCGGATCTGTCGACCAGGCTCTGTGATTGGACCACAACAGAATTTTCTTGAAGAGTAAGAACAGTTTACAAAAATAAATAGAACCAATAATTTGTAAGATTATTTCATAGGCAGAAGTGAATGAACATCAGAGTTTGCAAACAGTGAACAAGTAAAGCATTGTAAGTATTTAGGAAGTATAATATTATCAATCATATAAAATAGGATGCCTTGTTTGGGGTCTCTGAAGAAACAAAGGCTAGGGGAGTGAATAAACCAAGGAAATTAGCTGATATATATATACAGTGGAAAGATGGACAGAATATATCAGTCAACTCTATGATGATGAAAGACCAGAATTAAACAATTCAAATGAAGACACAGGACCACCAGTAATGCAGAGTGAAGTGGAGGACGCAATTCAACACATGAAAAGAGGCAAAGCTCCAGGTCCTGACAATATAACAATCAAAGAGATAAATGCATTAGGAGAACTGGGAGTACAAGTCATAACAAAATTACTCAATGACATATATAACACTGGACAAATACCAGAAGATCTACTAAAATCTATCTTTGTAGCCATACCAAAGAAGTCAGGAGCCACTGATTGTGAAGACCATCGCACTATTACTCTCATGAGCCATATGACTAAAATATTACTAAGAATAATCATGAGACGTGTAAGGAACAAAATAAAACCAGAAATAAGTGAGGAACAATGTGGATTTGTGGAAGGAAAAGGCACCAATAATGCAATATACATCTTAAGAACATTGATAGAAAGATCTATAGAGGTAAAGAAAGATCTATATATGTGCTTTATAGACTACACGAACGCATTTGACAAAGTAAAACATGTGGAAATAATCAATATGCTGGAGAAATTAAACATTGATGGCAAGGATCTGCGAATCATAAAAAACATGTACTGGCAACAAACAGCAGCTATACGAATTAACAACCAAACAGGACAATTCCAATATATAAAGCAAGGAGTCAGACAAGGCTGTGTTCTGTCGCCGGATTTGTTTTCACTTTACAGCGAATATATTATGAGATCAATAGTAGACAAAAAAGGAATTGAAGTCAACGGTCACAACATAAATAATTTGCGATATGCGGATGACACAGTCTTAATAGCAGAGACAGAGAATGAACTACAAGAAATGATAGACATAATAGTAAAAAAAAAAGCAACAAGAAAGGTCTCAGTCTGAATAGTAAGAAAATAGAAGTAATGGTTATATCGAAGAAACAATCATCACTATCATGCAGCATGAAAATAAACGAGACAAATCTGAAACAAATGCAACGTTTCAAATACTTGGGCACAATAATAACATCAGATGGGAGATGCACCACAGAAATAAAAAGCAGAATAGCTCAGGCAAAAATAGCATTTCAGAAAATGAAAAATATCTTATGCAACAAATCTATGTCAATGAAAATGAGAAGGAGAGTTCATTAGCGCTATATAGAACCAATTCTGACCTATGGAAGCGAATCATGGACAGTGGACAAACAAATAAAAAGACGATTGGAGGCCACAGAGATGGGATTTCTCAGAAGAATGTTGAAAGTTCCCTGGACAGCTAAAAAGACCAATGAGGAAGTTCTCAAAGAGGCCAACACAAAAAGGGAACTCTTAAAAATCAGAAAGAAGCAATTAACATTTTTCGGGCACATCATGAGAAGAGGAAAGTTGGAATACTTGGTTACAACTGGCAAAATAAAAGGAAAGAGAGATCGCGGGCGACAAAGGGAGAAAATACTGGATAGCTTGGTGTCATGGCATGGAAAACAGTCGACAACAGAACTGATACGATGCACTGTAGATAGAAGATTGTGGAGGGACATGATCACCTACACCAAACCGGTATGGCACATGATGATGATGATGATGATGATATATATATATATATATATATATATATATATATATATATATATATATATATATATATATATATATATATATATATATATATATATATATATATATATATATATATATCGTTCTGTCTACTGTAATGTAAGGCCGGATTTAACCAAACAGAATACCTGTCCTTGACTTCTGCCTTAGGCGTTACAAAAATGGACAATAGTTGTCAACATCAACAATCAAGGACAATTCCTGTAAGAGATTTCTAGAGTCTAGCAAAACTAGCCAGGACTCTTACAGATTTAATAGCATAAAACATAGGCCCACTAATACAAAGACTTTAAGTCAATTCACGGCATACTCACACACTCCAGAGTGAAATATATAAATCGGCAACTGCTACTCAGTTACATCTGACTTTCTCTAACAGAACTTTTAAGTCCTTTAAAGCTATCCAAGATGGACCCGAATATCTACATCATTCTATGTCTGGCTAACTTGTTTCTGTTTGGCTGATCTTTCTACTTCATATCTAGCTTTCACTAGATCTAGTGATCAGACATTCTCTCCAGGTGGTATCCGTCTTGCTAACACAAATTCTTGATCTAAATATTACTTCTTGTCCACTCCAAGATACCAGGGAGAACTCACTGAATCAGTACCCTAGCCTGGATCGTCAAGTTTGGTCATGTGACGAACTTAATAATTTGATCACGAGTTGTCCTTCATATTGACCAGTCTTGAGCATGACTGTTTAATTAACCTCTCAATCACTCCCCTAATACGTCCCACTCTCATAGTATGCTGTTTAATCTTCTAAAACCCAAGATCTGGTACATAACCCCAGACAGTAAATCTGAAGCGGAGACCCTATGGTAGTTAGTGATTTGTTACAGATCCTTCTGGCATCTTCTGCAGACAGATTGCTACCACACATAGCACATTTATGTTCCTTTGAAATGAACTAATGAGATGGAAAAAATGGGATTCTAAAGCCTGAGCAACACAGAATCACCAAACTCCATGCTATGGTTAGAAAATAATAGTTAAAAATCTATTTCTTGAAATAGAAGACCTGTATTGAGTGGTTTAGAGGTAAAACTGGACAGGAAGGTTCCAGGTTTGAATCCTGCCATAGACCATGGAATTTGTTTCACTTTTAGTATATGGTTTCTTTTTGACTTTACCCTCCGCTGGTCTCTGGGTATTGAGGTCTAATGCTTTTGGATAATAGCAAAAAAAAAAAAAAAAAAAAATGGAGGTTCCATGTTAAAGAGCCTTTGGTTGTCTAAAGTCAAAAAGTGTAGGCCAAAATGGCTGTTGCCTGGGCAAACTTGTTCAGCAAGTTTACCCATGCAGAAGACGGATGTGTTGGTTAAAAAGTGAAGATATTTCAGCATTCCAGTAAACTAGTGACGTAGCACACCCATCATGCCCAATGGGTGAACACTAAGAAGAACACTATTATTACTGATATTATTAATATAAAATAAAGAACAAATGCAAATAAGGAAACCAGATTTTAAAAATGTGTTTCAAATTATACAAATAGAGCAATTTGTAGTACAGTTTTTTTTTTTTTTTTCATTTTGTTATCAATGTCAAACATGGACTTTATCAGCAAAGGATAAAAGAGCAATAATAACTACTGAAATGAGCTAAGAGTAATGCTAAATGTAACAAGAAGAGACAAAATCAGAAATAAAGATTTAGAAAGTTGGTGTAACATCATCCTAAAACAGCTAGCAGTAAAGACGACAGAACACAATCAAAATTTGTGCATAGCTTTCATTGACCAGGAAAAAGCATTCAACTGAGTAAACAGAGAACAACCAGGGGGGGATACTAACGACATACAGAGTTTCTCTACATCAACAGCAGAGGCACAATCAGAACAGCAACAGGCTACACAGATCACTTTTATGTTAGATCAAGAGTAAGACGGGTGTATGCTATCTCTCCTATATTTTATTACTTACATGGACTATATATGTAAGTTAGCCAACCCATTGGAGACAGAGGAGATTAATAAGTTTCTATGTGGAGACGATCATGCACTAATACACGGAAAAATAGAAGACCTACAAGTACATTTAAATAGACTTAACAGCACAGGCACTTAATACAACATGAACATCAACAAAACAAGTCATGAATATTTCAAAAGAGAAACAGAACAACATAATGAAGGATGGCAGAGAACTAAAAGTGGAGGAATTTAAATATCTAGGAAGTCTAGTGACAAATGACAATTCACAAGCAGCAGAAATAAACTCAATGCAACAAAACTTGCCAAATCATTGGACAGCTATCATCACTATTGTCCAACAAAGAAATGAAATCATTAGCTCTAAAAAAAATATAGTTAAAAAAAATTTAATAGTTACTTTTCTTCAGTCAAAAGAGCAAACAAACTTACAGATAGCGATAAAATTCAGCTACGTAATTTAAAATTAATTGAAAGAGCCTCAACAACAAATGCTGCAATATTTGAAGAAGATTTTAACATGAGGGAACCGGAAAAGGCATTAAGAAAATTAAAAAGAAGAAAATCCCCAGGCCCCGACAAGATACACAATGAGATGATAAAGCATCTCGGCAAAACAAGGAAAGAAACATTACTCAGACTGATCAACAAGTCATGGAAAGAAAGCAAAATTCCCAAGACATGGAGAAATGCCTATATAGTGCCATTGCTCAAAAAGAACAAGCCTCCAGATGACCCCATAAGCTATCGTCCCCTATCCTTAACATCATGCATAGGTAAAATAGCTGAGAGTTTGGTCAATAGCACACTATACTGGTATCTGGAAACCTCTAATACTCTGTGCTACAACATGTACTGAGGAATGTTGCCTCGCATCTGAGTTTCGATGCTTGAGGCGACACTATCCAGAAATTTCTGAACATTTCTGGATAGGCGGCCGAGCACATATGGGTGGACAACTCGCATGCTAAGACGCCGGTTCAAGGCTCGTACTTTACCTTTACCTTTACTCTGTGCTACGAACAAGCTGGTTTCAGGGCAGGCAATAACATAGAAGACCAAATCCTCAGGTTAATACAACAGGTCCAAGATGGATTTCAGAAGAGACAACATACTCTAGCCATCCTAGTGGACCTGCAGCAGGCTTATGATAGAGTCTGGGGTAAGGGGCTTTTATTGAAGATGAGAGATGCTGGGATACATGGGAAACTGTAGAAATGAGTCAAATATTTCCTAGTTGACAGAACAATACAAACTAAATTAAATGAATCTATTTCAGACAAAGAGGTGCTAGAAGAAGGATTACCACAGGGATCACCACTCAGTTGTACCCTTTTTTTTTATATATATATCAATGATCTGACCAAAACCCTGATAAATAAAAAACTCTTAGGGAAAACAGGGAGAGAGCTTTTTAAATATATGGCAAGACCAAATCCACAAGACAACAACAACAACCTAACAAGAAGAGACCAAACCACCATCTTCAGACAGAGAACAGGACATGTTATGCTGAATAACCACATTAATAGAATACAACAAAACCATAGCCCAGTATGTCCACTCTGTAATCACCCACAAGAAACTGTAGAACACCACCTGTTTCAATGTCCAGAGCTCACTGACATCAGAACAACACAACTTCCCCAAAGACCCTCCAAATGGAACACTCTGTACGGAACAACAGCAGAACTTTAAAATACCTGCAGATACTACTACACGGCATTGGGCCGAAGGGCATCAGCTCAAAGGTCGCTGGATCCATAACAACAACAAAGAAATAACTCTAGATGCAAAATGGGCACTCTGCAATACATTTTTAATTCCAGTGTTGTGCAAGAACAACAGAACAATACTACTACCAAGATGAAATGTGTTAGACAAATGACAGGATAGCCTGAGAGATAAAATCACAAATGAAAAACTTAGAAAAAAGCTAGGAATAATTCCTGCCATAGAGTACATAAAGAAATAACAGATAAAATGGTTTGGCCACATGATAAGGCAGAAAGATAAAAACACTACACAACAAGCCTTCAGCAAACGTTGTGAGAACACAGACCCAAGGGTGACCACGAAAAAGATGGATTGATGGAATATTTTTTTTTTTCGTTCGCCAACTTTTACCTCTGATGAAGTCCCTAGAGACTAGGAACTGAATTTTGTGTGTTAATCCATTTTTCCCTGGCAGCCGTGTGCAAGGGGTCCCTCGCCGCACAGACAGATAACTCAGACTTTGGAGATACTCATATTTTTTCCGTTGATGAGTAATTGACGTTTGAAGCTGGGCCCAGCTGCTGAGAACAAGGATATTTGTAGCAGAGAGAAATCATAAATAAAAATCCCAACTGGTGTAGGTGGGATTTGAACCCACAACCTCTCTGTCTTGAGACCAGCATCTTGCCTCGAGACCAACCTGTCCCCCTGATTGAATATTACAAATACTAGGAAATATAACAACAGGAGATGCCAATTGAAGATCGAAAGACCGCAAATTATATCTGCTCTTGATGCTGAAAGGCTAATGAGGAAAGAAAGAGAAAAGTCAACATCAATTTTGAAATACATTGAGTAACAGCAAGTTAAATGATTTTGACACTTGGCCTAGGTACAACCAGGTACAGCAGCAGAAAGGAAGATTTACTTATAGATTGATTAATAAAATATCAAGTGCCACACAAAACTGCCATATATCAAGTCAACTGCACATGTTAAAGATATGATACTATTTGTATCAAAGTAGTATTTGTTGCTGTAATTAAGTACATTGATGCCATTCTACGTTCTCGCTGCTAGCTTTCTGGCTAGTTCCAGTTTCCCAGGATGGACAAAAACAAAAATAGTTACTTACAGCCATCTGATAAACAAGCTCTTAGCGAGAGTTATCTCATTGTTATGGAACTATAGGTATATCCAAATTAACTATTTTCTTCTGTTGTGTTCTGTTAATGGAATCAAGTTCACTGCAGTCAGGAATTCCACAGTTCCACTCCACTCTTGTCACAGATCCTGTGCCAAAGCTCATTAGCAAATTCTGTTGACAAGGTTGACTGCCGTGCAGCTTTAATTGACAGGACAGACAGTGATTCCAAATTACTTCCATTGAATAGAGAAGTGCGCTGTCACTTCCTCACTCCTGTTTTCTCAAAAATAAATATTTAAAACAAAGCAACTGAAATTGCAGCTACCTTTCTTTGTTTTGATCCTTCAGCGAGATGAGATGTTAATTTGGATGATTCCGCTGGCACGAACGGTTGAGCAATTATGGATTTTAGTTCATTTGCAGTGATACCTTTGACTAACTAACTACAACTGAAATTGTTTAAGCGAATGCGTTAGTCCCTGCAAAAACAGGATGATGTGCAGTCCTGTTGCATTGTTGGTTATCATGTTACCAAGGTCGAACTCCAGTGCGAGCAACACCAGCTGCGTGGGCAGCAATTTAAAACAACATTGCCAAAAAGAGAGTGTTAACAGTCATTAACAAATCCAATATACTTCAATAAATTGGGGGGGAAAAAACTCATCAAAAACCCTGCAAGCTTGACCACCATCTTTCCTTGAAGTCCTCAAATTTATACATTTTGTGGCAGTTGCTTGTTGAAACTCAGTTGCTTTAAACCAAAATGGATAATGATAATGGTAATAAAGGCATCGGATGGATACAAGGAGACCATTTGGAGGACCTCGACTTTGCTGATGATATAGTTGTCATCAGCAGTCAGATAAAAAAGATGCAGGAAAACACAAATGAACTATCATCAATAGGCAGCAAAATTGGGCTTGTGATCAATCATGAAAAGACAAAAGTCATGAAAAACTTAATTCCAACAGATGACAGAATATACATGGAAAACAAACCAGTGGAAGAGATCGATCACTTTATCTATCTTGGAAGTCACATTGATCGAGAAGGGGATACAAGCAAAGAAATTAGAATCAGAATAGCTAAAGCAGCAATGTCTTTCAGAAGCCTTGAAAAGTTGTGGAAATCAAAACTCATCAGCACAAACACAAAACTAACACAAGACTATTCAAATCAAATGTACTATCAACCCTTACGTATGCGTGTGAAAGCTGGAAAGCAACAAGAGATATAGAAACAAAGTTGAGTGCATTCGAAAATAAATGTCTAAGGAAAATACTTGGTATAGCATGGAATGAATTCAAAACAAACGAGGAAATTAGAGAAATCGCCAATCAACCACTAGTATCTTCAGTAATAAAGAAAAGATGATGGTCATATGTTGGACGTGTGATGAGAAGAGATAATAACTGAATAGCAAAGCAAGCCCTCATGTGGGAAACAACATGTAAGAGGAAAAGAGGAAGACCCAGAGAGACACTGAGAACTTTGATGAGAGAGGCAAGAGCAGCAGGAATCAACTCCCTCAATGAGATAGAGCTGCTTGCACAGAACAGAGACAAATGGCGAGATTTGATAAAATATCTTTAAAAGAATTGAAAACTCCTAGTACAAAAATTCAGATAAAAGAGGGAGTATCTTGGTCTACGCCCTATGGGCCGGCTACGGCTCGAAAGGTCAGTAGATAGATAACATATAAGTATTGGACTTCACTGAGGGTGACATAACACAATGCACTAGCCTTGAAGGAAGCAATAGTACTGACTTGGAGTGAAGTTAAAATGCAAAGAAAGTTCTTAACTCTAGATTACTACTGCAGCATAATAATGGCAGCTTCAACCCATATTTTTTGTGGAGTTGGACAGTTTGCCAAGCGCACATTCTTTTCCCTGCCATGTATCTAAGACTAATTGTTCGTTCCTGTGATCCCTGATTAGCCATCACGTTTGGATTTTTTAATTTCATCTAATACACAGCGATGTTATGGTAGAAGTCTTATTCTTAGTAAAAAAAAAATTGACAGAATATTAAAAAACAAAAATCCTGACTTTGACTGTTAAATTCTCATGGCCTGTCAGCAAGACATCAAGTCTTAGAAAACAAAGGATAGGCAACAAACGACTGAAAAATACAAACTCAGGACCAATAATGTTGCACACAGGTATGGGAAGAAAGATTGCGCTAAGCATGGGCCCGTATAGTGGTCCTAGCTCTTGTGAACTATTGAAATCACGTTCACAATATCCTATGAAGGTTTATGTAATGAACTGTTGCAAAACTATTACACATATAACATTTCAAGGTTTTATTTTTTAGCCGTAAAGTTGCACATTTTGACGTAATAGTAAAAATGTGATTTAAAATTGATAATCATAATCTAGGGTTAAAAAATGTTAGTTTGCAGCTTCCACTTAAAAAGGCTTGTATAGAAATTTAGCAGAGACTTTTGAAAGCAGCAGTTAAGGAATGTATGCTGTAATTATGCAATAGATTAGCAGATATAAAGTACTGTGTAATCCATATTTTAAACAATCACAAACATTTTTACTAATGAATTTAGCATAACAAGCACATAATGGAAGAGTAATAAAAACATTAATAACCTAATCCAAAAAACTTATTTTAGAAGCTGAAAAAAAAATTAGACCACCTTTTCCTTTAATTTTTCCCAACCAAGAATGTATGACACTTTGAGCACAAATATTTTTAATTCAAAGCAAATGGTTGCCAAAACAATAATTTGTAAATTATAATGCACAGCAACATTTTGGTGTGCTGAGAATCAACAAAGAAACTGCACAGCCCACCCTCCCTCCTTACCACCACCACCACCACACACAGAACTTAGAGGGAGTATTGAATTAGACACATTTTTTTGGGTCACATTTAAAAAATAATTCTGGCCATAATATAATGATTTTTTATTTTCTGTTTGTGTTTTTTTTTAGAACTACAATTTTATATTTATCTAACAAATATCTGTCTGACATTTATGTTTTCTTGTTCCATTAGTTTAGAACACCAAATTTTACTTTTATGATGTAAATAACAATTTTTTTTTTAAATCCAGAAAACAGACATGGTTGTGGAACATGGGTGACAGATACAGAGAGCAGCATGGGAAGCCTAAAAGAGAAAGACAAAGTTCTGTGTCCAAACTTTTATCTGGAGTTGATGAAATGCGCATTGATGATTCATTGGTCAAAGAGAGTCGCTACAACAACATCTATGAAAATGTGAGTTCTTATTTGTTGCCTCTTTCTGTTTCATGATCATTTGATTCTTAATTTAGTCATCGTGACATCCAGTTCATAAAATTAGGTTATCCAGTTTGATGAGTTATATCAAATTAAGGAAGCAGCTAGATTTTCCTGATGTTTCATACACAAATGAAGCAAATAACCAACATATGGGAGATATGGTTATCTTTGCAAATGTTGTTTTCTATAATGAACGATCATTTATTGCTTCCAACCTAGTGTGTTTGCTCAAACACAGGTAAAAGATTACTACTTTTCACGCACTCTTTACCATATTTTTCTGTAAGCAAAACATTGGCAAGCTGCATAGCAAACAACCTCCAAGTTCCCACCTCAGTGGTGAATGTTGGATGTTGAAACTTTATGTGAGGTTCTGTAACCACAGTTATGGTTATGGAAGGCCCCGGTATCACTGCAAACAAATTATAATCCATAATTGCTCAACCGCCTGTGCCAGTGAAATCATCAGAACTAACATCTCATCAAAAGGTAGCTGCAGTCCCCATCATAACAATCTCAGCGCATGCCAAAGACTTAAGGCGGAACCGCACAGAAAGTGAACACAGCCATCTGTTCCCCATCATACGATATAATTCATCATAAGCAATCGGAATATGGAAACACGGATCAAGATGGATGTGCACAGAGCACTCAACTCAGTAGCTCCTACAGCAGGCCGGACTTGAAATATGAGGAAACTGCAACAAGGAACACTTTTCAGACACAGCCTATAATGGTTCCTGCCGCCTATCCACCATATTGACTGGAAGTTCACGTCCTCCCAAAAATGTTGATCGCCATTTTTAAAAAAAATGTATAGCACTTGATGATGTTAGGAAATTGTTTTTGTCTCCAAATCCGCTCATATGAATCACAGTTATTCGTCGGATTATCCACATCATATATCGAACAACAGTCCAAGCACTGAGATCTCTCCTGCATTGTGAATCTGTGAAATGATAATGCAGTCCACAAGTCTACCCTTGATCTCACAGTCTTTCAATCTAGACAACATCCTCCTGACCAACATGAAACTCTGTGAGTCACACTGGGTGTGCACAGAGCACTTAACTCAGTAGCTCCTGCAACAAGCCAAACTTGGAATCACAGATTCTGTGTAACCACAGATAACTTGTCACTGGAACCATCAGTATGCATACACTTCATTGTCTACTGAAAGTGATTGAACACTTGTGTTTAATTGCTGTGGTGTCAGTTCCAACAAGTAATTCTTGAAACCATGTGCATGTGCTAATCTTGAGAGACCAGCCAAAAAAAATAACATAAAGAAACACAGAGAATGATAGCAAAAGACATTAGCATCTTGTCATCATAGTATGAAATACAGTTTATTGATCACACCTGTTTGGGACACATTCTATAGCTGAAATAACCTACGTCACAATGACGCAAATGAGACCCTTAATTGGCACAAAGAAAATCATTCCCCTGACAAAAATTCTGAATTTTCTAACCTACATTCAGGATTGCTGTCTATGCAGCTTTCATTATCTTTTCCCACTATAAAACAGTTATTGTTTATGTAATGCTGAGGACATTTGAGGTGTCTGTTGTTTCAGTTCATCTACTGATGACATTTGAGGTGTCTGTTGTTTCAGTTCATCTACTGATGACATTTGAGGTGTCTGTTGTTTCAGTTCATCTACTGATGACATTTGAGGTGTCTGTTGTTTCAGTTCATCTATTGATGACATTTGAGGTGTCTGTTGTTTCAGTTCATCTACTGATGGCATTTGAGGTGTCTGTTGTTTCAGTTCATCTACTAATGACATTTAAGGTGTTGGTTATGGATTTGGTTATGGAAGGCCCTTGCAATATTTGAGGTGTCTGTTGTTTCAGTTCATCTACTGATGACATTTGAGGTGTCTGTTGTTTCAGTTCATCTACTGATGACATTTGAGGTGTCTGTTGTTTCAGTTCATCTACTAATGACATTTGAGGTGTTGGTTATGGATTTGGTTATGGAAGGCCCTGGTATCACTGCAATATTGGAGGTGTCTGTTGTTTCAGTTCATCTCGCAAATTTGCTAAAATAACAATTGCTGTCCTTATAGCCCAGTGTTTATGACTGCTGGTTTTACCGGTACAGTGAGCACAAAAATGAAGCTCAACTTCCAAGAGAAATTTAACAAAATTGAAACCATCAAATCAATTATATTATTGTATAAACAAATATAGGTGTTCACTGTTAATATGAGAAATTAAATGTCATGAATTAAGCAGACTGTAAGATATTATAAATCTCACTTGAGAACAGGTGCCCCAAGCACAAAAACATAGACCGATTCCAAATACAAATTTAACAAAATTGAAACGGTAAAAAAAATTATGACTTTTACTCACAGAAATTATGAAATGTGGATTGTAATATAAAATATAGTCATGATGTAATTTTTATGGGAGTGGCAGGCTAGACAAACATTCGGGTCAGACTGCGGGAGAGAATCTATATTTGATAGCACTCCTGCATGAAACTAAGGTAGATGTTTTAAAGAGCAAGCATTTTTTATTTGTGATACAAATCATTGTTGTTAGAGTTGACATCACAGCATTGAGAGCAAATCCATTGGTGTTCAACAGATAATAAAGTGTGTGCACACTAATGGTTCCAGTAGCTTGCTGGTTGTGTTCACACATAGCTCATCAGTGTAGGTTGTTACTCTATTGTTCAATGTATTCCAAATTGTTGCAGTCTCAAGACTGATCTTCACTGATAGGCGCATTGACCCCACAGGCACATTTCAGGTCAGCCTATAGGCTGTTTCATTCCTATGAACCCCAGCATAACCTGAACATTAGCCCCTGCATGTATTTGTCAGGTTTGATGCTTCTCTGTGTGTGTGTGTGTGTGTATATATATTTTATTTTTATTATGGTCTTTTTCATCTTGTCAGACGGTCTAGTGGAGACTATTGTGTATTTTTTTAAGGTTTTTTTTTTTGTCGAACAGCTTCTCTTGTGGCTAATTCTACCAATGTTTGACAAACACACACAGCCACAGAATAACACATGCACATACACCATCCACTTACACTGGAAACACTGGTTCTATATCTTTCAATTGAAGAGCAATGTAGTCCACACCCACCTCCCTGGAAGAGAAACTATATGGGGCAATTGAATCACTTAAATAGACAGCTGTGTTCATGAGAGAGTCTGGAATCCTACTCTGATTGAGTCTTGATCACAGAGAGAGAAAGAGAGATTTCTTTCAATAGACTTGACTGAAAGTCTGTCAAAAGGATTCAATTATTTCTTCAAAGCCTATTTGAGACAGCAATAACTGCTTCAATCTCCATTTTGATACTCAATGTTGATTATAGCGATATCTGAACTCTCTGCCAAGAACAATTATAACTTTTTTGACAGTTGACCCATACTCATCCCTTATGTGTCATTTCAACATTTATCATCTGTTCACATGTTAAGCCTATTACATCCACGTTATTTCATGCTTTGACTCCTGTGCCTTTGATATCTGCTATGTTTTTGTGCGGTGGATATCTGTAGTTACCAGTAAGTCTCTTATAATCTTTGGCCTGAGCAATTTGAATGATTTTATGTTTTTTGACATCAGACCCAGCATAATTTGCATCTTTGCAATGCTGATATATCTATCAAGTTAATTAATGGATGAACAGTAATTTGTAGCATAACATGATAATTTGGACACATCAATATTGTTTCTAATGACAAAGATTACTGAAAGGGAAATAATGGTGGTGAAAATGTTTAAAGTTTAGCAAGTAATTATTTCTTCACCTCCTGTTGAAATGCTCATTGTGACTTTGAAAACTCTTTTGTCATTTTATAATAAATTGAAAACCAGAAATGTAACATGAGATTCATTTTGGCTTGCTCATGCAGACTCTCGTTTCACTTTCTGTAAATAATATGGGAATTCACTTACCTGTACGTATATGGTATCAATCTGTATGTTCTTTTCTCTGCAGTATATTTGTGTTATTGCACATTGTAATGTTTTTTGTGTTATTTACATTGTTTATAAATATTTAGTTTTATTGAATTTCTTCTACAGCAATATTCTGGTCCTATAACTCGGAGTTCGGGGGTAGAAACTCAAGGAGACAAGCTGAATCAGCTGAAATTGCTAAGAGGCAAACATTCTCGTGCTGTGACCACAGGTTCTGTGTAAGTATTTTACTTTAAGTTTTCAGATAAATGTTTTTTTTTGTCTGAGTAATTGGGTGAAGAGTTAGCAGGAACAATTTGCATAAAACATGTTATTTTCTCACTTCATTAAAAAATGTTGTTTTTTTATTTTAGCTGAACATGGCATAGAGGAGAGAAATTTAAAATTCTTCATGTCTGACGATCTTTGTTGTTAATCGTTAGACTTTTTACAAGGCTCACAATGTGTCTTGCCATACAACTCTGTTATGGTGAGCATTTCATACCCTCTATTTTTTCCTCTTTCATAATTTTAAAGTGTTTCTCTAGCTCAGCCTCTTCTTTTTTTTGCCCATTGTTTCCCATTTGAGGGCTTGGTTTGAGATTCTCTTGCTATGAGCGGCATGTGTCCTTATTTTTTATTATAGACGATAATGTTGGATATATGGCCATTTCTCTTCTACACTAGTTTTGAATTCATTCTATTGTATACAAAGTGTATGGAAAAAACGGAAGACCTACAAGAACACTTAAACAGACTCAACAGCACAGACCACAAAGTACAACATAAAAATCAACATCAACAAAACAGAAGTTTTGAATATCGCAAAATAGAAACAGAATATCAACATAACTATAGACAGCAGACAACTAAAACAAGTAGAAGAATTTAAATACCTAGGAAATCTAGTGACAAACAACAGTTTGTATTTACAAACAGCAGAAATAGACTCAAAATGCAACAAAGCTTGTCAAATCACTGGATAGCTATCGCCTTTATTGTCTAACAAGGAAATAAATCTAGAGGCAAAACGGGCACTCTACAATGCAATCTTCATCCCAACGTTGTGCTACCAATACCAGTCCTGGACCCTTGATGCAAGGCCAATAATAAAAAAAATAACCTCTACTGAGATGAAATGTGTTAAACTAATGACATGAAACGGCCTGAGAGATAAGATCAGAGAATGAAGAACTGAGAAAAAAAGCTAGGAATAGCCCCTGCCTTAGAATATATAAAGAAAGAACAGATAAAATGGTTTGGCCACGTGACAAGGCAGAAAGATGAAAACACAACACAATGACCCTCAAAAAACGTTGCGAGAACACCAAGGGCTGACCATGAAAAAGATGGATCGATGGAATATTGGAAACACTAGGAAACATAACAGTAGCAGAGGCGAACAGAAGAGCAAAAGACTGCAAATTGTATCTCCCCTCTACGCTGAAAGGCAAGTGAGGAAGGAAAGAAGTATATAAAATATTTTCCTGAGGCATTAATCTCAAATGCATCTAATTTATTTTCTATTTCTATAATTGTTTTCTAGATCTCACATGCATAAGTAAGAGTGTATAGTACATTTGATTTAAAAAACCTACACTATGTTTTTGTGCTTAGCAATTTTCATTTCCACATTTTCTTAAGGTCTTTAGAAGTCATTGCTGCTTTTGCTGTTCTGTTTCTAATTTCTTTCTTTGTGTCTCCTTCTTGATCTAAGCAGCTTCTGAGATATATGAAGTTGTATGGGTCTGGGATGGCTCGTGATCATATCCTAAGATTGGTTGGTTACTAATCAAACATTTTATGGGTATGAGCCCTTTGATTTTAAGCCTTATAATACATATGCATATTCTGTGTGGTGGCTGTTATTTTCTGTCCATTCAGGCTTGGAGTCACAGAAAAAAAACTGTTCTATCAGTATGCGGCATAGGCTAGTGATCAAGCAGTGTTTCTGGGCACCGTATAGGCACTTTAGTTTAGACAATACCTCCAGCATATGCATTGGAAATGAGGCTGTGATAGAAGCTATCACATGACTGGTTAAAGGACCAACAGCACATTTTGCCATGTTGACTGACTCACAAAGCATGCTTCGCCCACACATGGGGTCATATTGACTGACTCACAGAGCATGCTTCGCCCACACATGGGGTCATATTGACTGACTCACAAAGCATGCTTCGCCCACACATGGGGTCATATTGACTGACATACAAAGCATGCTTCGCCCACACATGGGGTCATATTGATGGACATACAAAGCATGCTTCACCGGATTGACAAGAATACAATCCAAGGAGTTGGTGCACCTACCCAACCTGTCTCATGTCAACAGCCTAACTTTGATATATAGACAAGTGGCAGTTTGTGGCAATGAGATGGCTAACAGGTTGGCAGGGTCTGCCATTGTTGCGCAGGAAACCTTAAAATTGAACACGTATGACATTGCGAGGTCTTTAAAAGAACACCTCTCACAGGATGGCAACAAGGAAGCTGAGGATAATGCACATGTCAAAAGAATGGTGGTACACTGGGCCACAAGTGGCTAAAGCAGGAAAAGCATCCTCAGTGGCAAAGAATTCAAGATGTTCAATAATTGCAGAACAGGAACAATCAGTAGATGAACACTTCAATGGTTGCTGGAATAGACTGCATTCCATCTCACTTCAATTTTCCTGGAGATTCTGAGGCTAACAAGTTGTCAAAGGAATGTAAACTGTCTCTGCCAGGTACATATAATTTATTAAAGTCTTGTAAGTTTGTAAGGAAACGATACATCAATAAATGGAATACAAAACTTTCAACACCAATGATAGTAACTTTGAATTATCGTGATGTTGAAAGATGACTGTCAAACACCTATTAAAGGGTTGCTCACTATATGATGAACAGAGAAAACTCTCTTAGCCATTGATGGTGACTTACTTGGACATGCTATATGGAGATGTTATCAACCTTGGGCTGAATTCAGTGAACTTATTTAAATTGACAAGTACATGCAGAAAACATGCCCATAATATCATAAAATGATGCAATGTTTCCTGTTGCTTATATTTATAGCATCATAAAATGATGCAATGTTTCCTGTTGCTTATATTGATAGCTTTTAATTCTCATGTTGTGTGATTATGAATTTTCAACTCATGTCACTGAATAGTGGCATGCACATTGTCATTTAAAAATGTGTTTGTCACTCTGATTAATTGTTTTGTAATTGACTAAGAACAGCTTTGCGTGATTTGAAAATAATTTGGGATCATCATTGGGTTGCATGTCATTTGCAGTATGTTGCTGTCATCATGGTCCATCTGAGAGAATCCCTGTCTATAGTCAGATCTCTGACTTCTTCTGTTTTCAAGTTCAAGGTCTCTTTGATGTCTTGAAATCACCTTCTTCTTGGTCTGCACCTGCTTCATCTTCTTGAAGCTGTGCCTTGTATTATTATTCTTTACAGTTCACTGTGTCTTTTCATGTGGCCATAGAATTTAATTTCCATCCTAAGATGCTGTTTATAAAACCAATTCTCTTCAGTGTTTAGGTCTTTTAATGTCTTCATTGCTTTTTTGTTCATTCATTATCCAAGTTATCTTAAGAATTTTTCCTTAACTTTTTGTTTCAAATGTACCAATTCTCTCCATTGCTGTTTGCAAGATTGTCCATGATTCATGGAAAATACATGTCCTCAAGTTTTAATTTTACTGCCTTTTTGATATGTGTTCTATATGAAATTAATTTTTGTATTGTTACTGCTAGTCTTCTTTTCATCTTCTGCTGGCAGTCTCCATTGTTAGTTATTACAAACCAAGATGTTCATAGTTTGTTACGTTTTTGGTCAAAAAGAATAATTTTGGATATCTTTCTTTATTGTTAGGTAATCATTCCAGCAGTCTTAAGTTTTCTTATCTTAGTCCAATGTCATTCATATAATATATTTGATTTTGTGATTCTTTGCATTGTGTTATTTATCTCTAGACTAAAAGTCATTTTCCTTAGGCAATAGTTTCTTAATGTTGTGTACATTGCTGTTGTGGTTATTATTCGTTATTGGTTATGGAAGGCCTCGGTATCACAGCAAACGAATTAAAATCCATAATTGCTCAACCGCCCGTGCCAGTGGAATCATCCGAATTACTAACTCATCTCCCAAACAAAGAAAGGTAACTGTAGTCCCCATCGTAGCAGTCTCAGCACACGCCAAAAGACATAAGACGAAACCGCGCAGAAAGTGAACACAGCCAACTGTTCCCTGTCATACGATATCATCATTCATCGTAAACAAGCGGGATATCGAAGCAGGATCAAAATGGATGAGACACACAGCTCACGGTGTGCACAGAGCACTTAACTCAGTAGCTCCTGCAACAAGCCGGACTTGGAATATGAGGAAACTGCAAGAAGGAACACTTTTCAGACATAGCCTTCAATGGTTCTTGCCGCCTATCCACCATATACCATGGGAGTTCACGTCCTCCCGAAAATGATGATCGTCATAGCACTTGATGATGTTAGGCCATCATATTCTGCTCTAACAATAATTAATTTTTCTAATGTATGTATGCTGGGTTTTCTTCCAATATGAAGCTTTAAATTGATCTTTTATTCTAATGTGATTGATCTTTGTTGCCACCATTATGATCATTAGTCATTTTAGTATCTCCTTTTCTACATATTTTCAGCATAAATTTTTTATTATTTCTTTCTTAAATTCACTTTTTATACTTTTATGGAGGTACTAAAATGACTAATAATCATAATGACAACAAAGATAAAAAGAACACACACATATATATATATATATATATATATATATATATATATATATATATATATATATATATATATATATATATATATATATATATATAATGTTTTTTAATGTTTTAAATCTAATTTAATGTTTTTTATTGTTCTTCTCATACTTTCTCTGTTGTTTTAACTGTTTTATTATTACAAGATGTACTTGAATGTAAGAAAAATTCAGTGGCTAATTGTTCTAGTACTAGAAATTCTTTCTAAAGAGAAAGTAAACCAGTAAACGAGACGAAAAAGCATACAAAATACAAATGCACATCCTCATCAAGTACCAAACCTGGTGGTGTAGGTAATGATCATGTCTCTCCACAACCTTCGATCTTGACAGTTATTTATAATTTCTGTTGTTGACCTTCTGCCAAGCCATTCTTTTAAGCTGTCTGGTATCTTTTATCTTTGCTTCCCTCTATCTCTTCATTCCTCAATTTTCCCACTTGTTAGAATATATTCCAGCTGCTTCCTTCTTTTTACATGCCCCAAAAAGATGATTGTTTCTTTCTAATATTGGACATTAGCTTTCTATTTGCTTTGACCTCATTCAGAACATTTTCCATTACTCTTAGCTGTCCATGGTATTCTCAACATTCTTCTGTAAAACCATATTTCTACAGCCTCCAGTAATTTTCTTGTCTGTTGTCCTATTGTCCATGATTCACATCCATATGCTAAGACTGGCTTTACATAATATTTAAGAACTCTTTTTCTTGTTTCCATTGTCAAAAATGGATAGCACAGTATCTTCCTCAAATGCATATAGATATATAAAAATGCGAAGTTGCTGTAAAGCTGATGATGGAGGTGAAAGGGAATAAAGAGGTATGGTTACAGCTTTACATGTGTGAAGGACAGCACAATTGAATGATGTTTCAGCTCAATAGACTTTGAGCCAAACAGTGGACAACACACAAACAGATAAGTAAGCAAATAAACTATACTAGAGAAGTTTTCTTTTTACTCATTTTCATCTAGCTTAACTCATTTCTGTTATGGTCTGGCCGCAAGCAAGCTTCGCATTGAAATTTCCCTTTTACTCATTTTCAATATTATTGTCTGTATTGATATTATTTTACTATGTAGTGTATAGTTTATTTGCTTACTTATCAGTTTGTGTGTGTGTTGTTCACCGTTCCTGCAGAAGGCCTATTGAGCCGTCGTTTGATTGTGTTGTCCTTTACTCACGTGAAGCTGTTAACATATCTTTTTCACCAGCAGCAGTAAATGGCTATTTATATATTCAGTGCTAATTATTCTTGCTTTTTTGTGTTCATTACATGTTCCCAAAAAGTTCATAGCTAATCTAGTATTTTAATATAATTAATACTGTATCTCTATTTATAATCTCTACACATACATCCCACTCTATAACAACCTGTGACTTTGAATGTGGACTATGCCTGCTTGATGCCAATAGCTATGAAGAAGTTAAAGGTCACAAACGGTCTACCACCCAACCATCTCGACAGACTAGCATCAAAAGTGCTCAGGCCATCACGTCTTCCCAAAAATCTACTAAAGTACTGAGCCACACATCTAGTAATAACACAAGCCACACCAGTAGTGCTGCAGTGACAGGGAAGCGACATGTGTTGCGACATGGAACAACTTCTGCAAGCACAACTGGAAAAAGGTTTGTCATGTGAAATTTAAAGTCAAACCATTTCTTATTTAGGAAGGAAAAGCTGTGACTGCATTTGTATAGGTTTAGCAATAGCTATAATCAGTAGCATTTAGTTTTTTAATAACTGAACCATTGATCACTGTAATCTGCACAAAAAAACAGCCAGCAAATGTACACTTTTTTTCATATTTGTGTTTGCCATGCCATTAGGAACTAATTCACACAGTGGAGAAATAAATTTACTGGATTTCTCCTTATGAAATTGTTATTCTTTTCCAAGTAAATTTCAGTCGTTTAGTTTTTGAAAGCTGAAAATAAGTAATTAATTCTTTGTTACTGCAAGAATGAAGCCTACCATTTGGAATGATACAATAGCTTAGCCTTTTGTTTTTTTTTAAAATGACTGTTTACCAAGAGGGAGACAGCTATGTTATGAAATGTAAATCCTTCATCAGGATATTAAAACTGTTGGCAGGAAACAGCCCTCCTGGTAAGTTTTAGTTTTTAACATCCAAATATTAATAAGAGGCTGTTATCGACACTGTTCTTTTATTGTATAATATGAAGGACCTTGGAGTTGATAGCAAATGTTTACCCTTGAACATTTTTGTATGATTAACTAACTCATTAGAAATGCAGTAAAAGTTTTTTAAAAAATACATAAAGGATGTAATTATTCAGTTTTACTACATTGCAAAATGAACTGTAGTCAGTTTGTAACACAAAAGCATTTATAAAAGCAGCTCAAGAAAATTAAAACACTGAAGGTCAAAGATATTCTTTGTCAACATAGTGCAGTAGATGACAAGAATGAAAACAGGGATCAGTCACTAAGAAATAACAATAAAACTATTATTTCATTTACGCAACATTATTAAAGTTGACTTTAGTATGTTATTATTTGTCTACTTCAAATTGATTGATAGTCTCTTCTCTTTCGCTCATTTTATACAGCAACACTGTTGCTTAGTCTCACCATTTTGTGTGTGTTTTCTTGTGTCCTATCTCTGAGAAGTGTTTAAATTGAATATTGACTGAACATATATTTTTTGTGTGTCACAAACCTGATTTGCTATTATTTTTATATTTAACTTATTGCCTCACATAATTTTGCTTCAATTTAACATCAGTTTGAGCTTGATGTAAACAAATTGTCAGTAATGGCAGCTATCAAGTAAATGCATGTAAAATAATGCAAAACCAGTCTGTTTATACATTTTTTAAAACCTTATTTTGATTCAATATATTATTACCTTTAAGTTAAAGGTTAAAATAATACAATGCACAACTGGTCCAACTAGAGTTAAGAAATGCCTCTGGATATTTTTTCATGCTTTACAGTAATAATTACTGTTATAAATCTAAAGAAGTAATCACATTAACCTGAAACTGTTAGAAATCTCTTAATTTGTGTCAGTGTGCAGAAATGGCATTTGAACTCATTAAATTCTGTACAGAGATAAGCCTAGCATTAGACTTTATCTATTTCACATTATGTGTATCATATTTGGACTAAAACATTGTCGTGGAATTGAAATTTTAATATACCACCACAAAGCTCTATATAAATTTTAATTTACCACCATGAAGCTCTATATAAATTTTAATATACCGCTATGAAGCTCCATATATAAATTTTAATATACCACCATGAAGCTCTATATAAATTTTAATTTACCACCATGAAGCACTATATAAATTTTAATATACCGCCATGAAGCGCTATATAAATTTTAATTTACTGCCATGAAGCTCCATATATAAATTTTAATATACCACCATGAAGCTCCATATATAAATTTTAATATACCACCATGATGCTCCATATATAAATTTTAATATACCACCATGAAGCTCCATATATAAATTTTAATATACCACCATGAAGCTCTATATAAATTTTAATACACCACCACGAAACTCTATATAAGTTTTAATACTCCACCACGAAGCTCTATATAAATTTTAATACACCACCACGAAGCTCTATATAAATTTTAATACACCACCACGAAGCTCTATATAAATTTTAATACACCACCACGAAGCTCTATATAAATTTTAATATACCACCACGAAGCTCTATATAAATTTTAATATACCACCACGAAGCTCTATATAAATTTTAATATACCACCATGAAGCTCTATATAAATTTTAATACACCACCACGAAGCTCTATATAAATTTTAATACACCACCACGAAGCTCTATATAAATTTTAATATACCACCACGAAGCTCTATATAAATTTTAATATACCACCACGAAGCTCTATATAAATTTTAATACACCACCACGAAACTCTATATAAATTTTAATACACCACCATGAAGAATTGGGAGCTGTGATAGCTCAGTGGTTAGTGAACTGAACTACAAAGGACAAGGGGTAGGGTTCAATCCCACCGACGGCTTCCAGGTTCACCCAGCCTTAAATGTATACCAGATTTTTTTTCTGGGAAAGTAAAGTGGCATGAGCGCAATACCAACCACATTACCCCAAAATCATGTGCTGAAGGTCTGTAAAATGTATGGTCACTAACAGCATAGTCCCTATACGCCACTTGGCATGATGGGGCTCTTTACTTTACTACCATGAAGCACTATATAAATTTTTAGATTCATATTATTCAACTGTCCCATTGTTATGTACAGTGAAAGCTTCAAGGACGTTAATTTGAATAAGTGATTTTGATGGAAGCAAAATATGGTTACAAACTTATATTTAAGTATTTCATTTGTCGATAGTATTGGGCAATCACCACAATTTAGGGTCTATTTGCTAAGGTAGGGAGTATATGCTTAGAAGTGTAGGTGATGAGCTGCGAAACAAAGATGACCAGTCCCTTTCAGCAGATAACAAAAAAAATGTTATGTATGCTGTTTGTTCCAATATTTAACAAATGGTATTTAACAATAGTACAAAAGCACATTTTTAAAATGACATAGCATTTATCAAATCTCTTCATGCATTAACAGCTTAAGGGTGAACAAATGTGTGTAAATTAATTTAGCCTTTTTTTTTTTTTTTTTTAAATTATTCACATAGTCCATAATGAGTTAGGTAAAATTATAATTAAAGTGTGGGAAATGTTAGTTGTAGCAGGTTTGAAGCTGTTTATAGAGATAAGTGAAGCAAGTCAAAGTGTCAGTCTTGTATTAGACTCAATATTCATATGTATTTATCTGAAGAAAGACACACACACACCCCCACCTCCCAAAATAATTTTAAAAAATCAATAAAAACTTGTGTCAAGTTTTGGTCAGTGTCAAGATGTTTACATGATGGCCAGCACACAGATTTTCTTGATTGCAGAGTTTTGAAACATGATCATTAGTCATGAAGCTTTCATTGCCACTTTTTTCTTGTGTATTTCCATGTAGTTATTTTTCAGTGATCTGTCTTGTACTCACTTTACCTAGAAAACAAGTGTACAGTCTAAGGAAGAACCTTAATTCCAGGTATGGGCGTTTGCATTTTGTGGTGGTGCCCTCCTGAGTTCATGTTCTAATAGTTTTTTTTTTTTTTTTTTTGTGTAAAAGTAACTGATTACTCACTAGTATATATTTGTGTTACACCTTTTATTTTAATATGATGCTTTGAATAGTATGTTCTATGTGATAGATGTTTCATTATATATTCCGTCTTTTAGTATGTATTTTATGATGTAGTTTAACCATTCAAATACAGTCAGAGCACATTTGTCTTCTGAAGAAATAGTTACCTTTTGCTAAAAATTAAAAATGTAAGTGCATCTGGAAACTGAAGTGCACAACTATTTTACTTTCCATTTTGATTTTTTCCCCCAAAAATTATGAAAATAAACATCCTTAGTAGCATCTTCTGAAAGCTACTGCTCTAAGGGGTCAAATAGTTCTAAAAGTGTTTTTGGAAAATGTATAAAGTTAAGCCAACAAGTTTGAAGATTAATTGTAAACATTTGAAATAGCAAACAGTCTTATTCTGGCAGAGCTTTGACAACTATTTTAAAATTCACATGAAATATTTCTATTAAGACTAAGTGGGTTTGATTTTAGCAACCAAGTTATATTGGTTTATTATAGCTATTATCAATATTCCATGTTTTTCTTACATGTTCCATGGGTATGTTTTCACATTTATAAACATACACTTGTAGCAGAGGTCATCTGAGTGATAAGAAGTTTTAGTATATGAAGGCAACAATTTACAGTAAAGTAAAAAAAAGCCTCCATTGCTGAAATGACATTAATTTCTCTGTACGTCTATTATTTACAGTTAGTGTGGCCAGTCATTGCTATGTGTTTACAATGAAAATGAAATTTGCATTTGCTTGTTAAGTTTTATGTTCCTATGAAGACATACCAAAAAGAAGCTATGAGTAAGTAGCAAATCCTTGAAAGTAACAAATTAAATATATTTTTAGCAGTGTTGAATTGTCATTTCACTAGCTACACAAGTGTACAGATATTAATTACATAGAATCATTTACATATTGAACAATCAACGACAGATTTCATCAGAATCAACAAAATTATACATCCAACCAGGATATAAAATTGGAAAAGCAGTGCTGTAGAAAATATATAAGAAATCACTTGAGGTAAAAACCCATTAGTACATCTATGATACAGCCAAATGCATGTGGTCAAAGTGGTTTTCTTTGTGTAAGCTTTCTTAGATTTGAAGCTGAAGATTGATTACTTTGATAAACCTGAAAGTTTTATTCCCAGTTTGTGAAAATTGGTAATGTCTGCTTAGGCATTTCATATAGATGAAATTAGTTGTTTTGTGTATGCTTTTACTATTAGATGTTTCTTATCTTACATTATGTTCTGTCACTTGTCAGTTAGATGCCTTACTTGTTCCCTGGGATTCTCTAGACCAATGTTGTGCAACCAGTACCAACTAATTACAGCTTGTGCATAATGTGAGAGTCAGCAACACTCTCATTTTTTATTTTTTTTTTCAATGGAAACTTTCATGTTGTGTATATATATTTGGATTAATGCTAACAACAAGCGCAGACATAAAAGCCCGTTGGGCGGAACACTTCAAAGAAATTCTTAACCGTCCACTACCTCACAGTTTAATAGATTTTGAAGCTGAAACACCAGCAGCAGAATTAGATGTAAATTTAGATGACTTCACCTTGAGTGAAATAGAAACCACCTTAAAGCTAATGACCAATAACAAGGCTGCTGGAGAGGATAAGTTAACAGCTGAGATCCTCAAGGCAATTGATAGCCATAATTTAATACATCTCCAAAAAATGTTCAACATCATTTGGAAAACAGAGAAGACGCCTCATAAATGGAAAAAAGGAATCATTGTTAAGATCCCAAAAAAGGGCAATCTTAGAGATTGTAACAATTGGAGAGGCGTGACACTTTTGTCAGTTGCCTCAAAATTATTCTGTAAAATCATCCTAAATAGAATAAAGGATTCAATAGATACAGTAATGCGTGAAGAACAGGCTGGGTTTAGAAAAGGGAGAAGCTGTCTTGACCACATTTTCACTCTACGACTTATATTGGAGGAACACATTGAAAAGCAAAAACCTTTTGTACTTAACTTCATCGACTTCAAAAAAGCATTTGATAGTATTCATAGAGATTCTTTGTGGAAAATTCTGAAGCAATATGGCTTACCATCAAAAATCATAAATATTATCAAAGACATGTATGATGGTTACACATGTGCAGTTCGAACAGAGGAAGGACTGAGCGAATGTTTCCCAATAGAAACTGGGGTTAAACAAGGATGTATTTTATCGCCCTTGTTATTTGGAATTGTTATGGACTTCATAATGAAGAAATGCTGCACTGGTAATAAAGGCATCGAATGGATACAAGGAGACCATTTGGAGGACCTGGACTTTGCTGATGACATAGTTCTCATCAGCAATCAGATAAAAACGATGCAGGAAAACACAAATGAACTATCATCAATAGCCAGCAAAATTGGGCTTGAGGTCAATCATGAAAAGACTAAAGTCATGAAAAGTTTAATTCCAACAAGTGACAAAATATACATGGAAAACAAACCAGTAGAAGAGATCGATCACTTCATCTATCTTGGAAGTCACATTGATCGAGAAGGGGATACGAGCAAAGAAATTAGAATCAGACTGGCTAAAGCAGCAATGTCTTTCAGAAGCCTTGAAAAGTTGTGGAAATCAAAACCCATTAGCACAAACACAAAACTTAGGCTATTCAAATCAAATGTACTATCAACCCTTACGTATGCGTGTGAAAGCTGGAAAACAACAAGAGATATAGAAACAAAGTTGAACGCATTCGAAAATAAATGTCTAAGGAAAATACTTGGTATAGAATGGAACGAATTCAAAACAAACGAGGAAATTAGAGAAATCGCCAATCAACCACTAATATCTTCAGTAATAAAGAAAAGACGATGGTCATACGTTGGACATGTGATGAGAAGAGATAATAATCGAATAGCAAAGCAAGCCCTCATATGGGAAACAACAGGTAAAAGAAAAAGAGGAAGACCCAGGGAGACACTGAGAAGAACATTGATGAGAGAGGCAAGAGCAGCAGGAATCGGCTCCCTCAATGAGATAGAACTGCTTGCACAGAACAGAGACAGATGGCGAGATTTGATAAAATATCTTTAAAAGAAAACTGCTAGAACAAAAATTCATATAGGAGAAGGTGTATCTTGGTCTACGCCCTATGGGCCGGTTACGGCTCGAAAGGTCAATAGATAGATATATATTTTCTAAAAAGTTAAACTACAAATAGGCATTTAAATTGTATGTAGTTTGTGCTTCCATAATTTGATGTTGTCTAACAATGTTTATATTTGTGAGCAGAATAGTATAGCAGAATATAGTTTCTAAAGCTGTGTTAACACTGTTTTATCACTGAAACATTGTCTGTGTTGGCCTATACATGTAGAGTATTTTGTTATATAGATTTGCAGTTGACATTTAAAGGGATTTAGTCAGACATTGTGCATATCACCCAGAACAGTCATGTGGAGAGATACTATGTTGGTCCTGTGCAAGATCTGATGCTTGATAACAAAGATTGTCAGACACAAAGAGTCTACAATTTCTGTCCTATGTGTCATCTTCAGCTTGAAAGGACAGTAGATAAATAGACAGATAAATCTTCAGATATGCACTGTGTAAGAAGATCTGGAAAAATGCAGTGGCCAAAAGCCAGGAAAAGATCAGTGTACATCAGATTTTCAAAGATAGAATATCTGAAGCTGTATTCCAACTACAGAACTATTACCCTAATAAGCCATGCCAGCAAAATACTCTACAGATCATCATGAAGAGGTTAGAATGGAAATTAGAACATGAATTTCACATAGTTCAAGCAAGTTTCAGATATAATAGAAGCATCTGTGGTCACAGGTTTGACATGAGAAACATCTTTGAGAAGTGTATTGAATAAAACATAGAACTACGTAAGGGGTTACGGCAAAGAAATGCAAATGAATGCATAAAAATGTGAAGCTGCAGTAAAGCTGAATATGAGGAAAAATTAAAAATAAAAAAAAATGGTATGTTAGAACTACATACATGCTTCATAGATTAAAGCAAAGTCTTTGAATCATCATCATCAAGTGCTGGGCCTACTGGCGTAGGTGATCATGTCTCTCCACAACTTTCGATCTCGGCAGCTATTTATCATTTCTGCCAAGCCATTCTCTTAAGCTGTCTGTTATTTTTTCTCTTTGCTTCCCTCTATCTCTTCATCCCTCAATTTTTCCAGTTGTTACAATATATTCCAGTCGTTCTCTTCTCATTACATGGCCAAAAAATGATGATTGTTTCTTCCTAATTTCCAAAATTAGCTCTCTTTTTGCTTTGACCTCTCTCAGAACATCTTCATTGCTCTTCTTAGCTGTCCATGGAACTCTCAACATTCTTCTGTAAAACCACATTTCTACAGACTCAGCGATTTTCTTGTCTGTTGTCCTATTGTCCTTGATTCACATCCATATGTTAAGACTGGCTCTACATAACATTTAAGAACTCTTTTTCTTGTTTCTATTGTCAAAAATGGATTGCATAGTATCTTCCTCATTTTTTGGAAAGCTGCTTTTGCTTGAGCTATTCTGCATCTCACCTCTTTTGTACATCTTCCGTCTGAGGTTAACAAAGTTCCCAAATATTTAAATTCATTTACCTGTTTTAATATTGTTCCACTTGTCTTTATTTTGCACTGAGGTGATGTCTTTTTCTTTGTTGTTACCATTACCTCTGTCTTTTTGCTATTAAGGCTGAGTCCTTTATTTTTGCTTTCTTTCACTATAATGTCCAACATTTCTTGTAACTTATTTTCACTCTCAGCGATTAAGACTGTATCATCAGCGCACCTTAGATTATTTATATTATGACCTCCAATTGTTATTCCAGGCATGTCCCTTATGGATCTTAAAATAATCTCATTATAAATATTAAACAAATCTGGGGACAGCACACAACCTTGTCTAACACCCTGTTTTATTTGTTGAAACATTCCCAATTGGTTTCCAGTTCTTATGGCCACTGTTTGTTGCCAGTACATGTTCTTTATTATTCTTAGATCTTTGCTGTCTACGTTTATGCTTTCTAAAATGTTGATTATTTCTTGGATCTTTACTTTGTCAAATGCCTTGGTGTAATCTATGAAACATAGGTATAGATCTGTTTTCACCTTAATGGCTCTTTCTACTAAAGATCTTATGATATAAATGGCATTGCTTGTTCCTTTATCTCTAACAAAACCACACTGTTCATCGCTAATTTCTGCACTGATTTTGTTTCGCATGATGATTCTTAGTAATATCTTAGTCATATGACTCATAATGCTTATTGTGCGATTATCATCGCATTCAGTCGCGCCCGATTTATTGATGTAGTGATTCATGATTGTACAAAGAAATTACGACGGTGATTTTCTGTTGCCTTCCGTCGGTTTGTTTACGGTTGGCTATGCTAGCCTTTGACTAAAAAGTCTCATCCACAAGGCAGTGTTTTACTTCGGGGTACCCTCCCTTAGCCTTTTACTCTCCCAAGCTTACCTGCAGGGCAGCCACAGGTTGTACTGTTTACTGCATACAATAGCAGGTAAAATTACCTGACCTGACCAAATACTGAATGCAACATCTGAAATTGTGGAACAGGATTTCCAGCAGACCGAATATAATTTATCAAATCACTCTTATCACGAGCAGCAAGCAACTATCAGAATAGCAGGCAAACCATCAAATTAGTTTGAAATACAAAAAAAGGTCAGGCAGAGAGGCATCCTCTTTCCATACCTATACAACATCTATGCTGAGAATATCATGAGAATTGTCAGAAACGATTACAGATTTATGAAGTGAAACACTTTCACAATAAATGACAACATAATTCCTGTCCTGAACTCAGATACACTGAACTCAGATACACTGATGACACAGTTCACCTCTCAAACAGGGTAAAAAGATTAAAAGAGGTCATTGAGTGTATCAAAAAGCAGTGAACAAAACCTCTATCTAAACATTCAGAAAACCTAGATAATGTCCATTGACAAAGCAAAAAATCAACCCAAAATTAACTTTAACAATGAACTTGAAATTGTAACAAACTATGAATATCTGGTATCTGTAGTAGCTAACAATGGGGACTGTGGGAAATAGATTAAAAGAAGTTTCACAAAAAATAAATGACATGAAGATTATGTGCACAATACCAGCAAGGTAGTAAAATTCAAATTACTGAAGGCACGTGTCTATTCCCGATAGCAACATGTGGTTGTGAACCATGGACATTTGAGCAGATGGCAGAATAGAAAATCAATTGACTCAAAACAAAATGCTACAGAAAAATCCTTACGATACCTTGAACAATGAAAAAAGCAATTAAGACTTGTACATTGACAAGAACTGGCATATAAACACGATTCTACAGAGGAAATTTAAATACTTTGGCTGCGTCAAACGACACAGCGGGCTGGAAAGAACAATAATGGAGGCATGGGTGATGATTCATGGGCAGGCCAAGAGGAAAGTAGCTTCAAGACATCAAATATACCTTGAACATGTCAATAGAAGACCTGGCTAGAGACGGCAATTTTTTTCAGACACGTTGTGGTGAATGCAATGTTCTGCAAAGGACATGCGACCTGATGATGAGTCAGACATGAAAGCAAGATTGGAGTAACCTAAAATGGAACCTGATGATGAGTCAGACATGAAAGCAAGATTGGAGTAACATAAAATGGAACCTGATGATGAGTCAGACATGAAAGCAAGATTGGAGTAACATAAAATGGAACCTGATGATGAGTCAGACATGAAAGCAAGATTGGAGTAACATAAAATGGAACCTGATGATGAGTCAGACATGAAAGCAAGATTGGAGTAACATAAAATGGAACCTGATGATGAGTCAGACATGAAAGCAAGATTGGAGTAACATAAAATGGAACCTGATGATGAGTCAGACATGAAAGCAAGATTGGAGTAACCTAAAATGGAACCTGATGTATATAATGGGAAAAGCAGATGGCTGAGTAATTTAAAACCTGTTATATGCCAATCGGGCAGATGCGGGTCATATTTCCTGTAGAACAGTCAAAGGTGTTTTTCCTATTGTGAAAACTATGAGTAGGAGTATGAGAAGGAGTATCTGGGTCTACGCCTTATGGGCCGGCTACGGCTTGAAGGGTCAATAGATAGATAGAAAACTCTGACCTGTACAGTGCATGACAACTACAACACTGGGCATACAGCCTTTAATCCCATACCCCAAGAACCCCCATATTATGACTCCAGAAATGGAACAGTGTCATAACAGTTTATATATATTAGAGAACAAAAAATATTGAATGAACAGCAATGTTTGAGTCGGTCTGGGTTCTCCGCTAGGTTACTGTTGTGTTGTTTGCATGTAGAGTTGAATTGTTTATTTAATTTCTTAATCTCTTTAGACAGTCATGCCAGATACATCATTATATCTTGTATAATTAGAAGAAGAGGTGCACTTGTAACCAAGTAAAGTTTATGGAGCTGATTTCCTCCTGGATGTATCATGGACAGTTTAGAAATCAATAGTTTTGTCTCTCAACACCTGTACACTTATAATGAGTTTTAGCCTATTATGATGAGTTTTAGCCTATTATGGTGAGTTTTAGCCTATTATGAGGTTTAGCCTTTAGGTAGCAGTTCTTGTAAGTGTTCTTTAAATACAGTACTTATGTAGCCTGAGTATTGGATTCTAAGGTATAGTTTTGTTAAAGAGTTGTTCCTCTAGAGCCACTGTACATCATTAGTGCCCTTCCTTATACACAACAGAGTACCAGAAGTTTTATTACATCAGATTGTGATCATTTTATGAAATGGTTGTTAGTCTGAGGGGAAATATAATGTGGTTTTACACTAAAACGGCACTAGCACTTCATACTCTCTGACAGATAAGACTCCTCCCATGTAATCAGCATTCAGATTGTTTTTTTTTTTTTCTATCAGTTTTGTAAGATTTTATTGTTGGAGGGAAAACAAAAACACCTGTTTGCTTTGTTATTTCTTTCATTCATTTTATTTAGTTCCTTGTCTTTTGTACAGTGTTGCTTTCACCACAGCCTATTTGATGGAATATCTGTCTCTAGTAAGATTTCCCTCTTGCTCTGTTGTCAAGTTGATGTGAAAAAAATAATAAATAAAAGAAAATATTTATTAGGAATGGAAACTGTTAGGAGTGGACTTCTGAGGCGAGAGGTAAACAAACAAATGAGGGACAATGGCAAATCTTGAGTGCCATAAACATACCATTATCCTTTATTTGTTCTCATTGATGTCTTGAAACCATCTTCTTGGCCTATCCAATGTGTCTTGTCCTCCCAGAACCATGCTGTCCATTATGTCCCCATTATACATTTTTATGTTTTTTCTGGAATGGTAGCTTTAGTGGTAGTGGCACTTCTGCATAAAACCTCAGTGATATAAGAAATAAATGGCAAAGAAATAGAAGTTTTGCATAAAGGGTTAGTTTAGAATGGAGATTGATTACTACCACTGAATACCGTTTTATAAGCATGGAGCCATATTTTGTAACATTGAAACAGTTTGCTTTACACAGTACATATAGTAAATGTAAGAATAGTTTGACTTCTATGAAACTATTACAGACACCACAATTCACTTAATAAAGCATTTTAAACATTTTAAATTTGATGACAATTTGTACCTCTACACAATTTGACATTTGTTGAGATGTGTGTTCTCCTCCTCTCATGGAAGGAGAAACACAACAGCCATCTTTGTATTATTGAATAACCAGTAGTAAATGTAGTCTTCATATAACATGCATGTGTCTATGTTTTTAAAAACTGTACAGTATTTACACTTGTTCTTTATTTTATCATTGTTATATTTTCTATTTATATACTCATTTTTAAATAATGGCCTCTGACATGAGCAGATATTTCAGGATTTTAATTTTCTTAACTGTTTGTTATATTCTTAATGAAAGTCTCCAGATTGAGTGCCATTGTTGTTCAGATTTAGTCTCAGCCATAACTAGTTGAAAACACAAACAGATAATAATTTCCAGTCCACATGATTGCTTACTTTACCAGCTCTTGCAGATGTTACCTGTTATTTAGTTTTTTGTTTTTTTTTCCCCCTCACTTTCTTCAGTTGTAATTATTTTCTTGGGGTGTTTCTGTGACCAAGTAAATACATTTTTATTAGACCCCTCTTGATAGCCTTGGTAAACAACCTCACCAACATCTCTATTTTGGTGTCCTTGAATGTCAATATTCAAATGCTGAACACATTAAAACAGGGCCAAATGGGATTGGTAAATTAACAAACACCCCCCCCCCCCCCCAAGTTTAGTCTCGTTTGCAAGATGTTCAACTGTCTAGTACATTTAATTATTTGTTTTCCTTCTTATCAGGAATCCATTATTTGTTCTTTGTTTTCTTTCTTAAAATGCAGCACATTTTTCTTTGTACCTATATTTTATGTGCCTCAGATCTGCCTATATGTCAGTGTCCATATTTTTGTGCCATATATTAATTTTAAATATAAATATATATAAATATATATATATATATATATATATATATATATATATATATATATATATACATATATACATATATATATATATATATACATATATATATATATATACATATATATATATATATATACATATATATATATATATACACATATATATATATATATATATATATATATATATATATACATATATATATATATATATACATATATATATATACATATATATATATATACATATATATATATATATACATATATATATATACATATATATATATATACATATATATATATATACACACACACACACTTATGTATAAATTGCATGAAAACTGACTTTGATTTTATGTGAAATTATTTTGGAATTATTATGTTTATTAAACTTTACTATTTCTATCTTCTTCTTCACTTTAGTCATCATCGGCTGCTTATATATATATATATATATTCAGACACACACATATCCATTGTCATTTAATTTACTCTGCTTTTACTTCCTCTCATTCTCATTTCACTTGTAAACAAATATAATTTTTTGTTTCTGAATAATTTCCAATCCATATTCACTACTTAATTATTTTACTAGTTCTTGCAGTATTTACGTAATGTCCCTTATCAAGGAATTTTCACATTTAGGTTTAGTCTTATATTTCTATACTCAATCTGTTTGAGGAAACTGTTGATATGCAAAGATGATGTACTGTAACCATATAACTGTTTACCACAGTGCCTTTCTATACTGTCCGGTTTGTGTTGTTAATGGTCTTTGAGTTCAAAGTTCATATTTCAAGTGTCATATATTTTGATAAATTTGTTTCTTAGTTTAACAAAAATTCTAGTTGTTTGTGGGGCTGTAGGTGTCCTTCTAAGTTGTTGCAGTACTAAATATTCTCATTTTGGTCATAGCAGAAAAAAAAGTAACAAATCTGTTTGACTTTGTCAAGATCTTCCATTGTTTCCCCTTACTTACCTGAATGCATGGTTAATGTGTTAAACAACAACCAGGCCAATTGTGGTCAGTTTCCAAAAAGTGTTGGCTATTCTTGAGCAGATACAGCTTTAGCCAGCTTCTGAAAATGGGTGCCCTTGATATTCTCTGGAATAATAAAGTGACCTGACATCATACTAACATCACCATAATTGTGCCAGTGAAAAAACACATGGGCACTAAAACCATATTCCCTATACGCAACAAGGAGTGGCAGGTGCCCCTTTTTGTAAAACTGAAAACTTACTTAAAAGTTAACTTAAATATGAATTACTCAGATCTTCATTATTGCACTTAAAATATGAACTACTGATCCTCATGATTACCACACTTAGGAATTTGATATAGTTCCTGGTAATGCCTGGTGTGAAATGATTACCCTTATTTCACCTATTGACATCTTTTTACTTTTTAATATATATATATATATAATTTGTGCATAATTAGCTACATACAATACAGCCATAAAGTATTCAGTCATGCACAAAGGACTTGCTGCTGCAAACTGTAGATGTCCATATTAGTTGATGCAATACGAAACATGCCCAAAGGATACAAAATATGTAGTTGGTAAACATACCACAAACTGTTCAAAGTAGCATAAATAACATAACTGAAATTAGATGTGGCTTCATTAGGTAACACTTGGTACAAGGAGTGTTAATTTTCATCAACATGTTTAACATTGTTTTGCAATTTCTTCATGGTGCTATCAATCATCTTTGTTGAATTGTTGCACACTTCGTGCACAAACAATTACAGTAATTATGTAATACCACATGGACTATAGTTTTCAGTACCTTGTTCCTCAGATTTGTTCAATGATTAGATGAATTAATGTTTTCCACAGTATTTCACATATGGAAGCTAGGCAGCTCATTTTCTTTTTGTTGCTCTTATAATCATCATCATCATCATGTGCCATACTGGCTAGCATAGGCTATAATCATATCCTTCCACAATTGTCCACAGTGCATCATATCAATTCTATTGTTGACTGTTTTCTGTGCCATGGCACCAAGCTATGTAGTATCTTCTCTCTTTGTCATCCGCAATCTCTCTTTCCCTGCATTTTGTCAGTTGTAACTAAGTATTCAAACTTTCCTTTTCTTAAGATGTACCTGAAAATTGTTGATTGTGTCTTTCTTATAATTTTTAGGAGCTCCTTTCTTGTGTAGTCCTCTTTAAGAATGTCCTTGCTTGTCTTTTTAGCTGTCCAGGGAACTATCAACATTCTGCGAAATCCCATCTCTGTGGCCTCTAATTGTCTTTTCATTGCTCTTTTAATAAAGTTTTTATCCATGATTTTATCAGCTTTCCATACTTAGTTATAAATTGTTCTGGCACTGCAAATGAGATTGTCATCTCATCTATTTACATAGCACACTCTTTTCTGCACTAATGACATTCCAAAAACTCAACAGTGGCAGTACTCCTAGTCATGGTACTGAGAACTAAACACAGCCACAAAATACAACCACAAATCAATGGCATTAATGACAAGTAGTAGCAATTAGGTGTTAGGGTAATCATTTCATGACATTTTGGTACTATGTAGTGCAACATTAATGTATTGCTGTTGTGAAATTTGAACTCATAATGTGGTCCTTCATGTTTTATAACTGATGTCTGTAAAGCATAAAAGGTACTGGTTACATTGCATTTCATGACATTACCACTTGATTTTACTTTTGAGAATATGTCTTGTAGCTTTATATACTATTCCAATTTTGTAATTAAGTATTAGCCGTCTCTTTGTAGAAAATATGAACATAAGTATAGAAAAATAATGAAGGTACATGTATCAATATATAATAAAGATTTTAAAATGTGAACATATAGTTCTTAACTTTTTACAGTTTTGTTAACTCCAAACTGATCCTAGAAATAAAAGGACAGAACTTTTGTGTTTTTGCATTTTTATTTTTTTCTATCACACACACACAAGCCTACCATAAATCTTCATCTTTCTTAAAAAGGTAAACCTATACACTTGACTAAAAGAAAGACTTCAGATCCATGTAGCTTGGATGGTTGGTCTAGAGTCTTTTCTTCTTCATCTTGGCTTGACATGATCCTTTCAACTTCAGACTATGTCTTCTAGGTTATATTATGCCACAATTGCCATTATAACATTTCAGTTAAGGTTGGCCTCTGTTGCAAGCACAGTTTTGATTAGCAAGCACTTGTATATACACAGTCCTGCATACATTCTATTTCCTTAACATTTTATATGTAGATTTGTTTCAGTAAAAAAAAAAAGATGCACATATCTTCTGTTTTTCCTTATAAATCATCATGTATGGCTTACCAAGTCCATGTTTTAGAAAACTTTTGTTAATTTATGGGCAAGCCTTACAAAATGGAAGGTATGACATACTGCCATATATATTGGACAACACCATAAATGTCAGAACAGACATAACAATTTTGGTTGTGGAAATAAAACTGAGGACACGTTCTGCACCATGGTGTAATATAACAAGAGTTCTATTGTACTGTACCAAGCTACATTTTATATGTAGATTTATTTCAGTAAAAAAAAAAGATGCACATATCTTCTGTTTTCCCTTATAAATCATCATGTATGGCTTACCAAGTCCATGTTTTAGAAAACTTTTGTTAATTTATGGGCAAGCCTTACAAAATGGAAGGTATGACATACTGCAATATATATTGGACAACACCATAAATGTCAGAACAGACATAACAATTTTGGTTGTGGAAATAAAACTGAGGACACGTTCTGCACCATGGTGTAATGTAACAAGAGTTCTATTGTACTGTACCAAGCTACATTCTATATGCATTCATAACAAGAGAAAGAATGACTTTTCACTTGGCATGAACTACTTTGTCAAGCTTTACAGGAATTCTGTTCTTGTATGCTGCTTTTTATTTCTTGAGTAGAATCTTCACTTTTGTCACTGTTATATAAGTTTTGTTACTTTATGGTTTTTGTTAGCTGCAACCAGCTTCATGAGTTCCTCTGTTTGCTGCTGCTCCTTGAGAACTGACAATATCAAGACCTATCTATTTGTTGATGTTGTCTTCTCATATTTTCTGCTGCCTTTCATGTTTTCTTTGCCCAGTCACAGTTCTTTGCATGATGACTTTTATGAGACAGACAAGTGATATAACTATCACTTGAGTTTGTATTCTTTGTTTGCAGTGTTCAAGAAACTTTCTTTGCAGGATTCTGTTCTGAATCTCTTTATTTGTAATGTGGTGTAGATAGTAAATGAGCATAATTTTTTCCCGAAATATCTCATTTCCATAGCGCGTATTTGTTTCTCTAGTTCTACTCTCTTTGGATCCATGTCTACTGAGCATGTAGTGGATGTGACAAAAAGCATTATAGTAATTCTTTTATCTTTCCTAGTTAGTTTGACCTTTTTAAAAGATCATTGTGAATTTTGCTATTCTGGGGAGTATTTTAAGTTTTGTTCCTTCATCAGTGATAAATGATCACAAATATTTTAAACTGGTGTCTTTTGAGAAATCTCCGTGCCATTGGTTGGATGTGTTCTCTTTCACCTCCTGCAAGTCTATCTATATCATCAGCAAAACATTCGCTGACAGGGCCTGTACTTTCTTTTAATGCTTCTGACAAAATCCCTCACCTCAGAAAAAATCTGGCGTGAAAATAAATGTATAGCCACATGAGATGCAGACTATAGCTCTCCACAGAGAGCTTCATTGAAGAAACCTATATAACAAAACTGAAAAGATAATCTTGTGTCTAAAGATTATTTGAAGTAGCTTATCCTGATAATGTTTATTGTTTTATTTTTGTCTTGATTTGATCATTGATGACCTTTATCTTCTTTTTGTGGAAATGTGCCCAACCATAGCAATTTCACAAAGATGTGTATACATTTTGATTCGTGTGGCATGTAAGATAAATTCCTTCCTTGTGTCATTGGAACATCTCACCCCTTCATATGGCTTTCATTTGCCTACCCACTTTGTTGTTTATCTAGTTCATTGTTAGATCTTCACTAGATTATTGTTTAATGAACTATCATTCTCCAAATGTTTCTTTTCCTTTAATAGCACTTGTTCTTCTTGCATACTTTCTGGCTGGTTTTTAGATATCTGCACAATGTACATTTCTCAACATTTTTATTGTCTATTTTATCTTTTCATTTTCTTAAATATACCACATTTTCTGCATATTCAAGAATTAATTTTGACTTTCTACTTGTTTGTTTTCTTGTTTCTGTTAAAACTAACATAAATAGATCTTGATAGCTTCCACTTTCAATTTATTTGTTTTGATGTTACACCTGATTCATGCTGTTGGGTGTGTTTTCTCTTTACTGTTCTGTTAATATACATTTGAGGTTAATATATTTTTTTCTCTATAGTTTTTTGAGAAAATAATTTGTTACTATCATTTCATACAATGAATTTTTGTACATGTTATTATATTTTGACCTAATTAATTGGTTACCTGTAGCATTTTGGTTATCTTATTAGCATTGATTATTATCACATCCTCCTCTATTACTGTTTGATAACTTAATCTCTGTCACTGTCTAATACTGTTATTTTGTGAATGATGAATAATTTGAAAAGCTTCAAATACTTGGGCACAATATTAACATCAGATGGAAGATGCACCACAGAAATAAAAAGCAGAATAGCTCAGGCCAAAATAACATTTCAGAAACTGAAAAACATCTTATGCAACAAATCTATGTCAATAGAAGTTAGAAAGAGAGTTCCTCGATGCTATATAGAACCAATTCTGACCTATGGAAGCGAATCCTAGACTGTAAATGAACAAATGAAAAGATGAATAGAGGCCACAGAAATAGGATTTTTCATAAGAATTTTGAAAGTTCCCTGGACAGCTAAAAAGACTAATGAGTAAATTGTTAAAGAGGCCAACATATAAAGGGAGCTGCTAAGAAACATCAGAAAGAAACAATCAACATTTTTCGGGCACATCATGAGAAGAGGAAAGTTGGAATACTTGGTTACAACTTGCAAAATAAAAGGAAAGAGTCATCGTGGACAACAAAGAGACAATATACTAGATAGCTTGGTGTCATGGCATGGAAAACAGTCAACATGTCGCTATTTAATAATTTGAGTACTGTTAAATGTGTAAGAATATGATTGTCAGTGTTGAATAGTTGTGTGATCTCTATCACTGCCTAGTAATTTGATCTCTATCACTGCCTAGTAATTTGATCTCTATCACTGCCTAGTGATTTGATCTCTATCACTGCCTAGTGATTTGATCTCTATCACTGCCTAGTAATTTGATCTCTATCACTGCCTAGTGATTCGATCTCTATCACTGCCTAGTGATTTGATCTCTATCACTGCCTAGTGATTCGATCTCTATCACTGCCTAGTGATTTGATCTCTATCACCGCCTAGTGATTTGATCTCTATCACTGCCTAGTGATTCGATCTCTATCACTGCCTAGTGATTTGATCTCTATCACCGCCTAGTGATTTGATCTCTATCACCGCCTAGTATTTCGATCTCTATCACTGCCTAGTGATTTGATCTCTATCACCGCCTAGTGATTCGATCTCTATCACTGCCTAGTGATTTGATCTCTATCACTGCCTAGTGATTCGATCTCTATCACTGCCTAGTGATTTGATCTCTATCACTGCCTAGTGATTCGATCTCTATCACTGCCTAGTGATTTGATCTCTATCACCGCCTAGTGATTCGATCTCTATCACCGCCTAGTATTTCGATCTCTATCACTGCCTAGTGATTTGATCTCTATCACCGCCTAGTGATTCGATCTCTATCACTGCCTAGTGATTTGATCTCTATCACTGCCTAGTGATTCGATCTCTATCACTGCCTAGTGATTTGATCTCTATCACCGCCTAGTGATTTGATCTCTATCACTGCCTAGTGATTTGATCTCTATCACCGCCTAGTGATTTGATCTCTATCACTGCCTAGTGATTCGATCTCTATCACCGCCTAGTGATTTGATCTCTATCACTGCCTAGTGATTCGATCTCTATCACCGCCTAGTGATTTGATCTCTATCACTGCCTAGTGATTCGATCTCTATCACTGCCTAGTGATTCGATCTCTATCACTGCCTAGTGATTCGATCTCTATCACCGCCTAGTGATTCGATCTCTATCACCGCCTAGTGATTCGATCTCTATCACCGCCTAGTGATTTGATCTCTATCACCGCCTAGTGATTTGATCTCTATCACCGCCTAGTGATTTGATCTCTATCACCGCCTAGTGATTTGATCTCTATCACCGCCTAGTGATTTGATCTCTATCACTGCCTAGTGATTCGATCTCTATCACTGCCTAGTGATTCGATCTCTATCACCGCCTAGTGATTCGATCTCTATCACTGCCTAGTGATTTGATCTCTATCACTGCCTAGTGATTCGATCTCTATCACTGACTAGTGATTCAATCTCTATCACTGCCTAGTGATTTGATCTGTATCACTGCCTAGTGATTTGATCTCTATCACTGCCTAGTGATTCGATCTCTATCACTGACTAGTGATTCAATCTCTATCACTGCCTAGTGATTTGATCTCTATCACTGCCTAGTGATTTGATCTCTGTCACTGCCTAGTGATTTGATCTCTGTCACTGCCTAGTGATTCGATCTCTATCACCGCCTAGTGATTTGATCTCTATCACTGCCTAGTGATTTGATCTCTATCACTGCCTAGTGATTTGATCTCTATCACTGACTAGTGATTCAATCTCCATCACTGCCTAGTGATTTGATCTCTATCACTGCCTAGTGATTTGATCTCTATCACTGCCTAGTGATTTGATCTCTGTCACTGCCTAGTGATTCGATCTCTATCACTGCCTAGTGATTTGATCTCTATCACTGCCTAGTGATTTGATCTCTGTCACTGCCTAGTGATTCGATCTCTATCACTGCCTAGTGATTTGATCTCTATCACTGACTAGTGATTCGATCTCTTTCACTGCCTAGTGATTTGATCTCTATCACCGCCTAGTGATTCGATCTCTATCACCGCCTAGTGATTCGATCTCTATCACCGCCTAGTGATTCGATCTCTATCACCGCCTAGTGATTCGATCTCTATCACTGCCTAGTGATTTGATCTCTATCACTGACTAGTGATTCGATCTCTTTCACTGCCTAGTGATTTGATCTCTATCTATCTATTGACCTTTTGAGCCGTAGCCGGCCCTTAAGGCGTAGACCAAGATACTCCTTCTCTTATCTGAATTTTTATTCTAGCAGTTTTCAATTCTTTTAAAGATATTTTATAAAATCTCGCCATTTGTCTCTGTTCTGTGCAAGCAGCTCTATCTCATTGAGGGAGCCGATTCCTGCTGCTTTTGCCTCTCTCAGCAATGTTCTTCTCAGTGTCTCTCTGGGTCTTCCTCTTTTCTTCTTACCTGTTGTTTCCCACATGAGGGCTTGCTTTGTTATTCGGTTATTATCTCTTCTCATCACATGTCCAACATATGACCATCGTCTTTCCTTTATTACTGAAGATATTAGTGGTTGATTGGCGATTTCTCTAATTTCCTTGTTTGTTTTTAATTTGTTCCACGCTATACCAAGTATTTTCCTTAGACATTTATTTTTGAATGCGTTCAACTTTGTTTCTATATCTCTTGTTGTTTTCCAGCTTTCACACACATACGTAAGGGTTGATAGTACATTTGATTTGAATAGTTTAAGTTTTGGCTATACAATTAGGTATGGTAAAACTTAGAGAAAGAGATATGGAAGAATTATTCAGTCATTTTGCAGTTTATGGAGAGAGCATATATTGGAATTCAGAGCAGAGAACACAGAAGTGCAACAGATTGAGTGTTACTGGGAAGGGAAAGAGTTAAATATCGTGTTGAAAAAAATGGAAATTGAAGCTCATATACAGTAGAAACTATTTATAATGAAACTGTTATAACAAGAACCATGATATAAAACTAATTTTTTAAATCTCTAAATTTTTTCTTATCCTTTATTTCTAAAAAAATCTTTTATAATGCTATTACCCAGCTTGCAAATTGTAACACTTTTTGTGAAATTTTCCTAGCCAGGAAAAAACAAAACTTAACAGTGTATATTTTACTTGTCTATGTGTAAATTATGTGATGTGGCCCATATATATTGAAAGGGAAAGAGAGCTGGCTGGGAGTCTAGGTCATACCAGCTTCAACATTTGCATGGACTGGCTGAACCGATTCAAAGTGTGACATGGAATTGCAGTGCCTGCGGTGGGTCAGCTTCAAAAGAAAACTAATAAATTACAAAATGAATTACATGAATTGATGAATTACACTAAGAAATAACAAAGTGGACATGTTCGAAGTTTAAAGATGATGACACTCAAATAACTCAATAAAATTAATTACAGGAAATTCTGGAGCCGCGATAGCTCAGTGGTTAGTGAACTGGACTACAAAGGACAAGGGGTAGGGTTCGATCCCAACTGACGGCTTCCGGGTTCACCCAGCCTCAAATGGGTACCGGATTTTTTTCTGGGAAAGTAAAGCAGCACAGGCGTAATACTGACCACATTACCCCAAAAGTCATGTGCTGAAGGTCTGTAAAATATAGGGTCACTAACACCATTTTCCCTATACGCCACTTGGCGTGACGGGGGTACTTTACTTTTTTTACAGGAAATTCTCAAAGCAATTTATAGAAAAAAATACAATGCGGATGAATCAGGTCTCTTTTATAAATGTGTCCCAAACCATGTACAAGCTGAAAAAGGAGAAACTTGCAGTGGTGACAAGATTGCAGAAGACAGAATTTCTATTTTGATTGCAGAAGACAGAATTTCTATTTTGATTGCTGCCAGCATTAATGGTGACAAGATTAAAATTTGTGAAACCATGTTATTTTAAAAATATTTGTAAAGTATAAGAGCACTGCTGACAGTGTAAGTCTAACAAAAAAATCTTGAATGATAGAGTCAATATATGAACAATGGACAGTGAATGCAAGCTGGACAGTAAATTATTGTTGAAGGGAAGAAGTATCGCACATATTGTGGACAGTTGTTCAGCTCATCCACATTTAATATATTTGAAAGCTTTTTCTTTGTTCTTCCTGCCTCCAGACACAACAAGTGTGTTGCAACCATTGGATCAGGGCATCATCCAATCTTTCAAAATGCTTTACAAGAAGAGAATTTGGAAAAAAACTTATTTCTGTCCCAGAAAACCTGATTGCCATCTAAATATAACTTTTTTTGAAGTTTGATAATGACTGCTGTTGTGTGGGGTGATGGAGAAAACTGATAGCATCACCAAATGGATCGAACCCTACCCCTTGTCCTTTGTAGTCCAGTTCACTAACCACTGAACTATCGCGGCTCCCTACTTTTTTTTTTTTATCACCAAATACTTTTGCTTTTGTCACAGATGCATCAGTGCATGATGATTTCATTGGTGAGCCGCTATCATCCACAGTATCTGTCAATTGCACAGACATTGATAAACTGTTTGATTGATTGAGAGACATTGTTCCAGTCCGTATGACCACTGATCATTTGTCAGGGATGAGACTTTCATCCCAATTGTGGAGACTTAACACAAGACACCTGCACAAAGCATCTTGGAGGACAGAACTGCTGCTGAGAAAAAGGAAGAAGAAGAAAGAGGGACTAGAACCCTCGCATGATAAAGCAGCTTCCCGAGCAGTAGAAACCCTACAAATGTTTGTCTTGCAACAGGACGACAGCTCTGCCGTACTTACAAAACTCAACTTTATTGAGCCCTGTAGATGATTTTGCAGTGAAAGTCCCAAAACAACATGCAGTCGACTCTTTTCTTTAAATGTAGATGCAGTCGTTTTCATTGAAGAAGATAGCCAAGAGATATGTGCTTGGGAGCACCTCTCATTGAAGAGGATAGCCAAGAGATATGGGCTTGGGAGCACCTCTCATTGAAGAGGCTAGCCAAGAGATATGGGCTTGGGAGCACCTCTCATTAAAGAGGATAGCCAAGAGATATGGGCTTGGGAGCACCTCTCATTGAAGAGGATAGCCAAGAGATATGGGCTTGGGAGCACCTCTCATTGAATATGCCTCATAAAAACAACAAAAACTAAAAGCTTTCTCTCTCACACGCACACAATGCCAAGACTTCATTATTAGGTGGTGATGACCTGTGATTACATAATATCAAACTTTTTTCAAATTGTTTCTAAAGTTTATACAGTACGTTCCTTTATTATTAAAGCTAAATTGGATATAACAAGACTAAGTTATAATGGCAATATTTTGATGGCCCTGATGATTATGGTTGTGGAAGGTCCCGGTATCACTGCAAACGAACTAAAATCCATAATTGCTCAACCGCCCATGCCAGTGAAATCATCAAAATCTCATCTCCCAAACAAAGAAAGGTAGCTGTAGTCCCCATCGTAGCAATCTCAGCACATGCCAAAGGACAAAGGTGAAACTGCACAGAAAGTGAACACAGCCATCTGTTTCCCATCATACGATATCATCATTCATCGTAAGTAATCGGAATATCGAAACACGATCAAAATGGATGAAATGCCCAGCTCACTGTGTGCACAGAGCACTAAACTCAGTAGCTCCAGCAGCAAGCTGGACTTGGAATATGAGGAAACTACAACAAGGAACACTTTTCAGACACAGCCTTTAACAGTTCCTGCCACATATCCGCCAAATTGACCGGTATTTCAATGATGTATGCTGCTATCGACACAGAACACACTATTGCACACGCTATAGGATTTCAGATCACATGCACGTAATCCGTTTCACTGACAAAGATCTCAACAGTGGAACTTCCTTTCTAAACACTTATCGGCATTGAAAGATAGAATTAACTATCTTCCGGCAAAAGACGTAACAGTGAACATTGACGCGAACATGACCGCACCATCTTGTAACAGGAAGTCCTTGGTTCTGATGATCTCGTTATAACCAGATACTGAAGTACCAAGTTATTATATACACTGTAATTAGGCATTAAACAACTTTACAAAACGTGCCAAGAAATAATAATTAAAGACAAAATTTGTAAGAGTCAAGGATGGGGAGCATGTATTATGAACATTCATACCATGGAGAGGAAAGTAGTACACAGTCTGAAGAGAGGCTGACAGTTTTGTCATATTCAGAAAATGAGTGCACTTTCTATTTCTATTATAAGTGAATTGTCATGTATTATATGATCCAAAATATATGTCTTCAGCACATATTTTTGGAGGATACATCCACACGTGCTTTATATATATATATATAGACTAAAACCTCAGAACTGGGGAAAAGCATCAATAGGTATGTTTCATTAAAAGAAATTTTCAGCTGTAATATTTACTTAAAGCTAGATTATGATACCGCAATAAAATTTACCGCATCGAAACACAAATTCTTCAAAGTTTGACATTTTGCAGTGTTAAAACATTACCTTCCTCCGTGTACCTTCCCAATTACCACTTTAGATGACCCCTGAGTGTTTTCTATTGTTGTTGAAACGCCAATTTCATGAGATAGGATCTCTTTTAAGGTGAAAAAATTAGTCAATTTTACAAGAAATTGATTGATTTTCATTTTTTTCTTTCTGTGACCAGGAAAATGTCCATGGTCATCGACTGACATCAAACAACCCTTTGTAACTCAGGAAACACAGCTAGTAAAGCTATGAGGTAGTCGATTACTGACATACTTAGGCATCCGTACCAATAGACATTGTTACATGTCCAACCCCTGCGGTCAAATTCAGGTTATAAATCAACCTGAAACAGGAAATCCTAGGTCCCTGTATCTCTCCTAGTGTAAACACACAGCTGTTTGTCAAAAAGTTCAAAGAAAACACTAATTTTCAAATTCCTAATGTTACAATTAAGTGGTAGTAATTTTTTACTGTCATCATAAACATGTTGACCACAGGTAGTTATCATAATTAAGGGTTAATCTGTGTGAGCCACATGACTAATCAACCAGTTAGTGTAGTATCTTTGAACCTATATGGGTTGGCCTTAGAGTTTGTATGTATGTATGTGGATCGGTCATACAGTTTTGCACTTTACTAAGAAATTGTGACAGTCAGGTGTGCTATGTACAATTGTAACAACTATTGGTAGAAATTTCCCATTAGTACATGGTGTGCACAAGGTGCTGTGTGAAAGAGAAATTGGCAGGAAACTAATAAGTTGTTTATTAAGTGGCATTCACAGCACTGTCAACAAGTTTTGCACTTTAGCATGGAGTCAAGGCAGGTACCTGAAAATTGGTTTTGGTGTAAACTTTAGTCCTTCTCTACATGGTCACCCATCAAAGTAAGGCACTTCTCCAATGGATTCTTCGCCTTCCTTTTGCCCTGATTGTAGATCTAAAAAAAACTCTGACCTACACTTTGTGTGTGTGTGTTTGCTAGCTCTTCTGCTTCTCAGAGCTAAAATTGTATTTTTCATATAGCATTGAGGTTTTTACGTCATGTTAAAGTTTGTTACGCTCTCTCTTAAGTCCCTTCTTCCTTATCATATTCTGTACTGGGATCTGCAAATGCAGTTCTAGATAACAATGTCAGAATTGCAGCTTTTAATTTATTGACTTATTGCATCAGAAATAAAGTCAAGATGCAACAAAGCTTGTCAAATCTTTGGACAGCTATCACCACTATTGTCTCTACAATACAATCTCCATTCCAATGTTGTGCTACCAATGCCAGCCCTGGATCCTAGATGCAAGAAGAATAATAAAAATAACTTCTACTGACATGAAATCTGTTAGATGATTGACTGGAAAAAGCCTGAGAGATAAGATCAGAAATGAAGAAGTGAGAAAAAAGTTAGGATTAACCTCCGCCATAGAATATATCAAGAAACTACAGATAAAATGGTTTGGCCATGTGATAAGGTAGAAAGATCAAAATATAGCATTAGCCTTCAATAAACGTTGTGAGAACACCAGATCCAAGGGTCAACCATGAAAAAGATGAAGATTTTAGAAACACTAAGAAAAAAACAGCAGCTAAGGCAAACAAAAGTGCAAAAGACTACAAATTATATTTCCCCTCGATGCTGAAAGACAAATGAGGAAGGAAAGAAGAAGAAGAAGAGTTTATTGACGTTCCTGCAATTATTTTCACTATAACCTTGTAATCATCTCTTTTCCAACTTGCTGAGTAAATTATTTGAACAAACCTTGTGTTATAAATCAATTTTAACGCTGTTATTTACATTTTGTTTTCAATTGAGGCTTTGTCCATAATGTGTTAAACCACTTGGTAGGGGAACGTGTTGATGCGTGTATTATTTGTATCATTTCATGCTATCCAATTTTTTATATTTTTTGTGTGGTTGTTGTTGTAAAATGTCTTATTTCTGATATCTTCTTACTAATGGATTGAGTTTTGCAACTTGTATTTGTTTGCTTCTGCTTTCAACATACATTTGCACTGGATTTCTTCCCTAAATATTGGCTTTTATTGTTATTTCTGGTATGATTTATCTACGAGGTGTGATAATGAGAACATTGAAAATCATGAATAAATCAAATGAAGAAATATTTATGAAAAATGTGGAAAAGACAATAATAAAAAATATATAAATAATTCTGACAAAATTTCATTGAACATATACTTAGGAAGCAAGGCCTTGAAAGCCTAGTGACAATAGGAAAGATCAAGGACAAGAGAAGCCATGGAGGGCAGAATATAAAGACAAGGAATAAAATGAGGTGTATGTGAAAACAAAGACCGAGTGGTCAAAAGACAAATGGTTGTAGAAGGATTTGATTACCAGTTCTACTTATATAGTGTGTGATGATGATGATTTCTATAAATAATTGAAGCATTGAATCACTTTGTCTTAGTTCTCATCTATATTTTGTTTTTTGCAACACCATTTCAATAACTTCTGATGATTTTTAATATCTCAGTCATTTAGACCAGTGTGTTTCAACCACTGGCCCATGGCCAAATATGGCTCACGTGCCATTTCATTTGGGTGGCCACGGCCCTCTTCTACTGTTTCAATTAACAGACAGTAAAGCAATAATATAATTGTTAAAATGTGGGTATTGGGTAGAGAAGTCCCCATCTTTTCTGCAGGTTCTACAGTTCCTGTTAGATGGTTGTACAGAATAGTCCTTATTTGTGTAACAGTGTATTCCCTGCTCCTGAAAATTTAGCAGATTATAAATCTTTCGACTAGAGATTTGAAAGACTTATGCAAAGATCTTTCCAGGAAAGTAGTTCATTTGATCTGTTCTGTAACAAAATTCACATGGGGATGTGAATTTTATTTAAAGTCGGTGACTAAACATTTTGTGGATAGGTGTGAAACAATGTCATGGTGAACTGAGATTACAGGGTGATAGGTCCCAAACATAATGACACTTTATCCAGAAATCTGGACTTCATACTGTTGATTGACTGCTTTTGACAATGGAACAAAGCTATACCATTATTATGAGTGACTATCTGAAGGTGGCTGACCAATAATGACTTGATCACCATGAGTTTTAAGATCTTAGGCATGGGCTGTCCTGAAAAAAAAAACTATCAATGATATTTTTGTTTATATTACTGATATTTCAAGATATACAACAAAAGTGATTTTCACTTTAATTTTTGGATGGCAGTTGTGGTCTAATATAACCTGGAAGACAGTTTGAGGCTGAATGGATCATGTCTCACCAAGTAATAGGCAAAACCCCAGATGACGATGATGATTTTGTCAGGCAGTCTTTAAGTACAGGGTTCATTTAGAGTTACATCTGAACTTGTTTGAAAGTTCAAAGTTTTCAAGTTACATATATATATATATATTATGATGACCCCATGCTTTCTTTAAGTATGCTCTGTTTGTCCCACGGATAACAAAAGGTTGGACCACACTGATTCAGATAAATTAGTTGAAAATGTGACATTTATCTAAAATAATTTTGTTTGGAATCCTTGTCTGCATTCGCGTTTTTTCTCAATCTAAATCATTCACAATTCACTCCTTGTTTGGCTGATTCAGAACATAAATGAATTCTATGCCCAAGGATATCAATGTGAAGATATTATAAGGCAACGATTCCTGGACTTTTTCATGTCAACAATCTGCTATGAGGGCGTACATGGTATTTCTTGTCTTGTCTATTTTGTGGGTATTCTCTTTCCACCTCTTCCAGTTCAGTCAAAAGAAGTGCATATTCCAGTTATGCCCTACCTCTGTCCATATCATCACTATTTGCAATGATGTCGATAAGTATAAGCTGCTATAATTGTGTACTATATTTTAATCATATCAAAAGGATATCAGAGTTACACAGATCTCTACTTTGTAGGTACCTCTGGCTTTATATAGATCTCTACTACTCAACCACTATTCAGTTCAATAATAGAACCAGCTGGAGGTGGTTGAAAATGTGAAGACAGCTTTACAACTTTCACATCCAATTCATATGGTACCATAGCATATAATTATGCATTAGGAATATTTTGCCCTCACAGTTCACTTTGATCTGAATGGATTAGTGCTTTTCATATTATAACAAATGTTATATTTCCTAGTAATTAGAGTCTTGTACACAATTTCAAAGATGGATGGAAAGGAGTATATCCTTCTATCTATCTATCGTCCTTTCAAGCCGAAGACGGCACATAGGGCAGAACCATAATCTCAAAAACAGAAACTTTGCATGCCAAAATGGCACATATTGCAGAGATCACTGCTCTAAAATCCATGGCTCTGTTTCCATAACAATACTTTTTACAATGACAGCTTGTCAAGCCATCGATCAACCTTACAGAATATAAATCCAGGGCATTTAGAAATTAACAAGTTGTTATAAAATATAATAGGTAATGAAGTGTTGTTTAGAAGATATATGAAATATGTAGAAATTTAACAACAAAACTAATGTTGTTGCATATTCTTACTGTCAAATTAACATGAGTCACCTGCCAGATTTTCTTTACTCTTTCAGTACTGAAGGTTTTTATCAATGCAACAGAAGAGATTTCTGAGACAAAGTTTTTCATGGTTTTAAATATCATTCTCTATATTCTCTATAATTATCTAATACATAACATATTATATATGAATTTTTAGATAATTGGACAAGGAATTAGATTTTACCAATACTAAAATAATATGTGATAACATGTAAAAAGAAGACTGTTTACACTGATCAAATTGAGAGTGACATACTGTGCGGCTAAACATAGGTGGCCAAAATTGGCATGACATGCGGAAAGAGTGAGCCTGTTCATTAGGCAGAGTTAAATAAATACTTGATATGGTCAGCAGTAAAAATCTGTTTGAAAAGTTTAGAACAGAATTAAGTCATGTTTTCAAATGTTAAGTCAGTCCTATTAAAATGACTGTGAAACATGGAGAACAATAAAAATGACAATCATGAAGATACAGACCTTCATTAATGGAAACTTTCACAGAATAAACACACTAACATAGAATTATGGAAAAGTACCAGTCAAATACGGAGGATAAAGAGATACGGCGAAGACAATGGCGCTGGATAGGACACACACTGCGGAAGTCAACTGAGAGTATTACACAACAGGCCCTTTTTTGGAATCACCAAGGAAAAAGACAAAGAAGAAGACTATAAAATATTCTTGGAGAAGACATGTAGGTAGAGATGAAGATGATAGGGAAGACATGGAATAATATTAAAAGAATGACATGAAACAAAACAGCTTGGAAAGTGTTTGTTGAAGACCTATGCTCCACAGGTAGTTGAAAAGTAGAAGAAGTCATCTTTCCTTCAGCAAACTAAGTCGTTCATAAAAATCTGTTAACAAGTCTATTTTTGGTAATCATAATGGTTAAAATGGGAGCCGCGATAGCTCAGTGGTTAGTGAACTGGACTACCATGGACAAGGGGTAGGGTTCGATCCCAACCGACGGCTTCCGGGTTCACCCAGCCTTAAATGGGTACCGGATTTTTTTCTGGGAAAGTAAAGCAGCACGGGCGTAATACCGACCACATTACCCCAAAAATCATGTGCTGAAGGTCTGTAAAATATAGGGTCACTAACACCATATTTCCCTATACGCCACTTGGCGTGACGGGGGTACTTTACTTTACTATAATGGTTAAATATTAAGTTACATGTGGTCTTTAGCATTATAATGATTTTAAAGGATAACATTTTTATTTCAGTAAAACCAGATTGATTTTATACAAATCTTTCTTATATGCCTCCACCCGCATCAAATATTCAGATGTTTTCTAAACTGTTTTTTGTTTGACTTTTCCTGGCCTGCCTTTGATTAGCCTTACTTCAGCACGTCTAACTGGTGACACAGTGACAGACCTCTACCACCACAACAGTGTGATGGGCAGCTCCGCAGGCAGTCGTTACAACACTACTTCAAATTTCTCTTCACCGTGGCCTTATAAATATCGGTTGCGATCCAACCACACTGTAAGTTAGCAAGCCTTTTGTGTTTAATCTTTCATTGTGTCCTGGGCCTTTGTATATAGTAAAATCCATTTATAACGAGACCAGTTATAATGAGAATCCTGATATAATGGCAATTTTAAAAGTCCCCTAATATTTTCTTCTTAGTCCTTTATTTGTAAAAATCTTTAATAATGCTGTTATCCAGCCTGCAAGTTGTTTATAATATATTTAGTGAAATTTGCCTAGCCAAAAAAAAAAAAAAAAACTTAACTGTGTGTTCTTTTCATGTTCATGTGTAAAATGGTTACACTGGTTGTGTGTCAGTGATTATTGCATATAAAGGATAGACAACATGTAAGTCCAAACAATTCTGGTTATGTGCAACAATTCACCATTGACAATGTGCTCAACATGGAAATGGAACTCCTAATGTTCTGAATAACACTTGTGTTTAACACTTCATATGATGACATAGGACGTCTCCTAGATCTCATACAAAAATTTATTCACAGTTCTTCAGTTACTCTCCTTAAACTCATCTGGATACATATTTTGTTCCTATATAAAAGTCACTCATTACATATGACATTGCCTATGGCTGTCTGCAACATCTATCAAACTACATCATTAGTTTAAATTCTGTATTTATGTCTAGGCTACTGCCATTGTTATATGACACTCTCTCAGGTTCTGTAGTTACATCTACATAACTTCTTGCACTTAGCAGAAAATCACACATGATAATTTTATGGCTTTTGTGCATAACTTGTATCAACAACTGTGTGCAAAAGTCTTTTGCTAGATTTTCCCAGTCTTTTTTACATATGGATTTCTCAAGGATGCCATACAGACACATATTTGTATTTCAGTTTTGATTTACACACAGGTTATTTCTTTCATTGAGTTCACCATACATTATTTGTTTGGGGGTGTAATTGTTGTCTATTCTTCTAACATGTTCCAGTCATCTCAGTCTTAGTCTCCTGACTATTGCCATAATGAATGGAAGCCTTGAATGCTGCAGGACATTTGAGCCTTACATATATACATGTAAACCATTTGGTCTTTTCTTGTGTTTTAAATAGGTTATCCACATAAAAGTGTAATTAAGTTAGTACTTTACCCATGTCACACTAACCACTTCTCAACTTCATCTTTGAAGAGTTCAGATGGAGAGATAGCACTGTCTATATATTTTTAATGAAAGTTACATTAAACGGGATGCTAGAAGATGTGTAGTCTCCATCTTGACATTCACTACCTCTAAAGAGAAAGATTTTCTTTCTGAGTTTATTCTCATTGGCTGAGATTACCCAGTGCAACATGTGTATTTATCTTCATGATAAGTCACAAATGGGCAAATCAACAAAAGTATCAATGACATGCAACTGTGAGATACAAATCTATCCAATTACCCTACCCACTTTCAATGTCTTCCCTGGTGCTATGGAGTTGGCACATCTGAGCTGAAATTATCTTCATTGTTTTCACAAGTGTGTGACAGCAGTACTGCATGTTAGGGGAGATACTGAGGAAAAGATCTGAGCACTATGCAATTTATATACGACATATGCACTAAGATGTGCAATGAAGTTGCTCTGTCAACTTAAGTAAGAAACTGGATAGACCCCATGCTAGACAAGATCCAGATTTCACCAGAAGGAACTTATGCAATGGATGCTGAATCTCTCACTCTCTCTCTCTCTCTCTCTCTCTCTCTCTCTGCGATCAGGACACAATCAGAGTAGGATTCCAGACTCTCACATGAAGACAGCTGTCTAAGTGAATTGATCGACCCCACAGGCAGAGCATCATAATTAGAGTCTGTTAGATCCACTCTGATTGAATACCTGTTAAAACGTTGCACTGTGTTCTGCGCCAGTGGCCCAGTGCATCTGATTTCAGCCAGAATTTTATTCAGGTTTGCTTTCCTTAGCCTTTGATTGTCCCCATTCTTCCTGCAAAGCAGCAGATTGTCTTTTTTGTAGGGGGATTCTGCCCTTAGATGGTCGGCCTTCCCAGGTTCACAAGCACCATATGCCCGAGTCACTAGAGATGATCAACACAGACATGCACACTCAAAGATATGAGATGTGACCAACACCGACATGCACACAACGATATGAGGCATGACTAACACTGACACGTACAAAATATGAGATATGACTAACACAGACACACACTAAGATATGAGATGTGACTAACACACACACTCTCTAAAATATGAGATATGACTAACACAGATACACACACCAAGATATGAGATATGACTAAACACAAACACACAAAGATAGGAGATGTACTAACATAGACATACACACAAATATATGAGACATGACTAACATAAACATGCACACTCAAAGGTATGAGATGTGACTAAAATAGACATGCACACAAAGATATGAGATATGACTAACATAGACATGCACACAAAGATATGAGATATGACTAACACAGACATACACGCACAAAGATATGACACATGACTGACACAGATACACACTAAGATATGAGATATGACTAACACAGACATACACGCACAAAGATATGACACATGACTGACACAGATACACACTAAGATATGAGATATGACTAAACACAGACACACACAAAGATTTGGTTATTTGGTTATGGAAGGCCCCGGCATCACTGCAAACGAATTAAAATCCATAATTGCTCAACTGCCCGTGCCAGCGTAATGATCCGAATTAATATCTCATCTCCCAAACAAAGAAAGATAACTGTAGTCCCCATCGAAGCAGTCTCAGCACACGCCAAAAGACATAAGGCAAAACTGCGCAGAAAGTGAACACAGCCAACTGTTCCTTGTCATACAATATCATCATTCATTGTAAACAATTGGAATATTGAAACATGATCAAAAAGTATGAGACACACAGCTCACGGTGTGCACAGAGCACTTAACTCAGTAGCTCCTGCAACAAGCCGGACTTGGAATATGAGGAAACTGCAACAAGGAACACTTTTCATGCATAGCCTTCAATTGTTCCCGATATTAGTATCCACAATATACTGGAAGTTCACGTCCTCTTGAAAATGATGATCATCGTATTTAATTAAAAAAAAAATTTGCATTTGTCACATCCCTACTGTATTATTTTCTGTTAATTAACTTATTCTAAACATTATTTATATTGGTTATCAACAGCTAAAATTAGCTGTAATGGATAGAAGGCAAAATGTGCGTGCTCTATTCTTTAGTACAATGAAATATTTTATAATTAAGACAATGCACAATTTAGTTTCAACTGAGTACATTTATTAGAAATAGTGTTGCCATGGTAATACAACAAGAAGAACACATTTAGTTGTGGTCATGCTGTGAGATGCATAGAAAACGCTAAGTAATAGAAACAAATATTTAAATAAATGTTAGCAGTTAAAAAAAAAATATAATAAATGTTAATGCTTGTATTAATATTTGATTATCAATCTATCAGCTATATTCCACATTATGTTAATTATATTCTCTTTCTACCAAATATACTTCACAATCTGTTAACTACAATAACTCCAGTCTAGCAACTATACTTCAAAATCTCTTAATTATAGTCTTGTCAACACTATATATAGATAGGCGTATTAAGGAATGGATTAAGGGATTATTTACTTGCTTTTTACTTACCAACAATACTTCAAAATCTGTTCATTATTTTTCACAGTTGCCAATGATCATCATCAAGCCTGCTGGCGTAGGTGATTATGTCTCTCCACAACTTTCGATCTCGACAGTTATTTATCATTTCTGTTGTTGACTTTCTGCCAAGCCATTCTTTTAAGCTGTCTGGTATCTTTTCTCTTTGCTTCCCTTTATCTCTTTGTCCCTCAATTTTCCCAGTTGTTACAATATATTCTAGCTGTTCTCTTCTCATTACATGGTAAAAAAAATGATGATTATTTCTTCCTAATATTGGAAATTAGCTCTCTTTTTACTTTGGCCTCTTTCAGAACATTTTCATTGCTCTTCTTATCTGTCCATGGTATTCTCAACATTGTTCTGTAAAACCATATTTTTAAAGACTCCAGTGATTTCCTTGTCTGTTGTCCTATTGTCCATGATTCACATCCATAGGTTAAGACTTTGTTATGTAGACATAACATTTAAGAACTCTTTTTCTTGTTTCTAATGTCAAAAATGGATTGCATAGTATCTCCCTAATTTTTTGAAAAGCTTCTTTTGCCTGAGCCATTCTGCATCTCACCTCTTTTGTACATCTTCCGTCTGAGGTTAACAAAGTTCCCAAATATTTAAATTCATTTACCTGTTTTAATATTGTTCCACTTGTCTTTATTTTGCACTGAGGTGATGTCTTTTTTTTTTTTTTTTTGTTTGTTGTTGTTACCATTACTTTTGTCTTTTTGTTATTAAGGCTGAGTCCTTTATTTTTGCTTTCTTTCACCATAATGTCCAACAATCTAATACAATACTCTTTTGAGAAACAACTACCACGAGGAATGGTTAAATATGCGGGCTTCAGTAAGACTGGATGCCTACTCTACAGATATCAAACAAAACCAGACCCCCTCGACCCTGTGCGGGAGCTCAGACGAAGGGATCAAAGCCTGATATTCCAGCTGAGAACAGGCCATTCTCCTACCAATCAACACCTGAGCAGAATAAAAACACAACATGACCCAATCTGCAGACACTGCCGTCAACAATCTGAGACAGTAGATCACCTGCTACTGCACTGTCCTCATTTACAAAACCGATGGAGCATGTTACTCCCACTACTTCCATCCATCAATAACACACTGTACTCTGCAGCTGTACAACTGAGAAGGACCTGCGCCTTCATGTGAGAGGCATTAAGCTGTAAAGAGCTCATAGCTCATGGCTAACAAGGGGATTAAGTCAAGTGAAATACAATACTCTGATTGAGTCTTGATCGCAGAGAGAGAGAGAGAGATACAATACTATTTTAAATATAAATGAAACTATATCAAAATACACTGCAGTACGTGACTTACCTAGTGTACTCATACTTTATACTATCTATCTATCTATCTATTGTCCTTTCGAGCCGAAGATGGCACTTAGGGCAGAACTACAATCTTAAAAACAGAAACCTTGCGTGCCAAAATGGCACATATTGCAGAGATTACTGCTTCCAAAATCTATGGCTCTGTTTCCATAACAATACTTTTTACAATGACAGCTTGTCAAGCCACCGATCAACCTCCTTAGTCGCCTCTTACGACATGCCTGGAAGGTCACAGTGTCACTATTCTTTACTCCCTCATAATGAGGCCCCTGTAACACATGAGAATACTTTATACTACATTATCAATAAATCATATCTCCATACCTACAAAATACATTACATTTTATTACCAGCATACTTTATTATCTTTTAACTACACTTCATTTTGTTTATCATCTAAACTTCACAATCAACCATTCTCCACAGTCTACAAATTATGCCACATTATCTCTTAGCTGTACTTCATAATTTATCAACAATACATTGTAGTGAGGTAATTAGTAATTAGTATACTTCACAATCTGCTGACTACATTTCATAATCCAATCCTCCCTTTTCTTCTACAGATTGGTGCCTCTTTACCTTAATTACAAATAAAGATGCCACAATTGAATGATGCAGATGTCAACTATTTGATGACAAGGCAGCTGTTTTTCTCATTGTGAATCTCTCATGCAGATGAAAACTCAGAAGTGATTGACACTTTTCATTATTGTGTTTCAAAAATAGATCTTACTGCTGACTCTGAAAAGAAGGCACATACAAAGAAGTTCTTATTTCTCACTCTCAACAATTAAATCTTTCTTGTAAACTCCTGTGTATTTAAATTTCAAAGTTTACAATATCGTGGTTGGTCTCTTCAATGACTGCACTTTTAGTGCATGTTTACTTCTTGGTATAGTTCAACAACAACAGATTTTTAAATGAATATTTTAACAAATAAGGTTTAACATGCAAGAGAGTTGACAAATTATCTCACAAATGTCCATTTTTTATGTATAGTTATGTATTATCATATGACATGATATGTGGGTGGAACATCCTGGTAGTTAAACCATACCATGTAGAGGCAGTGGATATTTCTTAGTCAGTGTTGAGAAAGTTCGAAATTCGTAGCTGCAGTATGACTGGTTGGTGTATATAGACACTTTACAACCAAAAATGAGTTGGTTTTATTGCCCAGTCTGTGTGGGGTTTGTGTTAATGAAAGGACAGATGCTCCGAATTCAAAAGACACCAATGATAGAGATTGAGAATGAGGTACTGGAGGTATAGACTGTATACTGACTGGAAGATGTGACTGCATTAGATGAATTGAATGCTCTTGGACACCGATAATTAAACATTGAAAATGGAATGAATGAAAGGATATACAACAGAGAAAGTTTGGGATTACGTTTAACTGGTATGTCACAGGAGTCATCAGTACCCTTTGTTGTCTGCTGATGGATAGCCTGAACACCTATGGAATTTCCCAAGTACTGTGTGTAGATTCATAACAATCAATCATTTTAATTCTGTCTTACCAGTTACTTTTGTTATTTGTACTAGTGTAGATCAGATTTTCTTTAACGTTGAAAAACAAGATTTATCAATATAAACACAGATATATTGTTGAAATCAAGGAATGATGCAACAAGAGATTTACAGATACTTTAACCTTCAGACAATTTGTCTTGTCTTGAGATTAACAAAGATCTCTTAGTTGCGATGGAAATATATTTGTAGTACTTGTGAATTTGTTTTTTAAAGCAATATCCAACGCAATGAATGTTGTGAATACCATATTTACTCACCTGTTAGCTGTGTAGGCGTCATCCACACGTTATGAAAGTAGTAAGTGTACTTTAAATATTTGTAGTGACATTTAAAGAATGTTTTTTTTTATGCAGATGTAATATTAACGGAATGCAAAAGTTTTTTTTTTTTAAATTATGTTTCAGGCAAAATACCAAAGCAGCATAAACAGAAGACACACACATAAAAAAAAAGCAAAAACTAAATGATAGGTGTTTTTAAGCCAAAACAGTAAAAATAGCTAAAAAGAACAAATATAGTTAGCAGAAATGTAACACTCCAAATAATTATTATCATTGTAAACTGAGACACAAATGAAATATGAGTACAGTGGTAAGGAAAGATACAAACCTCTGTAAAAACACTGAGAATGAGCAAGAGATAAGGGATGATACACAAAGTGTGTAGATACGTCGCTACTTTAGTCTCCATGTGTAATTTATCTTTGCGATCTCATTCTCAATCAAGATTTCTACTCCATGTGTTTCTAGGTCTCCCTAGTTTCCACTTTCCTTGTGGTTTCCAGGTGAGAGTTTGTCTTGTATTGCTTGTAGTTTACTGGTGCAATGTACGTCCTATCCATCCCTACTATCCTTTTCTTATTATCTCTTCAAATGTGGGTTTATTTGTTCCTATCCACAGTTCATCATTCTTAATGATGTATACCCATCACAGTTCATCATTCATAATGATGTCTAGCCATTACAGTTCATCATTCATAATGATGTCTAGCCATCACAGTTCATCATTCCTAATGATGAATAGCCTTCACCTATGTATGACAGTGTTCCTTGTTGCAGTTTCCTCATATTCCAAGTTCGGCTTGTTGCAGGAGCTACTGAGTTAGGTGCTCTGTGCACACCGTAAGCTGTGTGTTTCATCCGTTTTGATCATGTTTCGATATTCCAATTGTTTATGATGAATGATGATATCGTATGACAAGGAACAGTTGGCTGTGTTCACTTTCTGTGCAGTTTCGCCTTATGTCTTTTGGCATGTGCTGAGACTGCTATGATGGGGACTACAGCTACCTTTCGTTGTTTGGGAGATAAGATAGTAATTCGGATGATTCCACTGGCACAGGCGGTTGAGCAATTATGGATTTTAATTCATTTGCAGTGATGCCGGGGCCTTCCATAACCAAAGAACAAACTGTGTACACAAATCAAAGTATGCAATCTGAAGGAACCCAAAACATTTTCTGCAAATATTTTCAGACATCAACCCAAGTAATTTCTGAGAAATAGTGGTCACCCCAAGCCTAAAATGGAATGAAGAATTGCTTCCACTTAATCTTTCAACTACCTGTGAAGCATAGGTCTTTAAAAACACTGGTTTTGTTATGATTATTTGAGAGGACAACTAGTTATCAACATAGTCTAGGTCATCAAGCTGCTTGGTCAGTTGAAACTAGATTCCATTGTTGTTCTGTTATTCTCATAATCTAATCTATAGCCAGTAGAAGAAGAAGTGGAGATATCAGGCACTCTACCATCTCCTGTTCATACTTCAAATGCTTCTTTAAGTTGTCCTTCATGTACAACACTACATTTCATTCTTTTATATATTGCTTTAATCAGGTTAATAAACTTTGAAGGGATTCTGTAATGTGTGTGCAACTTCCATAGAATTCCTCTGTCCAAACTGTCAAATGTCTTTTCATAATCCATGAATTCCAATATAAAGTGGAGAATGTAGTTCCAAGCTTTGCTCTTCTATGATATGCGGTTTCATTATCTGGTCAGTACACCATACCATGAGGACTGGGTAGTCTAGAGGTACAACATCAGCCTCAGGGAAGGAAAGAACCTGGATTCAAAGCCCAGAAGCAGTTCGGTGGTGATTTTTCAAAAATAGGAAAAATTAATCCGTGGTTTCTTTATGACATTACTCTCCCCTGATCTCCTGGGTAGTGAGAGACTAATCCTGTCAGATAACAACAATAAACAGGAGACCCCATGTGCACTTGCGCACGTTAAAGATCCCTTGGCAGTTAAAATCGAAAAGAGCAGGCCATATATATATATATATATATGGTCGCTGTCCAGGCAAAATTGTCAGCACAAACCTACTCACGCTGTAGATCCCAGACCATTCTATGGAGTTTGTGCACATGGGCCAGGATTCACCAAGGATTTTCTTGAAATTCTCAAGGGGGATCTTAGCATCTATGGATTCATGTGGTGTGCAGTGATGATGATCCCAACGATAAAACTAACAAACCATACCATTTGTCTTTGAGTGGTACTCCTGGTATTACCTTTTTTTGTTGATCTTATGATGAGCACTTGTGTAGCAGATGCTCAACAGTTTAGCTTAGTTGACAGATCATCATCATTGCACATCAGATATATCCATATTTACTGAGATCTCTTCCCTAGTGTGTCCCTCAGTGTATGGAAATTGACAGCTCCAGTTCTGTGTTGATTTATTTAACTATAATTTTACCAATGCCACAATTAATCACATTTTCAATATTTATATTGTTGAACAAAATAGTACTTTCATGTTTTTCTTTTTGCATAGTCTGCATAATTAAACTGTTTTTTTTCTTCTGCTGAGCTGGTAGTAAACAAGATTTAGCTGGTACCTTGTGTTTTGTATTCTAATCTTCTTCTTCAGTATTCAACCGTTTAGTAGTGCTTTATGTCACTAGTTTATGGCCTGACACATATATCTTTGGCTTGTATAGATTTATTTAACAATTTTGCTCAGTTGGTGACTATTCTGGCCTACTCCTTTTTGACTGTTAGCTGTCAAGTGTTCTTTAACATGCACAGAGTGCATTTAAGACTTCCTATTTTTCACCATTATCCATAAGGTCTAGATCTTGAATCTCACTACCCAGAGACCCAAGAAAGATAAAGCAACAAGGAAACCACAGGTTCGAGGAGAAAAATTTGTAACATCTGATTCAAACTCGAGACCTTGATCCCCCAAAGGCTAATGTCTTACCTCTAGACCAAACATTACTTCTGAGTATTCCATTTATTCATTCATCTATTAAACTCTTCATAAACCATATTGTATCTGCCCTCCCTGATTCCTAGAAAGTCTTTAGGACACTAACATGAGATGCTGTTCACAATCTTTCTTCAACTTTATGTTGAACTTCTTCTCCATCCCCTGCTAACCTTCTGTAACATCTACAAAGAAAAACAGGTTTAAGGAATTCTATCCTCCAACATTCACTACACAGATGTTATCTCCATGAGATGTATCTGTGTTTTTTAAATATATTTTTCTCCTTCCTTTGCTAGCTAGTAAGCCTCCCCATTTCTAGTAACAATGGAGTCAATAATAGCTCTTGTACTGCTGACTCTGATGCAGATCACATCATTAATATGCTGTTGGTCATGGTATCAAAGCATGGTGAGAACCTTGACTCATGTTACTACTGACATGATGTAGATCACATCATTAATGTGCTATTGTTGGTCATGGTATCAAGGCATGGAGAGAACCTTGACTCTTGTTACTACTGACACTGATGCAGATCACATCATTAATGTGCTGTTGGTCATGGTATCAAGGCATGGAGAGAACCTTGACTCTTGTTACTACTGACACTGATGCAGATCACATCATTAATGGAGCTGTTGATCATGGTATTAAGGCATGGAGAGAACCTTGACTCATGTTACTACTGACTCTGATGCAGATCACATCATTAATGTGCTGTTGATCATGGTATTAAGGCATGGAGAGAACCTTGACTCATGTTACTACTGACTCTGATGCAGATCACATCATTAATGTGCTGTTGATCATGGTATTAAGGCATGGAGAGAACCTTGACACTTGTTACTACTGACATGATGTAGATCACATCATTAATGTGCTGTTGGTCATAGTATCAAGGCATGGAGAGAATCTTGACTCATGTTACTACTGACTCTGATGCAGATCACATCATTAATGTGCTGTTGATCATGATATTAAGGCATGGAGAGAACCTTGACTCATGTTACTACTGACTATGATGTAGATCACATCATTAATGTGCTGTTGATGATGGTATCAAGGCATGGAGAGAACCTTGACTCTTGTTACTACTGACACTGATGCAGATCACATCATTAATGGAGCTGTTGATCATGGTATTAAGGCATGGAGAGAACCTTGACTCATGTTACTACTGACTCTGATGCAGATCACATCATTAAAGTGCTATTGTTGGTCATGGTATCAAGGCATGGAGAGAACCTTGACTCATGTTACTACTGACTCTGATGCAGATCACATCATTAATGTGCTATTGTTGGTCATGGTATCAAGGCTTGGAGAGAACCTTGACTCTTGTTACTACTGATATGATGTAGATCACATCATTAATGTGCTGTTGATCATGGTATCAAGGCATGGAGAGAACCTTGACTCATGTTACTACTGACTCTGATGCAGATCACATCATTAAAGTGCTATTGTTGGTCATGGTATCAAGGCATGGAGAGAACCTTGACTCATGTTACTACTGACATGATGTAGATCATATCAAGAGAACCTTGACTCATGTTACTACTGACATGATGTAGATCATATCATTAATGTGCTGTTGGTCATGGTATCAAGGCATGGAGAGAACCTTGACTCGTGTTACTACTGACTCTGATGCAGATCACATCATTAATGTGCTGTTGATCATGGTATTAAGGCATGGAGAGAACCTTGACTCATGTTACTACTGACTCTGATGCAGATCACATCATTAATGTGCTGTTGATCATGGTATTAAGGCATGGAGAGAACCTTGACTCTTGTTACTACTGACACTGATGCAGATCATATCATTAATGTGCTGTTGGTCAAGGTATCAAAGCATGGAGAGAACCTTGACTCATGTTACTACTGACTCTGATGCAGATCACATCATTAATGTGCTGTTGGTCATGGTATCAAGGCATGGAGAGAACCTTGACTCTTGTTACTACTGACTCTGATGCAGATCACATCATTAATGTGCTATTGTTGGTCATGGTATCAAGGCATGGAGAGAACCTTGACTCTTGTTACTACTGACTCTGATGCAGATCACATCATTAATGTGCTGTTGTTGGTCATGGTATCAAGGCATAGAGAGAACCTTGACTCATGTTACTACTGACATGATGTAGATCACATCATTAATGTGCTGTTGGTCATGGTATCAAGGCATGGAGAGAACCTTGACTCTTGTTACTACTGACATGATGTAGATCATATCATTAATGTGCTGTTGGTCATGATATCAAAGCATGGAGAGAACCTTGACTGATGTTACTACTGACTCTGATGCAGATCACATCATTAATGTGCTGTTGATCATGGTATTAAGGCATGGAGAGAACCTTGACTCTTGTTACTACTGACACTGATGCAGATCACATCATTAATGTGCTGTTGGTCATGGTATTAAGGAGGATAATAGAACAAAGAAGTATGTGTTAGCACTCGGAAAAATTGACAGACAAACAACAATAGAAAAAAACGAAGTACAATATATGGTCCGAAGTGGGATCGAACCCGTACTCAGTGGCACCGCGCCTTGCCACGAGAAGCCGAACGCTTGGTACACTGCCACGCAGCCAACTTAAAAATTGGCTATTGCAGTAGTGTCTTCCACGAAAGGCGATCTCAATGACTATAGCATAGGGTAACGATCACAGACCGGAAATAAATTGTATATTTGTACTTTCCTATTAATGCAAGTATCTCCCAGTAGGGCTGAATACTTGTGTTGTAGACAAACATTTATTGGACGAAACAGCACGAATAGTAGTTCCCAGTGGTTATATACTGGGTACAAATAATAATACATAAATATTATTATATGGGGAACTTCCAAGGCGATAATAGGGAATAATAGAACAAAGAAGTATGTGTTAGCACTCGGAAAAATTGACAGACAAACAACAATAGAAAAAAACGAAGAACAATATATGGTCCGAAGTGGGATCGAACCCGTACTCAGTGGCACCGCGCCTTGCCACGAGAAGCCGAACGCTTGGTACACTGCCACGCAGCCAACTTAAAAATTGGCTATTGCAGTAGTGTCTTCCACGAAAGGCGATCTCAATGACTATAGCATAGGGTAACGATCACAGACCGGAAATAAATTGTATATTTGTACTTTCCTATTAATGCAAGTATCTCCCAGTAGGGCTGAATACTTGTGTTGTAGACAAACATTTATTGGACGAAACAGCACGAATAGTAGTTCCCAGTGGTTATATACTGGGTACAAATAATAATACATAAATATTATTATATGGGGAACTTCCGAGGCGATAATAGGGAATAATAGAACAAAGAAGTATGTGTTAGCACTCGGAAAAATTGACAGACAAACAACAATAGAAAAAAACGAAGAACAATATATGGTCCGAAGTGGGATCGAACCCGTACTCAGTGGCACCGCGCCTTGCCACGAGAAGCCGAACGCTTGGTACACTGCCACGCAGCCAACTTAAAAATTGGCTATTGCAGTAGTGTCTTCCACGAAAGGCGATCTCAATGACTATAGCATAGGGTAACGATCACAGACCGGAAATAAATTGTATATTTGTACTTTCCTATTAATGCAAGTATCTCCCAGTAGGGCTGAATAGTAGGGCTTCTCGTGGCAAGGCGCGGTGCCACTGAGTACGGGTTCGATCCCACTTCGGACCATATATTGTTCTTCGTTTTTTTCTATTGTTGTTTGTCTGTCAATTTTTCCGAGTGCTAACACATACTTCTTTGTTCTATTATTCCCTATTATCGCCTCGGAAGTTCCCCATATAATAATATTTATGTATTATTATTTGTACCCAGTATATAACCACTGGGAACTACTATTCGTGCTGTTTCGTCCAATAAATGTTTGTCTACAACACAAGTATTCAGCCCTACTGGGAGATACTTGCATTAATAGGAAAGTACAAATATACAATTTATTTCCGGTCTGTGATCGTTACCCTATGCTATAGTCATTGAGATCGCCTTTCGTGGAAGACACTACTGCAATAGCCAATTTTTAAGTTGGCTGCGTGGCAGTGTACCAAGCGTTCGGCTTCTCGTGGCAAGGCGCGGTGCCACTGAGTACGGGTTCGATCCCACTTCGGACCATATATTGTTCTTCATTTTTTTCTATTGTTGTTTGTCTGTCAATTTTTCCGAGTGCTAACACATACTTCTTTGTTCTATTATTCCCTATTATCGCCTCGGAAGTTCCCCATATAATAATATTTATGTATTATTATTTGTACTCATGGTATTAAGGCATGGAGAGAACCTTGACTCTTGTTACTACTGACTCTGATGCAGATCACATCATTAATGTGCTGTTGGTCATGGTATTAAGGCATGGAGAGAACCTTGACTCTTGTTACAACTGACTCTGATGCAGATCACATCATTAATGTGCTGTTGGTCATGGTATCAAGGCATGGAGAGAACCTTGACTCTTGTTACTACTGACTCTGATGCAGATCACATCATTAATGTGCTGTTGGTCATGGTATCAAGGCATGGAGAGAACCTTGACTCTTGTTACTACTGACTCTGATGCAGATCACATCATTAATGTGCTGTTGGTCATGGTATCAAGGCATGGAGAGAACCTTGACTCTTGTTACTACTGACTCTGATGCAGATCACATCATTAATGTGCTGTTGGTCATGGTATCAAGGCATGGAGAGAACCTTGACTCTTGTTACTACTGACTCTGATGCAGATCACATCATTAATGTGCTGTTGGTCATGGTATCAAGGCATGGAGAGAACCTTGACTCTTGTTACTACTGACTCTGATGCAGATCACATCATTAATGTGCTGTTGGTCATGGTATCAAGGCATGGAGAGAACCTTGACTCTTGTTACAACTGACATGGTGTAGATCACATGATATGTGTGATGTTGGTCATGGTATCAAGGCATGGAGAGAACCTTGACTCTTGTTACTACTGACTCTGATGCAGATCACATCATTAATGTGCTGTTGGTCATGGTATCAAGGCATGGAGAGAACCTTGACTCTTGTTACAACTGACATGATGTAGATCACATGATATGTGTGATGTTGGTCATGGTATCAAGGCATGGAGAGAACCTTGACTTCTTGTTACTACTGGCACTGCTTGTAATGTATTGCTCTTAAATATTGGGCTGATCATAAACTACTGCCAGAGCATCTGTGATAAATGCACTGATTCATTATTTATACTGTGGCTGAACTGAAATAATATTTGAGAGCAAAGGATACACCAGTTCTGTCTGCTTCTTGCGCTTGCCAAGCTAAATTGATCATCTGATTGCTTTTCACTGTAGGTTATTAGTGTTTTTACAGTTCTCCTCAAATTTGATAGCAGAAAGTACAAAAACAATGATGAGAACAATTCTGCGCCTAATAATACACACACGGGTTGGATAAAACATAATCTGTCACATTGACTACCTGACTCATACCCAATCATCATCATCAGGTGCCATACCAGTTGGCGTAGGCAATCATGTCCTTCCGCTATCTTCTATCTACAATGTACCAGTTCTGTTATTGACTGTTTTCCACGCCCTGACACCGAGCTATCCAGTATTTTCTCTCTTTGTCATCTGCGATCTCTCTTTCCTTCTATTTTGCCAGTAGTAACCAAGTATTCCAACATTCCTATTCACATGATGTGCCCGAAAAATGTTGATTGTTTCTTTCTGATGTTTTTTAGGAGTTGCCTTTTTGTGTTGGCATCTTTGAGAATTTCCTCATTTCATCATACCCAATAAAAGTCACATTCAACTGGTGGCAGTCAGTTTGTACTGGGGTCAAGGTGGCAGGTGTCTGTTAATCAGCATTCTGGCACAATTTTCAACTGGAGAGGTGTTTTTTGATAGTGAGTTACATGTAGAAGAGGTGTTTGTGGTGAGTTACATGTAGGAGGGGTGTTTGTAGTGAGTTTTTACATGTAGAAGAGATGTTTGTAGTGAGTTATATGTAGAAGAGGTGTTTGTAGTGAGTTACATGTAGGAGAGGTGTTTGTAGTGAGTTACATGTAGGAGAGGTGTTTGTGGTGAGTTACATGTAGGAGGGGTGTTTGTAGTGAGTTACATGTAGAAGAGGTGTTTGTAGTGAGTTACATGTAGGAGGGGTGTTTGTGGTGACTTACATGTAGGAGAGGTGTTTGTAGTGAGTTACATGTAGGAGGGGTGTTTGTAGTGAGTTACATGTAGGAGAGGTGTTTGTGGTGAGTTACATGTAGGAGAGATGTTTGTAGTGAGAAACATGTAGGAGAGGTGTTTGTAGATAGTGAGTTACATGTAGGAGAGATGTTTGTAGTGAGCAACATGTTGGAGAGGTGTTTGTAGGGAGAAACATGTAGGAGAGGTGTCTGTAGTGAGAAACATGTAGGAGGGGTATTTGTAGTGAGTTAGAGTTGCTTGTAGTGAGTTACATGTAGGAGAGATAGGGGAGAAGGTAGCGTACACTGAAGTCAATATGGTATTTAGAATTTGTGACCTAGAAATAATTTATAAGTGTCATTTGTCACAAGGTGGTGTTTAATTTTTGGCATTATTTGTTATAGTTTGGTGTTAGATATGAAATGTTTTTGCTTTGTTTCACCTGAGATTATTTTGTGATATGTTGGAAATGCAGTTTTATTTATTGTAACAGCAAAAATGTCGTAACAATTTTTTGGTTAACTTTTTATAAACAGTGTGGCAATTGCCTTTTAAAAAAATGTTGATATATACTATGATATACTCATGTTTAATTTAACCTCTTTGCTGAAATTGTATAAAGTTAACTTTTTAAAAATTGTACACCATGACATATTTTTTATGTTGGAAACAGTGGAAAATTGTGTACATTTGTTAGCAATTGTATCGAAATCCTTTTAGAATAGAATGTAGCTTGACACTTGATACACAAATGATTTCTTTGACAAATGTATTAATCAAACACTTTAGCTTTTCCAATCTACTACTAGACATGTGTGTAGTACTTCAATCACTAGTTTTAGATTAATGAAAGTGTTTAATGTATTGTTTCTGTACATTTTCTTTTCTACGATGTGATTGGTTCAAACAAATGTAATATATAAATACATAGTTTTCATGGTATACATGTAAATGAATGTGTATTTTCTTATGTCACTTGTTTTACTATTATTATTTATATTAACTAAAGAGGACATTTTCAGATTTGGATATATATTAGAACATATTCTCCAGGATTGTTGTTTCATTAGGGGAACTTTCCAGACTCATCTGAGTGGTAAACCATTTGATTCTTGATCCTTCCCGTGCTGTTCCATTAGATTCTTGATCCTTCCAGTGCCGTTCCGTTTGATTGTTGATTCTTGATCCTTCCATTGCCGTTAAACGGCACGTAGGGCTCATAGAGTCTCCCCTCAACTGTCCCTATTTTGGGCTTATTGTTCGATTTTAGAAAGTGAGTCTATGCCTGACAAACTTGCTTCTTTTGTTAGAGTTCCTTGCAGTGTTTCTCAAGGTCATCATCTTTTCCTCTGACCTGATGTTTCCCATTTGAGAGCCTGATTAGTAATCCTCTAGTCGTTTCTTCTAAACCCATGTCCATTGCATGTCCATCTTCTTTTCCCAATAGCAGACGAGATAAATGGTTGCATGGCCATTTCTTTTATTTCAGTATTTGTCTTGTATTCATTCCATTTAAAGCAAAATGTCTTTCTTGGGCATTTGTCTTCAATGTGAGCATTTTTACTCAATCTCCTTTGTTGTTTTCCAGCTTTCACACATAATTGAAAGGGGAATACATTTGATATGAATATTCTAAGTTTTTTGTTTTTGAGCTGAGTATCTTTGATGTTATATTTCTTCAAGGTTTTTAAAACTGAAAGCCACCTTTGCTATTCTGATTCTGATCTCTTTTCAAGTTTCTCCCTCTTGATCTATGCTGCTATCAAGGTATATAAAGTAATCCACTTCCTGCACCTTGATCTATGCTGCCATCAAGGTATATAAAGTAATACACTTCCTGCACCTTGATCTATGCTGCTATCAAGGTATATAAAGTAATACACTTCCTGCACCTTGATCTATGCTGCCATCAAGGTATATAAAGTAATACACTTCCTGCACCTTGATCTATGCTGCTATCAAGGTATATAAAGTAATCCACTTCCTGCACCTTGATCTATGCTGCTATCAAGGTATATAAAGTAATCCACTTCCTGCACCTTGATCTATGCTGCTATCAAGGTATATAAAGTAATCCACTTTCTGCACCTTGATCTATGCTGCCATCAAGGTATATAAAGTAATACACTTCCTGCACCTTGATCTATGCTGCTATCAAGGTATATAAAGTAATACACTTCCTGCACCTTGATCTATGCTGCTATCAAGGTATATAAAGTAATACACTTCCTGCACCTTGATCTATGCTGCCATCAAGGTATATAAAGTAATCCACTTCCTGCACCTTGATCTATGCTGCTATCAAGGTAAATAAAGTAATCCACTTCCTGCACCTTGATCTATGCTGCTATCAAGGTATATAAAGTAATACACTTCCTGCACCTTGATCTATGCTGCTATCAAGGTATATAAAGTAATCCACTTCCTGCACCTTGATCTATGCTGCTATCAAGGTATATAAAGTAATCCACTTCCTGCACCTTGATCTATGCTGCTATCAAGGTATATAAAGTAATACACTTCCTGCACCTTGATCTATGCTGCTATCAAGGTATATAAAGTAATCCACTTCCTGCATTTTGATCTATGCTGCTATCAAGGTATATAAAGTAATACACTTCCTGCACCTTGATCTATGCTGCCATCAAGGTATATAAAGTAATCCACTTCCTGCATTTTGATCTATGCTGCCATCAAGGTATATAAAGTAATACACTTCCTGCACCTTGATCTATGCTGCCATCAAGGTATATAAAGTAATCCATTTCCTGCACCTTGATCTATGCTGCCATCAAGGTATATAAGGTAATCCACTTCCTGCACCTTGATCTATGCTGCTATCAAGGTATATAAAGTAATCCACTTCCTGCATTTTGATCTATGCTGCTATCAAGGTATATAAAGTAATCCACTTCCTGCATTTTGATCTATGCTGCTATCAAGGTATATAAAGTAATCCACTTCCTGCACCTTGATCTATGCTGCCATCAAGGTATATAAAGTAATCCACTACCTGCACCTTGATCTATGCTGCCATCAAGGTATATAAAGTAATCCACTACCTGCACCTTGATCTATGCTGCTATCAAGGTATATAAAGTAATCCACTTTCTGCATTTTGATCTATGCTGCCATCAAGGTATATAAAGTAATCCACTTCCTGCACCTTGATCTATGCTGCTATCAAGGTATATAAAGTAATACACTTCCTGCACCTTGATCTATGCTGCTATCAAGGTATATAAAGTAATCCACTTCCTGCACCTTGATCTATGCTGCTATCAAGGTATATAAAGTAATACACTTCCTGCACCTTGATCTATGCTGCTATCAAGGTATATAAAGTAATACACTTCCTGCACCTTGATCTATGCTGCCATCAAGGTATATAAAGTAATCCACTTCCTGCACCTTCTTCCCATCCAGGTAAATATTGCCCTTTGGTAAAGCCCCACTTGTCATATTATGATCCTCTCTCTGTTAATTTCCTATTCTATTTTTTCTATTATTTATTCTTATATAATATATATTATTAATATGTTATATATTATTATATATTAATATGTTATATATATTATAATATACATGTATATTAATATGTTATATATATTATAATATATATATTAATATGTTATATATATTATAATATATATTAATATGTTATATATATTATAATATATATTAATATGTTATATATATTATAATATATATTATTATTTTATATTTATATATATTTCTATTATTTATTATTAAAGTCCTATTCTGCCAGCCAATGATGACAGAGAATCTGAGGTGTCCTGTATCATGCATACTGTCACTAAAGAGCACAATGTCGTCTGCAAAATACAGATCTTCCAGTTGAGTCCCATAGAGCCACTTAATACTGTTTTTGCCAGTACAACAGTTCCTCATTATGTAACCAATGGATGCTCCAAACAACAGAGGTGGTAAAATGTGGTAAAATGCATCTGTTTTACTCTGTTTCTATCTGTTAAAAATGGATCTGTTTAATCTGTTTCTACGTGGAACCACTTATTCAATCCTTCCTCTGTATGAACTGCACATGCATAGCCATTGTATAGATCTTTTATGATGTTAATAACTTTCTGTGGTATTCTGTATTGTTTCTGGATATACGACAAAGAAATTCTGTGTATGCTGTCGAATGTCTTCCTAAAGTCAATTAAAGACTAATGGTTGTTGTTTTACAATGTGCTTCTCTAGTATCATTCTTAAAGTGAATGTTTGGTCAAGGCAACTTCTCCCATTTCTGAAACCTGCCTGTTCTTCACATATAACATTGTCAGCTGCTTCTTTTATTCTTTTGAGCGTAATTTTACTAAATAATTTGGAGGTAACTGATAAAAGTGTTACTCTTCTCCAGTTATTGCAGTCCTTAAGATTGTTGATTTTAGGAATTTTGAAAATAATTCCCATTTTCCAGCTTGCAGGAACTTTTTCCATTTTCTAGATCTTGTTGAATGCACATATTAAGAAACTTAAATTGTGTGTGTTCATTGATTTTATCATCTCTGCAGTTATTCTATCTTCACCAGAGGCCTTATTATTAGCCATATGTTTCACTGCCAATTCAAAGTCAGCGGTGTTGATGTCCCTGAAATCAATGTCCAATAGTGGGGCTGATGCATCTGTTTCAAATTCCAGTAGTTGACTAGGATGTGGACAATTTAGAATTTCTTTGAAGTGCCCAGCCCAGCATGCTTTTATGTCTTGACTTGAAGTTAGTAAAATTCCAGCTGTATTAAAAATAGTCCCTCCTCCTTTAGATGTTAAAGAGCTTGTTAGCTGTATTTTGCGCATTATATAAAGTTTTACTATTTCCTGTCCTTGAGGCAATTTCTGCTTCATCTGCCAGATTATCTATATATATGTTCTTTTTTCTCTTCTGGCTGAACTATTTTACATTGTTGTATTTGTACGTAATTTTTGTTAATTCTTTTTAGCATGACTAATTTGGCCTCCTCATGTCTATTTTTAATATATTTCCATGTGTTGTCTGAGGTCCTCTCTTATCTGTCATTTTAGTTGAATCCAGCACTCTGCCAATGTCATATGTCTGTGTTTAGTGATTTCATAAATCATCTATACTTATATCATCTAAATCACTCAGAGCTGCAAATTGATTACTGAGTTCAAAATTGAAGCGTCTCTTTGATAGTTTCATCTACTAATTTGATGCTTTCTATTTTCCATATAATTGGTTTCTTGTGCTGCTTCTTCAATTTAAGTCAACTTTATGGCAAAATAAAACAGGGTGTTAGACAAGGTTGTGTACTGTCACCAGATTTGTTTAATATTTATAGTGAGATTATTTTAAGATCCATAAGGGGCATGCCTGGAATAACAATTGGAGATCATAATATAAATAATCTAAGGTATGCTGATGATACAGTCTTAATCGCTAAGAGTGAACATGAGTTACAAGAAATGTTGGAAATTATAGTGAAAGAAAGCAAAAATAAAGGACTTAGCCTTAATAGCAAAATGACAGAAGTAATGGTAACAACAAAGAAAAAAACATCACCTCAGTGCAAAATAAAGACAAGTGGAACAATATTAAAACAGGTAAATGAATTTAAATATTTTGGAACTTTGTTAACCTCAGACAGAAGATGTACAACAGAGGTAAGATGCAGAATGGCTCGGACAAAAGCAGCTTTCCAAAAAAATGAGGAAGATACTATACAATCCACTTTTGACAATATAAACAAGAAAAAGAGTTCTTAAATGTTATGTAGAGCCAGTCTTAACATATGGAAGCGAATCATGGACAATAGGACAACAGACAAGAAAATTACTGGAGTCTGTAGAAATGTGGTTTTACAGAAGAATGTTGAGAATACTATGGACAGCTAAGAAGAGTAATGAATATGTTCTGAGAGAGGTCAAAGCAAAAAGAGAGCTAACTTCCAATATCAGGAAGAAACAATCATAATATTTTGGCCATGTAATAAGAAGAGAACAACTGGAATATATTGGAACAACTGGAAAAATTGAGGGACGAAGAGATAAAGGGAAGCAAAGAGAAAAAGTACTAGACAGCTTAAGAGAATGGCTTGGCAGAAGGTCAACAACAGAAATGATAAATAACTGTCGAGATCGAAAGTTGTGGAGAGACATGATCACCTACGCCAGCAGGCCTGGTACTTGATGATGATGATGATTATGGCAATGAGAAAACTCTGAGACACGTGTTCAGAATAATTTTTAAAAAATTGACATAGTTACAGTCAGGACTTTTTTTCTAAAGCGAAGTTTACCTGACCCTATCATCTCATCCATTACTAGAAAATTATAATATAGCAGACCTCTGGAGCTTTGGTGTACCTACATTTTATAATTTATTCCTGATTCCTGCTGACCAAAGAAGCTAAGCAAAGGAATTGGACAGAATTCTGACAAAACATGAGCAGGGACTTCAAGACAGCCACAAGAGATTTCTACAAAGCAGTAAAAGCCACAAGAGCAAGAAAAGAAGACCATGATTCTACTGAGCTCATAAATGACAAAGACGGACAACCAATATCAAACAACCAATGTACACAACAGAGATGGAAAGAATATTTTGAAGACCTGTTAAACATACCAACTACCAACAAGACAACAAAAACCACGCTAGAACTCACAAATACTGAACCCAACATCATGAAAGAGGAAATAGAAGAAGTAATCAAATATGCACCAAGAAACAAAGCACCAGGGATAGATAACATTCCAATAGAAATAATAGCAGCAGCGGGAGAAACAGGAATGCAACGGCTGCACAGAATATTTAATGCAGCATGGCACCAACAACAAGCCCCAGAAGACTGGCAACAGGCAATCATCATACCAATATGGAAAAAGAAAGGTAGCAAAAGAGACTGCAATCAATATAGAGGTATATCTCTGCTCAGCCATGTAGGAAAGCTATACGCCAAAATCTTGGAAAAAAGACTGATACCAATAATAGAACTACAGTTAAGCAATTCTCAAATGGGGTTCCGAAAAAACAGAGGATGTACCGATGCACTATTCACACTAAAACAGCTTGCAGAAAAAATGACAGAACACAACCAAAACTTATACATAGCCTTCATTGACCAGGAAAAAGCATTCGACAGAGTGAACAGAGAACAACTGTGGGAGATGCTAACAACATACGGAGTAAGCCAACATCTAACCAACATTATTAAAAGTCTCAAACAGCAGCTGCAGGGTCAGAACAGCAACAGGCTACACAGACCACTTCAAAGTTAGATCAGTAACCTACAAGAACACTTAAACAAACTCAACATCTTAGGAACAAAATACAACATGAAAATCAACACCAACAAAACAGAAGTCATGAATGTCGCCAAAAATAAACAGAACATCAACATAACTATAGAAGGCAGACAACTAAAACAAGTAGAGGAATTCAAATACCTAGGAAGTCTAATGACAAACGACAATTCCCAAACAGCAGAGATAGAATCAAGATGCAACAAAGCTTGTCAAATCATCGGACAGTTATCACCATTATTGTCCAACAAGGAAATAACTCTGGAGGCAAAACGAGCACTATACAATACAATCTTCATCCCAACGTTGTGCTACCAATGCCAGACCTGGACTCTAGATGCAAGAACAATAAGACAAATAATCTCTACAGAGATGAAATGTGTTAGACGAATGACAGGAAACAGTCTGAGAGATAAGATCAGAAATGAAGAACTGAGAAAAAAGCTAGGAATAGCCCCAGCCATAGAATATATAAGGAAACAACAGATAAAATGGTTCGGCCACGTGACAAGGCAGAAAGAGCAAAACACAACACAACGAGCCTTCAACAAACGTTGTGAGAACAACAGACCCAAGGGTCGACCACGAAAAAGATGGATCGATGGAATATTAGAAGCACTAGGAAACATAACAGCAGCAGAGGCGAACAGAAGAGCAAAAGACCGCAAATTATATCTCCCCTCGACGCTAAAAGGCAGATGAGGAAGGAAAGAAGAAGAAGATTCCTGATTTGTGTTCGTAGCCCTATGCTATAGTCTTGAGTACACATGGGTGAAAGACATCGCCAATGATAGCTATCTTTTTTTGGTAGCTGAGTTGGCTGTGTGCTCTAGCACTTGGCTCTTGTGGCAAGGCACTATATCAAGGAGTACGGGTTCGATTCGAGCCGCGATAGCTCAGTGGTTAGTGAACTGGACTACAAAGGACAAGGGGTAGGGTTCGATCCCAACCGACGGCTTCCGGGTTCACCCAGCCTTAAATGGGTACCTGATTTTTTTCTGGGAAAGTAAAGCAGCACGGGCATAATACCGACCACATTACCCCAAAAATCACGTGCTGAAGGTCTGTAAAATATAGGGTCACTAACACCATATTTCCCTATACGCCACTTGGCGTGACGGGGGTACTTTACTTACGGGTTCGATTCTGCTTTGGACCATCTATTGTTCTTTGTTTTTTTTTCTGTTGATTATTTCTGATTTTTTTCCAAGTGTTGTAAACACACCTCTTCCCCTGAAACGATTCACTGATCTTCCCCTGAAACGATTCACTGATCTTCCCCTGAAACGATTCACTGATCTTCCCCTGAAACGATTCACTGATCTATCGCCTCAGAAGTTTCCCTCCATAATAATATTCATTTATTATTATTTGTTTCCTGCACTTACATTTGCATTTTAGTTTTAATTTATTTATTAAATACTTATTGCAAACCATCAAAGTCCTAAATGTTTACAGGAATATGTTCTGGACTGTTTATACTGAGAGAAAGCTAGGGTTATAGTACGTGTGAACGAAGACAAAGAGGTTGTAGTTTACTTTGTGCAATGACACATAAAGAAGTTGTAGTTTCTATTTCTTCAGAAATGTAATTTCACTCATAGGGTAATAATGATAATTGGTTGTGAAGACTATATGATGCAGCAAGTTTTCTGTCACATTTATATAGTTGGCACAATATCTGGTAACACCCACATTGTTTCTCAGAATGTACAAAATATTATTTTTGTTGACTTACAACACAGGATTATTTTTTCACAATTGTTTTTGTGCATGAGCAATGTCCTTTGTTATTGTACTCAACTTTTAAAATTGTTTATAAATATATTTTAAACTTATGAAAAACAAATCAGAATATTGCATTGAGAACAGTACAACTGCAGCATGATAGTAGAGTGATGCAATAGTTTCTATAATGTTATATATGTAAGTATATATAATGATATATAGGAATATCTTGTATCAGTTCAAGTGATGTAGGCCACATAAGACACATGTTACAGAGTGGCTATGCAGTGGTTTGGGAGTTGTTAGTAACAGAAGTTACTGCATAGAGTTCATCATATTTCAAGCCAAATAGCATTTTTATATTTTACTGTGTCACTCCAGCAAATTGTTGATTTCCAATTAGGTCTGTAGATTTTATTCTGATACGTCAGACATTTTTATTTTTTATTTTTAGGAAGGGGAAATGGATTTTAAAAATATGACTTCTATGTCACACACGAGGACATCAGTCTTTAGTTTCCTGTGTGCATAGAAACTTTTGACAGACCTATGGAAATGAAACAAATGTAAAAATAAAGTTTTTATCTTCAGTGTCACAGCAGGTACTCATTGTTTATGGCAGTTTGTTGTGATATTATCCTTAATGAGCGAACTCCATTGCACAAATTTAGGTCAATTTTCATGTCATTGTGTTGTTAACAAATGCACAACATTATTGTCAATTTACCTTTTGTTGTGTTGTAGATTTATGTACTAGATTTTCTGATCTCAATAATAAATTACAAATATGAATTTTAATAGATCACTAAGTTCATATCCACAGTTCTGTTGAGGTCATTTACAAGTTTTGTTATGGCTTCCATTATAAAATCTTCCATAATCTTAACTTCCTCGACAATTTAATTACTATACCCTAGTATCTGTTTTGTCTATATTCACTGTCATTATTTTCAACTATTTTTGGAGTTCCCATTAAATCTGTTGTATATCTTTCTCTAAGCAGCAAGAATTTTGGGGTTTCGGTACAGATAAAATAGTAGAATATTTAATATATTTTGAATATTTTGTACTGGACATTTAATTTGAACATGGAGTTTAATATTCTCTATCCATTTTTCTATAATATTCTCCTTTCCAATTGATACAGATCCATCACAGACATCTGAAAATTGTTCTATAGTGATGTGATTTATTTTTTGTTTTGCATCTTGCATTTGCTGCATCAAAATTTCCTTATGTGGCTTGATCTCTTTTGAGGTAATGAAACTTGAAAAGTGTTATGTCTGTATGTTTGCAAATTAGTGATTGACAAATGACACTCCAGGTAGACATCTAGGTAGTTAAATCTCACAGATCCATTTTACTTGTACAATGTCTGATTCTAAATTCATGGAGTAAACTTCAACAGTCAAGGATTTTTTCTGGCGACTGCTTCTTGAGAGGTTTTTATGTAGCTTTTGTCAGTATTCAGTGACAATACAAAGATCTCAATTCTAAAGCTGAAATCTTTCATTATCATGGACTCTTGAGTAACCCAAATAGGGGATTCTGCAGTCAGTCTCAGGACAATTAAGATTTCTTCAATGTCATGGATTTTCCTTGGATCTTTTATGAGTGTGAAATTGAGAGACTGGAATAACAGATAGTCTGCAGAGAGCTGCTGCAGTGGTCTCCATTCTCTTGCTGGATGTAGCCATTTATAGACATTTAGAAATGAAGTGTCATTTTTTAACCTTCCAACATCTCATCTACAACAATTACAAATGGATGTGACTGATGTGCAATGAGGATGATCCATTGACTACACTGAACTAATCACAAGATCACATACATATATGGTGAATAATTGTATACATAGCACCTATTATATATTCTGGTTCCACTTCAAGATGGAGGACTTTGTTTTATTCGTGCTTGCTATGGATGGTTGATCGAAGGTTTAACAAGCACCATAAAATACCCACTGTTTCTGAAACAGAAATCATGACTCCTGAATTGTCTTTGAAAATAATTGCCCCTGAAGACTCTTAAAATAAATTTGAGAGACTTTCCAACAATTAAAACTATAAGAGAAGAAACCAAACAAGAGTATGTATCTAGCTATATATGGGGAAGGTGCTGAAAGTACATCAGTCATGTGCTCAGAATGGACAAAGGGAGACTCTCATGCTAGGCCTTTACACGGACACTGGTTGCAAAAGAAAACAAGGAAGGCCAAAATAAACTGTAGGAACAATTAATAGAACAGTCTCAGCTATGGGCCTAAGAACAAAACAAAACCTAGCAGTGAATCATCAGGCATGGGGAGTTATAGTTTCTTCTCTAATTCTTAGTATCTTTCTCTTCTTCTTCATTATCTTCCCGTTCCTTTCAACTCTCTGAGAAGCATAGGTCTTCAAGAAACACTTTTCAAGCCATCCTGTTTGATACCATTCTCTTAAGATCATACTATATCTTTCCTGTCTTCTTTATCTCTGTGTCTGCCTATCTTCTCCTAGTATATTTTGGTCTTACCCTTTGTAGAGTACTTTTGCATATTTTCTTATAATTATTATTCAGCGTCTATCTCTGTGTTTCATAACTTTTAGTACTGTTTAGAACTTGCTTTCATCAACTCTTTTGGAAGCCTTTTCCTGATCTATAAATGTTGTGTTTCCTGTCACTTTCTTGAGCTGCTTCATTCAATTGTTTTAGAACTAAAAGGACAGCTCTTTCCATTTCTAAATCCAAACTAAACCTACACAAGGTTCTCTCCTCCACCTCTTTGCTCCAGTATTTTTTGTACACCATTTAAGTATGACATTGTAGTGGCATGTGTCACACTCAATTTTACTGGCCCTTCTTTTTCAAAATTTATACCATTATGGATTTTTGCCATCTTCCAGAAACACTTCTCCATGCTGCTGTCAGTAATCTAAGCAGCTATTTAGCTCCTGTATCTCTACAGGATTTAATAATTCCATCTATGCCAGCACATTTATGCTGTGGTCTGTACTTTACTACAACTTCCTCAATCTTTTTCATTGATGCTTTTTTTTCTATCAGATCTCTGTTTATGTGAGTTTATGTTAATTCCTTAAGCACATCTTGATCTTGATCCTCCTAGCGCTGTTAGATGCTTGTTGTGTTTTTCTCCACTCATCTCTACCCTGGGTGTGATGTTTGATCTTATCTAATGAGTCTATGCCTGCCAACTTCGCTTCTCTTATAAGTGTTCTTTTCAGTGTCTCTCTAGGTCTTCCTCTTTTTCTGTATTTTGATGTTTCCCATAGAAGAGTCTGTTTTGGAATTCTCTTGTTGTTTCGTCTCAGCACATGTCTGACATATGTCCATCTTCACTTCCTAATTGTAGATGAGATCGTTGGTTGCATGGCCATTTCTCTTATCTCAATATTAGTCTTGAGTTCGTTGTAACACCACAAGATTTTATAACCATGGATGGTTTTCCCACCTATGGTTGTCCCTAAGTGAGTCTCAGAGTAAAGGTGACAGCCCCTTACCCAATGGTCTACACAAGATGGAAAGTAAACACTCCCTCCATCTTGAAATGCACCAGAAGCCACACCAAAGCTTAAACACATACATAATCAAACATTTCTTGGAGGTGTATTTTTCATTAGACTTTTGTTTTGTTTTGCATCTTTTATTTATGTTCTGTTTCTATCATGAATAATTGTATTTGGATTGAATGTTTTATTTCTCACTTATGTTCATGTAGATTTAATACTTTAATCAAGTTTTCTTAACGTTCCTTATACAGGATAGTTCTCCATGTTTACCCTTTTTTATTTATTTTGCACACATCTTGTGTGTTCTTGTAATTTGGTTATATTATCTTTTCTTCTATGTTTTTAATGTTATCCAGGCATGTCATGTTTCTTCTCTGTTTGCATTGCTTCTCTGACTTCATTATTCCACCATACTCTTCCTTCCTGCAACCTTTCTTTTATCCCCCATTTCGTAATTGTTGCCGTCAACTTTGCTACTTTATATGTATTCAGCTCATTATAGATGTTATTAATTTTAGCAAAACTACAGAGAAGTTTATCATTTCATGATGTATGTTAAATCTGATGATACGTTCATCACTATGTTATGACTATTGTTATGTTTACAGCATAATCTGTTTTTTATGCTCTGTTTCTATGTGGTGTAGTTGAGTGAGTTAAAATGATAAACTGATGGTCCATGTCGATGTTTAGGATAACTCTACCATCTGTTATTTTTTTTTATTGCCTTTGTCTAAAGAGTGTGTGTAATCAGTTTAAATATATTGATCTTTGTTGTTTTGTGTGGAACTCCTTTGATATTCGAAGAGGGTGTAGGATATGACTAGTCCATGTTCAGTACACAAACTGCTTCATCGTTTCTCTGATGGCCTTGCTAAATGCATTTAGACATATCTTTTTTGTATTTTTTTTACTGTTATACAAAATAAATCTCCAAAACAACTATCTAATTCTTCTCATAACTATACTAACACAAGCAGGTGCTTATGGGGACCATTATAGCTTTGTGGCTAGTGAACTGGACTACTAAGGACAAGAGGTTGGGTTCGATCCTGATCGAAGGCTACCAGGTTCACTCATCCTTAAATGGATACCAGACTTTTTTCTGGGAAAGTAAAGTGGCACTGGCTTAATACTGATCACATTACCCCAAAAATCATGTACTGAAGGTCTATAAAAAAATATGAGCACTGACACTATAGACCACATGGCATGACAAGGCTCTTTACCTTTTTTTCTTCAGGTGCTTATAGAACTCATGTTTGCTTTTCTTGCTGTAGTTATTGCAAGGAGTATTATTTTTTTCTCTCTTCTGTAAATTTTTGGCATTTTGATCTTTCAAATATGTATTCAATTTCTGTGATAAATTTTGCTTTCTCTGAATGTATATTGTAAATTCCCACCCATACCTTCTGTATGATACACTTTTCCCATATTAATACACTATTTGTGTTTTTTTTTATATGGCCCATACTCTAAATTATTGAGAAAAAGACAGTTTATTGTTGTCAAATTCCACATTTTGTTCCTTCTTAAAATTAGTATACACTTAAAATTTTTCTAAAATTGTATATCAGTTAATTCTGGAAGCAGCGAAAATCCAAAACAAGTTTCTGAAAACGAACGAAAGGACTCACATTTAACCAGAGATATCACATTTAGTGTTAACTATATTTTTATAGTCAGGAAGTTACTGTGAATGACTCATATTTAACCGGGGATATCACATGTTTTTTTTTTCACATATACAGGGTTTTTTTGGTCTGGTGTACAGGTTCACCTAAAAAGTATATGGAAGGTATGCCCACCATCTTTCATCTTTCTTTCATTTCTACATGTGAATATGAGACATATGTGGATAGCGCACTTTTTCTTCTACATGTTTGTTAAATATTATTTGGGAACAGCTTTTATAGGAAGGAGCATACATAAAGGTACATTAAAAAATATATTTGTGTTGGTGGACTATTGACGTGTAAGAAATCATCTTCTTGGAAACCATACTAATAAAAGACGTATTCCTTTTAAAGATTATGATTGCTCTTCTGGTGAGCTGAATCAAATCTGGGTTAGTCATTTACAAGAAATATAACTGTTGTAAAATGTGTTTTATATGATCTATTGATTTCAGTTATATCTGTTTCTGTTGTTGACCACAATTAGCCACAACTAAGCAGTGCTACCATCTGACCTGTCACAAAATGCCCTTTTTGATAGGTTCTGTCTGATAAATGAAGTATGCAGTCTCAGTCGATATGGCAGCAGATCTATTGAACTTAAATTGGCGTAATTCCATTTTTTGAAGTGTCATTTTTGCAGCTTTGTGTCTATAACCTGTTACATGTTGGAGAGAGATTTGTTTGATATCCATTTAATTGCCTGTCATAACTGATCAATTGTTGTTTCATGAAGTAAAAAGATACAACAATGTTCATATTTAATCATTATCACTCACCAACATAACATATTTTTTATATATCAGAGATAACATATTATTATTGCTTATTTACAGCAGTGTGGTCAATAGATTGTTCAAGAATAATGTTTGAAAATGAATTTTTAAAAAAATTCTCAATTTGAACTTTGGAAACTATATTTAAGAATATTTTGTTATCTATTCAATTCTCCTATTGCTGTTATAGACTGGGAACCCCACCTCATGAAGCTGAGGCTTCATTGAAGTCACTAACACTTCATTACTCAACAGAAATTGCTTTGGGACTACATTTATTCAAGCAAAAAGAGAGCTAATTTCCAATATTAGGAAGAAACAATCATCATTTTTTGGCCATGTAATGAGAAGTGAACAGCTGGAATATATTGTAACAACTGGGAAAGTTGAGGGACGAAGAGATAGAGGGAAGCAAAGAGAAAAGATACCAGATAGCTTAAGAGAATGGCTTGGCAGAAGGTCAACAACAGAAATAATAAGTAACTGTTGAAATCAAGAGTTGTGGAGAGCAATGTTCACCTACTCCAGCAGGCATGGCACTTGATGATGATGATATCTAGTACTATTACTACTACAATATTATAGTATTAAAATGAGATGAGTGTGGATTTGAAAGTTGGATTAGTTGAATTTCTGGTTCATGTGTGACCTAGTTTAAACTAAGCTTTGATATTTGTTGAATAGATAATATAAATTTAAAAATTAATTGGGACTAAATAATTATTTCAACCCGTCCCATATGAAAAGTTTGATGATATACAGTACAATCTGGTTACAATGAGATCCTTGGAACCATTGAAATATTGTCGTTATAACTGTATTTTGTTATATCCTATTTATTTTTAACAGGAACATACAATGTAAACAAAGAAATAGCTCTCAAACATGTTAAATGTGAATGAAATAAGCAATTTTTCACTAAAGTGTGATACTTCTTCCTATACCAAGAATTTCCATTCTACCCATTGTTCTAATATTGACCCTGTCATTCATGATTTTTGGTTAAACTTGTACTCTGTCGGCAGTACTCTTTTGTTTTTAAAACAATGTCGTTTCTCAAATTTTCCTTTTGCGAGCCGGAACAGCTTGTCACAATTCATGTTGACAGCAATCACAAAAGATCATCTTATTTAATCTTGTAAACACTCCACTCATCCTTTTTCAACAAGTGTGTGATTTAGGGCACACTTATCAAAGAGACCCCTCTCGTTGGTGTTGTATATATTTTTTTAGATTTTCCTAGAGAATTCCCTATAGTTCACTTTGCTTCCACTTATCAGTTGTTGTTTTTTTAAACTGACACAGTCTCACCACAGACTACTTTCATTGCAATTCCATGATGCACTTTGAATGAGCTCAGCCGGTCCATACTTAGTTTGAAGTTTTGATGATCTACAGTCTCTGCCAGTTCTTTTCCCTTTTCAATAAGGATGGGTCCTAAAATCGTGCTATTCTTGTTCCTTGTTTACTGAAACAATGTTGGCAGAGTCATTGTCTTCATAATTGACTTCCGAATTTTTCTTTCTATTCTGCCCATAACCATTGCTTGTAAACATAAAGTTGTTTCTATCCTTCAGGATTGTATGTAACGTGCTTGAGGGAAAATCATGCTCCCTGCATATATTTCTGGTTTTGATTTCAAATGTTTCTCTATCAACATCACCTTCATTTCAAGTGATAAGTGTTTATGTTTCTTGCCAGTACAGGCCATTGCGATAACAAATTTAATAACTTGAGAAAAGCACATGCTGTAAAAAAAATTGTTTTTTTTTTGTTTGAAATACAAATTTGATTAAATGCGTTATAACAAATGTTTAGGCTGGGTAATCACATTATAAAAAAATTGTTTAAAATAGGATAAAAAAGAAACAAATTGGGGGATTTTAGCCCTAGTTATGATGTCTATCTGTGTCATGTTTTCATGATACAGTCGTAAAAATTCTATCTAACCTATTGACCTTTCGAGCCGTAGCCAGCCCATAGGGCATAGACCCAGATACTCTTTCTCTTATCTAAATTTTTATTCTAGCAGTTTTCAATCTACGTTTCATTAACGAAATAGAAATTGGGGTTAAAGAAGGATGTATTTTATCGCCCTTGTTATTTGGATTTGTTATGGACTTTGTAATGAAGAAATGCTGCACTGGTAATAAAGGCATCTAGTGGAAACAAGGGGACCATTTGGAGGATTTCGACTTTGCTGATAGAACTACTTCTCATCAGCAGCCAGATAAAAACGATGCAGGAAAACACAAATGAACTATCATTAATAGCCAGCAAAATTTGGCTTGAGATCAATCATGAAAAGACTAAAGTCATGAAAAGTTTAATTCCAACAGATGACAGAATATACATGGAAAACACACCAGTGGAGATCAATCACTTTACCTATCTTGGAAGTCACATTGATTGAGAAGGGGATACAAGTAAAGAAATTAGAATCAGAATAATTAAAGCAGCAATGTCTTTCAGAAGCCTTGAAAAGTTGTGGAAATCAAAACTAATCAGCACAAACACAAAACTTAGACTATTCAAATCAAATGTACTATCAACCCTTACGTATATGTGTGAAAACTGGAATACAACAAGAGACATAGAAACAAAAGAACGCATTCAAAATTAAATGTCTAAGGAAAATACTTTAAATAGCGTGGAACGAATTCAAAACAAACGAGGAAATTAGAGAAATAGCCAATCAACCACTAATATCTTCAGTAATAAAGAAAAGACGATGGTCATATGTTGGACATGTGATGAGAAGAGATAATAACCGAATAGCAAAGGAAGCCCTCATGGGAAACAACAGGTAAGAGGAAAAGAGGAAGACCCAGAGAGACACTAAGAAGAACATTGATGACAGAGGCAAGAGCAGCAGGAATTGGCTCCCTCAATGAGATAGAGTTGCTTGCACAGAACAGATACAAATGGCAAGATTTGATAAAAGATCTTTACAAGGATTGAAAACTGCTTGAATAAAAATTTAGATAAGAGAAGGAGTATCTTGGTCTACGCCCCATGGGCCAGCTATGGCTTGAAAGGTCAATAGATAAATAGATAGTTTTCAATCCTTCTAAAGATATTTTATCAAATCTCGCCATTTCTCTCTGTTCTATGCAAGCAACTCTATGTCATTGGGTGAGTTGATTCCTGCTGCTCTTGCCTCTTTGATCAATTTTCTTCACAGTGTCTCTCTGGGTCGGCCTCTTTTCCTCTTAGCTGTTATTTTCCACATGAGGGCTTGCTTTGTTGTTCGTAAAAATTACTACCACTTAATTATTACATTCAGAGTTCAGAAAATATTTTCTTTGAACTTTTGCTACGCAGCTGTGTGTTTACTCAAGCAGACACATGGGAATTGCATATTGAAATCATTTCCTGGGTTACGTTAGAATTATGCTCTAAAATTCAACCCTATTGCGTCATGGCTACCGGAGGTTTTATGTTGTCTATTCACACGGCAACCATCAGTCCTTCATTCAAGCTGTATGTTCGGCTTCTTCAAAGCATTGTTCGCTGTCCATCCCGTGTTACAAAGATTTGTTTGATATCACGCAAGTGGCCGAGGAGATATGCCCCGCCATAAGAACAAAAAGAAAATAGATTGAACAAGCTTGGTGATAGGATGCATCCCTGTCTTACTCCTCTTTTTATATCAATGGGTGTAGAGTTCTCTTTGTTATATTTTATTATTGCTGTTTGCCCCCAGTATAGATTACATATTAGCCATATGTCCATGTCATCTAGATGTATCTCTTTTAGGCATTCTATAAGTTGTTTGTGGTGTACTCTATTAAAAGCTTTGGTGTAGTCTATGAAGCAGGCTTTTGTTGGTTTGTTTACTTCTGTGTACTTTTTAATTAATGTTCTCATGCAGAATATGGCTTCTTTTGTCCCGCTATTTTTCCTAAATCCAAATTGCTGCTCATCTAATTCAGTATTGATTTTATTCTGAATCCTTCCTTGTATAACTTTTAGCAAGATTTTTGTAACATGGTTCATTAAGCTTATTGTTCTAAAGTCACTGCATTCAACTGCACCATTCTTTTTAGGCAATGCAATGAAAGTTGATGTTTTTATTTCATTTAGTATGTATCCTGTGTGGTATATGTCGTTGCATATGTCTGCAATCACTTCAATGCCAAAATCTTCTAGTGCCTGTATCATCTCTATCTGTATGCTGTCAGGTCCTGCTGCTTTTCCCTTTTTCATTGTTTTTATAGCTTTTTCCACCTCAGATTTTAGGATTTTATAGCCTGATGTACATTTTATAACTGGTTTCTTGTCCCTTTGATCCTGAAATAGTTCTGTTATATATTCCTGCCATCTATCTATAATATCCTTATTGTCTGTTAGCATTTTTCCTTTTTTGTCTGCAATGTATCCACCTTCTGTGGCTTTTTTATTTTTATTAGTCACTCAGACATGATACTATTCTAGTAGCAGAAAATCCTAAAAACCTACAACAATTGCTTAATGTGATAAACATAACAAGCCAAAAATATGGACTAGAAATGAATATCAAAAAGACAAAAACTATGATCATAAACAAAGAAAATTCTCAAGACCTACAATTAAATATCACAGTTGAGGGAATACATCTGGAGACAGTCCAGAGCTACAACTACCTGGGACATACTATAACCAATGATGGAAAATGTAAAAGTGAAATAAACAAAAGAATAGGTATGGCAAAAAGTAATTTTAATGCCATGAAAAATATACTAACAACAAAACAAATATCAATAGGGCTGAAACTAAGAATGACAAAATATTACATCTTCTCAATATTCCTGTATGGTGCAGAAACGTGGACATTAGACAAGAAAACAGAACAGAAAATGGAAGCCTTTGAAATGTGGATTTATAGAAGAATAGGTAGAATTGGATGGAAAGAAAAGATAACAAACGATGAAGTTTTAAAACAACTGAAAATAAAAAGAGAACTACTAAATACAATTAAGACAAGACAAATGAAAATTTTGGGGCATGTTAAAAGGCACAACAACCTACTAAAAGTAATATTGGAAGGGAAAATACAAGGTAAAAGAGGCAGAGGCAGACCAAGACTAACATGGACGAGTAACATCAAAAGATGGACAAGTCAATCTATGACAGCCTGCACCATCAAAGCAAGAAACAGAGTAGAATGGCGATCCATGGTAGCCAACCTTCTCCGGAAGGCACTCAATGATGATGATGATTAGTCATTCTCTTTATTTCTGTGTGCATTCCTCTTAAGTCTTGTTTGCTTTCCATAGTTTCTATTTCTATAAATTTTTGGCTGAGCCAGTCTTCTTTTGCCTTTTTGCACATTTTGCGTATTTCATTATCTATCTTATTGTATTGGGCAGTGTTCTTCGTTTGTCTCCTTTCTTCCATTTTTTTTAAAGATGGTGTTAGTTATCCATTTTTGTTTTTTGTTCTTTTCTCTTTTGGGTAAGGTGTCACAGGTTTCTTGTATGCTTTTCTTTATGCATTGGTTATTGGTTATGGTTATGGAAGGCCTCGGTATCACTGCAAACGAATTAAAATCCATAATTGCTCAACCGCCCGTGCCAGTGGAATCATCCGAATTACTAACACATCTCCCAAACAAAGAAAGGTAACTGTAGTCCCCATCGTAGCAGTCTCAGCACACGCCAAAAGATATAAGGCGAAACCGCGCACAAAGTGAACACAGCCAACTGTTCCCTGTCATACGATATCATCATTCATCATAAACAAGCGGGATATCGAAACAGGATAAAAACGGATGAGACACACAGCTCACGGTGTACACAGAGCACTTAACTCAGTAGCTCCTGCAACAAGCCGGACTTGGAATATGAGGAAACTGCAAGAAGGAACACTTTTCAGACATAGCCTTCAATGGTTCCTGCCGCCTATCCACCATATACCATGGAAGTTCGCGTCCTCCCAAAATTGATGATCGTCGTAGCACTTGATGATGTTAGGCCATCGTTGATAGCTCCAATTATGCATTGCCATTTGGTTGTTACTTTTTCATCAGGATTTTCTCTTCTGTATTGTTCAACTCCTTCTTCTAGCAGCTTCTGGTATGTGCTCTTTACTTGTATTGTATAGGTATCTTTAATATCTTTTTGATTTAGAGCTGTCATATCTAGTGGATTTGTTGATGAATTAGACTTTTGCTTGTTTCTCTTTAGTTTGATTTTCATTTTAATCATTACAGGATTGTGATCTGAATTAATATCTGCTCCTGGGTAGGTTTTGGCTTTCTTTACGCTGTTACGGAACCTTTCTTTTATCATTATGTAATCTATTTGATTCCTCTTCTTATCTCTAGGGCTTTTCCATGTGTATAGTTTCCTTTTCTCTTGCTCAAAGTAGGTGTTACATATTATCAGCCTGTTTTCTTCACAGAAATGTATTAATCCTTCTCCTCTGTCATTTCTTTTTCCTAAACCATGATTTCCTATCTTCTTCTTTCGTTTCTCTTTTCACTGATACCTAAAAGGTGTCGTGGTTTATATCATTTGTCGTTCTTGTGCTGCTCGAACTGTCTGAATTAGTGATTTTCCTCTGTTATTACATGTCACTGTCACAGCATCTATCCATCTTCTTCTGGGTCTTGGTCTTTTACCATGCATTCTCAAGAAGAACGCCCTTGATGGTGATTGGTGAGGATTCATTCTGACCAGGTGGCCAAACCATTTAAGTTGTTGTTGTTCTATATATTCTTGGCAGGGTTTTGTTCCTACCATTTTTCTTATGGTTTCATTTGGTAAATTATCTCTTCTTGTGTTGTTCATTACTTTTCTCAAGCATTGCATCTCACATGTATTTATCTTTCTTAATTGTGATTTAGAAAGGGTCCATGTTTGACTTTCATAGCACAAAGTTGGTATGAAAATGCTATTTATCATTTGTTGTTTATCTGGCATAGAAATGTTTGGATGTCTTAGCAATGGTGAAAGCTGGTATGTAACAGCATTTACTTTTTGTATTCTCATGTCAATTTCTCTGTCTAGTTTTCCATCTTCTGTGAACATTGTGCCCAAATACTTGAATTCTTCTACTTGTTTTATTTCTTTATCTTTGATCTTAATGTTTAATGGGTGTCTTAATTTACTTATTCTCATAGCCTCTGTTTCTGCTGTGTTAATTTTCATACTGTAGTTTGTGCAACTTTTATCTAGAGATGTTATATGCTGTTGTAGCAGGTTTTCATCCTCATATATTAGGCATTGGTCTTCTTCATATTCGCAGATTTCCTATAATGGTCTTATATCTACCTTTTCCTACTTTAGCATTCATGTCACCCATTACAATCAAGATGTCTGAAGATTTCACTTCATAACATTATTTAGGTCTTCATAGTATGACTCTATTTGTTCATCTGTGTAGTCTTGAGTAGGTGCATATGTCTGTATTATTGCTATGTCGAATGGTTTTGCTTTCAACTTAAGTAGTATAATCCTATCACTGTATGTCTAGTGGTTACATATATATTTTTGTTGCTCTCTTTTTATCAGTATTCCTATCCCTCTTTGATGTTCTGTTGTGTTTCCTGAGTATATAAGTGTATATTTTTCGTCCTCTATGTACCCACATTCTTTCCATCTTGCCTGAGTATTTGAGAGATGAGTTCCATCTTGTCTTGTAAAAAATACAGCCTCAAAAATACAAATTTTAGGTGGGGAAATCATCCATGGTTGTAGAATTTTGAGATGTTACAATGAATTCCAAAACAGGCTCTTTTATGGGAAACATCAGGATATAGGAAAAAGAGGAAGACCTAAAGAAACACTGAAAAGAACAATTATAAGAGAGACAAAGTTGGCAAACTTATCATGGCAGTTATTATTAGATAAGATGGAACATCTCACTAAGAATGGAGATGTGGTGAAAAACTACGAGCCAAGGATCAAGATGGTAAGGAATTACACAGCATTCTTTCTAGATGGGCAAACCAGTTTATTTGTTGATTCTGCATGTAGCTTAGAATTGGTTCAATACCTCTTCTTACTCTTATAATGTCATTTCTGATTCTGTCTTTTCTGGTTACTCCAAGTGCTTTTCTCAGACATCTCGTCACTGTGACAAGCCTTTTTTTGTGCTTAGTCATAAGTGACGATGTTTGGAGTTGGTAGCACAATGTTGGAATGAATATGCTCTGTATAAGATGTTTCTTGGTGGCAAAAGGTATTGCTTTGTACTGAATATTGAAGTATAGGGGATAGCTATAAAGTTTGTTACTTGTTTTATAACTTGATGTTCTATGACTATGTTTAGAGTTATAATTAATATAGAAGGTTAACATTTTATATTTTAAAAAGTTATTTTTTAAAAATTGTATATTTTGTTGCTGGTTTTTTACATAGACTGAATAAACTATTGTCCTGCTTTGTCCAACTCATACCTCCTATAAATGATTGTGTTGGGAGCTGCTCTTTTCTATCCGGGATTGTTTATATTGCCTGACCCGTTCCACTTTATGATTTCTGTGATGATGTCTGCCCATCTGGCTCTTGGTCTTTTTCATGCCTGAAGCCCAGTCATCTGCTTTTGTAGCCACATCATGACAGCTGGTTAGCCTTTATGCTCATCAGACAATCAAAGAAGCATTTTATTGTTTGTTCTTGATGAAAGGATTAGACAAGATGTCTCCATTCCTTATTCTGTTCTTCTGGTCACAATAATGGTTCATCTCATCTCATAATCTTCCTCTCCTGTGCCTTAGATCAATACCATTTTTGTCACTGATATCAAAGGGATAGCCAGAGTATAATGTTGATCATTGGTTGCCATATTGAGTGCTTAAGTAAAGGTAGCAATACTACTCATCACATTGGCTTTATGACATTATTTGTCTCTTATCTTCTAGGCAAATGTTTTCTATGTAATATCATTTTAGAACCTGTTTAAACTAGATAACACTGACATGTATGTTAAGAGAAAAATACTTATCTTCATATTTTGGATGGACTAACTTTTACAAACATATCATCATCATCATGTACCATACGGTTGGCGTAGGCGATCATCTCCTTCCACAATCTTCTATCCACAGTGCATTGTATCAGTTCTGTTGTTGATGGCTTTCCATGCCATGACACCAAGCTATCCATTATTTTATCTCTTTGTCGTCTGCGATCTCTCTTTCCTTTTATTTTGCCAGTTGTAACTAAGTATTCCAACTTTCCTCTTCTCATGATGTGCCCGAAAAATGTTGATTGTTTCTTTCTAATGTTTTTTAGGAACTGCCTTTTTGTGTTGGCCTCTTTGAGAACTTCGTCATTGGTCTTTTTAGCTGTCCAGGGAACTTTCAACATTCTTCTGAGAAATCCCATCTCTGTGGCCTCTAATCGTCTTTTCATTTGTTTATCTACTGTCCATGATTCGCTTCCATAGGTCAGATTTGGTTCTATATAGCACCGATGAACTCTCTTTCTTATTTCTATTGACATTGATTTGTTGCATAAGATATTTTTCATTTTCTGAAATGCTATTTTGGCCTGAGCTATTCTGCTTTTTATTTCCGTTGTGCATCTTCCATCCGATGTTATTATTGTGCCCAAGTATTTGACGCGTTGCACTTGTTTCAAATTTGCCCTGTTTATTTTTATGCTGCATGCTGGTGACAAACATATTAGAGTGCATTTTTGTAGCATTGCAGTTATCTTCATTCACATTTATCAAATTACTCCATATCCAGTGCTTATTTTTTAATTACTTGTATCTTCCTGCTTTGTCTCTTCTCCTGTCCTGTCCATTTATTTTTTAAAAAAAAGCTTTTTTTCTTAAAAAAAAAAGTAACAAAATTAAAAATATGTGCCATAGTTGAGAAATAAAAAAGTGTGATATTTTCTGTGTGCAACAAGATGCAGTTACATGGTGACACTGTTTCTGGCCGACTGTTGCTATGGGTGGAAGCAGGAAGTTGTTTACACCAACACAATTTACAACACAATTGTGATCTGTTGTCATTGTATTTGTTATTGCAAACAAATGTATTTCTATCCTTGTATACGTCAGTGCAAAGATGAGCCACATGTTTCACCACATGAGATTTCATTCTCCATTTCTTCTGCTGACATATTCAATTCTGCATATTTAATATAAAATCACTGTATACTTTTTCCTTAAAGTCAGATGTTTTTGTATTAATAAAAATGTGTGCCAATGCTGTTGGAAGTAACAATGTTAATAATACATAATAGAAATATAGCAAGAATTGAAATGTTTATATTGAAGAAGTTTATTTTATGGCAGTTGTTTGCCCCTGATTTTTCATCTCTTTCCCATGTGCCACAGCATGATTCTTTCTTTCTCATCTGTACACCTGTCCCTAATTAGCAAGCTACAAATGTGTTTCCCCAACTTTCATCTTTTTAAGTATTTTACAGAAATATTATTTTCTGACTTATTTCCCCATTTCATTATAGCTGATGTTTTAAGAAAGGTCACTTTTTATACATTGTTTTTATGCACAAAATAAACTTGTAAATAAAGGTGTAAAAAATACAGGGACATTGAGTTAGCAACATCCATATGAAGCTGGAAATAGACTTAATATAAAGTGTGTAGGAAATAAAATGTGGATTTATAAAAGTATGTGAAGAATTGGTGGACAGAGAAGAAAACAAACAAACAAATTTGAATTTGAAACTGAAGAAAATGAAGAAATAATTATTGAATAAAATTCAAATTGAACGCAAAATGCAATTGAACAAATGACATTTTTTTAAACACATAAAGAGACATAATAATTTATTGAAAGTCATCTTTGGAGAGAAAATAGAAGGGAAACAATGCAGACAGAGACTAAAGTTTACTGACAACATAAGGAGGACCTATGAAACAGGTGCCATCAAGACAAGAGACAGAGTAAAATTTGTCTTTCTTCCATTGTTTGCTGCCAGGCAGTCCTTGTTATGGTTTCTTGATCTCATGACATGCTGTCACTGTGGACATTTTCTCTTAGTTGCACCTGCTTAGCTTAGTTATATGGCCAAAGTGTACTGAGAATTTTATTCTTGCAGGTTGTATTAAAGGACCAGAGCATTTGTTTGACAGAAGGACACTTCTGATGATCAGATTGTCTCCTGTTGCAGAGCTTTATACAAAGCATTTTCTATCGCTGATAATGTTATCAAGCACTCATACAAACTGAAAGCTAATAAACCCCTTATATTCTTAGTCTTTAAATACATGTTTTATTAATATATTTGTGAATCTTTCTCTTAGTCTTGTTCTTATCAGTCAGTTACTATTAGTTTCTATTGTAGAATTTGTAGTTCCCATCCTACTATAGAATTGGCAGTTCTGTAGTAAATTATCTCTCACACTCCCTCGAAGAGACCTTCTTCAGTACACCCCCCCCACCCCCGCCCCCCGAAACAGATACTTTTTTAGAGGTAATATAGCCTGCTTTTCTTAGACATTGTTTATTATTATAACCACTGCCAGATCATTATTGTTTTAAAACTTGTTACTTTTATTTCTACACTATCACCAGCAATCTCAGAGAGACATTTGTATGTAAATGTTGTCACATCTTCATCCATCAACAGCCTGATGATGTAGAAGTCTGCACTGCTTTATTCTTGTTATTGTTTCTGACTTCTCATCATAAGTCAGCTGTAATACTTGTGAGGTATCATTGAATTTTAGAGATTAAAGATGACAAAATTGACTAATTTCAATATCCTTTTTTTTAATGATAGAAAACTCTTTATGTAGAGAAGACTCTTTATGTAGAGAAAAAACTCTTTATGTAGAGAAAACTCTTTATGTAGAGAAGACTCTTTATGTAGAGAAAAAACTCTTTATGTAGAGAAAACTCTTTATGTAGAGAAGACTCTTTATGTAGAGAAAAACTCTTTATTTAGAGAAAACTCTTTATGTAGGAAAAACTCTTTATGTAGAGAAAACTCTTTATGTAGAGAAGACTCTTTATGTAGAGAAAACTCTTTATGTAGAGAAGACTCTTTATGTAGAGAAGACTCTTTATGTAGAGAAAACTCTTTATGTAGAGAAGACTCTTTATGTAGAGAAAACTCTTTATGTAGAGAAGACTCTTTATGTAGAGAAAACTCTTTATGTAGAGAAAACTCTTTATGTAGAGAAGACTCTTTATGTAGAGAAGACTCTTTATGTAGAGAAAACTCTTTATGTAGAGAAGACTCTTTATGTAGAGAAAACTCTTTATGTAGAGAAGACTCTTTATGTAGAGAAAACTCTTTATGTAGAGAAGACTCTTTATGTAGAGAAAAACTCTTTATGTAGAGAAAAACTCTTTATGTAGAGAAAAACTCTTTATGTAGAGAAAACTCTTTATGTAGAGAAGACTCTTTATGTAGAGAAAAACTCTTTATGTAGAGAAAACTCTTTAGGTAGAGAAGACTCTTTATGTAGAGAAAACGTTTTATGTAGAGAAAACTCTTTATGTAAGGTTTTACAGCAGGATGATTGAGACTCATTATCTTAAACATTTGTGCCATAAATTATATTTATACATCTATAGGTCTGCCACAAATAATGGAAATGGAAGAATGTGCACAAAGCTGGCATATAACTTGGGAAATTCATATATCATTTGCTACAAGAAAATGATTATAGTAACTTTAAAGGGGAGGCAGAAGCAATTAAAAAAACAAAAACAAATAGTGACAATTCTAAAAATAAAATCTAACTACAATCACTAAGAACAATGGCAACCAGGCAGTGGCGCTAATAGAAACCTGTTTATGATTGAACAAAGGATTTATTGTTAATAAAATGTAACTGGAAATGAGAACCTAGATAAAGTTATGAAAGAGAGGCATACCTTTATCTGAAAAGTTAGGTGAGATTGAGCGCCTAGTCCTAAAGAAGAACCAATGGAGATTGATAATAAATAGTAGATCCTGTTTTTATGTCAGCATAAAAGTACTCTCAAGAGTTGAAAATCATAAAAAGCAGCATATATGCTGCAGACAGGGCCAAATTTAAACAAATAAAAAAAGTAAATTCCAACCACTATAAGAGTAATATTAGCTAAAAATGTAGAATTGACTCAAATGACTGTTGCTGATGCTGCAAAGTTTTATGCTCTGTGTCAAGATCTTCTGTGATCAAATAAGAGGTTCACATTCTAATAGAATCTGTCCAAGTAGAGTGATGTTGAAGGGTCTAGATGCAAGAGCAAGAACACATTGCCTACTTTGTTTTGCTCACACATTTTATATCTACAGAAGTATACATTTTTGAAATGTTGTTTCTTTTAATTTTAACAGTCAGAGTAGTGACCATGATCTGTGTTTGTTTTTGAATTGTCTGTAACTTGTTTCACATGGTGTAACCATTCTCACTTGTTTTTGAGTTGTCTGTAACTTGTTTCACATGGTATAACCATTCTCACTTGTTTTTGAGTTGTCTGTAACTTGTTTCACATGGTATAACCATTCTCACTTGTTTTTGAGTTGTCTGTAACTTGTTTCACATGGTATAACCATTCTCACTTGTTTTTGAGTTGTCTGTAACTTGTTTCACATGGTATAACCATTCTCACTTGAAGGCAATTGTCAGATGTGGCAACTATATTCTTTTCTGCCATTGAAACTTTTCTTTAAAAACCTAAATATCTCACAGAAGACAAAAATGTATTGCCATGTCTGGGTGTGTGAAATGTAAATAGCTAACATATGCATCATTATACACTAATATATTACCAATAATAAAATGTATGAAAAGTTGTATGTTGAGCAAGATCACACTGAGTCATGCTCTAGCTACAGTGAAATGTTTGATCATTTTCTCCTTATATTGAATATAAGCAACTTTCTGAATAAATCTAATGTTTTCTAACTCATGATTTCCTTGTCCTGGAATTATTTCTAACTGAAATGCATATCATCATACTTTAAAAATGTACATTTCATTGTGACAAACAGTTTAACAGACATCATCAAACATAGATATATTTATAACTTACACACACAGAGTTGATTCGTACTTTAGTTTATTACACTCTGATTGTGCAGCAATGTTGTCAATATATCAGCATGTAGTGTTTGGCACAGTACATGGTTTGTTAACAATAATTATGTTTGGATTTTTCAACATTTGAGATAATGTTTCCTATGATGTCAATAAGGGAGCCGCGATACCTCAGTGGTTAGTGAATTGGACTACAAAGGACAAGAGGTAGGGTTCTATCCCAACCGACGGCTTTCGGTTCACCCAGCCTTTAATGGGTACCGGATTTTTTTTTCTGGGAAAGTAAAGTGGCACGGGCATAATACCGACCACATTACCCCAAAAATTATGTGACGAAGGTCTGTAAAATTGATGGTCACTAACACCATATTCCCTATATGTGACGGGGTTACTTTACTTTTTACTTTTATAATGCCAATAAAGCAACCAAATGTCAGAACTCTGGAGACCTTACAGGCAGAAGACTAGAAGCATTGACTCACACAGGCATCCAGATAACAATAAAACAATAGCAAAATGGTCTTTCCCTGCTATAACCTGGACTACAATTATTCCTGCAACAAAAAATAGATGGACCTTCTCTACTAACACTCTTACCCTGAGACTCCTTGGGCAACCCTGGGCAGGGAAACTATCCATGGTTGTAGAATCTTGTGGTGTTACAAATGCCTAAGAAGAATACTGTGTGCAATGGAATGAATTCAAGACTAATATAGAGATAAGAGAAATGACGATCCCATCTACAATTAGGAAGAGAAGATGGACATATGTCGGACATGTGCTGAGATGAGACAACAAGAGAACTCCAAAACAGGTTCTTCTATGGGAAACATCAGGATACAGAAAAAGAGGAAGACCCAAGTAGACACTGAAAAGAACACTTATAAGAGAAGCAGAGTTGGTTCATTAGATAAGATCAAATATCTCGCCCAGAGTAGAGATGGATGTTGAAAAATACTATAAGCCCAATGTGACGTCTATCAGCGCTAGAAGGATAAAGATCTCTACTAATAGGCTCACCATCATTGTCACTGAAGAACATAGTGGTAAGGCTAGTCTTCTCTAAAAAAAAAAAATTTCTTAATGGCAGAACATGCTTCATTCTCAACAACTGCTTACAAATTGTAGAAAATAATTTAGATCAATATCTTTTCTGTTGTATGTTTTACTTATTTATTTTCTCTTTAAATTAGTATGTCTACAAATGGTTAAACAATAACTAAAACATATTTGACAGAAACCAGGTTTGAAAGAAATGAAAAAGGAGAGTACTCAAAAATGTGTAGTATGTATGGCTTCTAAATTACAATTTAAAAAAAAGTGTGTGTAATAGAAAATGATAGCAAAAGACTAGGAATTGTGATGAATGGAAATAATGCATTTAGGGCTGTTTCAGTTTTGATCTGTTCATTTTTAAAAAATTCCTCACTATCACAAATTGCAAGTAAAAATATTTTCACAAATAATCATTCTCAACTGCAGCAGTCCACTGTGACTTCATTCTCAACTACACATGCATAGCTCTGAGTCAGTGCTAATGTACAACATCCTTTACACAGTGAGAATGGAAAGACAAAGGGCAGCAGGTTCTAAAGAAGAAACTCAATAATGATGCAGGTTGAGGACATTGTTCAACAGATTTGTTCACTGGGAGACTAAGCCCAGGGAAGAGTCGATACAGGTGCCAGCAGAGTGCTCTACATCTTTTACTGATTACATCACTTTGAACAGAGCTTACAAGCAACAAAACACAGGTTGTGGAGGCAGAGGTACAGGCATTGATCCTTGATCTATGAGAATTCTCCTGAGAGTTTTGCAGTCATCTGCTACACTGATGGGTCTGTTGATCGACACAGTTGCAACTCATGGGCTTTCATGGCTCAGGTCAATGGAAGAACAGCACAGGAGAAGAGCTGTGCTTACATGGTAAAAACAAGTAGTCTGACTATGGAGATCAAGGCAATAATTAAAGCCAGGCTATTTCTTGATCAAGGATAAAATATTTCTATGCATTTAGACCAGCCTGGGTAATGAACAAGGTTATCACCAGCTCCCCATAACTTGTCATGCAGGGTTGTCTCTGTGGGCCATATTTGTGTTCTTAGTGTGTTGAGAATGCTGCAGTCCTGTAGAATATGCATGGATGCTCTGCAGTGACATGTTGCAAAGTTACTGAGTCCTACCTCGTGTAGGTGTGCTCTGAGGCAACAGGGATCTATTTTAAGTTTCAATATCTTGGTCTGAACATGTCTGCTCAGTTTATTTAAGCTGTCATGTTCTGGCTCATATTTTCAACGCTGTTTTCCTAGCTTTATTCTGAATCTTTTATACCTTTGAGGCAATTGGGTTGGTTGGACTATTGAAGGTTCCCAATTGCTTTGCGAGTTGAGATAGCCTGGCTAGAAACAAAACCTTTTACTCTATGTATGTTTTCTGAGTGACTCAATAAGCATGCTCAGAAAAATCGATAGGGGCTTGGCTCAAAGACAGTGGCTGGTGTGACTAAACAACTCAGGACTGACTGGGATCATTTCATTTTTATCCCTGGACACTCAGGCATGAAAGGAAATGAATGAGTTGATGGCTTGGCTGGGAATGTTGCCATGAGTGGCAAATATGCAATAGATTGGTCAGACATTCTGAATGCCCTCAAGGATGCAGGGTGAGATCATGATTCAGTCAATGATCATGAATCTACAATCATGTTCAGACTGCATGAAGAACAGGTCAAAACTGGAGATGCCAGATAAGAGCAGAAGAACAATTCAACACAGAACTGGAGTCATCAGTCTCCACACACTAAAGGGCATAATGGGGGAGGAGATCTGAGCACTTATGGACATGTCTGGTGTGCAGTTAGAATGTCATAGATCCATCTACTAAACTAAATTAACTAGCTCGCTGACACATCACTCAACTACAGCAGTTCACTGTCACATCACTCAACAATATCAGCTCATGGTCACATCACTCAACTATATCAGCTCACTGTCACATCACTCAACTATAGCAGCTCACTGTCACATCACTCAACTACAGCAGTTCACTGACACATCACTCAACTATAGCAGTTCACTGTCACATCACTCAACTACAGCAGTTCAATATCACATCACTCAACTATAGCAGTTCACTGACACATCACTCAACTACAGCAGTTCACTATCACATCACTCAACTATAGCAGTTCACTGACACATCACTCAACTATAGCAGTTCACTGTCACATCACTCAACTACAGCAGTTCACTGACACATCACTCAACTACAGCAGTTCACTGACACATCACTCAACTACAGTAGTTCACTGTCGCATCACTCAACTACAGCAGTTCACTGACATATCACTCAACTATAGCAGCTCACTGTCACATCACTCAACTACAGCAGCTCACTGTCACATGACACTCAACTACAGCAGCTCACTGTCACATCACACTCAACTACAGCAGCTGACTGTCATTACTCTCAACTACAGCAGCTCACTATCACATCACTCTCAACTACAGCAGCTCACTGTCACATCACTCTCTACAGCAGCTCACTGTCAGATCACTCTCAACTACAGCAACTCACTGTCACATCACTCTCAACTACAGCAGCTCACTGTCACATCACTCTCAACTACAGCAGCTCACTGTCACATCACTCTCAACTATAGCAGCTCACTGACACATCACTCTCAACTACAGCAGCTCACTGACACATCACTCTGAACTACAGCAGCTCACTGACACATCACACTCAACTACAGCAGCTCACTGACACATCACTCTCAACTACAGCAGCTCACTGACACATCACTCTCAACTATAGTAGCTCACTGACACATCACACTCAACTACAGCAGCTCACTGACACATCACTCTCAACTACAGCAGCTCACTGACACATCACTCTCAACTATAGTAGCTCACTGACACATCACTCTCAACTACAGCAGCTCACTGTCACATCACTCTCAACTACAGCAGCTCACTGTCACATCACACTCAACTACAGCAGCTCACTGTCACATCACTCTCAACTACAGCAGCTCACTGACACAACACTCTGAACTACAGCAGCTCACTGACACATCACACTCAACTACAGCAGCTCACTGGCGCATCACTCTCAACTACAGCAGCTCACTGACACATCACTCTCAACTATAGCAGCTCACTGGCACATCACTCTCAACTACAGCAGCTTACTGTCACATCACACTCAACTATAGCAGCTGACTAACACATCATTCTCAACTATAGCAGCTGACGGACACATCACTCTCAACTATAGCAGCTCACTGTCACATCACACGCAACCATGTGTCAATAATTTGTGAGTATATAGCTTACCAGATATGTTATTCTCAAGATGAGTCAGCTGCACATCTAAACTTATGTCTAAAGTCCTGCTTCTATGTTTAAAATGTTATGTGCAATTTAAGCTGAATATATTTATAATTTTCACAACTTTGAGGAATACATTATTCTTATCTAAACTTATGCACATCTAAACTTATGTGCAATGTAAGCTGAATATATTTATAATTTTCACAACTTTGAGGAATACATTATTCTTATCTAAACTTATGCACATCTAAACTTATGTGCAATGTAAGCTGAATATATTTATAATTTTCACAACTTTGAGGAATACATTATTCTTATCTAAACTTATGTGCAATGTAAGCTGAATATATTTATAATTTTCACAACTTTGAGGAATACATTATTCTTATCTAAACTTATGTGCAATGTAAGCTGAATATATTTATAATTTTCACAACTTTGAGGAATACATTATTCTTATCTAAACTTATGTGCAATGTAAGCTGAATATATTTATAATTTTCACAACTTTGAGGAATACATTATTCTTATCTAAACTTATGTGCAATGTAAGCTGAATATATTTATAATTTTCACAACTTTGAGGAATACATTATTCTTATCTAAACTTATGTGCAATGTAAGCTGAATATATTTATAATTTTCACAACTTTGAGGAATACATTATTCTTATCTAAACTTATGTGCAATGTAAGCTGAATATATTTATAATTTTCACAACTTTGAGGAATACATTATTCTTATCTAAACTTATGTGCAATGTAAGCTGAATATATTTATAATTTTCACAACTTTGAGGAATACATTATTCTTATCTAAACTTATGTGCAATGTAAGCTGAATATATTTATAATTTTCACAACTTTGAGGAATACATTATTCTTATCTAAACTTATGTGCAATGTAAGCTGAATATATTTATAATTTTCACAACTTTGAGGAATACATTATTCTTATCTAAACTTATGTGCAATGTAAGCTGAATATATTTATAATTTTCACAACTTTGAGGAATACATTATTCTTATCTAAACTTATGTGCAATGTAAGCTGAATATATTTATAATTTTCACAACTTTGAGGAATACATTATTCTTATCTAAACTTATGTGCAATTTATGCTGAATATATTTATAATTTTCACAACTTTGAGGAATACATTATTCTTATCTAAACTTATGTGCAATGTAAGCTGAATATATTTATAATTTTCACAACTTTGAGGAATACATTATTCTTATCTAAACTTATGTGCAATGTAAGCTGAATATATTTATAATTTTCACAACTTTGAGGAATACATTATTCTTATCTAAACTTATGTGCAATGTAAGCTGAATATATTTATAATTTTCACAACTTTGAGGAATACATTATTCTTATCTAAACTTATGTGCAATGTAAGCTGAATATATTTATAATTTTCACAACTTTGAGGAATACATTATTCTTATCTAAACTTATGTGCAATGTAAGCTGAATATATTTATAATTTTCACAACTTTGAGGAATACATTATTCTTATCTAAACTTATGTGCAATGTAAGCTGAATATATTTATAATTTTCACAACTTTGAGGAATACATTATTCTTATCTAAACTTATGTGCAATGTAAGCTGAATATATTTATAATTTTCACAACTTTGAGGAATACATTATTCTTATCTAAACTTATGTGCAATGTAAGCTGAATATATTTATAATTTTCACAACTTTGAGGAATACATTATTCTTATCTAAACTTATGTGCAATGTAAGCTGAATATATTTATAATTTTCACAACTTTGAGGAATACATTATTCTTATCTAAACTTATGTGCAATGTAAGCTGAATATATTTATAATTTTCACAACTTTGAGGAATACATTATTCTTATCTAAACTTATGTGCAATGTAAGCTGAATATATTTATAATTTTCACAACTTTGAGGAATACATTATTCTTATCTAAACTTATGTGCAATGTAAGCTGAATATATTTATAATTTTCACAACTTTGAGGAATACATTATTCTTATCTAAACTTATGTGCAATGTAAGCTGAATATATTTATAATTTTCACAACTTTGAGGAATACATTATTCTTATCTAAACTTATGTGCAATGTAAGCTGAATATATTTATAATTTTCACAACTTTGAGGAATACATTATTCTTATCTAAACTTATGTGCAATGTAAGCTGAATATATTTATAATTTTCACAACTTTGAGGAATACATTATTCTTATCTAAACTTATGTGCAATGTAAGCTGAATATATTTATAATTTTCACAACTTTGAGGAATACATTATTCTTATCTAAACTTATGTGCAATGTAAGCTGAATATATTTATAATTTTCACAACTTTGAGGAATACATTATTCTTATCTAAACTTATGTGCAATGTAAGCTGAATATATTTATAATTTTCACAACTTTGAGGAATACATTATTCTTATCTAAACTTATGTGCAATGTAAGCTGAATATATTTATAATTTTCACAACTTTGAGGAATACATTATTCTTATCTAAACTTATGTGCAATGTAAGCTGAATATATTTATAATTTTCACAACTTTGAGGAATACATTATTCTTATCTAAACTTATGTGCAATGTAAGCTGAATATATTTATAATTTTCACAACTTTGAGGAATACATTATTCTTATCTAAACTTATGTGCAATGTAAGCTGAATATATTTATAATTTTCACAACTTTGAGGAATACATTATTCTTATCTAAACTTATGTGCAATGTAAGCTGAATATATTTATAATTTTCACAACTTTGAGGAATACATTATTCTTATCTAAACTTATGTGCAATGTAAGCTGAATATATTTATAATTTTCACAACTTTGAGGAATACATTATTCTTATCTAAACTTATGTGCAATGTAAGCTGAATATATTTATAATTTTCACAACTTTGAGGAATACATTATTCTTATCTAAACTTATGTGCAATGTAAGCTGAATATATTTATAATTTTCACAACTTTGAGGAATACATTATTCAGCTGACAAGATGTAACGAAACATGTACCACAGTTTTTTTTTCATTTTCCTACAACACAAGAGAGTGCTCATAATAAATTTAAGAAATAGACAAGAGCTGTTGAAGAGAGCATTAATGCTTTGCTAAAACAACATTATATAGTAAATACATCCAGGATTTGAGATATATAAATGTAATTTTGAAATAAAATGATAGACATGTTTTATTTTTTTAAATATGCTAGAATGTGGTATATTGCTATAGTCTGAAAAAATAAATTGAGAAAACAGTACAAGAACTATAGAGTGACAGATCTAACATCAACATGGATATATCAACAGGAAGAAATTATTTTTTTGTTTTAAACTAGTTGCAGAAGAAAAAAACACTGACAAATTTAATTAACCTCCAAATCAAGATTGTTAACACTGAAATTTAAAAAAAAAACAAGAAAGAAAAGTGAAAGGCACAGTCAAAAGAGATTCATGTTAAATAATTTATTTGTTTATAATTTTGAATAGTATAATATACGAAATTGAACAAAATTATTTTAACAAATTAAAATAAAAAATGTACCAAATAATAAAATATAATGAAAAATCATAATTAACCATTAGAAAACTGTTGTAAGTAGCATATTGTTTTTGTTAGCATGAAAGAACAGACATAATATGCACAAGGTTTCAGAAAGGAAAATCATGCATGGTTACACCACTCTACTCAATAAAAAGAAAAAAATTAAGTGATTAAAAATGTATAAAAAAAAAAAAAACAATGAGTAAAGAGCATTGGACATAGTAGTTGAAGCATGTTATATAAACAAAATGTTGAAATAATGCTGAAAACAACAAGGAAGTATTAAGATATAATAAACAATGACAGTAAAGGCTACACAATGGCTGCAACATGGCAGAAAAACAAAACTAAGCAATAAGAACTGTAGATTTGGACAACTTCAGAAATCCACCATGATATGCAATGTAAGCACACACAAAAACCTGCTAGCCCATGACTGGGTATAAGTGTCACCCAACACAAAACTGCCTGCATCTATCTTCAGTGACAGACAACACCATAAGCCTGGATACAAAAACAAGATGGAGTGTCACATCCAGTACATAACTTAAGAGCTGCAATTTATTTAACATTTTTGGATCTACAGGTGCCGTGTTCTTGTCTGGATGGAAGCACAACTGATGAGAGTGAAATGCTGTGACTGAGAAAACTTAAAATCAAGATAGAGTAGATAACCATATGTGTGTAACTAATGAGTTAGAGAAGCTGTCAATTTGTATATCTTTCTTCAGTTTCAGAGAGAGAAACTCACTAAATGATTTGATAAATTGATTTACAAAACTAAAGTAAAAAAAAAAAAAAAAAACTTAAAATAGTCTTACTACTTTTGGATGAATATTCAGTTGAAGAAATAAATGATCAATTTAATATATCTGAACAGTATTTATGGCTATTGGAGATGAACTGGAAGACGTCAAGTACATTCACATTAGAAATGAAGTTCATGAAACATTTGTAAGTGCATTATAAATGAACTTTGGCATTGCATGTCTCCACAATTTCCAAATCCTAGCACTGTTGATCATTTGTGCTCTTTAATATTTTTAATGCTTATATGTCCAACACTAAAATTTCTCTCATCTGTCTTGCCTGTTAGGATGACATAGTCATGAAAAGAAAAGAATTACTTCCTAATTTGGTCACCCTCTGATATCTACATCAAACTTTTCATGATAACTTTAACATTCTTCAACAAATGCAACTCTGCAATTTTAAGCTATAACTTTTAGTGTGTATTAGTTGTCCAAAATTGTCTAACATTATCTATTTTATTGAACATTTTATTTTATCTATTTTATCGTATCTATTTTATTGAACATTTAGTTTGCATTACTTGTCCAAAATTTCCTACCATTATCTATTTTATTGAATATTTTTCTGCTTTTACTGTCAATTTTTGGTTACATCATATATTTTTCATTTTCTACAATATTATTTTCTATGTTGGCCACCTGATTTCTAGAATGCTTACATGCTTTCTGCCTACATTTATAGAATATTTAAATTAAATATATTTACTAGAGATGGACTTCTGGTCAATATGGCAGGAACCATTGAGGTTCAGTCTGAAAAGTGTTCCTTGTTGCAGTTTCCTTATATTTCAAGTCCGGCTCGCTGCCAGAGCTACTGAGTTTAGCGCTGTGTGTACACCGTGAGCTGTGTTTTTCATCCGGAATGTGTTTTAATATTCCGATTGCTTACGATGAATGATGATATCGTATGACGAAGGACAGTTCAGCTGTGTTCACTTTTGGTGCTGCTTGGCCTTATGTCTTTTGGCGTGTGCTGTAGCTGCTATGATGGGGACTGCAGCTGCCTTTCTTTATTTGGATCCTTCAATGAGATGAGTTTTAATTCAGATGATTCCACTGGCACGAGCGGTTGAGCAATTATGGATTTTAATTTGTTTGCAGTGATACCGGGGCCTTCAACTAACCATAACCATATTTACTAGAACCTGCTGTCTCTGAAACGATTTTATTGGTTGTCAAAGATTATATTTGATGTTGCTGCACATATATTAAAATGCACATACTCTTGTTGTTGCTAGCACAATTTGAGATTAGTTTTCATATATTCTACAGTGCAAATTCTCTTAGCACAGTTTAAAAATTAAAAGTATTAAAGTAAAAGTCAGTTATATTGCTCATTCTGCCAATGCTCTTTACATTATGTAAGACATTGTGTGTGGTGTGTGCTCTACTGCAAAGAAAAAAAAATACTAAATAATTAATTTTCTTGCTTTTATTTTGATAATGGATGTTTGCTATGTGGCTCATATAACTAATGTAATATTTAATGGCTAATTTCTTTGGCACAGCTAAGAATATGAGTATTAATATGCTATTCTGTGTGTATCTAATACTAGCTGAGTTTATTTGATTCTATCACTGTGTAGCTTTTTTTTCCCTCAGATGGAAAAAATGGAAAAACAAGGATCTTGCCACCAAGCTGAGACAGCAGGGACTCCAGATTAGAGTGTTTTTCTGTTGTGGTTAGTGCCCGAGGACTCACGGCCTCATTCCTCTACGATCTATTAATGATGCTAGGAATTAAGGGGGGATGCGGACAAGAACAATGAAGACAATTGCTGAGTCAGCTGAATGTGTGTTGTGCTGGCTCTGGCAGAATTGTGACAGATCAACAATCAAATAATCTTATGTCCAGATGATCGGGCGACCAGTTTTCACCTCGACCACTTATTACTTTAAGTCAACAGCATAGGGAGAGTTTGATTGGAAAACCTAAGGCTCGTTGATAAGCGATAATAAGTTACATCATCGACCATAGGTGAGCAACACCGGGCATTTGCGGCACCAATAGTTTAGACAATAAAGTTCCCAATAACCTGATGGTCAGACAACTAGGCACTAATTTACACCGTGACCTCCAGACTACCACTTAAGTCAACAGATATTTGAAAGTTTAAGCCTAGTTGTGGCACGGCAATAAGCGAGACAATTACATCATCGACCGTAGATGAGCTACACATAGGGTAGTCACAAGAAGTCCCCGGGCCAACATACACTCCATGGGTATGCCTATAAAAGAAGATGCAAGTAGGAGCCACTTTATTTGACTCAAAAGCACAGCAATGTGCTGGGGTAAAGCCAAGACAGGTACATAAGACTATATTTGAACAGACGTGTTGTGTAGAGTAAGTGTAGTTATTTTGTGCTAGACATATAGTGTAAGCCTTAGAGGCAATGTAGCAGGAGGTCGATGTCTGGGAGTCATGACCCAGGCAGGCTCACCTTCCTTAGAGTTTCAAGAAGCTAAAGGGCCGAAACACTTGCTTGATGGGAGGTCTACTTCTGATGGTCAGATTGCCTCCTGCTGTGGAGCTCTGTACAAAGAGTTTCCTATTACTAGACTTTGGAATGTCCCACCAGTGTCAAGTACTTCAACCTAATAGCTTGATTTGTTTCCTTTAAAGTATTTTGAGTATACATCAGGTAATTTGTATGATGAATACATTGAAACAAAAATTGTAAATAATATATTGGTAGGTGTTTATGTAAACTAATTAATTTGATCATTTTTAAAAATAAATCACAAAATAATATAATGAATACATTTGTTTCCATGTTGGTCTTTTTTTCTAATTAGATTCCACTAATTTGTCTTTTCACTTGGTTTATATGAACACAAATTTAACAGAAAATATATTCTGAATTTTTCATGCAATTAGTTTCTGAAGTTAACCCTGTATTCAGTGTTACAATATTTCAAGATATTATAATATTATTATTATTATTATATTCTGAATTTTTCATGCAATTAGTTTCTGAAGTTAACCCTGTATTCAGTGTTACAATATTTCAAGAGAATATATTCTGAATTTTTCATGCAATTAGTTTCTGAAGTTAACCCTGTATTCAGTGTTACAATATTTCAAGAGAATATATTCTGAATTTTTCATGCAATTAGTTTCTGAAGTTAACCCTGTATTCAGTGTTACAATATTTCAAGAGAAAAGAATCACAATATTTGACATATTATAAAAACAAATTCTATTGTAAAAGATAACTAGATAATACTTACAATACCAATATGAGAAAAGAGCATTCTGAAAATTAATGTGTTTTCTAGTTTAGTGTGCAAAGCTAATAAAGTTGCTTTGCATCAAAACTGACAAAAAAGTCACAAATGTTTGCATTAACGTAATTTTTTCCTTTATTTCCAATAATCTAGTATCTAATAGGTTTCTGTCATTTATTTAATGGTATACAAGTGCTGAATACTGCAAGTTATTTAATTTTTTGCATTTTAGTTCATTGTCTTCAAATTCTTGTTTCCTGCATCTTCACTTATGCAATTTTATCTGTTATATTATATTTCTTCTTTGCAATCATTTCAACATTGGTAAGATAACTCATATCTGATGAAGTAATTCATTTCATCTTTTACAGTCATTATTTATGTTAAGTACACTTCACTGATATAATGTTTAGTGATTTTACATAATCGTCATGATATACATTTAAAATTAATGCTAATTCTGTGTATTGTTCAAACATTTAATATTGAATTGTCAGTGTTTTACACAAGTGGTCATTTTGCTATCTTTGATCTCATAGATATCTATCTATCTATTAACCTTTCGAGCCTTAGCCGGCCCATACGGCGTAGACCAAGATACACCTTCTCTTATCTGAATTTTTGTTCTAGCAGTTTTCTTTTAAAGATATTTTATCAAATCTCGCCATCTGTCTCTGTTCTGTGCAAGCAGCTCTATCTCATTGAGGGAGCCGAATCCTGTTGCTCTTGCCTCTCTCATCAATGTTCTTCTCAGTGTCTCCCTGGGTATTCCTCTTTTTCTCTTACCTGTTGTTTCCCATATGAGGGCCTGCTTTGCTATTCGGTTATTATCTCTTCTCATCACATGTCCAACATATGACCATCATCTTTTCTTTATTACTGAAGATATTAGTGGTTGATTGGCGATTTCTCTAATTTCCTCGTTTATTTTGAATTCGTTCCACGCTATACCAAGTATTTTCCTTAGACATTTATTTTCGAATGCGTTCAACTTTGTTTCTATATCTCTTGTTGTTTTCCAGCTTTCACACACATACGTAAGGGTTGATAGTACATTTGATTTGAATAGCCTAAGTTTTGTGTTTGTGCTGATTAGTTTTGATTTCCACAACTTTTCAAGGCTTCTGAAAGACATTGCTGCTTTAGCCATTCTGATTCTAATTAATTTCTTTACTTGTATCCTCACAGATATATAACCTTAAAATTGTTAAATATCATTATCATTTATTTGGTCATGGAATTTTATTAATGAACCCTTATACACAGTCAATCATAAAAAATGCTGATCAAATTAGGTATTATTTAAAATTACCATTCGCAATTTGACAAACCCCCTACTTAACCTACTCTGTAATACCAATGTGGAAATTTTCTTTAATGGATGTTAAAAATATTATTATAAAGCACACCAAAAGCTACAAATGTTTGTTCTTAATTAGCTGCCTGTAGTTAGCTTTTGAATATTAAATGGAAAGATGAGAAATGAAGATACTCAATAATAAAATAAATATTTTAAAAATCAGTTAATGCAATCAAAATTTAAAAATGAAAAGAAAAGAAAAATGGAGATGAATTCAGAAATAAAAAGAACAATCATAATTGTAAAACACAATTCCAAAAATGTAGTCTTAATGAATGAACAAGAGGAAGAGTGAGAAAACAAGTTAAGCTTAGACTAAGAAGAGTTTGAAGACAGGAAATCACATGAAAAGATGCATTAAAAAAAATAAGAGAGATAAACATGCAACCTTATTTATACTTGCAATGTAATCAAAGACAAACATGGATGCCAAAGGGCACTAATTATAAAGGAGACTCCCTGTCAGAATTTAAAACAATAGTTTTATATAGTACACAGGTAGGCATATTATAATGATGCATGAAAGTGTACAACATTCCAAGGATATAAAAATCAGCTTGAGGCATCACAGGAGATTCATAGCATTTATATATATATATAAAATGACAAGAATTCAATAACTAACAAACATGCTCAGGAACTGAGCTCAACACAGTCTGCTAGAATACTGACACAATATGTTAAACAACTTGTGAGTTCTAGAGGTCAAGCATCTAAAACTGAATAATGCTGAAACTCAGTCTTTCTCAACCAAAGCTTATTAAGTTTAAACTGTTGATAAAACTTTTAAAATACATTCTGTTTTGTCAACATGGCTCTTACATAATTAATATGAGAACTAAAACATTTTGATTTACAGATCAGTTCATGTATTGAAAAGGAAGACTAGGATTCATGAAGTACAAGGCCACTGTCATGACAATAATGTAGAACCATCAGGATTGGACAGAAATTCCATCACAACTTCATGGCAGAATTGGTACTGTTCCTGAAACAGTGCAAGGAAAATGGTTGACAATTATTATTTTTTAAACTAACAAGTTATTTTGTTTAAAACTAATTAAACACCAATTAAAGACAACAGTTAAGATATCAACAAACATGTTTGCACAAGTGCATGTTTATCTCACCATGTTATCAATTAGTTGAGTTCTATTGAGCCGCAGTTGCTTGACTGCCTGGAAGACATCAACCTCTTTCTCCTTCTTTACTCTTTCCAGAATAGTCAGTGCAGCACAAAATAATCCACTTCTGCTAGCTCCATTCCTGAAATACAAAAATTGTTCAGAAAATTAGTTAATCCAATTTTGTAACTGCCCCACCCATACATTGTTCAGAAAATTTACTTTCTTTAGCAGCTCCATTAATAAAATATACATTTTTCAGAAATTTGACCAATCCACTTCTGATGCTGCTCTATTCTTAAAATAAACATTGTTCAGAAAGTGAGCTAATCCACTTCTGTTGCTTTTAAATTCCTAAAACATATGTTGTTCAGAAAATTGATTAATCCACTTCTGTAGCTATTCCATTCCTATAACATACATTGTTCGGAAAGTGAGTTAATCCTCCCCTGAGAACTCCATTTTTAAAATACAAAAAAATTGTTCAGATAGTGGACTAATCCAATTCTGCTAGCCTCATTCCTTAAATATAAACTGTTTTCCATCCATCCATCCACACACCAACCCACCCACTCACCCACCCACCCACCCACCCACCCATCCATCCATCCATCCATCTATCTATCTATCTATTGACCTTTCAAGCCGTAGCGGCTCATAGGTCATAGACCCAGAAAGTCTTTCTCTTATCTAAAGTTTTATTCTAGCAGTTTTCAATACTTGTAAAGATCTTTTATCAAATCTCACCATTTGTCTCTGTTCTGTGCAAGGAACTCTATCTCATTGAGGGAGTCGATTCCTGCTGCTCTTGCCTTTCTGATCAATGTTTTTCTTAGTGTCTCTCTGGGTCGGCCTCTTTTCTGCTTAGAAAAGAGTTGTTTCCCACATGACGGTTTGCTTTGCTATTCGGTTATTATCTCTCCTCATCACATGTCCAACATATGACCATCGTCTTTTCTTGATTACTGAAGATATTAATGGTCGATATTCCAATTGTTTACGATGAATGATGATATCGTTTGACAGGGAACAGTTGGCTGTGTTCATTTTCTATGCGGTTTCGTCTTATGTCTTTTGGCGTGTGCTAAGACTGCTATGATGGGGACTACAGTTGCCTTTCTCTGTTTGGTAGATGAGACATTAATTCGGATGATTCCGCTGGCACGGACAGTTGAGCATTTATGGATTTTAATTTGTTTACAGTGATACCGGGGCCTATCATAACCAAATAACCAAATTAGTGGTTGATTGGCGATTTCCTCAGTTGTTTTGAATCCGTTCCACGCTATAGCAAGTATTTTCTTTAAACATTTAGTTTACATAAACTGTTTTAGTAACATAAACATAAACTGTTTTAGTGTTCAGAAAATTGACCAATCCACTTCTGTAGCTTTCCATTCCTAGAACATACATTTTTCAGAAAGTGAACTAATCCATTTACTTCTGCTAGCTTCATGCTTAAAACAAAATCCACATCTAGTTTGGAATAAGAACATTATGATAATAATAATCTGGACCACATCTTTCACATGAGAAACAATCTTGAAAAATGTCAGAAATTACAGATTTGTGAAGTTCAACCCTTCCACAATAAGTGGCAACATAATTCCAGAACTCAGATACGCTAATGACACAGTCGTTCTCTCAAACAGTGGAGAAGGATTAAAAGAGACAAATAAGTGTGTTAAAAACACAGTGAAGAGCAAAACCTCTATCTAAACATACAGATAACTAAGATAATGTCCATTGGCAAAACAAAAAGCCAACCCAAAATCATCATCAACAGTGAAGAACTTGAAATTGTAACAAACTATGAATATATGGGATCTGTAGTAGCTAAAAAAGGAGATTACCAGAAAGAGATCAAAAGTCAATTAGCAATAGCAACACAAACATTCAACACCATGAAGAAAATGTGGCACAATACCAGTAAGGCAGTAAAAATTAATATTACTAAGGACATGTACCTTCCTAATGGCAACATATGGTAGTGAATCATGGACAATCTCACAAACAACAGGGTAGAAATTTGATTCATTTGAAACAACAGGGTACAGAAAAATTCTTAAGATACCTTGGACAATAAAAAAGAAATGAAGACTTAAAATATTTAAACATAACAAAAATTGGCTCATGAGAAATTAAAATACTATGGCTATGGTAAAAGACACAGTGAATGAACAATAATGGAAGGCATGGTTCCTGGGTGACACATGAGGGGCAAGCCAAGAAGAAGGTGGTTTCAAGACATCAAGGAGACCTTGAAAATGACAATGGAAGAAGTTGGAGACCTGGCTAGAGACTCTTTCAGATAGGCTGAATGCAACAATCTCATCTGTAAAAGATATCCGACCCAATGATGATAATAATAATAAATAAATAAATCTTATTCATATATAACTCTTTAAAAAATGTATATAGATAGGACATTGTCAGCAATATTTACAAAGTATAGTAATGACAGCTTGGGAGCTGTGATAGCTCAGTGGTTAGTGAACTGGACTACAAAGGACAAGAGGTAGGGTTTGATCCCAACTGACAGCTTCCGGTTCACCCAGCCTTTAATGGGTATCAGATTTTTTTCTGGGAAAGTAAAGCGGCATGGGCGGATTACCGACCACATTACCCCAAAAATCATGTGCCGAAGGTCTGTAAAATTTATGGTCACTAACATCATATTCCCTATATGCCACTTGGCGTGACGAGGGTACTTGACTTTTTTTTCAACTAATGACAGCTAAAAAATATTTACACCAACATGACTAGACTCCAGTCATTGAATAACACTGAGAAAAGTAAATCAAGCGCAAATAACAAATCTTTTGTTCTATTTAACATGGTTAACTCACATGCAATGAACAGTAATTGGTCCATCATGTGTTTGCTGCCAAGATTCTGTCATATGCACTAGCTCTAGCAGAGCTCTCTGAGAACTTGGTGTGACTGATCCTTCCTGCCACCGATGAAAATGAAACTGTCGTATTTGTCCGACTGAAACTTCTGGCTGTTAAATAAAAATCAATCAATGTCAAAATGACCCACATGATGAAGTGGAAATTAAAGAATTATGACAGTTAGGATGGTTACAATTTTTATGTGTTTTGTAAGAGAGACTGAACACATTTGAGAATTCAGAGGGTAAGTTCTTGTGTTCTGCATTTTATACAAAAAGTTTTTAAAAATGTATATAATATAAGGCTTAACTAAAGCACATAATTTTTACACTTTTAAATGGAAATCATGTTATGGATCACAATATAGGATTGTTTCTTAAGCATAACCTGCAGGGAAAAAAATTACGCAAATTCCAACAACTAGGTAACAATGTGTATATAAATGTTCTTAAGTTAAGTTAATGTATAAATATTAGTAGGTAATTGTTTCTTCTAAGAACAGACTTAGGCCTTATTGAGTTATTTGTGGGTTATCATCATTGCACTCCGAACATGTCCATAGGTGCTCAGACCATCTCCTCGGTAAGTCTAGCAGTGTCCAGCAACTGATGACTCCTTTTCTGTGTTGGTTGATAATTCCTCTTGTACATACACTAAGTTTCTCGTTTCTAACTGTGCCCATCTTAACTCCCAGCTCTTTCATCCAAAGGAGTGGCATAGACTCATGGTTTTGTTTGAAGTCCTGTGCCCTTCCCACATCTTGGAGGGTATTGATGATGACCGCCCGATCCATTAGTTGACTGTTTTCAACAATAGCACAGCTAGCCAACCTGTCGGCTCTTTCATTTCCCAATACTCCTGCATGTCCAGGGACATAGACAAATGTGACCTTACGTATTTTTGACTTCTGTAAATGACTCTACCCAGCGTACAGAGCCCACCTCCACTTTTGTTATCGTACTCATCGAATCACTCAGTATACAGGCGTGGGTATAGTCTTGTGACTCTAACCAGATGAATGCCCTGGTCACTGCCATCACCTCCATCGTCATGCTACTCGTGGTCATAATGTATGCACCACTATCTTCTTTGACTATTCTGCCTGCCGAGTGTGCTGTTAATGCCAATGTACTCTGTTGGTGTCATATTACGGATCTGTCTGTATAGATGACTGCATCTTCCTAATCGGTGTTATCCCAGATGAGACAGTTGACCTCCACATTGACCACGACTGAATTCTGTTCCCTATATTTCCTGTCGAGTGTGACAACACATGAGAATGTGTCTCTCAATGACGTAGGGACTGGTATCCACTCCTCACCAGCCTTGATATTGGTAAGCCCACAGACCTGTTTGATGACGTCCTCTGCTTGGCCCACCCATTATTTATCTCATTTTAGCCTGACACTTTTCCCTGTGTTGAGCTCGTGGTGCAATGGATGTTCTTTATCTGCACTTATCTTCAGGTATGCTCGAGCCCTCCAGATATTGATCCTGTCATCCAACAGTTCGAGCAGCTCAAGAACGACAAATGATATAAACCACGACACCCTTTAGGTATCAGTGAAAAGAGAAAAGAAGAAAAAGAAGAAGATCCATGGTTGGAAAGTCAAGAAGTTATCTCATTGCTACACAGGGAGTGTCCCTCATACACCCCAAGAAAATGCGCATGGCTTCATTCTGTATTTTCTCCAGCCAGTCATTTGCTTCTTACTGACGGTAAGAATTGCTAGGGCATACTCGATTGGTGCGAGGACTAATCCCTGGAACAAAAGGGTAAGTAGCCTCTGCTCGATGTTGGCAGCTGCCATGACCTTCAAGACGGTTAATCCTTTGTAGGTTTTTGTTATCACATGGTCAACATGGTTCCTAAAACACAGGTTGCAAACAAACTCCAAAGGACGACATTAACCTGAACCTGGTCACCTTATCAGTTCCAATTCGTACCCAGGCGTTTCCATGTTAATGATATGATTGTTAAGGGAGAACCATGAAACTGATGCTTTATCAGGATTAACCAATGCACATGATACTCCACATCAGAAAGAGATGCGATCAAGTTAGATTTGCAGAGTGGAGGCGATTTCCTGTCTGTCTCTTCTTTGTCGATAAACCAGAATGCCATCAGCAAAAGTCATAGTTTTTCCCTTCCATCCAGCTGTTGTTTCGTGATCATTATTGTGTACACGTTAAATAGAACTGGTGACAATGGTGAGCCTTGTGGAAGCCCTGGACAAATTGATGTTGGTTCGGAAGACCAACTTCCACATGTCAGTATCGCCTTCCTCTGAAACAGTGCTGCAGTGATCCAACTAGTGAGGAAGGTGTGCACTGCCAGTTTGAGCAGCATGTACATGAAGGTATTCAAATGGTGCTCTGTTGTATGCATCCTCCAGGTCTATCACAGCAGCACATGTCTCCTCTCGTCTGTGGAAGCCTTTGGACTCATCATAGGCTAAGCCCGCATTGAGCCATGTCTCTTTGTTATGTCTATAACCTCTGAGTGTGGGTAGGAATGCGCATATATGTTCAAGGTGACACAAACAACTATTTTCTCCAGTAGCTTGCCTGCAGTGTTCTGCAATGTGATGATGCTCCTTAATCTTACTCCTCCTTAATCTGGCCACTCTGAATTCTGGCATTAAACCCTTTAGCCAGTTTTTTAAGTCGTCGTCAGCTAAATTATATGCGAATGGTATCAGTTGTGATTGTGAGTTTCCCGGCACTACATTCTCAAACAATTCTGAGAGTGACCCCCGTGTCCTCATTCTGGCAGCCTCATTTCTTTGGTCAGTCTGCTCAATGTAGTGTGAAAGCAGGGCCTTCCCTTTGCTCTCATCAGATTTGTGCTATATCTGGCCTGTACTCTGGAAGTCTGGTATGCCTCTGAGTCATGTTGTGCTATTCAAGTTCTGATGAAGGTGCCAGAATGTGGCTACCAATTTTTCTTAGCACATTTTTTTGCAGATATCATCCCATTTGGCAACCTTAGCCTGCTTAGCACATGGCTGTCATGCTTAAAGCTGTCACCATACCTTATAGGACGTTACACCCCACTACTGGCTCCTTGCTACTAGCTTTCTCACAACACTGCATCTATTTGCCCATTCCCTGCTTGGCACATGATTTAAAGTGCATCATTTTATGGTCAACCTCTTCTTTCGGACGCTTTAAGAGCTCAGGTTGTGTTCTTCCATTCTATCTGGCTTTCTACCATATCTTGGCCGTTTGTCACTTGTTCCGCCAAGCTTCTTCAACTTCTACATTCCACAAGGGCGACTGCATCCATCTCTCCTTCCTCCTGTGAGGGACACTCTGTTTCCTATGTTTGATTTTGCTAATGATGTCCTGGTCTGTGCTCTCAAAGTGGCATGTGTTGAGCTTTGCTTTTCTGGTTTCTATTTCTGCCTTTCTCAATTAGGATGACATGTGGATAGTGATCACTTCCGTGGATTTCCAGTACACCCCACCTGCAAACCTGTGCGAAGGTGGAAGACACCAGTGCCAGGTCTATGACACTATCAGAGTCCCCTGTTCGAGTGGCCATTCTTGTTGCCCTTCCATCATTCAAGCACACTAAATCGACTGACACTAGTGCATTCTCTAGGTCTTCTCTCTGCTTGTTGGTTATGATGTTACCCCACTGGTTGCCTCTAGCATTAAAGTCTCTACAGAAAATGACGTTCATTTCCTCAAACGTGAAGAGAAAACGTCCCATTGTTGTGTGTCCACCTTCCCATTACAGACATACACATTTACAACCATGAAAGGAACTAAGGTCTGCACCCCAAACGATTGTACCTGCAATTCTTCACTGTCCCACTCAGACATATCAACCTCAGCTGCTACCATGTTGTTACGCACAAGGGTAACCGCACAGTAACCTATCATGAATGGGCTGTTGTTGATTTATGGAAGCACAGTTCTAGTATGTAAAGCGCATATACTTTAGGCCTGACCTCTCGCACTTCGACCATTTCTTACACATTCTGGCACATTTGTCTGTTTTTTGCTTTCCTTCTTTGATGTCGTTTAGGCTTCATTTGAATACTTATTGTCATCATTGTTGATTTTGTCACTGAAAGTCGATGGCTGTAGATGAAATAGACCCACGTCTACTCACTTGGTTGCACGGTCCAACCCCATGTTAAAAACTGGCCAACCCCAGTTATACAGCTCTTCGGTACGTGGATACATTCGGCACATGGATTATTAAATTTACATACCAGTTCTGTGTTCGTAATAGTAAAGTCTCTGACTGTAACAATTGGATTTGACTTGATCACTGAAGTTGTCTCCACTTGGAAAGGACCATACATGCTGCCACCAGGCTCTTCTGTCCAGTACTGCTCACATGTCTGTTATAGAAATAGAAAACATAAATGTTCAAACAACAAACATCTGGTGATAGCATGAATACAGTTTACAACAAATGTTGTCATGTTTTGGTCATGTACACATTACTTACCTCATCATTTTTCTCCACTTCATTCAACATGACAATGCAGTAAGATTTGTGATCATATACGAGTCTCCAAAAGTCAACAACTGTGTTTGGCAAAGGCATCTGTGTCACAAGTAACTGGTCCTTCCTACAGTAGCTCTGTCCATGAAAAATAAGCAAAAGTCTAGTTTATGGAGAAAAAAAATCATGTCATTTCCAGGCAAAAAACAACATACACAACACAGGCTAAAATAATAAATAATTGGGTTATCAACAATATCTAAAAGTAATCTAATTATGCCACTTTTTACAACAACTAGTTTTACTTACGTTCAAAAAGACAGCATTAATGTAATCATTGCTCCCTTCACATATTGTCATGAGGTAAGGCCTGCAGCGATTGGCTTGTGAAAGAATGAAAAGTGTGAGTAACAAATGTTGAAATGAAATTGAGATATGCTTTTGGTCTATTTCATACTTTCTAAAGTTTCAGACATTTTTCTTTTTATTCTTCATTATCTTCTGTACTTCAATATGTTTCAAAGAGCCAAACATGGGGTGGGAGGAGGCTTGGAGATCTAGATGTTATACTTCAGTCTCTGGGCAAGAAGGCCGGGGTTCAAATCTTGCCAGAGATGGGGAATGTGTTTTTAGAATCCATTATTTCTTCATATCCTGGTCTGAGTCAGTGAGATCCGATGATAATGGCAAAAAACAGGAAGCCCAGTGTGCACCCTATGCATGTTAAAGAACTCTTGACAGAAATTAAAAAAAAAAAAAAAAAGAGCAGGCCAAAATTAGCAGTTGCCTAGGAAAAATTTATAGGAAAAAATCTTCCAAAAACGTCAAAGCTCACAACAATAAAAATGAAAGTACATCTGATATTGGAGTATATCTGCTCATATGGTGAGGGACATATAAGCAAATGGCTGCAGGTATCAACAATAGGAAAAGTGATATTCATGCAAAATTTAGTGGAAATTTGTAAAAATATAATGCCGGTATGAACAAACAAAAAACAAAGAGCCAACAATCTTATCATTCTGAACTGTCACAGAGACTTAGATTTTGTCTCAAACTGAGCTCCATGTCTTACAAGAATGAAATATGATCTGCATTTTTAAACACTTTAACAAACAAGTTCTCAATTAGAAATAACAGGTTTCCTGTATGTAAACTAATAAATTGTCTAGTTTAGTCGACAGATCATCTTAATTGCACATCGGCCACGTCAATCAATTGGTGCTCAGATCTCCTCCTTCCCAGTATGTCCGTCAGTGTGTGGAGACTTGTGACTCCAGTTCTTTGTTGATTTGTTATTCTTCTGTCTCCTCATCCTCCCCCCCCCCCCGAACATCACTATTTTCTGGTATCTTCAGTTTTGAACTATGTTCATGCAGTCTGGAGGATGGTTATATATGTTCATGCAGCCTGGATGGTTATACAGGGTGTTTTTAAAGTTGCAGTGCAGTGAATTTCTACTCTCGGAAGAAAAACGTCACCAGAAATGCGGTTAACTAATGCGTCACACAAATTGTAAAATAAATGGTATTATTCAAATATACTTGACTGCTATCGGCGAGCTTATAATGGTAATGTTGGTATTAACACAATAAAGTTGTGCCTAAAGCATATGTTGAAAATGTCCACCACGGGCCTCAAGACATGTCGTGATTCGTCTTTCCATATTTGCGAAAACCTTCAGAATAATGTCTGGTGATATTTGTTTAATCTTGTCTACTATTTCAGTCTTTAGGTCATTAATTGTCTGCGGATTATTTTCATAAACTGTCCCTTTCAATGCCCCCCACAGATAATAATCTGGGGGTGTTAGATCTGGTGAACGAGCAGGCCAGATTCCACGTGAAATAATGCGATTTGCAAATATGCTTTCTAAATAATTGAGTGTTGTTGTGGCTGTGTGTGCTGTTGCCCCATCCTGCTGAAACCAGGATTCCGTTATTTCCCGTTCTGTAAGGTGTGCTATGAACGGTTCCAGAATTAAAGTACGGTAACGTTCTGCATTTATTGTTTCATTTAAAAATATAGGTCCTCTTATCCGCATACGACTTATAGTGCACCACACTCCGACTTTTTGATCGTAAAGCGGCACTTGATGAAATTCATGGGGGTTTTCACTGCTCCACAGCCGATTGTTCTGACTGTTCACATAACCGGATAAATGAAACCAGGCCTCATCAGTGAAAAAAGTGACGTCAGTAGTATAGGTGGCTGTGAACTCATCCCAAAAGTGGAATAACATGCACCGAAAGACAATAGATTTGGCACCGACTTTGCACGAAACATGCACCAAAACCCGTGCCAAAGTCCGATAATCGGCTTATTATCTCGGTGGTCGTGATCGGTAATCGGCTTATCTCGGTGGTGTGCGTTGGTGCGTGACGGCGCGTCGTGGTGTGTGCGTGGCGGCTTATCTCGTGGTGTGTGCGCGTCGCTAGCTCGCCGGTTATCTCGGGGGGTTCTAAAACTTGTGTATCAGCGGTTCCGGGCGACAGCGGTTCTAAAAGGGGGATGGCGCGCGGGTCGGATGGCGGGTCGTTGCGTGCGGGTGGGGAAAGGTGCCTTTATTGGTTATCATCATGTGCCTCAACACTATCAGCATGTGCCTCAACACTATCATCATGTGCACCCTCATATAGCGATTTTTTTTCTCTCTTATCTCTCACTCTAATACATATCCAAGCTAACTCAAGTCAAATAAAAATCATCACCAAGCCACATAAAGTGACACATCATCATCATCATGTGCCTCAACATCATCATCATGTGCCACCCTCATCATCACCCTCAACACTATCATCATGTGCCACCCTCATCATCAACCTTCATATCATCATCATCAGCATGTGCCTCAACATCATCATCATGTGCCACCCTCATCATCACCCTCAACACTATCATCATGTGCCACCCTCATCATCAACCTTCATATCATCATCATGTGCCTCATCATCATCCCTTAATATTCTATCATCAAGCCACACAAAGTATCAACCATCTCTCTCTCTCTCACACATTCATGGTAAACCAAAACAAAATTCGTTCTATATTTCTCACAGCTTTATTATTAATACAACAAATATACGACACATATATATTACTGTCCGGTTGTTGATAATTTTAAGCGTCTGGACGGGCCCCTCGAAGCCGAAGTATCCACGGGGCGAGCAAACGATAAATGATACGGTCGTTTACGTGCTGTCTCGATGAAAAAGGCATGAGAATTCTGTTAAGTTTTGCGCCACGACACTTAAGAAGTATATAATAAACACAATATAGACCGCACGTGTTGCTAAACAAATCATGCAACACCCGCGGGTTGTAGACGAATGGAACGTGTGAGTTTTGCTCTATAAAGTTTAAAATATCCACGTGTCTGGGAGGCAAACCGTAGGAATCGAAATACTCACATTCGCCGAGTCCGTTGTAAAATAGGGCCACCCAATGCTCTCCGGGTTCGTGGGCAGGGTCGGTGTTTATGACAAAGGCCGCGGTCGCCGTTGGGTCGATGCTTGGCGGTAAGTGGTTTCGTGGAATGACACTAACAAGGGAACAACGTCGAACGAAAATATCCGACATCAAAAGGTTGTAAATCTCCCTCGTGTTCATATTCTTCTTCTTTTTTCTCTCTCAAACGGCGAAGTCTGTTAGAATCTGCCTTGTTTTGGACACCTCGAGCGCCGAGTCCAACTCGGCGTAGACGATAACTTGTAGGGGAGTAGTGGTGGGAGCGGCAAACTTGAGTTCTATCGACAAGGGTCCGCTTGTGGCTAGCTCAAAATGGGAGCCGTCCAGTAGGCTGGACGAGAGGTCAAAACCAAATAGGCAGTATCCGTCCTTGAATTCTCTATAATCAACGTTATTCCCAGCGTCTTTACCAATCAGACCCATGGCCAGATTTGTGCCGAAGAAAGCTCTCGCGTATTGATTTCGTTCAAAGTCCATAGTTAGAGGCTTTCCCGAGATACATTTCCCGTCGACCGTCAGGTTCATATAAATCAGACCAAAGTGTTGAAAATTGAACGGGTTAGCTGTGTAAACACCATTAAAAGCACTGGCCGTAATCAGACCTATCACTATACGGGTCGGTGTTTGAGACAAAAATAAATTGTCTTGACTGTGGGAAAGCATCCCACTAGCGATTGAAAATGTCTTGATGGTAACCCTCTTGATCGGGTACCGCGCATTCCCGCTTAAGAGAGCCTTTTCGTGGGCCAGAGAAATCGCGGGGTTTAGCTTAGCTTTCCTGACCACGAGCGCGGCGTAGGTGATAACACTCTTATAACCCACAGAACTATCGTGAGCCGCGAGGCTGAACACATCCTTCGAGGGGGTGAGTTTTATCTTTACATCGACTCTGTTTAACATGTAACGATCCTGCACAAAGACATCAGAGTGCAAACGACCCATCATTTCAACCTCTTTACTACCCGAAGTCAAATCGCGCCGTGTTTTAAAACCCTCATTTTCTTTCAAATCGTCATGGTGGCCAGCTGTGTCTTTGTAGAACAGAGCGGCCGTCAAATATCCCGTTTTCGCATCCTCTCCGTAATTTAGCGTGGCCTCAAACACCGCTCTAAAAGGATAAGTATTCTCCGACGGTGTAACCAACGTGTCGTTTAGCGATACGTCGACTTGTGAAAATAGACAGTGAAGATAATTGTTGACCGGTCCTACCTCAGCATCGACTGGTACACTATCACCATTCGGGAGGGTGATCTTGACCCGCAGATGTAAAAACGTGTTGAAAAGATCTAGATACTCCTCGCTGTTTCCAGAAATGAAAAACTCTATCGGTGCGCTATGCGACAAAGCTGCGATCGGACGAATTTCAATAAACTGGCCAGAGTCTAGAGATGTCTGTGTGGGTGGAACGCTAAATAAATCCAAACCAGAGTGAAGACATTCGCACGATTTGGGGTGAATGAGGGACATTATTAGTCGAAAATATCCTTTGCCACCCTCGTCTTCTTCCCTCTGTTGTGCACCGAATGAAGGGGAACCGTCCAGCTGTCGGTTTTATCCTCTTCGTAACGGGTTCTCCTGGTGGAGGTAGCTTCATAACTCGCTTTCTGCTTTGACGTAAACCACATCCTGATTGGTTGTTATCACGCAGGTGGTCTACGGCCCCGTGTAGCAACCGCTGACCGGCCTCCTTAGCTCGTTCTTTGAAAGCTTCACCGACATTTTTCCCGGCCAATGCATCCTGTGCGACCTGCAGACCGGTCCCCAAGCCTTCTCTGAGCAAGGCCTTACCGCCGGTTTTTAACCAGGGTAAAATAGCCCTCCCGATTCCACCAAAGAAACTACCGATTCCTCGACCGCTCTGACTTCGACCTCCTATAAACACGGGCATCCCATCGCCCGCCTGACAACAGTAAAAGTCTTCGTATAACTCAACATCTCTATGAAGGGGAGTGTGTTTCACCATTATACCAGTTCGAGATGCTTCTTGACTCGAAAGTGTACCGTTAGCACCGACGTCCCGCTGGTGAATGGAATGGTTTTTCCGTGTTCGTTGGCTAAAAGGATCTCGACGGTATCGAAGGAAAATCGACTCAGGGGTAGGTAGTGAGGCTTATCGTAGATCTGAAACACCGAGGTGTGATTTCTATTGAGAACAGGCACGCTCCTGAGGAGAGGCACCATCACATCCCCGACCGGTCTGGGGGAAACGAGATCGCAGTAGACGTAGACATTCTTCGCAACACTTTCCAAGTCCATTACACCCACGCTGAAGATATCGGGAGCCGTGTCTGATATTGTGGTCGTGGGGAAGGCTAACATGTTTTTCAAAGTGTCGCTTATGGTAACACTGACTCCTTTCTCGTAAAGTTTCAAGATGGCTTTATTCACCTCTTTTGCGTAAATGAATCTCATTTTTTTCCCTTTCTCTCCCCTGTACGACTCATCCTCCGCTTTTACGATCGACGCGTTCAACGCGCCGATGAACGCATCGGGTTTCGTGTATAACCCAGGTTCCAATGTCACGTTGAAATAAAATCTGGCGTCGCAAATATCGTCGTTATCGAGAGATTCGTAGCGAATCCAGACATCACCCTCTATTACATTGAAATAATTTAGCGGAAACTGTATCTCCACCAGTGCGATCTCATACTGCGTCGAAATGTCAATGGTCTGAGGAAGTTTAACGAAAAAGTGGCCTGGGTTATTATCCTTAAAAAGTTCCATAGATGCATTGCTGGGCAGGGTGACATAAAAACTCATTTTTTTTTACTCGTTTCGCCGTCGCCTCTCCAAGTTTGGATTCGGTAGCATGTAACCCAAACAGCTGCTCAGTAGGGCTATCCACAGTTTTCCCTCCTTCGCGTCTGGCTTTTCGGTGGTCAGATTGAACAGCGAGACCGCTACAACTGTATATATAACTACCACTTGACAAATAAAGACAAGTTCTAAGTAGGGGGATAGTTTCCCAAACATCGACCCCCACCAGCGTGGTTCGCCGTCTCTCCCGACTCCCGAGTTTACGGCTCGCAAATCGGGCTCTCCACCAAAAGTTACCACTTCTTCTTCTTCTCGCATCTCTAGTTTTTGTATCTGACAATGTCCTTGGACGGTATCCAAGTGTTAAATGAGGAATCGTACCCAAACCATTTGACTAAACACTCCTTTCGCCCAAAGGATGTGCGACGCTCGGTTATGACACTCTCGATTCTGTACTCGTGTTTGTCTCCAACTTTTTGAATTTCCGGTGTGTAGAATGACCCCTCTATCTCATCGCCCTTATCGTCTTTCAACACATATGTAACGGGGTTTGTTTCATTTACTCGACTGATGGAAAACAGTTCCTCCGTCCAAGCCGGGGCATAACCCTTTTTAAAATTGGCTCTGCCCAGGACCAGTCTAACTCGATCACCGGGCTTGTACAGGGGTCTTTCAAATTTAAAGTTGCGTTTGCTATTATACAACGTGTTCCATACCTGTTCTTGATTGTCTGCGTTGACGTCGACCGGTGCCATTTTTATACTTTGTGATACGAATGGTTATAACTTCGAAGTAGGGCGGGGAGGACTCGGACATAAGACAACTTATTGGATTTCGTGAAATATCGCCACATCCGTTGTTTTAGAGTCCTATTAAAGCGTTCCACCACGGCGGCCTTAATATCTTCGTTCTGCGTAGTGAAAAAGTAAACGTTGTTGTCAGCGAGGAATTTCTGAAATGTTCTGTTCAGAAACTCGGACCCCTTATCGGTTTGAAAACTCGCGGGTTTCCCATCGAGAAATATCTTACCGACGGCTTCCACTAAGGATTTCCCCGTTTTGGTTCGTATCGGTACAGACCACGCGAATTTACTGAAAACTTCCACGCAAGAAACCAAATAGGAATATCCATCGTTGTGTTTTTTCAAATGCCTCAAATCGATTAGGTCTGCCTGATATTGCTGATGGGGGCCACTCGTTATAATGGGACGCCTTTCAAATCTGCGACGAATTGGTTTATGAAGGGTATAGGTATCCTGATGACTCAGCCATTGTTTGATCTTTGCGAGTCCCAGTTTGGTGTTACGTTGCAGGGCCGTTGCACCACTATACGCCCCTGGTCGACTAGGGTCAAAGTAACGACGTCTCAATATTTTCTCCACCGTTCCCATTTTGGTGTTGGGATTCCGCTCTTTCTTTTTTTAGGTCTCAGTTTATACGTGGCTACGGGCGGAGTGGTTTCATTACCTACCTTTGGGGTTTCCACTGGTGGTGGTGGTGGTGTCTTGGTATGATCTGGTGATACCTCGAATGATGGTGTTGGTGGGGAAGGTGTTTTTTCTGTTGCCGTGTTGTGTTGAATGAGATCGACCGAGCCCAATGAGCGTCGTTTATACTGCTCCAATCTAGTTAAATATTGATGCAGGGCACGTTGGTACACTCTGGCCTTATCGGCGGGTGCTAAATCATCGCGGAATAGGATACGTTGCATTTCATCATCTAAATCTCTCAAGTTGTCACCGATCGCCTCGGGTGGGCTATAGGACGTGGTAGTAGTCTGTTTAAGACCCTCGAGGAATCGAGGATCCACCAAAATCATTTTTTTGGCCATTGTTACGCACCTAGTACTCCACCGAGAATACTTAATATAGGACGGAGCAAAGCACCTATAAACCCACCGGTTTGTAGAATCTCTTTCCGCCGCTTAAGACTCGGTTTCATTTTAGTGAGAAGTCTCAACTTGTTCTTGTGTCGACGTAGCTCGCACTTCTGTCGCTGAGTGAGTCTAACATTACCTTTTAATATGTTATGACAACACTCGCACAAAAAGTTAATGAGTTTGGGAGAGGCTGTTTTTAATATGGCTCTTAAACCGCTCGGCGAGGCGGCGCGCATACATTTCAACATTTCACCGTGCCGTCTAAGTGCTTCATCACACATGATTCTCTACTTTGGCACGTAGACGATTTGTCTCTCCCCCGGGAATATTTTTGTTCTCAACCTAAGATTATCAGGTGTGTCCTGACGAAGATCGACCAGCAAATAACCGTGAGGAGACGCTGTCGCGTCCTTAAAACTATCTTGGAGGTACCCCACCTGACCCGGGTACATTTGTTTACCCAGATTCATAATTTGACTCCCGTCTCTCGGGTTCTTGAAAAGGACTAAATAGTGCGTATTGAGACTTATGGTTCGATGTTCTTTATTTTTTCCGAAAAGATTTTGAACAATGTACATCACACTAATATCTCTGTGATGACTACCTTTGGTGAATAATTTTGTTACCCGCTCGTCCGTTTCAGACATCAAGTCATCGATGACGATCAGTCTTCTCTTCTTACCACCTTCCAATTTATCGACGTCTGGTAGACCCTCGATAAATCTCACTGACCCCATAGTCTCGTATATCCGCTGCCATTCCCCATAACACCATATAACTTCCTCCGGTACGGGGACAGCTAGCTCGTGAAGGTTCTGTATAAACTTTTGCACAAATACCGTTTTCCCACACCCGGTAGGACCGGCTATCAGAGCTGTGAAGGGATGATTCCATCGGGGATCCATCCTCACAAGTGCTACTAACTTTAGTGATTACGCCCCCCGACGAAAATAACAACGAGTGATTTTAGGTCAGCGCGCGAGGTTTCCCCCTCTTCAACTAACACCTATTTTTAAAATCCACAACCTATATAAACACTACAGGGGGGAGGAGGAGTTTCCTAGTCTCAAGCCGCATTACCTGAGACCGAATTGTTACACGCATCATATTTCCCCACACATCACCCCCCTATTGGGTCAGTTCAAGAGGTCACTGAACATGTCGCAACACGACTGATTACCACGCCTGATAACGTATTGCGTTAGCTGCTATAAATAGACGGTCCTCGACCCGATAAACGGGTATAAAAACCCCCCAGTCGAGCAGTGTACACGCACACACATAACCAACGTCTGTTGCCAGGTGGTTTGTTTTTCTTTGAATATGGAGTCGTGTAGCTTGAATACGCCAATTTCGTTTGATCTCAGTGATCAGCGCATATTTATGTCACGTGGAAATGAGACTGTAGTTCCATTGTCTAAAGATGGCGTTAAGGCAGTCTCGGTTTGTGTTTTTCGTAACAGACCATTGATAAATATAAGGACATATAGCGGTGATAGTTTTTTGAAGTTTCCTACCAGAACTGGGATAACACTATCGAGAGAGGAATTTATCACGCTAGTCGAGATGCGAGAGGAAATTTTAACCGCTTATGCTAACCTCAACTACACACCGCCTGTTGTTAACCAGATCAGCTACACGCCACCTCTCGTTAACCAGATCAACTACACGCCACCTCTCGTTAATCAGATCAACTACACGCCGCCTGTCGTTAACCACCAAAACTACATACCATCTCTTGTTAACACGAATCTCATCGACTACACGCCCCCCTTTTTTAATCAAGGGAATCTCGCTCTTGTTAATCAGACGACAGATCCGGCACCCAATATGAATGCCGCGGGTGTTTCAGCAGAGTCACCAATTACCTATTCCAGCTTTGATCAAGGTTTTGTCAAAATGGAGGGCGGTTGTGTTTTGAAGGCTAATGAAACTTCCTATGCACCCGTGTTTGATAGACATTTATCAAACACTACCACTAAAACAGGAGGGAGGAAACCCAGACGCTTAAAATTATCAACAACCGGACAGTAATATATATGTGTCGTATATTTGTTGTATTAATAATAAAGCTGTGAGAAATATAGAACGAATTTTGTTTTGGTTTACCATGAATGTGTGAGAGAGAGAGAGATGGTTGATACTTTGTGTGGCTTGATGATAGAATATTAAGGGATGATGATGAGGCACATGATGATGATATGAAGGTTGATGATGAGGGTGGCACATGATGATAGTGTTGAGGGTGATGATGAGGGTGGCACATGATGATGATGTTGAGGCACATGCTGATGATGATGATATGAAGGTTGATGATGAGGGTGGCACATGATGATAGTGTTGAGGGTGATGATGAGGGTGGCACATGATGATGATGTTGAGGCACATGATGATGATGATGTGTCACTTTGTGTGGCTTGGTGATGATTTTTATTTGACTTGAGTTAGCTTGGATATGTATTAGAGTGAGAGATAAGAGAGAAAAAAAATCGCTATATGAGGGTGCACATGATGATAGTGTTGAGGCACATGCTGATAGTGTTGAGGCACATGATGATAACCAATAAAGGCACCTTTCCCCACCCGCACGCAACGACCCGCCATCCGACCCGCGCGCCATCCCCCTTTTAGAACCGCTGTCGCCCGGAACCGCTGATACACAAGTTTTAGAACCCCCCGAGATAACCGGCGAGCTAGCGACGCGCACACACCACGAGATAAGCCGCCACGCACACACCACGACGCGCCGTCACGCACCAACGCACACCACCGAGATAAGCCGATTACCGATCACGACCACCGAGATAATAAGCCGATTATCGGACTTTGGCACGGGTTTTGGTGCATGTTTCGTGCAAAGTCGGTGCCAAATCTATTGTCTTTCGGTGCATGTTATTCCACTTTTGGGATGAGTTCACAGCCACCTATACTACTGACGTCAAGGATGGCAGCGCCATGTTCATAAATAAAATTCTGAAACCACATGCAGTAGTTTAAACGGGATTCATAATCTCTTTCTTGGAGTTGAGACACTTCAGTTAATTTGTATGGACGATAGTGTAGTTCACTTCTTAAAACCTTGTGAACAGAACTCTTAGATATTTGCACCGGTTGAGACAAGTGGTTTAAAGATGCATTTGGACTCATTGTAATTCTGTCTTGGAGTTCCATAATTTGGTCTTGTGAAATTGAAGGTCTTCCAGATCGGTATGCATCTACCACACTACCGGTTTCACGAAACTTTTTAATCAATTTTGTAACAGAATTTCGGTGAGGGACTTGTGAGTCTGGAAATTTCCTCACGAATTGTCTAATGACCTCATCCGTATATTTACCGCCATTACGGAAGACATGCTCAACCAGAAATACCCTGTTTTCAATCGTCAACACCATTTCCTTCAAGCAATGAGACAGTGAAAGTAGCGTAGTGCCCGTCCTTTACGTAAATAAAACCTTAAAGGAAGCAGCGGTTTGTTCATAAATGTGGTTTACAAAATTGTGGTACGTAGATGATGATTACGTCATTTACTGAATATTAGAAATATTCACTGCACTGCGACTTTAAAAACACCCTGTATATGTTCATGCACTCTGGATGGTTATATATGTTCATGCAGTCTGGATGGTTATATATGTTCATGCAGTCTGGATGGTTATATATGTTCATGATCATTGACTGAATAATTAGCTTGTCCTGTCTCTTTGAGGGCATTCAGAGTGTCAGTCCGGTCCATTGTGTATCTGCAATCCATGGCAGCCGTTCTAGCCAGGCTATCAGCATGCTCATTTCCTTTCATGTCCGAGTGTCCAGAGTTATTGAGTTATTTGTGGGTCATCATCGTTGCACTCCGAACATGTCCATAGGTGCTCCGATCCCCTCCTCAGCAAGTCTCGAAGTGTCCAGCGACTGACGACTCCAGTTCTGTGTTGGTTGATTAGTTTTCGTACACGCCCACTACGTTTCTTGTTTCTGGCTGTGCCCCTCTTAACTCCCATCTCTCTCATCCAAAGGAGTGACGTGGACTCATGGTTGTCGAAGTTCTGTGTCCTTCCCACTTCCGGGAGGGCATGATGTCCGTCCGTTTTGACCGTCCTCAACAATAGCGCAGCTAGCCAATCTGTCCGCTCTTTCATTTCCCAATACTCCTACATATCCTGGGACATAGACAAAGGTGACCTTACGTATTTTTGACTTCTGCAATGACTCTACCCATTGCATACGTACAGATGCCACTTTCACTTTTCTTATCCTGCTCATCCAATCACTCAGTATGCAGGCGTTGGTGTAGTCTTGTGACTCTAACCAGATGAACACCTTGGTCACTGCCATCACCTCCATCGTCATGCTACTTGTGGTCATAATATATGCACCACTGTCCTCCATGACTACTCTGCCCGCCGAGCGTGCTGTAAATTCCCATGCACTCCTTTGGTGTTGTATTACAGATCCGTCTGTATAGATGGCTGCATCTTTCTCATCGGTGTTATCCCAGATGAGACCATTAACCTCCGCATTGGCCACAATTGAGTCCTGTTCCCTACATTTCCTGTCGAGTGTGAGGATAGACGAGAAAGTCCCCTTGAATGATATAGGCACCGGTATTCACTCCTTGCCAGCGTTGATATTGGTAAGCCCACAGACCTGTTTGATAACATTTTCTGCTCGGCCCACCCATGATTTGCCTCTTTTAAGCATGACACCCTTCCCTGTGTTGAGCTCACGGTGCAATGGATACTCTTTATGTGTACTAATCTTCAGGTATGCTCGAGCCCTCCACATCTTGATTCTGTCATCCATGGTTGGAAAGTTGAGAAGATTGCTACACAGAGAGTGTCCATCGTACACCCCAAGATAATGTGTATAGCTTCATTCAGTATTTTCTCCAGCTTGTCAATTTGTGTCGTACTGACAGTAAGAATTGCAAGAGCATACTCGATTGGTGCGAGGTCTAGTCCCTGGAACAGAAGAGTAAGTAGCCTCTGCTCGATGTTGGCAGCTGCCATGACCTTCAAGGCGGCTAATCCTTTGCGGGATTTTGTTATCACACGGTGGACGTGGTCTCGAAAGCACATGCTGCGATCAAACTTAACTCCGAGGTATGTCATCAACTTGTCCCTGGTCACCTAATCAGCTCCCATTCGTATCACCGGCGCTTCCGTGTTACCGATATGATTGTTAAGTGAGAACCATGCATTTATGCTTTATTAGGATTAACTAATGCACCTGATACTCCACACCATGAATATATGCGATCGAGTTCGTCTTGCATTGTGGAAGCAATTTCACTTCTGTCTCTTCCCTCTCGATATACCAGAATATCATCAGCAAAAGTCATAGTTCTTCCCCTTCCATCCAGCTGTTGTTCCGTGATCGTTATTGTGAACACATTAAATAGAACTGGTGACAATGGTGAGCCTTGTGGCAGCCCAAGAAAAATGGATGTTGGCTCGGATGACCAACTTTCACATTTGAGTATCACCTTCCTTTGAAATAGTGTTGCAGCATCCATTTAATGAGGAAGGGGTTCACCGCCAGTTTAAGAAGCATATGTATGAGGTATTCAAATGGTACCCTGTTGTATGCATCCTCGAGATCTATAGCAGCAGCACATGTCTCCTCTCGTCTGTGGAAGCCTTCGAAGACGTCATAGGTAAAGACTGCCGCATTGAGCCATGTCTCTTTATTATATCTATAACCTCCGAGTGTTGGTGGAAATGCGCATTTCTGTTCAAGGTTACAGGTGAGGACACGGGCAACTATTTTCTCCAGTAGCTTGTCCCCGGTGTTCTGCATCGTGATGATTCTATTGGCACTGATCTGAGAATGGTCCTTGTTTGGCTTCGGTAGCGGTAGTAAGTAGCTGTGTAGCCACTCCTCCTTAATCTGGCCACTCCGAATACTGGATTCTCATTGGCCAGTTTTGTCAAGTCGTCGTCAGCTAAATCGCCTATGTCGCCGTACCGAACACTATCTGGACCAGGAGCAGTGTTGAGTGACCTTTTAAGTGTTTAGGCAAAATGGTATCGGTTGTGATTGTGAGATCCTCTTCCAGCACTACATCCTTACACAATTCTGACAGCGAGCCCCGTATCCTCATTCTTACAGCCTCATTTCTTTGGCCAGTCTTCCCATTGTAGCGGGCAAACAGGACCTTCCCTTTGCTTTCATCAGATGTGTTCTATTATCTGGCGTGTGCTCTGGAAGTCTGGTATGCCTCTATGCCATTTTGTGTCATTCATGCTTTGATGAAGGCGCCAGAATGTGGCGAGCGATTTTTCAGAGAACACTTTTTTATGGAAATCATCACACTTGGCATCCTTAGCCTGCTTAGCACACAGTTTAAAGTGCATCATTTTGTGGTCGGCCTCTTCTTTCAGACGCTTTAAGAGTAGGGTGACCATTCGTCTCCGATTTCCGGGACAGTCCCCGGAATCCGGAATGTAGAAGTTGTCCCCGAAAGAAATTGTCCCCGATTTCAGTGAATAAATAAATGTTCATACACGGAATCGGCCCTCTTTTAAAGTAATCACTTGGACTGGGACGTTACTGAGTTGTGTTTCTTTATCCCAGACTGAGCGGCATTAGCAAGAAGATAAAAGAGAAGACTTGGGCGCGTTGTGTCGGAGATAGCTCTTTGAACTCTTGAAGCGCGGTGCTACGTCACTTCTATTCCCACCACTCACTTCTATTGGGATGGGTTTAATTTTTTTAAAAAGCAGACACTCTCTCTCCCCCCACCCCTGCCTTTCCGGACATCTCCCGCCAAAGTATCTCGCCAAAGTCGCCAACAGTAAAAACTAACATTAATTTATCGTGTGAAAGCTTCAGTGAAAAACTTGATTCAAATCATGAGATCTTGAGAAAGATACACTCAAAAAACAAGTATCACGCCGAGGCAACAACCTCTTCAGTATAAATAAGGTACTGTAAACATTACTTTAATACTGCAATTGATATTTTTATGTTGTTAAAAAAATTTAGTTAATTTTAAATATTTTTTTATTATTGAGAAACACAACTAGCTCTTGTAATGTCATTAAGTGCGTGTATCGCATAAGTCGAGTACCGTGAGTATTAACAAAAATAAAATCAAACAGCAAATGAACAGTTATTATGAAATTTAAAGTTATCTTTTTTTTGCATCTACAAAATTTCTTGCGCACACACAGTCACACACCCACCCACACATATTATAAATAAATATATATATATGTATACACACACACACACACACACACACACACATATATATATATATATATATATATATATATATATATATATATATATATATATATATCGTTCGTCCCCGATTTTGTGGGACAGTCTCAGAAATAGGCAAAAAAACCCTCTGAAATGTAAAAAATATGACAAATGTCCCCAGAAACCATGGGAAAAAAATGGTCACCCTATTTAAGAGCTCATGTTGTGTTCTTCCATTCCTTCTGGCTTTCTGCCATGTCTTGACTATTAGTCTCTTGTTCTGTCATGCTTCTTCGACTTCTGTGTTCCGCCAGGGCGGTAGCATCCATCTCTCCTGCGAGGGGCGTTCTGTTTCCTATGTCTGATTTTGCTAATGACGTCCTGGTCTGTGTTCTTATAGAGGAATGTGTGAAGCTTGCTTTTCTGGCTTCTATATCTACCTTTCTCAATTAGAAGGATACATGGATAGTGATCACTTCTGTGGAATCTCAATACACTTCACCTGCAAACCGATGCAAAGGTAGAAGACACCAGTGCCAGGTCTAAAACTATCTGAGTCCCCTGTTCCAGTGGCCATACTGGTTGCCCTTCCATCATTCAAGCACACTAAATCGACCGACACCAGAGCGTTCTCTATGTCTTCCCCCCTGTTGACTATGACGTTACCCCCACTGGTTGCCTCTAGTATTAAAGTCTCCACAGAAAATGACATTCTCTTCCTCGAATGCAAAGAGATTCTGCCATTGTTGTGTGTCACCTTCCCATTACAGGCATACACATTTACAACCACGAAAGGAAATGGGATATGCACTCTGACTGCATGTACATGCATTTCTGCATTGTCCCACGCAGACATATCAACCTCAGTTGCCACCATGTTGTTTCGCACAAGGATGGCCTGTCCAAGGTGTCGCCTATTGTAGAAATAATGAAATCCATGGGCACTAACTGTCCTATCACCAAGAAGTGTTTCTTGCAAAATCATATCGGCGCCACACACTAGCTTATCAAGTATGGGACGTTGTTGATTTATAGATGAGTGTCCAGGGATGAAAATTAAACAGATCCCAGGCAGTTCTGAACTCTTTAGTGGCACCAATCACCACCTTTGAGTCCAATCTCATTCCATTTTCCTAAGCATGCTCATCGAAACACATAGAAAACATATTTGATTAAAAGGTTGTGCTTCTAGCCAGGCCATCACTTTAGTTACTGCCAGATCTCTATGCACCAACAAATGAAGATATTGATGTAAAAAAATCCCTATTTTACTACTGATTTATATATACCATCAACAGAAAACCGAAGCATGACATCATCATTCGTGATGGATGACTTTGTTGTTATCATCTCCTACTTTGGCAATAAAGTCATCCATCACGAATGATGTCATGTTTTCTGTTGATGATATCTATTGGAAGGAATTGGAAGGAATTGAAAGAAACAGGAGATCACAGTTTAGGAAATCATGAATCAAAATGGAGAGAGATTGATAGAATTATGAGAATTATCAAACTTTGTAATAATTAACATCTTTTTTACCTATATAGACATTCATTAAAATATCATCCCTTTAACCCATATAGACATTCATAAAAATAACATATTTTAACCCATATAGACATTCATAAAAATAATGTGGAACTCTCCTGATAAGACTAATAAAAATCAAATAGACCATTTCTGCATAAACACAAGGTTGCACTCATCAATCCAAGATGCCAGAGCATACAGCAGACATCAGCAGTGATAATAATTTCTGCATTACCAAATTGATAATGTGAAAAGGAGATATGAGATTGTAACAACTGGTGAAGACACTAATATCTATGCCTGGTAAGCTCTTCAGCAGCATGATAATAGAAAGATTGAAGAAGTCAGTAGATTGAAAAAAATCTAGAGAGCAATCGGAATCCAGACATCGGCCGTGTGTTAATTAAGCAAAAATAGAACGACTCAACAATGTTTCTGGCCAAATAGGCCTCCAACAACAGATGAACATGACCAAAATGAAAGTCCTGGATATTACCAACATATCTATCTATTGACCTTTCGAGCCGTAACCGGCCCATAGGGCGTAGACCAAGATACACCTTCTCCTATATGAATTTTTTGTTCTAGCTGTTTTCTTTTAACGATATTTTATCAAATCTCGCCATCTGTCTCTGTTCTGTGCAAGCAGTTCTATCTCATTGAGGGAGCCGATTCCTGCTGCTCTTGCCTCTCTCATCAATGTTCTTCTCAGTGTCTCCCTGGGTCTTCCTCATTTTCTTTTACCTGTTGTTTCCCATATGAGAGCTTGCTTTGCTATTCGATTATTATCTCTTCTCATCACATGTCCAACATATGACCATCGTCTTTTCTTTATTACTGAAGATATTAGTGGTTGATTGGCGATTTCTCTAATTTCCTCGTTTGTTTTGAATTCGTTCCATGCTATACCAAGTATTTTATGGCCGAAAAAACTATCACTACTATCTACTGCTAATTTACACATTCTGTATCAGGTCTACGTTTCATTAGCAACATCGTTTTTACGATAGCGGCTTGTTAAACCTCTGATCAACGGTTACATAGCCTCTGATATAATAATCAACAATAAATTGTATACACATTTACAGATTTTACCACAAGGTAGTAAAATGTCCAGAGATGGAGACATAACATCAGAAATCATGATATGCATGCTACTAGCATTAAATACTTTCAACAAACTGACGAGCATCTAGATAACCAAAGTATTCAGAAAATATACAAAACTTCAGGCTTGTTGCAGGAGCTACTGAGTTAAGTGCTCTGTGCACACCGTGAGCTGTGTGTCTCATCCGTTTTGATCATGTTTCGATATTCCAATTGTTTGCGATGAATGATGATATCATATGACAGGGAACAGTTGGCTGTGTTCAATTTCTGCGCAGTTTCGCCTTATGTCTTTTGGCGTGTGCTGAGACTGCAATGATAGGGACTACAGTTACCTTTCTTTGCTTGGGAGATGAGATATTAATTCGGATGATTACGCTGGCACGGGCGGTTGAGCAATTATGGATTTTAATTCGTTTGCAGTGATACCGGGGCCTTCCATCACAAATAACAAAACTTCAATTGTTCAATTCCTGTGTGAAACCAGTACTAACATATGAATGTCAAAACTGGAGATCCACCAAGACTTTAGACAAGAAATTAAATGTCTTTAAAAACAAATGTCTTTGTTTGATCTCAAATATAAGCTGGAAAGAATATATTTCAAACGAACTGATAAGGGATGATTCTAAATAAGAATATGTTGAGCCATAAAGGCAAAAGGCATTAGAAATACATCAGTCTTGTGTTGATAATGAATGAAGAAAGACATCTCCATCAGGTATACATGTGGAAACTATCTGGTAAATAAAAATAAGACAGAACAAGAGAATCGCTACTCAGAATTACAATGGAAGGTTCAACCATGGAACTAAGAAACAACCAAGAACTAGCAGGAAATCATCAATCATAGAGAACTATGACTTCTGGCCTATGTACCATCTTGTGTCCAGGAGAAAAATAAATTATCGCTATGGTCAAACTACTTGTAGTTCCTGCAACAGGACTGCTCTCCTTATTTACAGTTATTCCTTTGATTGACAGGAGCCGTAAAGGCTTGCATGCTTTGACTGTGTCGAACAACTGACGCATCAGTGTAGATGACTGCCAAACCCTCAGGTGAATTTTCATAGATCAATACATGCACCTCCCCTTCCACATCTACAGGATTTCATTGTTTGAATTCTCTGTTCAATGTGATGCAAACAAAAGAGAACGTAGAGCACTGCTGATACCTATACTCACTAGAGCACTGCTAGCACCTGCACCCGCTAGAGCACTGCTGATACCTATACTCACTAGAGCACTGCTAGCACCTGCACCCGCTAGAGCACTGCTGATACCTATACTCACTAGAGCACTGCTAGCACCTGCACCCGCTAGAGCACTGCTAGCACCTGCACCCGCTAGAGCACTGCTAGCACCTGCACCCGCTAGAGCACTGCTAGCACCTGCGCTCGCTAGAGCACTGTTGGTACCTGTACCCACTAGAGCACTGCTGATACCTGTACTCACTAGAGCACTGCTGATACCTGTACCCACTAGAGCACTGCTGATACCTGTACTCACTAGAGCACTGTTGGTAGCTGTACCCACTAGAGCACTGCTGATACCTATACTCACTAGAGCACTGCTAGCACCTGCACCCGCTAGAGCACTGCTAGCACCTGCACCCGCTAGAGCACTGTTGGTAGCTGTACCCACTAGAGCACTGCTGATACCTGTACTCACTAGAGCACTGCTAGCACCTGCACCCGCTAGAGCACTGCTAGCACCTGCACCCGCTAGAGCACTGCTAGCACCTGCACCCGCTAGAGCACTGCTGATACCTGTACCCACTAGAGCACTGCTGGTACCTGTACTCACTAGAGCACTGCTAGCACCTGCACCCGCTAGAGCACTGTTGGTACCTGTACCCACTAGAGCACTGCTGATACCTGTACTCACTAGAGCACTGTTGGTACCTGTACCCACTAGAGCACTGCTGATACCTGTACTCACTAGAGCACTGTTGGTAGCTGTACCCACTAGAGCACTGCTGATACCTGTACTCACTAGAGCACTGTTGGTAGCTGTACCCACTAGAGCACTGTTGGTAGCTGTACCCACCAGAGCACTGTTGGTGAAGCAGTGAGTATAAGGTGGGGGACAAATGGGGGAGTGTATGGGAGAATTTGAGGGGAGAGTGAGAAGGTGTTAACTAAAAAGAGAATCAGCGAGTCCACGGAGAAAGGTGATTAGTAATTAAGAGAATAGAAAAACATCGAATAGCACGGGAAAGAATAAGACGCAATTAGGAGTGAGGTTGAAATGTAAAACGGGGTATGATAAGTCGAAAGGAGGAAAGTGAGGAAGAATGATAGGTTGGGAAGTCAGTCGAGCTAAAACGAGTGCTCAGTGCGGACGGTTTTATTGTTGTTTGGCAAACCGGTACCGTGAGCATAGCGAGTTGTGGTGCCCATTAGGGGTTAGAGTTAGTTGGGGTACGGCGGTCGAGTAACACGGACCGTGTTGCAGATTCATGGACAGCCATGATTGTGTTAGAATAAGGAGTTCTGAAACTCGAAACCAACGACCAATGTAGGGCTAGTGAGCTAGATAGAGTTCACAGATTCATGGACAGTCAGAATTGTGTTAGAATAAGGAGTTATGAAACTCAAAGCCAACGAACAGCGTAGGGCTAGTGAGCTAGGTAGAGTTCACAGATTCATGGACATTAGAATTGTGTTAGAATCGGGAGTTATGAAACTCTAAGCCAACGAACAGTGTAGGGCTAGTAAGCTAGAGAGAGTTCACAGATTCATGGACAGTCAGAATTGTGTTAGTGTCAGGAGTTAACTCTAAGACAACGAACGATTTACATGATGGGAAGCTAGACAGCTTTCACAAATTCATGCTCAAAGATGAATACAATGTTATAGTGTAGTTGCTGCATCCAGACGCAACGAACAAAGTAGGTGGGAGGAAGATAGACAGCTTTAGTAGAAGTTCAGGCTCAGTGATGAGTGTGAGCTTAGAATTTAGTTGTGAAACACAGTAGCAACGAACAATTTACTTGACAGGGAGCTAGACAGCTTCACAACTTCATGCTCAATGATGAATACAATGTGGTAATGTAGTTGCGGCATCCAGACGCAACGAACAAAGTAGGTGACAGGAAGAGAGACAACTTGAGCTAGTTTAGGCTCATTGATGAGCACAACATTAAAGGTAGTTGTAGGTTCCGAACCAACGTGGGTGCTGGCAAAGACACGAGTAGACAACAGTGGAGAGCCAGCAGCATCGACCAGTGGCCTACCAAGTGAAGGGGTCATTTGGACTTTAGTGTGGGGAGTCAGAGGCGGGGCATGTGGGCACCTTGTGGTTGCCATACAATGTGAGAAGGGCCTCTGAGACACATGCTGTGGGTGTGTTTGTGTAATTGTGATGCGAGGTGGAAATTCTTGCAAATAAACCTCGAGTGTATATGTTACCAGGTGTTCATTAACTATTTCCTAGCATGCAATATGTATACGTCTGTGCCTAGTGAAGAACGAAACTGGGTGGGCCACCAAGAACAGGCCAGTGAAGCAGAGGCAGTTGTCACATTGAACAGCGCGAAGTACCAGAGTATACAACCACATCGATCAAGGGAGGAGGGGGGGGGCAATCAGCAGCCCGGCCCTTAGCCGACCTGACGGGTGTCAGTACCGAGAGGGCAGTGCAGCGCCAGTGCAGTGTCCAGGCAAGGCGAGCTTCAAGATTAACCAACGAATAGGTCAACCCGTACGGAACGGGGACCGGACTGTATCAAGACGAGCTGTCTGGGGCAAGACGCCACCGGCAATCTACGTGCCTGCAACGCCACAACAGCGTTGAGGTCAAGGGTGGTCAATTCGAGCATAAGTTCTAGTTGAGGTCAGCAGGCTACAGAGTGCTGTGTGATTAAGAGCGCTTACTGGTATATTGGTACCTGTATCCACTAGAGCACTGCTGATAACTGTACCAACTAGAGCACTGTTGGCACCTGCACCCACTAGAGCACTGCTGGCACCTGTACCCACGAGAGCCCTTCTGGCACCTGTACCCACTAGAGCACTGTTAGTACCTGTACCCACTAGAACACTGCTGGTGCCTGTACCCACTAGAGCACTGCTTTTACCTGTACCCATCAGAGCACTGTTGGCATCCACTAGAGAACTGCTGACACCTGTACCCACTAGAGAACTGCTGACACCTGTACCCACTAGAGAACTGCTGACACCTGTACCCACTAGAGAACTGCTGACACCTGTACCCACTAGTGAACTGCTGACACCTGTACCCACTAGAGCACTGCTGGTATCTGTACCCACTAGAGCATTGCTGGTACCTGTAACCACTAGAGCACTGCTGGTACTTGTAACCACTAGAGCACTGCTGGTATCTGTACCCACTAGAGCACTGCTGGTATCTGTACCCACTAGAGCACTGCTGATACCTGTACCCACTAGAGTACTGCTGGTATCTGTACCCACTAGAGCACTGCTGGTATCTGTACCCACTAGAGCACTGCTGGTATCTGTACCCACTAGAGCACTGCTGATACCTGTAACCACTAGAGCACTGCTGGCACCTGTACCCACTAGAGCACTGCTGATACCTGTAACCACTAGAGCACTGCTGATACCCGTAACCACTAGAGCACTGCTGGTATCTGTACCCACTAGAGCACTGTTGGTATCTGCACCCACTATAGCACTGTTGGTATCTGCACCCACTATAGCACTGTTGGCACCTGCACCTACTAGAGCACTGCTGGTACATGTACCCACTAGAGCACTGCTGATACCTGTACCCACTAGAGCACTTTTGGCACCTGCACCCACTGGAGCACTGCTGGCACCTGTACCCACTAGAGCACTGCTGGCACCTGTACCCACTAAAGCACTGCTGGTATCTGCACCTACTATAGCACTGTTGGCACCTGTACCCACTAGAGCACTGCTGGTATCTGCACCTACTATAGCACTGTTGGCACCTGTACCCACTAAAACACTGCTGGTATCTACACTACTATAGCACTGTTGGCACCTGTACCCACTAAAGCACTGCTGGTATCTGCACCTACTATAGCACTGTTGGCACCTGTACCCACTAGAGCACTGCTGGCACCTGTACCCACTAAAGCACTGCTGGTATCTGCACCTACTATAGCACTGCTGGCACCTGTACCCACTAGAGCACTGCTGGCACCTGTACCCACTAAAGCACTGCTGGTATCTGCACCTACTATAGCACTGCTGGTATCTGCACCCACTATAGCACTGTTGGCACCTGTACCCACTAGAGCACTGCTGGCATCTGTACCCACTAGAGCACTGCTGGCACCTGTACCCACTAGAGCACTGCTGGCACCTGTACCCACTAGAGCACTGCTGGTACCTGTACCCACTAGAGCACTGCTGGTATCTGCACGTACTATAGCACTGTTGGCAACTGCACCCACTAGAGCACTGCTGGCATCTGCACCCACTAGAGCACTGATGGTATCTGCACCCACTATAGCACTGCTGGTACCTGCACCCACTCTTTTATGGTTCATTAAACCCCCCCCCCATCCGGGGCATATCCACTGAACAGTGCCTTTGTATTATATTGTCTATTCAATCCGCCACCGGCAATCTACGTGCCTGCAACGCCACAACAAGCGTTGAGGTCAAGGGTGGTCAATTCGAGCATAAGTTCTAGTTGAGGTCAGCAGGCTACAGAGTGCTGTGTGATTAAGAGCGCTTACTGGTATATTGGTACCTGTATCCACTAGAGCACTGCTGATAACTGTACCAACTAGAGCACTGTTGGCACCTGCACCCACTAGAGCACTGCTGGCACCTGTACCCACGAGAGCACTTCTGGCACCTGTACCCACTAGAGCACTGTTAGTACCTGTACCCACTAGAACACTGCTGGTGCCTGTACCCACTAGAGCACTGCTGATAACTGTACCAGCTACAGCACTGTTGGCACCTGCACCCACTAGAGCACTGCTGGCACCTGTACCCACGAGAGCACTTCTGGCACCTGTACCCACTAGAGCACTGTTAGTACCTGTACCCACTAGAACACTGCTGGTGCCTGTACCCACTAGAGCACTGCTGATAACTGTACCAACTACAGCACTGTTGGCACCTGCACCCACTAGAGCACTGCTGGCACCTGTACCCACGAGAGCACTTCTGGCACCTGTACCCACTAGAGCACTGTTAGTACCTGTACCTACTAGAACACTGCTGGTGCCTGTACCCACTAGAGCACTGCTTTTACCTGTACCCATCAGAGCACTGTTGGCATCCACTAGAGAACTGCTGACACCTGTACCCACTAGAGAACTGCTGACACCTGTACCCACTAGAGAACTGCTGACACCTGTACCCACTAGAGAACTGCTGACACCTGTACCCACTAGAGAACTGCTGACACCTGTACCCACTAGAGAACTGCTGACACCTGTACCCACTAGAGAACTGCTGACACCTGTACCCACTAGAGAACTGCTGACACCTGTACCCACTAGAGAACTGCTGACACCTGTACCCACTAGAGAACTGCTGACACCTGTACCCACTAGAACACTGCTGGTACCTGTACCCACTAGAACACTGCTGGTACCTGTACCCACTAGAGAACTGCTGACACCTGTACCCACTAGAGCACTGCTGGTACCTGTACCCACTAGAGCACTGCTGGTACCTGTACCCACTAGAGCACTGCTGGTACCTGTACCCACTAGAGCACTGCTGATACATGTACCCACTAGAGCACTGTTGGTACCTATACCCACTAGAGCACTGCTGATACATGTACCCACTAGAGTACTGCTGGTACCTGTACCCACTAGAGCACTGCTGATACATGTACCCACTAGAGTACTGCTGATACCTGTACCCACTAGAGCACTGCTGATACATGTACCCACTAGAGCACTGTTGGTACCTGTACCCACTAGAGCACTGCTGATACATGTACCCACTAGAGTACTGCTGGTACCTGTACCCACTAGAGCACTGCTGATACATGTACCCACTAGAGCACTGCTGATACATGTACCCACTAGAGCACTGCTGGTACCTGTACCCACTAGAGTACTGCTGGTACCTGTACCCACTAGAGCACTGCTGATACATGTACCCACTAGAGCACTGTTGGTACCTGTAGCCACTACAGCACTGCTGATACCTGTACCCACTAGAGCACTGCTGATACATGTACCCACTAGTGCACTGCTGATACATGTACCCACTAGAGTACTGCTGGTACCTGTACTCACTAGAGTACTGCTGGTATCTGTACCCACTAGAGCACTGCTGGTATCTGTAACCACTAGAACACTGCTGGTATCTGCACCCACTAGAGCACTGCTGGTATCTGTACCCACTAGAGCATTGCTGGTACCTGTAACCACTAGAGCACTGCTGGTATCTATACCCACTAGAGCACTGCTGGTATCTGTACCCACTAGAGCATTGCTGGTACCTGTAACCACTAGAGCACTGCTGGTACCTGTAACCACTAGAACACTGCTGGTATCTGTACCCACTAGAGCACTGCTGGTATCTGTACCCACTAGAGCACTGCTGATACCTGTACCCACTAGAGCACTGCTGGTACCTGTACCCACTAGAGCACTGCTGGTATCTGTACCCACTAGAGCACTGCTGGTATCTGCACCTACTATAGCACTGCTGGTATCTGCACCCACTATAGCACTGTTGGCACCTGTACCCACTAGAGCACTGCTGGCATCTGTACCCACTAGAGCACTGCTGGCACCTGTACCCACTAGAGCACTGCTGGCACCTGTACCCACTAGAGCACTGCTGGTACCTGTACCCACTAGAGCACTGCTGGTATCTGCACCTACTATAGCACTGTTGGCAACTGCACCCACTAGAGCACTGCTGGCATCTGCACCCACTAGAGCACTGATGGTATCTGCACCCACTATAGCACTGCTGGTACCTGCACCCACTCTTTTATGGGTTCATTAAACCCCCCCCCCCCCATCCGGGGCATATCCACTGAACAGTGCCTTTGTATTATATTGTCTATTCAATCCGCCACCGGCAATCTACGTGCCTGCAACGCCACAACAAGCGTTGAGGTCAAGGGTGGTCAATTCGAGCATAAGTTCTAGTTGAGGTCAGCAGGCTACAGAGTGCTGTGTGATTAAGAGCGCTTACTGGTATATTGGTACCTGTATCCACTAGAGCACTGCTGATAACTGTACCAACTAGAGCACTGTTGGCACCTGCACCCACTAGAGCACTGCTGGCACCTGTACCCACGAGAGCACTTCTGGCACCTGTACCCACTAGAGCACTGTTAGTACCTGTACCCACTAGAACACTGCTGGTGCCTGTACCCACTAGAGCACTGCTGATAACTGTACCAACTACAGCACTGTTGGCACCTGCACCCACTAGAGCACTGCTGGCACCTGTACCCACGAGAGCACTTCTGGCACCTGTACCCACTAGAGCACTGTTAGTACCTGTACCCACTAGAACACTGCTGGTGCCTGTACCCACTAGAGCACTGCTGATAACTGTACCAACTACAGCACTGTTGGCACCTGCACCCACTAGAGCACTGCTGGCACCTGTACCCACGAGAGCACTTCTGGCACCTGTACCCACTAGAGCACTGCTGGTACCTGTACCCACTAGAGCACTGCTGGTATCTGTACCCACTAGAGCACTGCTGGTATCTGCACCTACTATAGCACTGCTGGTATCTGCACCCACTATAGCACTGTTGGCACCTGTACCCACTAGAGCACTGCTGGCATCTGTACCCACTAGAGCACTGCTGGCACCTGTACCCACTAGAGCACTGCTGGCACCTGTACCCACTAGAGCACTGCTGGTACCTGTACCCACTAGAGCACTGCTGGTATCTGCACCTACTATAGCACTGTTGGCAACTGCACCCACTAGAGCACTGCTGGCATCTGCACCCACTAGAGCACTGATGGTATCTGCACCCACTATAGCACTGCTGGTACTTGCACCCACTCTTTTATGGGTTCATTAACCCCCCCCCCCCCCCATCCGGGGCATATCCACTGAACAGTGCCTTTGTATTATATTGTCTATTCAATCCAAGCTAAGGACTGCAAACAGGGCACAAGTAATTAAATAAAAATACTGACATTACTGTTGTTCATGAAACTTGACACAGGTGCCAATAAGGTGCCACACCAACCATCTAACTTCTGATCAAGCCTCTCATTCTCATATATATATTCTTGCATTCATGCACACACATGTGTTACACACAAAGAACAATAGGTTTGTTGTTCTAAATGGATTATATAATGAAATAAATAACTAAAATGATACACAGAATCATCATTTTAACATAATTTTTAGCATATGTAGTCAATGATACTGTACATCACTACTGTGCACATACCTGGAATTATTGTTTTACACCTGTTTTTAAAAATATTTTCTGGTCTCAATGCTGTTGTACTTTCATCCCTTTCAATTGTTGTTGACAATAACTTGAGAATCTAGGGATTAAAACAAATGATCACATATGTTATACTGTTTATCACACTAATTGTAGTTGTAGTTATTTGAAGACTATCACGACAAACGAATTCAAATCCATAATTGCTCAACCACCCGTGCCAGTGGAATCATCCGAATTAACATCTCATCTCATTGAAAGATCTAAACAAAGAAAGGCAGATGTAGTCTCCATCATAGCAGCTACAGCACGTGTCAAAAGGCATAAAACGTAACTGCACTGAAAGTGAACGCAATTGAACTGTCCTTCATCATACGATATCAGCATTCATCGTAAGCAATCAGAATATCGAAACATGATCCGGATAAAAAAAAAACACGGCTCACTGTGTGCACAGAGCACAAAACCCAGTAGCTCCGGCAGCAATAAAATTAAAATTAAAAAGAATTAAAACAAATGATCACAAACGTTACACTGTTTGTCACTAGTCTACTACTTGTCATCTCTTGCTAATGGTCTACAACATTTGGCAGCTGTAGCAATGAGATTTAAAGTGCTAACCTCTAGCTCAAAATTCCAAATCAAATCACAAGTGATATGATTGGTTTATTTCAGTGAAATCTGATCTCAGTGTCAAGAAGCTTTAAAGTAAAGAAGACTTTACCATGTTTTTAATTTCTTCACTTTCTTTAAGTAAATAAGTTTTGCATACAATGAAGTCCTTTCTTTTTCTTGGAGATGTAGTCAGTTCTTAAAGCAGAGACAGGAGGATATGATTTGTTGGATGCATCATGTGTTTGTTTGAAATGCCTTTCCAGGTTGTATTTTTTGGAACTGCTACAGTCATTGAACAGATCAAACAAATCGGTTTCAAAACACTTCCAATGTAAAGAGAGACTGTTCTTCCCATTCTTCGTTAAATGCTCGGACATCCACTTCACTTTCACTTTTTCTCTTTGACGAACCATGCTTGCTTAAAGCCATCTTAATTATCACTAACTGCTAGCACAGTACAACACAACACAACACAAACTGCAATAGAGTGTACCAACCTCTCAAAGAAAAAATAATATAGTGACAATTATTTAGAATCAAACAGGTAAGACTGCGCCATTTGTTGCAAGAAATATTACTAACAAACTACACCACAAAATTCACTGCAAATTACAAAATAAGAAATAGAAAGATTAATAATAAACTACATTTCGACTTATTCAATCTAAAATTCACAAATAGTGAAGAATTATCATTTTTTTAATTGTTATATCTCCCTAATGACTAGACCAAGAAATGTCCAGAGTGGCTCAAACGGAAGATCAACATTAAATGTATTTCTGGGTCAATTCAAACCAAGGCTAGGCCTATCAATAATGCATTTAATGGAAGATTTCAGAGACCAGTAACAATGTCAAACTAACAGTGCCTTGACATAAGGCAGGTTGTACTTGAAAATCGGCTTCTATGAATTGCAGTCAGATAGAGATAAACAGGTTTACATTGGATCTTGAGCTAACGGTGGGTCAATCAAAATGGGCCATTACTTGGCCCGTGGGCCTAGATTTGGCCACCACGGGCTTAAGAGAATGGCTTGGCAGAATGTCAACAACAGAAATGATAAATAACTGCCAAGATCGAAAGTTGTGGAGAGACATGATCACCTACGCCAACACGCATGATACTTGATGATGAGTTCTAATATGAGTACCTTAGTAATGCTATAAAAATGTTATTGTTATTGAGTTATTTGCGGGTCATCATCATTGCACTCCGAACATGTCCATAGGTGCTCAGATCCCCTCCTCAGCAATTCCCTCAGTGTCCAGCGACTGACGACTCCAGGTCTATGTTGGTTGATAAGTCTTCTTATACGGCAACTAAGTTTCTCATTTCTGGCTGTGCCCATCTTAACTCCCATTTCCATCATCCGAAGAAGTGACGTGGATCTGTGTTTGTCGAAGTCCCGTGCTCTTCCCACATCTCGGAGGGCATTGATGATGTCAGCCCGATCCATTGGTTGTCAGTCCTCAACGACAGCACAGCTAGCCAACCTGTCCGCTCTTTCATTTCCCCGTACTCCTGCATGTCCAGGGACATAGACAAAGGTGACCTTACGTATTTTGGATTTCTGCAACGACTCTACCCATTGCATGCGTATAGAGCCCGTCTCCACTTTTTTTTTTATCATGCTCATCGAATCACTCAGTATACATGCGTGGGTGTAGTCTTGTCACTCTAACCATTTGAATGCCTTGGTTACTGCCATCACCTCCATTGTCATGCTACTCGTGGTCATAACGTATGCACCACTGTCTTCCTTGACTATTCTGCCTGCCGAGCGTGCTGTAAATGCCCATGCACTTCTTTGGTGTCGTCTTACAGATCCGTCTGTATAGATGACTGCATCTTTCTCATCGGTGTTATCGCAAATGAGACCTTTGACCTCAGCATTAACCACGACCGGGTTCTGTTTCCTACTTTTCCTGTCGAGTGTGACAATACACGAGAAAGTCCCCTTGGATGACGTAGGAACCGGTATCCACTCCTCACCAACGCTTATATTGGTAAGCCCACAGACCTGTTTGATGACATCTTCTGCTTGGCCCACCCATGATTTGCCTCTTTTTAACCTGGCACCTTTCCCTGTGTTGAGCACATGGTGCAATGGATGCTCTTTATCTGTACTAATCTTCAGGTATGCTTGTGCTCTCCAGATCTTGATTCTGTCATCCATGGTTGGAAAGTCAAGAAGATACCTCATTGCTACACAGGGAGTGTCCCTTGTACATCCCAAGATAATGCGCATGGCTTCATTTTGTATTTTGTCCAGCCTATCAATTTTAGTCGTACTGACAGTAAGAATTGCCAGGGCATACTCGATTGGTGCGAGGACCAATCCCTGGAACAGAAGAGTAAGTAGCCTCTGCTCGATGTTGGCGCTGCCAGAACCTTCAAGGCAGCTAATCCTTTGCGGGATTTTGTTATCACATGGTCGACGTGGTCCCGAAAACACAGGCTGCAATCAAACTTAACTCTGAGGTGTGTCATCAACTTGTCCCTGATCACCTCATCAGCTCCCATTCGTACTACCGGTGTGGTCGTATTAACGATATGATTGTTAAGGGAGAACCATGAAACTGATGCTTTATTAGGATTAACCAATGCACCTGAAACCCCACACCAGGAAGAAATGCGATCGAGTTCGTCTTGCATTGTGGAGGCGATTCCCCGTCTGTCTCTTCCCTGTCGATATACCAGAATATCATCAGCAAAAGTCATAGTTCTTCCCCTCCCATCCAACTGTTGTACCGTGATCGTTATTGTGTACACGTTAAATAGAACTGGTGACAATGGTGAACCTTGTGGCAGCCCTGGACAAATGGATGTAGGCTCGGAAGACCAACTTCCACATCTGAGTATCACCTTCCTCTGAAACAGTGCCGCGGCGATCCATCTAATGAGGAATGGGTGCACCGCCAGTTTGAGGAGCATATACATGAGATATTCAAATGGTACCCGGTTGTATGCATCCTCCAGATCTATAGCAGCAGCACGTGTTTCCTCTCGTCTGTGGAAGCCTTCGAAGACGTCATAGGCAAAGACTGCCGCATTGAGCCATGTCTCTTTGTTAAATCTATAACCTAATATATAGAGTGTGGGTGGGAATGCACGTTTCTGTTCAAGGTGAGGACACGGGCAACTATTTTCTCCAGCAGCTTGCCCGCAGTGTTCTGCATTGTGATGATTCTGTAGGCACTGATATGAGAATGGTCCTTGTTTGGTTTCGATAGCGGTAGTAAGTAGCCGTGTAGCCACTCTGAATGCTGGCATTAAATTAAACTCATTTGTCAGTTTTGTCAAGTCGTCGTCAGCTAAATCGCGTACGGAACACCATATGGACCAGGAGCAGTGTTGTGTGACCTTTTAAGTGTCATGCAAATGGTATCGGTTGTGATTGTGAGATCTTCTTTCCTCACTACATCCTTACACAATTTTGACAGCGATCCCCGTATCCTCATTCTTACAGCCTCATTTCTTTGGTCCGTCTGCGCAATGTAGCGGGCAAGCAGGGCCTTCCCTTTGCTCTCATCAGATTTGTGCCATATCCGGCCTGTGCTCTGAAAGTCTGGTATGCCTCTGTGTCGTGTTGTGCCATTCATGCTCTGATGAAGGCGCCAGAATGTGGCTAACAATTTTTCTGAGCACACTTCTTTACAGAAGTCAACCCATCTGGCATCCTTAGCCTGCTTAGCGCATAGTTTAAAGTGCATCATTTTTGGTCGACCTCTACTTTCAGACGCTTCAAGAGCTCAGGTTGGGTTCTTCCATTCCTTCTGGCTTTCTGCCATGTCTTGACAGTTTGTCTCTTGCTCCGCCAAGCTTCCTCGACTTCTACGTTCCACCAGGGTGGCTGCGTCCATCTCTCCTGCCTCCTACGAGGGGCGCTCTGTTTCCTATGTCTGATTTTGCTAATGACGTCCTGGTCTGTTTTCTCGTAGTGGAATGTGTGGAGCTTTCTTTTCTGGCTTCTATTTCTGCTTTTCTCAATTAGGAGGACACATGGATAGTGATCACTTCCGTGGAACCCCAGTGCACTCCATCTGCAAACCGGTGCGAATGTGGATGACACCAGTGCCAAGTCTATGACACTATCAGAGTGGCCATTCTTGTTGCCCTTCCATCATTCAAGCACACTAAATCGACTGACACTAGTGCGTTCTCTATGTCTTCTCCCTGCTTGTTGGTTATGACGTTACCCCACTGGTTGTATCTAGCATTAAAGTCTGCGTAGAAAATGACGTTCTCTTCATCGAACTCAAAGAGATTCTGCCATTGTTGTGTGTTCACCTTCCCATTACAGGCATACACATTAACAATTACGAAATGAACTGATGTCTGCACCTTAACCGCATGTACCTGCAATTCTGCATTGTCCCACACAGACATATCAACCTCAGCTGCCACCATATTGTTGCGCACAAGGATAGCCTGCCCAAGGTGTCGTCTATTGTATAAACAATTAAAACCAGGAGTACTTACTGTCCTGTCACCAAGAAGAGTTTCTTGTAAAACCATTATATCGGCGCCGCACAGTAGCTTATCAAGAATGGGCCGTCGTTGATTTATGGACCCACAATTCCAATATGTAAGGCGCACATACTTTAGGCCTAGCCTCTCATACTTCGACAGTTTAATGCCACCACGCTTGCCCTGACGTGTTTTCCTTCTTCTAGGACTTCCGGGGAATATGGCGCCCTGTTCGTTGGCTTATTCAGAGGACTTACAGATAAGTGCTGATTTCCAGTGAACTTTTCTGTTTATTTGTTTGTTTTTATTGATATTTGAAGGGATCATGTGATTGTACGTGCTTTCTACTTGATGTAAATCACTTTCCTTCTTTTGATTCATTGCATTTTGTTACAATTTCCTTATTTAATCACTTATACTTATACTCATCTTTGTTGTTGATTGCGCTATTGAACGCGTAAAAAAATGCCGGTCTGTCATCAAGGACGCGTAATTCATTTAATTTGTAAAAGGCTCACAATGTATCCGCGTACTGCAGAGCTATTTACTGGAGTTGGCCAGTTTATAACGTGGAAACGGCTCTGGGCCGTGTGACTGAGTAAGTGCACGTGAGTCTAGACCATCCACAGCATGGATGTTCAGCGAGTATATCATCTATAAAAATCATGTAACTAAACTCATGATGAAAATACTCAAAGTATAAATAAAACATTATCTTTTCACTTATTGTTTGAACTAAAATTTTGCAGTTTTTCACTCAGCACGTAAAAAAAAAAATTAATTAGAAAGCACACCAGTCGTAACCAGTAAACTTCACATTGAATGGTAACTATTAAAAAATACTTATGTTAATTTAGATAATGTTAATTTAAATAATCACTGTCATTAGGGTAGTTTCCCATTATGCTGACAAATTCACACTATTAACATAATGAGTTTTCCATATGCTAAAAATTACAATTTTGTATTAAATATTAATTAGGCTAATTTATAGACACTTTTAAGTAAGTCTCAGACTTGACAGCTGTATTATGTGTATATTAATTTATGTTGTGAGGAAATTCTGATTTAACTAACTGCAAATATATAAACATAAGTAATAAGCAGTTTTTAAAGGAAAAAACACAGTTACTTGTTATAGTGTTTCTTGAATGCTATTCGCTCATCACACAAACTATCTAGCTGCACATAATTACCTATCAACTTGTGCTTTATCATCTAAACTGAATACCAGCACCAATGGACTGACATGCATTTGTTTAGCAACAAAACCTAGATGAAAAAACAGTAACTCACTTCAAATTGCTCCTCCAACTTGGTTTTTGATATATCAGCATCAAATAAACAGAGATCAGTGTACACTTCAGCAAAGGCATGACTTGATACAGTGGTATCTCCACAAATAAGAGCTTCTAGTAGGCAGTCATACACAAAAATATATTGTTCCTGAAAGGTAAGAAAATATGCATTTAGTAAATTTTAGTATAGAAATGAGCAAAAATCAAATTAAAGGACATAATTAAAATGAAAAGAGCTAAATTCTTTTTTTTTTGTTATGATAACAAAATAAAATATATGTTCTGAGATCTCCTGTGTAATCGTGCAAGAGATAGAGTGCTAATGGATTCCACTCAAGAACAATGGTGATGATAGTCCTAATTACAAAAACAAGTTAAGAAAAAAACATACCATCACCTGAAAAAATTACATTAATTAACAAATAATCCAGTAATCTATGTCTAAAATACTGAGCTACAACTGAACTGTTTGGTAACCAAAACATATCTTACCAAGGTCTGTACCATGTTCACTCTCTGTGTTCTCATGAGCTGAACAAAGTTATAGACATCTATTATACCCTCTGACTTGGCTTTCTCTAGTTGTGTATCTACAGCAATGTATGTTCCTGTGCGACCAACTCCAGCACTGAAATTATCAAATAAATTCATTAAATGATATTATGAACTCTGTGCATCAAATTAACAAAGTGGTAGTTGGCTAAATTAGTGAATGAAACTGATGGCTTGTTAACTATTTGTGAAAATGGGACTTGCCTGCCCTCATATTTGGACCAACAAGGCTCCAGTGTTCACCTAGCCTCTAAAATTGGTACCAGATATTTTTCTAGGAAGTAAGTGCTGCAAGTTGTGATACCGACCACATCACCCAAAAATGTGTTGTGATCATGGAAAAATATGGTCACTAACATCATGTATCCCTGCACACCTAGCAAGGCAACTTTTTATTTTTAATTCCTCATTTATGGAGCATGGACTGAGCAAAATGAGTGGAAGAAAGCATTTGTTGGTTCAACAGATGTAATGGTGTCTACATGCTGTGGAGTATCCTGAGTATATCAAGGCACAGAATGTCAGAGTCATCCACTGTATCTGTGTTCATCTCTAGATGCCTTGCAATGCTACTGGATTCAGATAGACACAAGCAAGAGTGTGAAGTTGATGATTTGTGCAACTTTTTCTTAGTTTAATCTAATTCACTTTTCATTTTTTTAATCCACTATTTTGGACACAACTGATTTCCATGATGATGCTCTTTATCTGCACTTATCTTCAGGTAACCTCATGCCCTCCAGATCTTGATCCTATTATCCATGGTTGGAAAGTCAAGAAGATACCACATTGCAGAAAGGGAGTGTCCCTTGTACACCCCAAGATAATACACATAGTTTCATTCTGTATTTTCTCTAGCCTGTCAATTTGTGTCGTGCTGACAGTAAGAGTTGCTAGAGCATACTCAATTGGTGGGAGGACTAGTCCCTGGCACTGAAGGCTAAATAACCTGTGCTCATGCTGGTTTAACCAGCTCTATGCTGGTTTTCAAGTAAGCAGTTTTTTTGTCTGATGCTATCTTTATTAAATTTTTAATTCAGAATTAATGGAATTAAAAACAGAAAAGACATTTAGGGTTTTTGGACCTTCATGAACCTCTGTGAATTTATTGCCTTGGTCACTCAGGTATTAGCAGCAGTTAAAGAGCTGCCAGACTGCTTATAAAGTACCTTCGGAGATTGACAAGTAAGATATAATGAAGTCTCTTTATGATTGTTTAATGGAGAGTGACGAGATAGTGGATGAAAGCACAAATACGTGACTTTGAGAGTGAAAATAAAACTAGGTGCACATAGGATAAGGTAAGTGAAAAATTCTGACTGTGTATAGCCAGCAAGCTACATGAACTCTTAATGTGCATACTTTACATCATCTATAGGGAAAAATCTGGTACTTTGGGTCTGTTTTGAGCACAGTAGAGTCGATTTAAAAAAATCATCATCATCATCAAATACCGTGCCTGCTGGCGTAGGTGATCATGTCTCTTCCCAACTTTCTATCTCAACAGTTATTTATCATTTTCGTTCTTGGCCTTCTGCCAAGCAATTCTCTTAAGCTGTCTGGTTTCTTTTCTCTTTGCTTCCCTCTATTTCTTCGTCCCTCGATTTTTCCAGTTGTTACAATATATTCCAGCTGTTCCCTTCTCATTACATGGTCAAAAAATGATGATTGTTTCTTCCTAATATTGGAACTTAACTGTTTTTTTGCTTTTGGCCTCTTTCAGAGTGTTTTCATTACTCTTCTTAAAAAATAGTAATTATAAAAGACTTAAATATGTCAGCTAGTTATGAATACACATTTTCACTCTAAAAGAGGACTGATAGGTATGTGTTTTTACATAACCCCTAGAATACATGCTCAAAAAATAAAGTTGCACATCTAATATGTTAGTATAAAAACATCACTAAGTTGAGAAAATAAACTATGAAAACAAATTGGAGAAGTAACCATTACAAAAGATACAAATATATTGACTCATAAACTCATAAGAAAACCAACATATAAATATTTCTTAATACATGACATAAACTCACCTGCAATGTATAATAATAGCTCCATTATCTAGAGAATCATAAACTCTGATCTTCTGTCTAAACAGCAACAATGAGTGACCAAACCTTGGAACTCCATGGTCTGGCCAGGTGGTATAGTGAAACTGTTTCACATACTTTGACTGTCCACCCTTTGAGATTATTTCAAACAAAGGTTAAAAATGGAATGTATCACCACACTGTTTCCTGAACTTTTGTTTTTACTTAAGTTATTATTTGTTTTTTCTTTTCCATACAAATAAAGTGGCTATAATATTCAAGAAAAGCTGACAATAAATAGTACTTAATTGAAATGAGAAAGTCAGTTTGGCTGTCATTTAATGAAACATAATTGATTTATGGATTTGAATTATGAACAACTGGACAAAAGTAGCTGAAAAATCACATGCACAAACCAACAAAAAAAAATAAATAAACTGAAAATGATTCTGGCACTTTGGAAATCAGTTGGCCACTGCCACGTGGTACAGGATGAACCGAAGAGTGAACATTTGCATATTTCACAGTCCACATTTTCTTTTTTGACATGCCTTTCCAAATTGGAGGTGACCACATAAAAGTAGTAATTGATAATATAATTAGTGAGCACTCTCCAAATCATTGGGACTGCATGGTGTGCCTTCATTCACTCAAACACCGTCTATGATTTTTTCAACATATGTGTGGTGTTCAGCTATTTTTTCTTTCTCCTATTTTGCAGTCATAAAACAAATTGTAGGCTTTCTTACTCACTGCAGTCATATTTTGATAGAAAAATCCTTCACCACAAGTATAGCATAAATTATCTGTCCTGTTCACACATGTCCTGGACATTTCTGAATGACATTTGATTGAGGTAGAAGCAAAAAACTATTCCAAAATATTATTTATACAAGGAAGTGATGCAAACACAGTCATGGAAACCCTCAAGAACATTGGCCTTGGCTGAAGAGAGAGATGGTTGAAGAGTCCTTGGCCTATGCTTCAATAATGGGGTCTTTGATTGAGTTTGATAAATACATAACTGTAAGTGTATATCTCAGAAACTAGAGCCAATTAGAATTTTTAAATGTAATTTTCATTTAGAGCACCCCAAAATTAATTCGGTTTTCATCTCTGAAACATTTTTGTTATTGACCAGCATAAAAGCCTTTATCTTCTCCTTCTTTCCCTCCTCATTTGCCTTTCACCTTTGATGGATGATATAAATTTTGGTCTTTTGCTGGTCCCTCCTGCTGTTAAGTTTCCTAGTCTCTAACACTCCATCAATCCATCTTTTTCGTGGTTGGCCATTGGGTTTGGTGTTCTTGCAATGTTTATTGAAGGCTTGTTGTGTTGTGTTTTGATCTTTCTGCTTTATCACATGCCCAAACCATTTTATATATTGTTTCTTTCAGTTTATGAATTATCGTTTGTCACTAGACTTCCTAGATTTAAATAATAAATAAAATTTAGATATTTAAATTCCTTCACTTGTTTTAGTTGTCTGCTGTATATCGTTATGTTGATATTTTGTTTCTCTTTTGCGATATTCATGACTTCTGTTTTGTTGATGTTGTATTGAGTGTCTGTGCTGTTAAGTCTATTTAAATCTTCTTGAGATAGTCTTCATGATAGCAAATATTACAACTGCATGTTCTAAGAAGTTTCCCAACTACCAATCATCAACTTCATAACTGTATAATGAATTGAAAGTCAGTTTTTCTCACTCTTGTCACAGGAGGGGGTGGGGAGGGGGAGAATTAATTACTTTAACAAGTGGAATTGCATATAAAATGGCTTCAGCAGATTGACAAGAACATACTCTCCAGAGAATGGGTACACCTACTCGACATGTCTCATGTAAACAGCCTAACTTCTATACACTGGCCTGAGCATGTGGGAGTTCATGGCATTGAGAAAGCCATCAGGTTGGCAGGGTCTTCCATTGTGCAAGAAACCTTAGAAATGGACATGTATGACATGATAAAGGCTTTAAAAGAACACCTCTCACAGGATGGCAACAAGTAAACTGAGGATAATCCACATGTCAAAAGAATAGTGAAATGGGGAAAAACGAAGGGTGGAAGCAGAAAAAACATCCTCAGTGGAAAAGAATGCAATATATTCAATCAATGTAGGACAGGAACAATCAGTAGCAGAACATGTTGATGATTGCTGGAACAGGTGGCAGAGTGAGTATGAGAATATTCCGACTGCTGTGACACCAGTCCAAACTAAAGAGCTGTTACATTGCACACTTACTTTACTGATGAGAAAAGTGCGCACGGTGAAGTCTGGTAGGACATCTACATCTAGCAACTGTGCAGAAATGTTTCCATATTGCTCACAACCATCTTCTGGCCAATATTGCTCACATTTTTTCTGTACAAGATCAGATAATTTTTTATATTACATCACAGAATGAAATCAAACATGTTTTAACATGATTATAAAATATTATACACAGACATACTGAAAAGTAATGTGAAAAAAATGATGAAAAATAAAATGCGAAAATCCATATCTCGGTACCTAAATTAAGTCCAGCTGAATGAGTAGCCAAAAATTGTATCTACAAGCTAATGCTGGTGGTTAGGCTTTGTTTCATTTACTCAAAATGAAAGTATCAAATACAGATAGTTTAGTATATACACATTAGCACCAAGTGAGATCAAATCAATGTTTTGCCATTAAGTCTCTTTTTTGAAAATGGAAAAAATTAAAATAGAAGAAAATAGCCGGTTGAAATGTAGAATAAAATCAAAATAAAGAAAAGAACTAACTTAAACAAAATACAGAGAGCCAGGAATAAATTTGTGTGTGCAGTAGATCAGAGACAGAGGAGATCAACAAGCTTTTATTTGCAGACAAGATGATAAGGCACTAATACAGAAAAAATAGAAGACCTACAACTACAAGAACACTTAAATAAATTCAACAGCACATACCCAAAATACAACATGAAAATCAACATCAACAAAACAGAAGTCATGAATGTCGCCAAAAATAAACAGAACATCAACATAACTATAGAAGGCAGGCAACTAAAACAAGTAGAGGAATTCAAATACCTAGGAAGTTTAGTGACAAATGATAATTCACAAACAGCAGAGATAGACTTAAGATGCATCAAAGCTTGTCAAATCATTAGGCAGATATCACCACTATTGTCCAACAAGGAAATAACTCTAGAGGCAAAACGGGCACTTTACAATACAATCATCATCCCAACATTGTGCTACCAATGCCAGTCCTGGACCCAAGATGCAAGAACAATAAGGAAAATAACCTCTATTGAGATTAAATGTGTCAGACGAATGACAGGAAACAGTCTGAGAGATAATATCAGAAAAAATGAAAAGCTGAGAAAAAAGCCAGGGATAGCGCGACCCCCCCCCCCCCCCCCCCCAGAATATATAAAGAAACAGATAAAATGGTTTGGCCACGAGACAAGGCAGAAAGATCAAAGCACAACGAGCTCTCAACAAATGTTGTGAGAATACCAGACCCAAGGGTCGACCACGAAAAAGATGGATCGATGGAATATTAAAGCACTAGGAAACATAACAGCAGCAGAGGCGAACAGAAGAGCAAAAGACCACAAATTATATCTCTCCTCGACGCTGAAAGGCAAATGAGGAAGGAAAGAAGAAGTAGATAGACTAGTCTTTTTAGATTCTGTACAAAGTACATCATTTTAAAAATGAACTGAATTTAGTAGTTTTTCTTGAAGAGTTGTTAACAATATTGAAGATTTTAATAATCTTTTTGTGGCGTGGGTGTAATACCGTCCACATGACCACAAAAATCATGTGCAGGTTTGTAAAATTGATGGTCACTAACACCATATTCCCTATATGCCACTTGTCGTGACGGGGCTCTTTACTTACTTTTAAAAATAATCTTTTCACTGCAGAACATGCTAAATTATACAGAATAATTTCATTGAACAAATTATTAAACTCCTTACATCTGTAAATAAAATCATTTAAGAATAATTTGGGCAGATTCAATCATTTTCAAACAGATTACCCAATTTTTTAATCAGTCCAGATATCCTGCAGCAATTAAATATGTTCATGGATGCAGTTGAATATCACTAGACAGTCACATCTTGAGTTTAAAAAGTCAATGGACTAGTTTTCAAAAGCACTAGCCATTCATCTCTTATTCTAAAGTCAGTGTCTAGAGAGTTTTCTTATCTTTTCTTTTTGCAAAATGATACACAATCAGATTCTAAGTTTGTGTATTTTCCAGTGTGGAATATTGAAATACAATTTTGAGCAGAAAGAATTTTATTATTAATTTTTATAGTGATTTTAAATAACAGTATCTTTGCATTGTATTTAGTGTTCATAGCGCAGATTTAAGAAAATCTGAGGATAAAGTTGAATGCTTCATTGAATGATTAGTTTAACTCTCTACAAACCGTCATCTAATATATTGGATCACTAACAAAACCCAGTAAGACAATTAAAAATTTTATCAGACCCGTTAGGTAGTGTTGAATTTTTGTTTCATAAATTGACGATTTGGTTTTTATATAACCATTACCTTATTGGTAAACTTAGATAGGTCTTATTAGTACTTTCTGTCAATAATAACATGATCTATACTTTTGATATCAAGAGATTTGCATTTTTGTCTCAATTTATAATATTTGTTTTGATTCTAAAGTCATAAAAAAAATACATATTTTAAATTTGTATGCCCTTAAGTGTATCAAATAAACTGTATTTTGAAGGAGTTTTTGTACTTTTGTATAAAATTTCAAGATAAATTCATAGCAAAACTTCTGAACGTGGAAAGGCAAGTTACTGTTTAAAAAGTTCATCTGATCCAAACCTAAAAAAAATTTTGTTATTTTTTAAAAGCCAGGAAGAAAATAAAAAGTAGAAATATAAACACTGTAATTCATGAATATTCATAAAAAGAAAAGTGTCAAAAAGGATATGTATAAAATACATGCACCACAGAGCGTGGCCACTGCCTATTTAATTTAGTTAATCAGGTCTGTTACATCAGAAGAAGCTAAATAGAGAATCAAATTAAGAGGCAAGAGAGAAAATAGTAACAAAACCACATAAACATAGCGCAGCTAAAAACACCCCAAACTGTAATTTGTTACTATGTTTACCTTGCCAGATTCAGTAGGATTTGTGAGCATAATAATTGTTTTAGAATTTTCTTTCCACACCATTCTCCAAATGTCATTTACTGTTGGTTTGCTAGGACCTGTATGAATAAAAGAAAATATTACAATAAAGGCTTGCTCTCAATTATTACATTGTTACAAATGTTATCATTAAAAAAAAATAGCATTGAGGTAAAACATTTTATACATGTCTATTAAGCAGGAGCCGAGGTGGCAGAGTGCTTAGTGTGCTCGCTTCCTGATGGCAGAGTGCTTAGTATGCTCGCTTCCTGGTCAGAAGGGTCTGGGTTCAACCCCCAGAAGTGGGTAATTTTTTTTTTTTACCAACAAAGCTCCAGGGTTCACCCAGCCTCTAAAAATGGGTACCAGAGATTTTTCTGGGAAGTAAAATTGATATGGCGTAATACCAACCACATTACCCACACATGTGCCCTGGTCATGGAAGAACAAATATGGTCACTAACATGATATTCCCTCATCATCACGTACCATACCGGTTGGCATAGGTGATCGTGTTCTTCCACAATCTTCTATCCACAGTACATTATATCAATTCTGTTGACTGTTTTCTATGCCATGACACTAAGCTATCTTGTATCTTCTCTCTTTGTCATCTGTAATCTCTCTTTCCCTGTATTTTGCCAGTTGTAACCTAGTATTCCAAGTTTCCTCTTATGATATGTCCGAAAAATGTTGATTGTTTCTTTCTTATGTTTTTTAGGAGCTCCCTTTTAGCGTAGGCCTCTTTGAGAAGGTCCTCATTGGTTTGTTTAGCAGTCCAGGGAACTTTCAACATTCTTCTGAGAGATCCCGTCTCTGTGGCCTCTAATCATCTTTTCATTTGTTTATCTACTGTCCATGATTTGCTTCCAAAGGTATATAGCACTGATGAACTCTCTCACTTCTATTGACATAGACTTGTTGCATGAAACGTTTTTCATTTTCTGAAATGCAATTTTGGCCTGAGCTATTCTGCTTTTTATTTATGTGGTACATCTTCCATCTGATGTTATTATTGTGCCCAAGTGTTTGACGCGTTGCACTTGTTTCAGATTTGTCCTGTTTGTTATTATACTGCATGCTGGTGATGATTGTTTCTTTAATATGACCATTACTTCTGTTTTCTTACTATTAAGACTGAGACCTTTCTTGGTGCTTTCTTTTACTATTATGTCTACCATATCTTGTAGTTCGTTCTCCATCTTTGCTATTAAGACTGTGTCCTACACATATTGTAGATTGTTTATGTTATAACCGTTAAATATAAATTCCTTTTTTGTCTACTCATCATCATCATCAAATACCGTGCCTGCTGGCGTAGGTGATCATGTTTCTCCACAACTTTCGATCTTGACAGTTATTTATCATTTCTGTTGTTAACCTTCTGCCAAGCCATTCTCTTAAGCTATCTGGTTTCTTTTCTCTTTGCTTCCTTCTATCTCTTCGTCCCTTGATTTTTCCAGTTGTTACAATATATTTCAGCTGTTCCCTTCTCATTACATAGCCAAAAAATGATGATTCTTTCTTCCTAATATTAGAAATAGCTGTCTTTTTCCTTTGGCCTCTTTCAGAACGTTTTCATTACTCTTCTTAGCTATCCATGGTATTCTCAACATTCTTCTGTAAAACCACATTTCTACAGTCTCCAGTGATTTTCTTGTCTGTTGTCCTATTGTCCATGATTCACATCCATATGTAAAGATTGGCTCTACATAACATTTAAGAACTCTTTTTCTTGTTTCTATTGTCAAAAATGGATTGCACAGTATTTTCCCCATTTTTGGAAAGCTGCTTTTGCCTGACCCATTCTGCATCTCACCTCTTGTACATCTTCCATTTGAGGTTAACAATTTGTCTACTATTGATCTCATGATATTTTCCCTGTAAAGTGAGAACAAATCCGGCAACAGAGCCTTATCTGACTCCTTATTTTATATATTTGATCATGCTGTTTCATTGCTAATTCTTATGGCTGCTATTTGTTGCCAGTACATGTTTTTTTATGACTCTTAGATCCTTGTCATCTATGTTTAATTTCTCCAGCATACTGATTGAGTTATTGAGTTATTTGCGAGTCATAATCATTGCACTCCAAACATGTCCATAAGTGCTCAGATTCCATCCTCAGCAAGTCCCACAGTGTCCAGCGACGGATGACTCCAGTTCTGTGTTGGTTGATAAGTCTTCTTATAACCCACTCATCATCATCATCGAGTGCCTTCTCCGCAACGAAGGTTGGCTACCATGGATCGCCATTCTACTCTGTTCCTTGCTTTGATGGTGCAGGCTGTCATAGATTGACTTGTCCATCTTTTGATGTTACTCGTCCATGTTAGTCTTGGTCTGCCTATTTTACCTTGTATTTTCCCTTCCAATATATTTTTAGTAGGCTGTTGTGTCTTTTAACATGGCCCAAAAATTTCATTTGTCTTGTCTTAATTGTATTTAGTAGTTCTCTTTTTATTTTCAGTTGTTTTAAAACTTCATCGTTTGTTTTCTTTTGTTTCCATCCAATTCTACCTATTCTTCTATAAATCCACATTTCAAAAGCTTCAATTTTCTGTTCTGTTTTCTTGTCTAATGTCCATGCTTCTGCACTATACAGGAATATTGAGAAGATGTAACATTTTGCCATTTTTAGTTTCAGACCTGCTGATATTTGTTTTGTTGTTAGTATATTTTTCATGGCATTAAAATTACTTTTTGCCATACCTATTCTTTTGTTTATTTCAATTTTACATTTTTCATCATTGGTTATAGTATGTCCAAGGTAGTTGTAGCTCTGGACTGTCTCCAGATGTATTCCCTCAACTGTGATATTTAATTATAGGTCTTGAGAATTTTCTTTGTTTATGATCATAGATTCAGTCTTTTTGATATTCATATCTAGTCCATATTTTTTGCTTGTTATCACATTAAGCAATTGTTGTAGGTCTTTAGGATTTTCTGCTAGTAGAACAGTATCATCAGCATATCTATTGATTATCTTTTCATTAATGTTTAGGCCTGGCATCTCTGAGATGTTTTTAAAGATTTGCTCAGTGTATAGATTGAACAAGCTTGGTGATAGGATGCATCCTTGTCTTACTCCTTTTTTTATGTCCATGGGTGTAGAGTTCTCCTTGTTATATTTTATTATTGCTGTTTGCTCCCAGTACAAATTACATATTAGTTGTATGTCTGTGTCATCTAGATTTATATCCTTTAGGCAGTCTATAAGTTGGTTATGGTGTATTCTATCGAAAGCTTTGGTGTAGTCTATAAAGCAGGCATATATTGGTTTGTTTACTTCTGTGTACTTTTCAATCATTAATCGAAAAGACTAAAGTCATGAAAAGCTTAATTCCAACAGATGACAAAATATACATGGAAAACAAACCAGTAGAAGAGATCGATCACTTTATCTATCTTGGAAGTCACGTTGATCGAGAAGGGAATACAAGCAAAGAAATTAGAATCATAATAGCTAAAGCAGCAATGTCTTCTAGAAGCCTTGAAAAGTTGTGGAAATCAAAACTACAAAACTTAGACTATTCAAATCAAATGAACTATCAACCCTTACGTATGCGTGTAAAAGCTGGAAAACAACAAGAGATATAGAAACAAAATTGAACGCATTCGAAAATAAATGTCTAAGGAAAATACTTGGTATAGCGTGGAACGAATTCAAAACAAACGAGGAAATTAGAGAAATCACCAATCAACGACTAATATCTTCAGTAATAAAGAAAAGACGATGGTCATATGTTGGACATGTGATGAGAAGCAAGTCCTCATGTAGAAAACAACAGGTAAGAGAAAAAGAGGAAGACCCAGAGAGACACTGAGAAGAACATTGATGAGAGAGGCAAGAGCAGCAGAAATGAGATAGAGCTGCTTGCACAAAACAGAGACAAATGGCGAGATTTGATAAAATATCTTTAAAAGAATTGAAAACTGCTAGAACAAAAATTCATATAGGAGAAGGAGTATATTGGTCTACGCCCTATGGGCCGGCTATGGCTCGAAAGGTCAATAGATAGATAGATAGAATGACTCTACCCATTGCATGTATATAAAGCTCATGTCCACTTTTTTATTATGCTCATCGAATCACTTAGTATGCAGGTGTGGGTGTATAGTCTTGTGACTCTAACCAGATGAATGCCCTGGTCAATGCCATCACCTCCATCGTCATGCTACTCATTGTCATAACGTATGCACCACTGTCTTCTTTTACTATTCTGCCTGCAGAGCATGCTGTAAATGTCCTGTAATCCTTTGGTGCCGTATTACGGATACATCTGTTTAGATGACTGCATCTTCCTCATCGGTGTTATCCCAGATGAAACAGCTGACCGCCGCATTGACCACGACTGAGTTCTGTTTCCTACATTTCCTGTTGAGTGTGACAATACACGAGAATGTGCCCCTGAATGACATAGGTACCGATATCCACTCCTCGCCAGCGTTGTTATTGGTAAGCCCATAACTTGTTTGATGATATCTTCTGCTTAGCCCACCCTTGATTTGCCTCTTTTTAGCCCGACACCTTTCCCTGTGTTGAGCTCATTGTGCAATGGATGCTCTTTATCAGCACTTATCTTCAGGTGTGCTTGTGCCCTCCAGATCTTAATCCTGTTATCCATTGTTGGAAAGTGAAGAATTTACCGCATTGCTACACAGAGAGTGTCCCTTGTATAGGGAGGACTAGCCCCTGTAACAGAAGTGTAAGTAGCCTCTGCTCAATGTTGACAGCTGCCATGACCTTCAATGCGACTAATCCTTTGCAGGATTTTGTTATCACATGGTCAACGTGGTCTCTAAAACACAGGTCGCGATCAAGCTTAACGCTGAGGTACATCATCAACCTGTTCCTGGTCACCTCATTAGTTCCTATTCATACCCAGGTGTTTCCGTGTTAACGATATAATTGTTAAGGGAGAACCATGCAACTGATGCTTTATTAGGAATAACCAAGGCACCTTATGCTCCACACCATGAAGAGATGCGATCGAGTTCAGTTTGCAGTGTTGAGGCGATTTCTTGTCTGTCTCTTCCCTGTCGATATACCAGAATATCATCAGCAAAAGTCATAGCTCTTCCCCTCTCATTCAGCTGTTGTTCCGTGATCATTATTGTGTACATGTTAAATAGAACTAGTGGCAATGGTGAGCCTTGTGGCAGCCCTGGACAAATGGACGTTGGCTCGGATGACCAACTTCCATATCTGTGTATCACCTTACTCTGAAACAGTGTAGAAGTAGTCCCCATCATAGCAGTCTCAGCACACGCCAAAAGACAGGCGAAACTGCACAGAAAGTGAAAACAACCATCTGTTCTCCCTCATTCATCATAAACAATCAAAATACGATCAAAATGGATGAAACGCACAAAAAATATCTCGCTAGGAACAATGAGTGGATAAAGAAATTAAATAAGACAGGAAAGAATAGGAAAATACCACTGAAAAATAGACAAGCTTTGATATAAGATCACAGTGTGTTGTCACAGACAGAGGTAATGGAGGATTCTACATTGCCCCAAAAATCATGATAGTTTTTGAACATCAAGAAAGGTAGAAGGATCTATTGTATAAAAACTAAAGTAAATTATACTATAGAATTGTGTTTTATGCAGTGGATATTAAAATCTCAAGGGCATAAGTGGGGATATTTTTTAATGAATACCATTTGGTCTACTACTTAATTATATTATATCATTATCATGAGGCATGAGGTACAACTTTAGCGAGTCCTTTATCTGCAGTCTGAAAAAATGTTTGTCTCCTTTTGCATTCTATAATAACTTATTAAAAATTATTTATTATCTGCTACTTTCATCTGTGACAAGAGCTCTCTCTTTAATTTTGTATATAGTCCAATATAATATGATACAAAACAGCACCATGTGGTTAATAAAAAATGTAATAGTTATTACAGTTTTTAAATAGATATGATCTGTACACACTTCAGGAAATGCTTGAAGGGTGGAGAAGGTGTTTGCAAACAGCTCTCAATTACATCTGTCAAATTGTTCATATAAGACTTATTTTGTAAACTTGTTTTCAAATAATAAAATATAAATCTGTGCATGGGGGAGAACAGGGAGCCGCGATAAATCAGTGGTTAGTGAACTGGACTACAAAGGACAAGGGTTAGGGGTCGATCCCAACCGACGGCTTCCGGGTTCACCCAGCCTTAAATGGGTACTGGATTTTTGTCTGGGAAAGTAAAGCAGCACGGGCGTAATACCGACCACATTACCCCAAAAATCATGTGCTGAAGGTCTGTAAAATATAGGGTCACTAACACCATATTTCCCTATATGCCACTTGGCGTGACGGGGGTACTTTTTTTACTACTTTGGGGGAGAACACACAAAGAAAATGATTAATTAAAAGCAATTTTAAAAATAAAAATTACTTTGAGAAAAATATAATGTAGAAAAAAAAATGGACAGGTTTTAAGCAAAATCAATATGTTCGTTATTTTGGTGATAATTATGCCATACTTTCCAGCTTGTAAGGGTTGTCCTTAATCTGTAAGAAGTAGTCTAGAAAATGGACTTTTAAGCCTTACAAGGCAATTTGTACGAGAAAACCAGATAATTTTTATGCTCCCTGCTATGTTTTCTTATTAAAATAAACCTAGGTTACAAGTCTAGTTTCAAGATATTGAAGTAGAGTTTGTTTTTCATTGACAACTGCAGGATTTGAGTTTGGAGCTGATCAAGTTTATCTCAAATGTAGATTAAAGTGAACTGGAGATTTCACTTTCAGGATTCTGCACTTGTGCTACAGAGTTCATACACCTGGTTGTAGTCTTTTCACAGAAATCAAACAGTGTGAATACATCCTTTATTGTTAAGAGATTGTGCTTACTACATCATAGTGATGGACAATGTGGCCTTCTGATAGACAAATCACATATCACTAATGCTCTAAAAGAAGTAGGGTGAGATAAAGACTTCTATGCTGTTTACAAATCTGCAGCCCTAGTGTGACTCCCAGATCTTCAAGTTAAGAGGGATGTTACTTAAATTAAAAATTGCTACAGGGGAAAACATGTGAATCAGCATCATTTTATTTCTCAGTTGTTTCACAGTGCAGGTTTTGCTGAGGAGGAGATCTGAGCACTTACGGACAGTTGTTTGGTGTGCAATGAAGACAATCCAACAATTAACATTCTAAAACTGGTCACAAAGATGCTGTAAAAGAAATGCAGCAATAGCTTAGAGGTTTAATATTTTGAAATTAGTTAGAAATGACTAAATTCACATTGTATAAGGCTGAGAATTAAATGTTTGTTGATAATATTATTAAATATATAAACTAATCAGTATATGGGTTTCTGATTTTTTAATTTGTGTTTTTTACTTGTTTTTTAATTGTTTATTTTAGTTATGAAAATAGTTTTACTATATAAAAGTAAAATATAACTGGCTCTGCTTATTAATAATTCTAATAATACCTGTATGAAGCAGCTTTTGATATTTTTTTTTATAAAGCAACCACATGGTCATGTAAAGTAAAGTAAAGTGCCCCGTCATACCAAGTGGCGTATAGGGAATATGGTGTTAGTGACCATACATTTTACAGACCTTCGGCACATGACTTTTGGAGTAATGTGGTCGGTATTACGCCCGTGTCGCTTTACTTTCCCAGAAAAAAATCCGGTACCCATCAAGGCTGGGTGAACCGGAAGCCGTTGGTTGGGATCAAACCCTACCTCTTGTCCTTTGTAGTCCAGTTTACTAACCACTGAGCTATTGCTGCTCCCACATGGTCATGTTACTACATGTATTTATAAATCAAATGAATGACAGGAAAATCATCTATAATCAATATTTCTGATTCTGTGAATGAAGTAACATTTAAAAACTAGGAGGAGGGAAGTGGTGAGGGTTACAAATTGGCATGTAACATTTCTTTTCCCATGGTGGAACTACTTTAATTTGAGTACAGATTTGCCTTCAATAAAGGAAAGGAAATGCTCAAATTTAAAAAATTATAATTTTAAACTGAGAAAGTAATTTTATTTAACATAGCAGTAACAGTGACTGACCTTGAGCAGCAATGTAGGCCCTTTGCTTGTTATAGCCCTGAAAAAATAGCTCAGAGGATAACTTCAGCTGACAGGTAAAAACATAATGCACAATATCTGCTAAGTACATTGTTTCAGCTTACTCAATCAATACTATAAAAATCAGACATTTAAACGTACACACACAGCACATTTGTTATATTTACTCATTTGAACTTAATGCACAATTATTAATAAATGTGCATTGCCTTCAAAAGATTATAAACATCAAATGGTAGGACATTGTAACCAACTCTAATATTTTACAATGAGTCAACTCCTATCCAATATGGAAACACTTTGAAGTCATAGACTAAGGTGGCTGAGTCATGTAAGAAGAATGGCAAACAAAAGTCATCATCATCATCAAGTGCCGTCTCCACAATGAAGGTTGGTTACCATGGAGCGCCATTCTGCTCTGTCTCTTGCTTTGATGGTGCAGGTTGTCATAGGCTGATTTTTCCATCTTTTGATGTTACTCATCCATGTTAGTCTTGGTCTGCCTCTGCCTCTTTTACCTTGTATTTTCTCCACCAGGATTACTTTTAGTAGGCTGTTGTGTCTTTTAACATGGCCCAAAAATCGCATTTGTCTTGTTTGAATAAACAATTGTATTTCCAAACAAAGTAAAAAAAAAATTTGCTAAAGTAGGAAAAGGTAAATATAAGACCATTATAGGAAATCATGGTCTAGGAAAAAGGAATAACAGAGGAGAAAGATTAATACAATTTTGTGAAGAAAACAGACTGATAATATGCAACACCTTCTTTGAGCAAGAGAAAAGGAAATTATACACATGGAAAAGCCCTGGAGACGAGAAGAGAAATCAAATAGATTACATAATGATAAAAGACAGATTCAGGAACAGCGTCAAGAAAGCCAAAACCTACCCAGGAGCAGATATTAATTCAGACCACAATCCTGTAATGATAAAAATGAAAATCAAATTAAAGAGAAGCAAACAAAAAACTAATTCAGCAACACCAATAGATATAACAGCGTTAAACCAGAAAGATGTAAAAGAAACTTATAATGTACAAGTAAAGAACACATATCAGAAGCTACTAGAAGAGGGGATTGAGCAGTACAGAAGAGAAAATCCTGAGGAAAAAGTCACAACAAAATGGCAATGCATAAAAAACAGCATGCAAGAATCCTGCAACACCTTGCCCAAAAAGGAAAATAACAAAAAACAAAAATGGATAACTGTTAAAATCTTAGAAAAAATGGAAGAAAGAAGACAAGCGAAAAACACTGCCAGATACAAGGATATAGACAATGAAATACGGAGAATGTGCAAAAAGGCAAAAGAAGACTGGCTCAACCAAAGATGTCTAGAAGTCGAAACTATGGAAAGTAAACAAAACTTAAGAGAGATGCACACAGAAATAAAAAGAATGACGAATAAAGACAAAAAAACTGCAGGAAACAGATGTATTGCAAACAAAGAGGGAAGAATGCTAACAGACAACTAAGATATAATAGATAGATGGCAAGAATATATAACAGAATTATTTCATGACGAAAGGGACAAAAAGCAAGACATAAAATGTACATACAACTATAAAATCCTGAAATCTGAAGTAGAAAAAGCTATAAAAACCATGAAAAAGGGAAAGGCAGCAGGGCCTGACAATATACAGATAGAGATGATACAGGCTCTAGAAGAGTTTGGCGTCGAAGTGATCATTGACATATACCATACAGGATACATACCAAACGATCTAAAAACATCAACTTTCATTGCATTGCCTAAAAAGAACAGTGCAGTTGAATGCAGTGATTTCAGAACAATAAGCCTAATGAGCCAGGTGACAAAAATTTTACTAAAAGTTATACAGGGAAGGATTCAGAATAAAATCAATACTGAATTAGATGAGCAACAATTTGGATTCAGGAAAAACAGTGGGACAAAAGAAGCCATATTCAGCATGAGAACATTGATTGAAAAGTACACAGAAGTAAACAAACCAATATATGCCTGCTTTATAGACTACACCAAAGCTTTTGATAGAATACACCATAACCAACTCATAAACTGCCTAAAGGATATAAATCTAGACGACACAGACATACGACTAATATGTAATTTGTACTGGGAGCAAACAGCAATAATAAGATATAACAAGGAGAACTCTACACCCATGGACATAAAAAGAGGAGTAAGACAAGGATGCATCCTATCACCAAGCTTGTTCAATCTATACACTGAGCAAATCTTTAAAAACATCTCAGAGATACCAGGCCTAAACATTAATGGAAAGATAATCAATAACCTAAGATATGCTGATGATACTGTTCTACTAGCAGAAAATCCTAAAGACCTACAACAATTGCTTAATGTGATAAACATAACAAGCAAAAAATATGGACTAGAAATGAATATCAAAAAGACTAAAACTATGATTATAAACAAAGAAAATTCTCAAGACCTACAATTAAATATCACAGTTGAGGGAATACATCTGGAGACAGTCCAGAGCTACAACTACCTGTGACATACTATAACCAATGATGGAAAATGCAAAACTGAAATAAACAAAAGAATAGGTATGGCAAAAAGTAATTTTAATGCCATGAAAAATATACTAACAACAAAACAAATATCAGCAGGGCTGAAACTAAGAATGGCAAAATGTTACATCTTCTCAATATTCCTGTATGGTGCAGAAACATGGACATTAGACAAGGAAATAGAACAGAAAGTTGAAGCCTTTGAAATGTGGATTTATAGAAGAATAGGTAGAATTGGATGGAAACAAAAGATAACAAACGATGAAGTTTTAAAACAACTGAAAATAAAAAGAGAACTACTAAATACAATTAAGACAAGACAAATGAAATTTTTGGGGCATGTTAAAAGACACAACAGCCTCTTCTACCTTTTAGCTCCCAGTGGAGCATAGGTCTTCAACAAACACTTTCCAAGTCGTTCTGTTTTTTGCAATTCTTTTAAGATCATTCCATGTCTTCCCCATCATCTTCATCTCTGCTTCAATCTGTCTTCTCCAAGAATTCCTTGGTCTTCCTCTTTGTCTTTTCCCCTGGGGATTCCAAAAAAGGGCCTGTTGTGTAATACTCTCAGTTGGTTTCCGTAGTGTGTGTCCTATCCATCGCCATCGTCTTCGCTGTATTTCTTTATCCACTGGTATTTGACCGGTACATTTCCATAATTCCACGTTTGTGACTTTGTCCTGCCATTTCCATCCCTTTATTCTGCGCAAGCATCCATTAATGAAAGTCTGTACCTTCGTGATTGTCAATTTTGTTATTCTCCATGTTTCACAGCCATATAATAGAACCGACTTAACATTGGAGTTGAAAATTTGTATTTTTGTATTTAGCCTAATTTCTTTGGATTTCCATATGTTTCCCAGTGCAATGAAAGCTCCTCTTGCTTTTGATATCCTTATTTTGGTATCGTTTTCTGTTCCTCCCTCTTTATCTATATTACTGCCCAGATATATATAAGATTGTACGTCTAGTAGAGGTATTTCTCCTAGTTTTATTTGGTTATTGCCAACTGCATTAATTCTCATAATGTTGGTCTTATCTCTATTAATCTTTAGTCCTAGCTGTTGTGATCTCTCATCTAATATACTCATTTTATCTTGCATCTGTTGGTGGCTGTGTGATAGGAGAGCTATGTCATCAGCAAAGTCTAAATCATCAAGTTGTTTGGTCAGTGACCACTGGATCCCATTTCTGTTGTTTTGAGTTATTTTCATAATCCAATCTATGGCCAGTAGAAAGAGAAATGGAGACAGAAGGCATCCTTGCCTTACTCCTGTTCTTATTTCAAATGCTTCTGTAAGCTGTCCTTCATGCACCACACTACATTTTGTTCCTTCATACATTGTTTTTATAAGGTTAATAAACTTTATGGGGATTCCATAATGACTCAGCAACTTCCAAAGCATTCTTCTGTCTAAACTATCAAATGCCTTTTCGTAATCTATGAATCCAATATAAAGTGGGGATTTTAGTTCTAAACTTTGTTCAACTATTATACGTAGAGTAGTTATTTGATCAGCACATGATCTGTTCTTCCTAAAACCTGCTTGTTCATCTCTCAAGTGTTTCTCTATAGCCTCTTTTAGTCTCTCCAGAATGATTCTGCCTAATATTTTTCCTGGCACTGATAGTAGCATAATTCCCCTATAATTTGTGCACTCCTGTAAACTTCCTTTTTTTGGTAGTTTGATCATATAACCTTCTCTCCAGTCTTTAGGTATTTCTTCCCTCTCCCAAATTTTATCCAATAGATTATGTAACATCTTGGTAGAGGTGATAATATCTGCTTTGATGGCTTCCGAAGGAATTTCATCTGGTCCTGTGGCTTTACCATCTTTTAACAGTTTGATGGCTTTCATTATTTCTTCTTTGCTTGGTTTTCCGCAGTTAACGTGTAATTCTTCTTCTGCTGGTAGTATATCTGGAGGATTATTTGAGCCAGGTCTGTTCAAAAGTTCTTCAAAGTGCTCCTTCCATCTCTCCATTTGTTCCTTTATATTACTAAGCAGATTTCCTTTCTTATCATTGATAAAGGCGTTGATCTGTTTGTATTTTCCACCTAATTTCTTTGTGCTGTTGTACAGTTCTTTCTTATTCCCTTTATTTGCTGCTTCTTCTGCCTCTTTAGCTAATTCATCTATATATTTCCTCTTATCCCTTTTAATGCATCTTCTCACTTCTTTGTTCACCTCTGTGTAAGCTTCCTGTGTCTTGGCTTTATTACTTCTTGTTTTGCTTTTATTTATGTCTGCTTTCTTGTTCTTTCTTTCTTTAATTTTATCCAGGGTCTCTGCTGTCATCCATGCCTTATTCTGGCGTTCTCTTTTCCCCAGTGTTTCTTCGCATGTCTCTTTCCATATATTTTTTACCTGTTTCCAATGATCTTCTATATTTATTGTATTTTCTAGTTGTTGGAGGACTTGGTATTTGTTTGATATTGTGACTGCGAATTTATCTTTAATTCCTTGTTCTTTAAGAAACCCTACATTGAAATACGTTCTGCCCTTATTCGTTGTAGTATACCTTTTTAATTTAATTTTAAGTTTGGCTAACAGCAGATGATGATCAGAAGCTATATCTGCCCCTCTATATACTTTTACATCCTGTAAGGATGACTTAAACTTATTATTAATACATATGTGATCAATTTGATTTTCCGTTCTATGATCTGGTGACACCCATGTAGCTTTGTGTATTCTTTTATGTTGGAATATTGTTCCTCTTAGGCTCATTTGATTAAGGGCGCAGAAATTCACAAATATCTCTCCATTCTCGTTTATATCTCCAAGTCCATGTTTTCCCATAATCTCTTCAAAGCCTCTGTTGTCTGATCCTACCTTAGCATTTAGGTCTCCCATCAAGATTATAATATCCTTGGCTCGTCTTGCATCCATCTGGCATTGTAGCTGTTTATAAACACAAAAGCCTACTAAAAGTAATATTGGAAGGAAAAATACAAGGTAAAAGAGGCAGACCAAGACTAACATGGACGAGTAACATCAAAAGATGGACAAGTCAATCTATGTCAGCCTGCACCATCAAAGCAAGAAACAGAGTAGAATGGCGATCCATGGTAGCCAACCTTCGTTGCGGAGAAGGCACACGATGATGATAATTTCCAAACAAATATTGTATAGCGAACATAAGGTCGGAAAGAAAAATGGGAAAACCAATGCTGATTGATATATCAGGATGTTTGCAGGGCTTCCTTGAGTGAATTCTCTATCAGTGAAAGAAACTGGAAAAATCTTACTGCAGATTGAAGCACTTGGAGAACATGTAAAATGAGCATATGAGAATATATGAGAACATAAAAAATGGCACAGCAACTTTCGATTCAGTGCTAATATCAAATTCAGAAGACCAAAGACGCAGGAGAAAGGAGATAAGACCAGGCTCTCCATTTTGTTTGTTCTGTGGCCAGATCTGTCTATCCAATATTGGCAGATTCAGCCACAAGAGAAGTTGTTCAGCAAAGCAGCATCCAGCATAAGACACTAAATTTTTTACCAAACTACTGACTTATCATGATTTTTGCTACCAACCATCTGTCAAGATGCCAAAGGCCATATATATATATAGAGAGAAAGAGAGAGTTATTGAGTTATTTGCGGGTCATCATCATTGCACTCTGAACATGTCCAAAGTTGCTCAGATCCCCTACTCAGCAAGTCTCGCAGTGACCGGTTCTGACCACTCCAGTTCTGTGTTGGTTGATTAGTCTTACACACCCACGAAGTTTCTTGTTTCTGGCTGTGCCCATCTTAACTCCCATCTCTTTCATCCGAAGATGTGATGTGGACGCATGGTTGTCAAAGTCCTGTGTCCCTCACACTTCCTGGAGGGCATTGATGATGTCCGCCCGATCCATTGGTTGACCGTCCTCAACAATAACACAGCTAGCCAACCTGTCAGCTCTTTCATTTCCCCGTACTCCCGCATGTCCTGGGATGTAGACAAAGGTGACCTCATGTATTTTTGACTTCTGCAATGACTCTACCCATTGCAAGCGTACAGAACCCGCCTCCACTTTTCTTATCATGCTCATCAAATCACTCAGTATACAAGCGTGGGATATATGTATATATATATATGGTTTCTTTAGTTTCAAGAGTTTGAACAAAATCTGCTGTGTCTTAGAAGTATTTGTGCTAAGTGCTGTCAGAATGTTTCTGATATTTACAATAATTTAGAAAAGAATGAAGAAAAACAATCATCTTGATTCTTTATCCTTTCTGTGCTGTTTGACATTACATAGGGCTTGTAGTGTTTTTCGCCACCCATCTCTATTGTGGCTGAGATGTTCAATCTTATCTAATGAGTCTATGCCTGCCAACATTGCTTCTCTTATAAGTGTTCTTTTCAGTGTTTCTCTGTATCTTCCTCTTTTTTTGCATCTTGATTTTCCCATTGAAGAGCTTCCAGTGCTTTCCAAGATGGAGGCCATGTTTACTTTCCGTCTTGTGTGGACTGTTGGGTGAGGGGCTGTCAACCTTGCCCTGAGACTCACTTTGGGGAAACCCTAGATGGGAAAACCATCCATGTTTGTAGAATCTTGAGGTGTTACAATGAGAACCCATTGCCCATTGAAATAAAAAGGACATAGAAACACAAATATTGTATAGCACTTAGACAAATGTACAAACAAAAACTGGAATCATAGAAGAGAATAGACAACGCAAACTCATGCTCTTCAACACAATGCCTTCCCATCAGAGAAATTTGTATTTTTGCACATTATCAGCTAATTACCGCCCAAAAATAAAAAGATAATTTACTGGCAGGTCATTCATGCAGATCCATGTGTAACTAGATTATGGGGTCATAATCTTGATTCAGAAATTAATCTATAGACACAATTAAGTTCTGTGTTTCCTCTTATCAAGCATAAGCCACAAATAAACTTTAGGCTGAAAAATGCTTGAGTTGTTGATACACATCACCAGGTTGCATGTCCTTTACAGAATGTTACATTCACCACAGCTCATCTGAAAGAAGTCTTGTCCCTACCCAGATCTCCCACTTCTTTTGTTGTCATGTTCAAGGCTCTTTGATGTTTTGGAACCACTTTCTCCTTGGTCTGTCCCTGCTTCATTTTCTTGGAACCATGTCTTCTATTATTGTTCTTTCCAGTTGACTGTGTCTTTTGATGTGACCATAGTATTTTCATTTCCTCTGTAGAATGATGTTTATAACCCAGTTTATTTAATATGTCTTCATTCATTTTTTAATTTGTATTACATTTTGTTTTGAATGAATCAATTTTCTTCTTTGTTGTTTATGAGATAGTCTATGACTCACAACCAAATGTTGCTTTCGGAAAGATATATGCCCTCAGCAACTTTAATTTTACTACGTTGCTGGTACTGTGCCACATGTTCATCATGTCATTTAATTTTTGTGTTGCTATTGCTAACCCTCTTTGATTGCTTTCTAACAGTCTTCATTGTTAATTACTACTGATCTCAGATATTCATATTTTGTTATAATTTCAAGTTCTTCACTATTGATGATGATCTTAGGTTGGTTTTTTGCTTTGTTATTGCATTTAAAATCCATCTACGGTGGGTTTGAGAATAGAAGGTGAGTGGTAGGATCAAAGTGATAGGAACCTTCAGGATATTTTAGTTAGGAGCCGCCTCTGTAACGCTGGCCAGATCCTGCTTGTCACGACCTGCTGCAACAGATCATGTAATACATGATCTTTCAAACTATAGACTCACAAAGTCTTGTCCCTGAATGGCCCTTTTGATATCGAGAAAAGCTTTACTTGTATATCCCAAAATGTGAAATATACACCATCATCTGCCAACGTTGTTGTTGTTGTTGTTCTTCTTCTTCTATCCTTCCTCCATTGCCATTGGCATCAAGGGGAGATACAATCTGCAATTCTTTGCTCTTCTGTTGGCCTCTTCTGGTGTTATCCCTCCTAGTGACTCTAGTATTCCCTTTATCCATCTCTTTCTCAGTCTTCCTCTTAATCTGACATTTTCGTAGCATTTGTTTATGACTCTTAGGGTCATTGTTAGTTCTTTTTGTCTTGTTATGTGGCTGAACCAATTTATCTGTTGTTTCTTTATGTATTCGATGGCTGGTTCAATTTCGAGTTTCTTCCTCAGATCGGTGTTTCTTACTCTGTCCCTTAAGCTGTTTCCTGTCATTCTTCTGACACATTTCATTTTGGTGGTCGACGTTGTTGCAAAATATATATTGGCCAAACAGGTCAACGCTTGTGAGACAGAATTCGTAAACACTTATATAACATCGAACATGATTCTGGCACTGCTACCTCCTCTCATTTCATATCACCAGGTCATAATACCTCTGATGACTTCTGGGCTACTGGTACCCTTGTTTCTCTGAAACCCACACCTCTTGTTTCTCTAATACCCACAGTAGGTTCATATTGGAGAACCGATTCATAGCCCGGTTTAGCACTCTCCAATCAAGAGGTTTAAACTCTTTTAATAAATCTATAGTCTCCTCTCCTTTTTTTTTCCTATGTCCTATCCCTATTCCTCTATGCTTTATCTTTATTACCTCTCTTGCTGTTTTCCCCCTTGCCACTCCTATCTTCTCCCTCTTTTTCTCATTTTAATTGTACCCTATGGGATACCTCCTTTGATCCTTCCTCATGAGACCCACTTTCTATTTTTCACTGTTTGGCTCCTTTAAGTCTAATTAAATCCCACCTGCCCTATTGCCTATTAATCTTATAACCAACTTCTACAAAAATCCTGGCCATGGTCTCCTTCCATAATTTTTTAGACCTGAATTCAATTGTTTTTGATGGCTTGGATTAATTTGATTAATTTGTTTGTTTTACCTACTGAAGGCTCTTGCCGAAATGTTATAGTTTTTCTTGTCTTTTGATTAGCTTAGCTACACCATTTTGTTTATTTTTCATGTTCTTTGCAGTTCTACTTGTGGCCTCACTTAACAAAAGATTTTGTATATTTGATATTTGTGCTTATTTCCATTCGAAAACAAATGCCTTTGAAAAATACCTTGCAAACCATGGAATGAATTTAAGACTAATGTAGAAACAAGAGAAAAGTGTAAAAAAAAAATCAACCATAATCAAGAGAAGATGGTGGTCATATGTTGGCCATGTGATGAGAAAAGATAACAAGATAATCCCAAAAGGAGGCTCATAGATGGGAACCAGATAGTAAAAGAAAAGGGTTAAGGCAAAGAAATGCAAATGAATGCATAAAAATGCGAAGCTGCAGTAAAGCTTAACATATTTAGAATATTTTTGTTTTGAATGTTTCGTTATTAGTTTTGTGTGTTTGTTTTTCTTGTTTGTTCCTGCTGAAGGCCTATTAGGCCGAAACGTCGTTTAGTCTGTGTCGTCCACTATCACGTAAAGCTTCTAACATACCATTTTTCTGTATTTTTTCGTTTTTCCTAGTAAAAGAAAAAGAGGTTAACCTAGACAAACACTAAAAAAAACACTTGCAAGAGGCAACAACAGCAGGTATCAGCTCACTTGCCGAGATTGAGCAACCTGGAACAGAGACATGTGGCAAGATGCAATGTAGGTCCTGCTGTGTAAGGTCTAATGCTTGATATCATAGATCATCAGACACAGAGTCTAGAGTTTCTGACCTATGTTTGTGCCATCTTCGACTTGAAAGGACAACAGATAGCAAAAGGGCTTTCCTCAATAATATAATCTGACTTTTGACCGTTATCACTATTACTTGTACTTGCTCTGCTGTTTGTCACTTTCTCAATTCACATATATAATCTGCCTTGCCTGAGGATCTCACCATCAGATCTTTGGGATTTAATTTTTTTTGCTATCATGGTTTATTTACAGTCAGTTTGCCATTGCTCTCTGATTGGTCCTGGCCACTTAACTCCTTAGGCATATTTTGTTCTCCATGCTTATCTTTTACTAGCAGAAAGTAATTGTGACAAATGATGCATTAAGATCCACTTTTGTATTTGCCTAGTCTTCCACACCATGAGTTCATTTCTTGTATACTTTAGTCAAGTTATCACTAGACTAATCATAAATGATTTGCTTGAGTAGTCATCTAAAGAAACCAACTGGAAGAACATAGTGATTTGCTAAAAATTTAGGAATAGAGTTTGAAAACAAAAAAATGCTATTTTTGTACTTACATCAATATAATTAGCATTAATGTAATCATCAGACTGGTCATAGCTTTCTATATCCAGCACAACACGAGTGTGATCATCTGAGATGAAGAAAGAAAGATAAATCAGGATATCAAGTTTTGAATTATTCAATGACATTTTTCTGTTTTACATTAAACACATACAAGAATTATCGTCATGGCCATAGAAGCCTCAACCTTGAAAAGCTTACATACTGCCCAGGTGATAAGGTGGCTTTTGTTGATAGACAAGCACAAGGCGATATCCTGAAGGTCCTTAACAATTTTACATTAGAAATCAACTTAGTTATCCGTGAAGATGCCATCGTGGGACTGTAATGATTTTAAATATAATGTCAAACAAGTAGGAACAGCAACCCACTTAAGCAAGCTAGATTTGTGCACAAGCAGCCATTTCCTACAAGCATCAGCCTGACAGGGAGTGTGCACTTTATCATCTGTTGAAGATGACTGAGCACCTATGTTTGTGTCCAGAGTGCTGTGATGTCACCTATAATGGCAATTAACCATCATCTATCTATCTATCTATTGTCCTTTCGAGCCGGAGACGGCACATAGGGCAGAACCACAATCTTAAAAACAGAAACCTTGCGTGCCAAAATGTCACATATTGCAGAGATCACTGCTTCCAAAATCTATTGCTCTGTTATTGGTTATGGAAGGCCTCCGTATCACTGCAAACGAATTAAAATCCATAATTGCTCAACGGCCCTTGCCAGTGGAATCATCCGAATTACTAACACATCTCCCAAACAAAGAAAGGTAACTGTAGTCCCCATCGTAGCAGTCTCAGCACACGCCAAAAGACATAAGGCGAAACCGCGCAGAAAGTGAACACAGCCAACTGTTCCCTGTCATACGATATCATCATTCATCGTAAACAAGCGAGATATCGAAACAGGATCAAAACGGACGAGACACACAGCTCACGGCGTGCACAGAGCACTTAACTCAGTAGCTCCTGCAACAAGCCGGACTTGGAATATGAGGAAACTGCAAGAAGGAACACTTTTCAGACATAGCCTTCAATGTTTCCTGCCGCCTATCCACCATATACCATGGAAGTTATGGCTCTGTTTCCATAACAATACTTTTTACAATGACAGCTTGTCAAGCCATCGATCAACCTGCTTAGTCGCCTCTTACGACATGCCTGGAAGGTCACAGTGTCACTATAACTATCATAATAAAACAAAATTAATTTATCAAAGTACTTTCACACATTATTATAACAATGTTTTTATTTTATAAGATAAATATTTTAAAATAGAGTTCTAAGTGAATGCCTTTTTTCATCAAATGTTTAGCTTACATGCAATTATATTTCCATATCTGTTCTTCAACTTGTTTTCATTTTTCTTTGCAACTTCACAAGTTGATGTAATCCCAGCAGGCAAAAGCTGAAAAAAAAATCCACAAAATATCAATTATTTTTTTTAAAGAATCTTAAACAACAGTACCAGATGAATACATTTTTAAAAACATACAATAAACACTACAGGTAAATGCACTGTATTTATGTGGTGTACACAGATAAATGTTTGTGATTTTAAAAAAAATTGATTTCATGAATAATTAAAAAAAAAATTAGTTTATTTAGAAAAATAAATATAATTACTTGCTGTGAAAAATAATGATAATGAGGTTTGCACTTCAACTAGTGCACATGATAAAATATGTGTTGTAAAGACCAAGAAGCAGCTGTGCACATGGAAAATGGAACAACAGACTGGTTTGTCATCATTAATACCATCATCAAGGACCATGCCTGCTGGGATAGGTGATCTCCACAACTTTCTTTCACTAGAACATACTTATGTTGTTGACTTTCTATTGAACCATTCTCTTAATGTCTAGTAGTTTTTCTTTCCCACAATCTTTTCTTCTATCAATCTTGTTAAATGTCACAATATATTCCACTTGTTCCTCCTCATTACAAGGCCAAAGAAAGTGATTGTTTCCTCCTGATATTGGCAATAAGATTTCTTATTGCTTGAATATAATTGTTATTCTTTTTTAATTCTCCCAAAATACTCTTTACATTCTTTTGTAAAACAACATGGCCGAGGACATTACTCAACAGGTTGAGGTGGGTGCCAACACAGTGCTCTATCTTCTTTTCTGTTTACATCACTTAGAACTGAGAATTCATGCACACAACCCTGTGATTGTGCAGGTGGAGGTGCAGGTCTTGATCTATGAGAATTCATTTGAGGGTTCAGCAGTCAACTAAGCTGATGGGTCTGTTGTTTAGAAGAATAACAAATCAACACAGAACACTGGAGTCATCAGTCTCCATACACTGAGAAACATACTGGGTAGGAGATCTGAGCATTTATGGATGTGTCTGATGTGCAGTGAGAATGATCCCTTGTCTAAACTAAACTTGTAGTGGAGAACTCTTTTTTTTTACTATAACTGTCAACAATTGATTGCATAAGATCTTTTTTCCTCTTTAAAATGCCACCTTTGTTTGAGCTATTCTGCACCTTATCCATGCTATACATCTACCACTGACATGGTACTCAGGCATTTGAATTATTTGACCTGTTTTGGAGGCCAAGGCACCTGACAGTAACAGGGCTGAAGTTATTAGCAAATCATAGCTGATCGCTTGTGCCAGAATTGATTAACCAGAACCACCCAGACACTACTCCACCTCTTCATGGTGCTTCAAGCAACAGACTAACCAGTCTAGTCTGGTCAAGTGAGCAGGGATTGAGAGGGAAGGCAACCCAAAGTGTCATGCTGAAGTTGGATGTATTGAGCTGAAAGATGTAAATATCACAGTTTTACTGCAAACTACAACACAATGCATATATGACCACTTAACATCCTTTAAGTGTGGATGACAAAGAGGTGTATTTCATTAGTCATCAGGTGAATGCTTGCAAGCATTGACCTGTTTTAATACTGTCCCATTTACTTTAACTGTACATAAGGAGATCTCTTTTCTTTGTTGTGACCATTACACTGTGGAGGCTAAAGCCTTTATTTTTGCTTTCCATCACTATAATGTCAATCATTTCATGTAACTCAGGTTCACACTTATTAATTAAGGTTGTGTCATCAGCATACCTCAGGTTATCTATATCATAACTACCAACTGATTTTCTGTTTATGCCTTCTATGGATCTTGCTACAATCTCACTATACATAGTGAATAAATCTGGTGGTTACAAGCCTACTTAACACCTTATCTTATCTGTTAAAACATTTCCAAATGATTGCAAATTCCTATTGCTAATTTTTCTTGCCAGTTCATGTCTTTATTATTCTCAAATTACTGTCATATTAAGCTCATTATAAAATATGCCAATTATTTGTTTGTTGCTTTCTGCTCTTGGTGTGTAAACTTATATAAGATTAATGTATATACTGTGGTTTTGTTAGAGGTAAAGGAATGACCAATGCAATATACCTCATAAGAACTTTAGTAGAAAGAGCAAGAGATGAAAACAGATCTATACCTATGTTTCATAGATTATACCAAAGCATTCAACAAAGTAAAGCACCAAGATTATAATAAAAATTTTATAAGGTATAAACGTAGGCAACAAAGATCTAAGAATAATAAAGAACATGTACTGCCAACAAACAGCAGCCATAAGAACTGGAAATCAATTGGGAATGTTTCAACAAATAAAGCAGGTGTTAGGCAGGGTTGTGTGCTGTCACCAGATTTGTTTAATATGTATAGTGAGATTATTTTAAGATCCATAAGGGGCATGCCTGGAATAACAATTGGAGGTCATAATATAAATAATCTAAGGTATGCTGATGATACAGTCTTAATCGCTAAGAGTGAAAATGAGTTACAAGAAATGTTAGACATTATAGTGAAAGAAAACAAAAATAATGGATGCAGTCTTAACAGCAAAAAGACAGAAGTAATGGTAACAACAAAGAAAAATACATCAACTCAGTGCAAAATAAAGACAAGTGGAACAATATTAAAGCAGGTAAATGAATTTAAATATTTGGGAACTTTATTAATCTCAGACGGAAGATGTACAACAGAGGTGAGATGCAGAATGGCTCAGGCAAAAGCAGCTTTCCAAAAAAATGAGGAAGATACTATGCAATCCATTTTTGACAATAGAAACAAGAAAAAGAGTTCTTAAATGTTATGTTGAGCCAGTCTTAAAATATGGACGTGAATTATGGACAATTGGACAACAGACAAAAAAATCACTGGAGTCTATAGAAATGTGGTTTTACAGAAGAATGTTGAGAATACCATGGGCAGCTAAGAAGAGTAATGAAGACGTTCTGAAAGAGGCCAAAGTAAAAAGAGAGCTAATTTCCAATATTAGGAAGAAACAATCATAATTTTTTGGCCATGTAATGAGAAGAGAATAGCTATTAGAATATATTGTAACAACTTGGAAAATTGAGGAACGAAGAAATAGAGAGAAGCAAATACAAAAGATACCAGACAGCTTAAGAGAATGGCTTGGCAGAAGGCCAACAACAGAATTAATAAATAACTGTAGAGATCGAAAGTTGTAGAGAGACATGATCACCTACGTCAGCAGACATAGTGAAGGGGTAGCTATAATGTTATCAAGGAATGCACAGAAGACACTAATAGAATGGGAAGCAGTAGGACCGAGACTAATGAGAGCAACATTTAAAGCAACAAAAAACAAAATAAAATTACACATTATCCAATGCTATGCATCAACCAATGATAAGGATGATTTAGTTAAAGATGAATTCTATAAACAGTTACAATGTAAAATGGAGGAAAGATGAGCCAAGGATATTATAATCTTGGTGGGAGATCTAAATGCTAAAGTAGGATCAGACAACAGAGGCTTCGAAGAGATTATGGGAAAACATGGACTTGGAGATATAAATGAGAATAGAGAGATATTTGTGAATTTCTGTGCCATTAATCAAGTGAGCCTAGGAGGAGCAATATTCCAATATAAAAGAGTACATCAAGCTACATGGGTGTCACTAGATCATAGAACGGAAAACCAAATTGATCACATATGTATTAATAATAAGTTTAAATCACCCTTACAGGATGTAAAAGTATATAGAGGGGCAGATGTAGCTTCTGATCATCATCTTCTGATAGCCAAACTTAAACTAAAAAGATATACTACAACGAATAAGGGTAGAAAGTATTTCAATGTAGGGTTTCTTAAAGAACAAAGAATTAAAGATAAATTCACAGTCATAATATCAAACAAATACCAAGTCCTCCAACAACTAGAAAATACAATAAATATAGAAGATCATTGGAAACAGGTAAAAGATATATGGAAAGAGACATGCGAAGAAACACTAGGGAAAAGAGAACGCCAGAATTAGGCATGGATGACAGCAGAGATCCTGGACAAAATTAAAGAAAGAAAGAACAAGAAAGCAGACATAAATAAAAGCAAAATGAGAAGTAATAAGGCCAAAACACAGGAAGCTTACACAGAGGTGAACAACGAAGTGAGAAGATGCATTAAAAGGGATAAGAGGAAATATATAGATCAACTTGCTAAAGAGGCAGAAGAAGCAGCAAGTAAAGGGAATATGAAAGAACTGTACAACAGCACAAAGAAATTAAGTGGAAAATACAAACAGATCAATGCCTTTATTAAAGGTAAGAAAGGAAATCTGCTTAGTAATATAAGGGAATAAATGGAGAGATGGAAAGAACACTTTGAAGAACTTTTGAACAGACCCGGCTCAAATAATCCTCCAAATATACTACCAGCAGAAGAAGAGTTACACGTTAACTGTAGAAAACCAAGCAAAGAAGAAATAATGAAAGCCATCAAGCTATTAAAAAATGGTAAAGCCACAGGACCAGATGAAATTCCTTTGGAACCCATCAAAGCAGATATTAACACCTCTACCAAGTTGTTACATAATCTATTAGATAAAATTTGGGAGAGGGAAGAAATACCTAAAAACTGGAAAGAAGGTTATATGATCAAACTACCAAAGAAAGGAAGTTTACAGGAGTGCACAAATTATGGGGGAATTATGCTACTATCAGTGCCAGGAAAAATATTAAGCAGAATCATTCTCATCATCATCATTGAGTGCAGTCTCAGCAACGAAGGTTGGTTACCATGGAGCGTCATTCTGCTCTTTTTCTTGCTTTGATGGTGCAGGTTGTCATAGGCTGATTTTTCCATCTTTTGATGTTACTCGTCCATGTTAGTCTTGGTCTGCATCTGCCTCTTTTACCTTGTATTTTCTCCACCAGGATTACTTTTAGTAGGCTGTTGTGTCTTTGCATTTGTCTTGCTTGAATTGTGCTTAGTAGTTCTCTTTTTATTTTTAGTTGTTTTAAGACTTCATCGTTTGTTTTCTTTTCCTTCCATCCAATTCTACCTATTCTTCTATATATCCACATTTCAAAGGCTTCAATTCTCTGTTCTGAGAATCATTCTGGAGAGACTAAAAGAGGCCATAGAGAAACATTTGAGAGATGAACAAGCAGGTTTAAGGAAGAACAGATCATGTGCTGATCAAATAACTACTCTACATATAATAATTGAACTAAGTTTCTCATTTCTGGCTGTGCCCATCTTCACTCCCATTTCCATCAACCGAAGAAGTGACGTGGATCTGTGTTTGTCAAAGTCCTGTGCTCTTCCCATATCTTGGAGGGCATTGATGATGTCCGCCCGATCCATTGGTTGCCCGTCCTCAACAACAGCGCAGCTAGCCAACCTGTCCGCTCTTTCATTTCCCTGTACTCCCGCATGTCCAGGGATATAGACAAAGGTGACCTTGCCTATTTTGGATTTCTGCAACGACTCTACCCATTGCATGCGTAAAGAGCCCGCCTCCACTTTTTTAATCATGCTCATCGAATCACTCAGTATACATGCGTGGGTGTAGTCTTGTGACTCTAACCATTTAAATGCCTTGGTCACTGCCATCACCTCCATTGTCATGCTACTCGTGGTCATAACGTATGCACCACTGTCTTCCTTGACTACTCTGCCTGCCGAGAGTGCTGTAAATGCCCATGCACTTCTTTGGTGTCGTATTACAGATCCATCTGTATAGATGACTGCATCTTTCTCATCGGTATTATCACAGATGAGATCATTGACCTCCGCATTAACCATGACCGGGTTCTGTTCCCTACTTTTCCTGTTGAGTGTGACAATACACGAGAAAGTCCCCTTGAATGACGTAGGCACCGGTATCCACTCCTCACCAACGCTGATATTGGTAAGCCCACAGACCTGTTTGATGACATAATCTGCTCGGCCCACCCATGATTTGCCTCTTTTAAGCCTGGCACCTTTCACTATGTTGAGCACGTGGTGCAATGGATGCTCTGTATCTGTACTAATCTTCAGGTATGCTCGTGCTCTCCAGATCTTGATTCTGTCATCCATGGTTGGAAAGTCAAGAAGATACCTCATTGCTACACAGGGAGTGTCTCTCGTATATCCTAGGATATGCGCATGGCTTCATTCTGCATTTTCTCCAGCCTATCAATTTGAGTTGTACTGATAGTAAGAATTGCCAGGGCATGCTCGATTGGTGCGAGGACCAATCCCTGCAACAGAAGAGTAAGTAGCCTCTGCTCGATGTTGGCAGCTGCCAAGACCTTCAAGGCGGCTAATCCTTTGCATGATTTTGTTATCACATGGTCGAAGTGGTCCCGAAAACACAGGATGCGATCAAACTTAACTCCGAGGTATGTCATCAACTTGTCCTTGGTCACCTCATCAGCTCCCATTCGTACTACCGGTGTGGTCGTATTAACAATATGATTATTAAGGGAGAATCATGAAACTGATGCTTTATTAGGAATAACCAAGACACCTGAAACTCCATACCAGGAAGAAATGCGATCGAGTTCGTCTTGCATTGTGGAGGCGATTACACGTCTGTCTCTTCCCTATCGATATACCAGAATATCATCAGCAAAAGTCATAGTTCTTCCCCTCCCACCCAGCTGTTGTTCCATGATCGTTATTGTGTACACGTTAAATAGAACTGGTTACAATGGTGAGCCTTGTGGCAGCCCTGGACAAATGGATATTGGCTCGGAAGACCAACTTCCACATCTGAGTATCACCTTCCTCTGAAACAGTGCCACGGCGATCCATCTAATGAGGAAGGGGTGCACAGCCAGTTTGAGGAGCATATGCATGAGATATTCAAATGGTATCCTGTTGTATGCATCCTCCAGATCTATAGCAGCAGCACATGTCTCCTTTCATCTGTGGAAGCCTTCGAAGACGTCATAGGCAAAGACTGCCGCATTGATCCATGTCTCTTTGTTATATCTATAACCTCTGAGTGTGGGTGGGAATACGGGTTTCTATTCAAGGTGACAGGTGAGGACATGGGCAACTATTTTCTCCAGCAGCTTGCCCGCAGTGTTCTGCATTGTGATGATTCTGTAGGCACTGATCTGAGAATGGTCTTTGTTTGGCTTCGGTAGCGGTAGTAAGTAGCTGTGTAGCCACTCCTACTTAATCTGGCCACTCCGAATACTGGCATTAAACTCATTGGCCAGTTTTGTCAAGTCGTCATCAGCTAAATTGCCTATGTCATCGTACTGAACACCATCTGGACCAGGAGCAGTGTTGTGTGACCTTTTAAGTGTCGTGTGAATGGTATCGGTTGTGATTGTGAGATCTTCTTCCAGCACTACATCCTTACACAATCTTACATATATCTGGGTAGTAATATAGATAAATGAGGGAGGAACAGAAAATGATACCAAAATAAGGATATCAAAAGCAAGAGGACCTTTTTTTGCACTGGGAAACATATGGAAGTCCAAAGAAATTAGGTTAAATACAAAAATAAAAATGTTCAACTCAAATGTTAAGTCAGTCCTATTATATGGATGTGAAACATGGAGAACAACAAAATTGGCAATCATGAAGATACAGACTTTCATTAATGGATGCTTACACAGAATAAAAGGATGGAAATGGCAGGACAAATTCACTAACATAGAATTATGGAAATGTACCAGTCAAATACCAGTAGATAAAGAGATACAGCGAAGATGATGGCGCTGGATAGGACACACACTGTGGAAGCCAACTGAGAGTATTACACAACAGACCCTTTTCTGGAATCCCCAAGGGAAAAGACAAAGAGGAAGATCAATAAATTCTTGGAGAAGACAGATAGAAGCAGAGATGAAGATGATGGGGAAGACATGGAATGATCTTAAAAGAATTGCAATAAACAGAACGACTTGGAAAGTGTTTGTTGAAGACCTATGCTCCACAGGGAGCTGAAAGGTAGAAGAAGAGATCGAAAGTTGTAGAGAGACATGATCACCTATGCCAGCAGGCCCGGTACTTGATGATGATGAATGAATATATGCCTACCATTCAAATTAACTAATAGGACACAGTTGGATATTATTCAGAAATCTTATAACATTATGCGTTTTTAATTTTACCCACCCTCCTTGGTATTTTGTGCCTCAAAAATAGATTCTTTTGTATCTCCAGAGTAAATCTTATCTGAACCAGTATATCTCATCTCACATTGTTCTAATTTCCTCCATCTTTTTCATTCCCTTCTTGATGTTGTCCAATTTCTAATATTATCCTAAAATTGCAAGTTCTTATTTTCAGTATGCCTCTTGTTCTTTGCTTGTTTACAGTAACATTGATAAATGGTTACATATTATTTGCACATATAATGCTCCCCAACATATGAGGATATTCCATTAGATCCTCCAACAATATTGTTGTTTTATTTTATGAAGTTGTAGTAACACATAATGTTATTAGAGATTGCAAAATAGTGGTTCATCTTGACTTCCATTGGTTTAATTATGGTTTGCTTTGCTATCGTTTTACTGAAACAACATCCACAAGACAGTGGGGTTGTATTCTAATAGGGTACACTCCCTTAGCTGATTACATTCTCAAAACTTGCTACTAGGCAACATGATTGCCACAGGTAGTACTGTCTACTCCATACATTAGCAGTTACCTAACCTGACAAATAATAGAAGATTGAAAGAGTAAATTATAAATAAAGAACACCATCATCCTAGCAAAGAAGTCTGAATTGATGAAAAACATAACAAATTAGTGCCAGATAAACAAATAGGAGTGACAAAAAGAGTTTTATAGACTTACAAAGAACCAATATTGAAGTATGCAAACCATGAATAATGAACATTCTAAAAAGAACATTTGCAACAACAGAGATGTAGTTTCTAAGAAGAAACTTGTGCACACATGGCCAGCTAAGAAAGGAATTAATATCAAGAGAAACAAAATAATGTTAAGAGAAAAGTGATAACTAAATAAAAAATAATCAGACAAATTTCACGTGGAAGGAAGATCTGGAAACATTAATGACAACAAAAAATACTGATGGCATGGAAAAACAATTTGTGTCTAGGAGTAAATGTCGGAAAGGAAAACATTGTTTTGGAGACAAAGACCATGCAGAGTAATTAAATATTTACATGACAGGTGACTGAAAAAAACCTGAAAGTTAAATCTACAATGCACAATATATGAGGACTAGGAAATAAAGCTAATCATTCTGATAGAAATGTAAACACAACAGAAACATGCACATTAAAATATCACAAACTTTATATTCTCTTTTTAATCCTTCAAGGTCATTTAATTTGGCTGTTCTTATATAATCCCACAAATCTTCCACTTTGATAGAAGCTATCATCTCACTGGTATTTGAATAGACAGGTTCAGTGTCCAGTAGAATTTCTGTAGAAGCATTCTCAATAAGAGGCTCTACTTCAATGTTATCTGCAAACAGAAATAAAAAATGCATGATAAAGATGAACTTAGATATGACAATATATTTTGTTCAAGATGTACATTTTCTAGGTATGGAAATGTTGAAAAGATTAACGTATATCTATTTTACATAACAAAAACAATAATAATAACAACACTTATTAGTGTTCTTGTTCTTCGTCAACGTCTAAAGCTGGGACCTCTAGAATATAGTTTATGAGCCAGATATGACATGTGATTTTTCTGACCTTAAATTCAATCATCATCATGTACCATACCTGTTGGTGTAGGCGGTCATGTTCTTCCACAATTCCCTGTCCACAGTGCATCATATCGATTCTGTTGTTAACTGTTTACCGTACTATGATACCAGGCTATCTTCTCTCTTTGTCATCCGCAATCTCTCTTTCCCTGTACTTTACCAGTTGTAACTATTTGATGCCATTCCTCTTCTCATGACATGCTAAAAAAATTGTAATTGTTTCTTTCTTATGTTGTTTAGGAGCTCTCTTTTTTTGTGTTGGCCTCTGAGAATTTTCTCGTTAGTCTTTTTAGCTTTCCATGAAATTTTCAATATTCTTCTCAGAAATTCCATCTCTGGGGTCTCTAATTGTCATTTCATTTGTTTGTCTGCTGTCAATGATTTTCTTTCAATGGTCAGAATTGACTTTATATAGCACCAATGGATTCTCATTCTCACTTCTATTGACATTCATTTTCAAATTAATGTAACTATAAAATAATATAACATTTAATGCTCTTTCTTGTTATTAAAGTATTAATAATAAATACACTTTTTTTTAGTACTTTTATAAAAAAAAAAAAAAAGTTTATTTATTATTAATACTTTAATAAGTATTAAAGATAATAAATATAAAGATAAGGTAAATAAAATTAAATATATTAAATATAAAGGTAATACAAAGATAAGAAAGGAAATCTGCTTAGTAATATAAGGGAACAAATGGAGAGATGGAAAGAGCACTTTGAAGAACTTTTGAACAGACCCGGCTCAAATAATCCTCCAGATAAACTACCAGCAGAAGAAGAGTTACACGTTAACTGTAGAAAACCAAGCAAAGAAGAAATAATGAAAGCCATCAAACTATTAAAAAATGGTAAAGCCACAGGACCAGATGAAATTCCTTCGGAAGCCATCAAAGCAGATATTATCACCTCTACCAAGATGTTACATAATCTATTGGATAAAATTTGGGAGAGGGAAGAAATACCTAAAGACTGGAGAGAAGGTTATATGATCAAACTACCAAAGAAAGGAAGTTTACAGGAGTGCACTAATTATAGGGGAATTATGCTACTATCAGTGCCAGGAAAAATATTAGGCAGAATCATTCTGGAGAGACTAAAAGAGGCTATAGAGAAACACTTGAGAGATGAACAAGCAGGTTTTAGGAAGAACAGATCATGTGCTGATCAAATAACTACTTTACGTATAATAGTTGAACAAAGTTTAGAACTAAAATCCCCACTTTATATTGGATTCATAGATTACGAAAAGGCATTTGATAGTTTAGACAGAAGAATGCTTTGGAAGTTGCTGAGTCATTATGGATCCCCATAAAGTTTATTAACCTGATAAAAACAATGTATGAAGGAACAAAATGTAGTGTGGTGCATGAAGGACAGCTTACAGAAGCATTTGAAATAAGAACAGGAGTAAGGCAAGGATGCCTTCTGTCTCCATTTCTCTTTCTACTGGCCATAGATTGGATTATGAAAATAACTCAAAACAACAGAAATGGGATCCAGTGGTCACTGACCAAACAACTTGATGATTTAGACTTTGCTGATGACATAGCTCTCCTATCACACAGCCACCAACAGATGCAAGATAAAATGAGTATATTAGATGAGAGATCACAACAGCTAGGACTAAAGATTAATAGAGATAAGACCAACATTATGAGAATTAATGCAGTTGGCAATAACCAAATAAAACTAGGAGAAATACCTCTACTAGACGTACAATCTTATATATATCTGGGCAGTAATATAGATAAAGAGGGAGGAACAGAAAACGATACCAAAATAAGGATATCAAAAGCAAGAGGAGCTTTCATTGCACTGGGAAACATATGGAAATCCAAAGAAATTAGGCTAAATACAAAAATAAAAATTTTCAACTCCAATGTTAAGTCGGTTCTATTATATGGCTGTGAAACATGGAGAACAACAAAATTGACAATCACGAAGGTACAGACTTTCATTAATGGATGATTGCGCAGAATAAAGGGATGGAAATGGCAGGACAAAGTCACTAACGTGGAATTATGGAAATGTACCGGTCAAATACCAGTGGATAAAGAAATACAGCGAAGACGATGGCGATGGATAGGACACACACTACGGAAACCAACTGAGAGTATTACACAACAGGCCCTTTTTGGAATCCCCAGGGGAAAAGACAAAGAGGAAGACCAAGGAATTCTTGGAGAAGACAGATTGAAGCAGAGATGAAGATGATGGGGAAGACATGGAATGATCTTAAAAGAATTGCAAAAAACAGAACGACTTGGAAAGTGTTTGTTGAAGACCTATGCTCCATTGGGAGCTAAAAGGTAGAAGAAGAAGAAGAAGAATAAATAAACTGTAGAAAATATTTCATGCTAACTTTCAAATTATTAAAGAACTAACAATATCACTGATAAAATATTAAACATTTTAAGTTTTTGAAGCACTAAAAATAAACTATTCAACAATTTAATGCTAATGTCCAAATTATCGAAGCACTAACTATTCTTTATGTTACAGAATATTTTTATTTTGAATTCACACGATTTCTCCTTTACTTATTTAAATATTTCAATGTAAACTTACCTCATCATAAAACTAAATATATATATCCTCTTTCAAACAATCCATGCAGCATAAAAGAATATCATATAATATCATGAGCTTAGGCCAGGATTGATACTTCATTATAAATGAACAGTTTACAATGGTAGAGCACACATGATATAATAGACTACTTTTCTAGATTAATGTAAAAACCTGTACTCGTATACCAAAAACCTATCCATTGTGCTAACAGCATTTGCTAGAACATTTAAATACTACTGTATGTATGTAATACAGGACTGTCCCGTATTTCCTTTCTACTGATTTCTTCATGGTGGTGTTGGGCATAGAGTAACACCTGAACTGTTTCATCTACGTGTGAAAACAATAACAATGGAAACTGAGACAAAACAACTGGTTGAAACTTCAATCAAAGCAGTGAAACATCTTACCTTAGTGATTTAATAAAAAAAAACTTTGTTAGATAAAAGTGGTGTCAGTTGTTGCTCAGGCTCAGAATGAAAATAAGAATAACTGCTTATAGCAAAGTCTTCATGGCTTATGTTGCAAATGAAAATTATGCAAGTATATCTAATGCAAAATTTTTACAAATGAAGATTAGTACTAAAATAATTATCACAGAACATTTTCAAGCTGAGAAATGTTCATGCATTATAAGTTTAATTGCTCAAAACATTGCATGCATACCTGCAAAATGAAATAATGTCCTACCTATCGGGGTAGGTGGAGTGGATGTCTCTGGTTCTGGTACAATTGTGGGACCAAATGAAGGAATCTCTGCTTTTTCCCTTTCTTCTGCAATGTGTCTCCTTCTGCAGAAAATATAAAAAAATTTTACAAATGTAGCAAACCTCAGAGTTGTTCATTTTTGAAAGCAGACATGACTATTGAATATATGTTCATTTTTTTTTTTTTGAGCTATTTTATAAACTAGACAACGGTAGACTGCAATAGTGATGATGTACCAGTTGTGGGAAAGCTTAGTGTAAGATTGAAAACAGCAAAAATAGCCTGTGTTAATATCAAGTTAAATTTAGATCTACTCACATCAGACAAGAGGATCATCATCATCATGTACCATACCGGTTGGCATAGGTGATCATGTCCCTCCACAATCTTCTATCTACAGTGCATCGTATCAGTTCTGTTGTTGAATGTTTTCCATGCCATGACACAAAGCTATCCAGTATTTTCTCTCTTTGTCGCCCGCGATCTCTCTTTCCTTTTATTTTGCCAGTTGTAACCAAGTATTCCAACTTTCCTCTTCTCATGATGTGCCCGAAAAATGTTGATTGCTTCTTTCTGATGTTTTTTAAGAGCTCCCTTTTTGTGTTGGCCTCTTTGAGAACTTCCTCATTGGTCCTTTTAGCTGTCCAGGGAACTTTCAACATTCTTCTGAGAAATCCCATCTCTGTGGCCTCTAATTGTCTTTTCATTTGTTTGTCTACTGTCCATGATTCGCTTCCATAGGTCAGAATTGGTTCTATATAGCACCGATGAACTCTCTCATTTTTTTTTGACATAGATTTGTTGCATAAGATATTTTCCATCAAAAATTCAAACTACCTTCTTAAATTGCCTGGAATAATCATGACAAATCACAAACTTCTATTTACAGCTAACGACAAGAGGATACAAGAGAAATATAACATCATAATTCAGAACAAGTTTGGACTTCTGGTCAATATGGTTAGGCGGCAGGAACTATTGAGGCTCTGTCTGAAAAGTCTCCTTTGTTGCAGGTTCCTCATATTCCAAGTCCGGCTTGCTGCCGGAGATGCTGAGTTTAGTGCTCTGTGCATACCGTGAGCTGTGTTTCTCATCCAGATTGTGTTTCAATATTCTGATTGCTTACGATGAATGATAATATTGTATGACAAAGGACAGCTCCATTGTGTTCACTTTCTGTTTGGCTGTGTCTTTGAGATGTGCTGTAGCTGCTATGATGGGGACTGCAGCTGTCTTTCTTTGTTTGGATCCTTCAATAAGATGAGATATTAATTTGGATGATTCCACTGGCATGAGCAGTTGAATAATTATGGATTTTAATTCATTTGCAGTTAAAACAGGGCCTTTGACTAATTATAACTATAATTAAAATTTAGAACAGGGACAATGCAATAGAGAAGATACAAAGCATTGATGAACAGGGGGAAATGCTAAAAGAATCAATGCAACAAACATCAAAAGAGTTCATACCACTAGTGAGGACAATTTCAAGAAAGAAATGGATGATAGATGACAGATGACATTTTACAGCTAATGGAGACAAGAAGAAGAAATAAAGATAACAAAGGTGAGTACAAGAGATTAAATAAAGTAAATGTAATAGAATGCAATGAATCAAAAGAAGCATGGCTAAACAGAGATGCACGGAAACTGAAAAGCAACAAAAAAGAGATGCCAAAGCTATATACAAACAAACTGAAAAATTAATATAAAGAAAAATGAAAATAAAAAAATTGAATGTTTAAGATCAAAGGAAGGAGAACTGTTTATTGAACAAGAAAGCATAAGAGAACAAAGGACAGAATACATTAAAGATCTTTATGATGATGAACAAACAGAAGTAAATATTGAGGATAATGGGGAAGGACCAGAAATACTCAAAAAAAGAAGTGGAAGGTGCCTTATGAAAGCAGATAAAGCCTTTGAACCAGATAATATAACTAATGAAGAGAGATTGAGGCCATGGGTGATTCTGCAAAAGAAAAAATAACACAAATATTGAATTATATCTACAAACTGCAGATATATACCAGAAAACATATTAAAATCAATATTCATAGCCCGACCAAAGAAATCTGATGCGATTGAATGCAATGATCATCGTACAATAAGCCTTATGAGTCACATGACTAAGGTATTACTAAGAATCATCATGCAAAGAGTACAAAACAAAATCAGCCCAGTAGTGACGAGCAGTGTGGTTTTGTTGGTGGCAAAGGTATGAACAATGCGATGTACATCATAAGATCTTTAGTAGAAAGAGCCATAGAGGTGAAAACAGATCTCTACCTATGATTCATAGATTATATCAAAGCATTTAACAAAATAAAGCACCAAAAAATAATCACAATTTTAGAAGACATAAATGTAGACAGCAAAGATCTAAGAATAATATTGAGTTATTAGCGAGTCATCATCATTGCACTTCAAACATGTCCATAGGTGCTCAGATCCCCTCCTCAGCAAGTCCCACAGTGTCCAGCGACTGACAGCTCCAGTTCTGTGTTGGTTGATTAGTCTTCTTACACGCCCACTAAGTCTCTCGTTTCTGGCTGTGCTCATCTTAACTCCCATCTCTTTCATCCAAAGGAGTGATGTGGACTCATGGTTGTCAAAGTCTTGTGTCCTTCCTACTTCCCGGAGGGCACTGACGATGTACTGTCGATCAATTGGTTGACCATCCTCAACAATAGCACAGTAAGCCAACCTGTCTGCTCTTTCATTTCCCCATACTTCCGCATGTCCTGGGACATTGACAAAGGTGACCTTATGTATTTTTGACTTCTGCAATGACTCTACATTTAAAACAAATGAGGAAATTAGAGAAATCACCAATCAACCACTAATATCTTCAGTAATAAAGAAAAGATGATGATCATATGTCGGACATGTGATGAGAAGAGATAATAACCGAATAGCAAAGCAAGCCCTCATGTGGGAAACAACAGGTAAGAGGAAGACCCAGAGAGACACTGAGAAGAACATTGATGAGAGAGGCAAGAGTAGCAGGAATCGGCTCCCTCAATGAGATAGAGCTGCTTGCACAGAACACAGACAAATGGCGAGATTTGATAAAATATCTTTAAAAGAATTGAAAACTGCTAGAACAAAAATTCAGATAAGAGAAGGAGTATCTTGGTCTACACCCTATGGGCCGGCTACAGCTCGAAAGGTCAATAGATAGATAGAATGACTCTACCCAATGCATACGTACAGATCCCACCTCCACTGTTCTTATCATGCTCATCGAATCACTCATTATACAGGCATGGGTGTAGTCTTGTGACTCTAACCAGATGAATGCCTTCGTCACTGCCATCACCTCCATCGCCATGCTACTTGTGGTCATAACGTATGCATCACTGTCTTCCTTGACTATTCTGCCTGCCGAGTGTGCTTTAAATGTACATGCACTCCTTTGGTATCATATTACAGATCCGTCTGTATAGGTAACTGCTTCTTTCTCATCAGTGTTAACCAAGATGAGACCGTTGACCTCCACATTGACCACGACTGAGTCCTATTCTCTACATTTCCTGTCGAGTGTGACAATACACGAGAATGTCCCCCTGAATGACGTAGGCACAGGTATCTACTCCTCGCCAGCGTTGATAAGCCCACAGACCTGTTTGATTACATCTTCTGCTCTGTAAACCCATGATTTGCCTCTTTTTAGCCTGACACCCTTCCCTGTGTTGAGCTCATGATGCAATGGATGCTCTTTATCTGCACTTATCTTCAGGTATGTTTGTGCCCTAAGAATAATAAAGAACATGTACTGGCAACAAAGGGAGCCACGGTAGCTCAGTGGTTAGTGAACTGGACTACAAAGGACAAGGGGTAGGGTTCGATCCCAACCGACGGCTTCCAGGTTCACCCAGCCTTTAATGGGTACCGGATTTTTTTCTGGGAATGTGAAGCGGCACGGGCGTAATACCGACCATATTACCCCAAAAATCATGTGCTGAAGGTCTGTAAAATGTATGGTCACTAACACCATATTCCCTATACGCCACTTGGCGTGACGGGGGTACTTTACTTTTTTACTGGCAACAAACAACGGCCATCAGAACTGGAAATCAATTGGGAATGTTTCAACAAATAAAACAGGGTGTTAGACAAGGTTGTGTGCTGTCACCAGATTCATTTAATATGTATAGTAAGATTATTTTAAGATCCATAAGGGACATGCGTGGAATAACAATTGGAGACCAAATATAAATAACCTCATGTATGCTGATGATACAGTCTTAATCGCTAAGAGTGAAAATGAGTTACAAGAAATGTTAGACATTATAGTAAAGGAAAGCAGCTTTCCAAAAAATGAAGAAGATACTATGCAATCCATTTTTGACAATGGAAAAAAGAAAAAGAATTCTTAAATGTTTTGTAGAACCAGCCTTAACATAACATAAGGTTGTGAATCATGGACAATAGGACAACAAACAAGAAAATCAGTGGAGACTGTAGAATTGTGGTTTTACAGAAGAATGTTGAGAATACCATGAACAGCTAAGATGAGTAATTAAAATGTTCTGAAACAGGCCAAAGCAAAGAGAGATCTAATTTCAATATTATGAAGAAACAATCATCATTTTTGGCCAGGTAATGAGAAGGGAACAGCTGGAATATATTGTAACAACTGGGAAAATTGAAGAACGAAAAGATAGAGGGAAGCAAAGAGAGAAGATACCAGACAGCTTAGGAAAATGACTTAGCAGAAGGTCAACAACAGATGTGATAAATAACTATACAGATTGAGAGTTGTGGAGATACGTGATCACCTACACCAGCAGGCATGGTACATGATGACGATGATGATCTTGTTACAAACAATTGATTTTTAAGTACCTCTATAAATGGGCAAGCTTGCAACTATTTTCACACATTTAACAACTACTTCATTGAATTTTCGATCAACTTTCGAGACAGTGCTGATGTCAAATTCAGAAGACAAAAGGTGCAAGAGAAAGGAGACAAGGCTGGGTACACCTTGCTCTATTGTGGATGGATCTGTCTGTCCAGGATTGGCAAATTCAGCTACGAGTAAAGATGTTCAGTAAAGCAGCACCCAGTATGAGACACTAATGCTTTACCAAACTACTGACTTACCAAGATTGCTTGCTACTAACCGTCTGTCAAGACGCCAGAGGCCATATATATCATATATATATCATTGAATTATTTTTATTCTGTGGTTGTACCTTCCATCTAGCTAATTCAAGGATTCAGCACTGGTAAGAGCATGTAATCTTGATTCTTGATCCCTCCCACGCTATTAGATGTCACATAGGGCTTGTAGTGTTTTTCACCACCCATCTCTATTCTTTGCGAAATGTTCGATCTTATCTAATAAATCTATGCCTGCCAACTGTTTCTCTCATAAAGTGTTCTTTTCAGTGTCTCTCTGGGTCTTCCTAACTTTCTGTACCCTGTTATTTCCAATAGAAGAGTCTGTTTTGGAATTCTCTTGTTGTCTCTTTTCAGCATTTCTTTGCTTATGTCCCTCTTCTTTCCTTAATTGTAGATGAGATCTTTGGTTGCATGGCCATTTCTCTTATTTCAGTATTAGTCTTGATTTCATTTCATTGTACACAGAGTAATTTTCTTAGGCATTTGTCTTCAAAAACGTTTAGTTTTTTCCCAATCTCTTTTGATGTTTTCCAGCTTTCACATGCATAGGTAAGTGTTGATAATTCTAAGTTGAATATTCTAAGTTTAGTTTTCTTGCTTAGTATTTTTTATGTCCATAGTTTGTCCAGGTGTTTAAATTTTGTTGTTGCTTTTGCTATTCCTGCTTCTGATTTCTTTCTGTGTTTCACCTTCTTGATCTATATTACTACTAAGATATATATAGTGGTCTACTCTTTCCAATGCCTGGCAATTGAGATGTATATTCCCTCAGGGGTATTGTTATTTTTCATTATTTTTGTTATATCCCTGTTGATTTCAAGTCATATTTTTTCTGCTATGGATGGTAAGGTATCTGTGATATTTTGCATCTTGTTGATATAGTCACTTCATCATCATCATTATCAAGTACTTTGCTTGCTGGTGTAGGTGATCATGTCTCTCCACAACTTTTGATCTCGACAGATATTTATCATTTCTGTTGTTGACCTTCTGCTAAGCCATTCTTTTAAGCTGTCTAGTATCTTATCTCTTTGCTTCCCTCTATCTCTTCGTTCCTCTATTTTCCCAGTTGTTACAATATATTCCAGCTGTTCCCTTCTCATTACATGGCCAAAAAATTTATGATTGTTTCTTCCTAATATTTGATATTAGCTCTCTTTTTGTTTTGGCCTCTTTCAGAACGCCTTCATTACTCTTCTTAGTTGTCCATGGTATTCTCAACATTCTTCTGTAAAACCAAATTTCTACAGCCTCCAGTGATTTTCTTGTTTGTTGTCCTATTGTCAATGATTCACATACATATGTTAAGACTGGCTGTACATAACATTTAAGAACTCTTTCTTTTTTTTACTTGTCTGAAATGGATGGTACATTATCTTCCTCATTTTTTGGAAAGCTGCTTTCCTTTACTATAATGTCTAACATTTCATGTAACTCATTTTCACTCTTAGTGATTAAGATTGTATCATCAGCATACCTGAGATTATTTATATTAAGACCTCCAATTGTTATTCCAGGCATGCCTTTATGGATCTTAAAATAATCTCACTGTATATATTAAATAAATCAGGTGACAGCACACAATCTTGTCTAACACCCTGTTTTATTTGTTTAAACATTCCCAATTGGTATCTGGTACCCATTTTTAGAAGCTGGGTGAACCCCAGAGTTTTGCTGGTCAGATAAAAATCTGCACTTCTATAAACAGAACCCAGACCCTTCTGATCGGGAAGTAAACACATACCACTCAGTCACAGAGTCTCCATCAGATGTGCACCACTCAAAATATAATTGACACTGTTCATGAACTTTGTCTTGCAAAAACAATCATATTCTGAGGCCTGATAAACAATGATGCATATGCTTTATTGTGCTAGGTATTACAAGAAGTTGTACACTTTGCCTATTGCAATATGTGGACAAAGTATGTTTATTTTCTCTAAACCTTTTAATATTCATAATTTCACTTTATGTACAAGAATTGCATCATTACAGTAGAAAGTCTTACCTCCAAATTAGTAAGAGGACAGCTAGAATGGCAATCAGCAGAATGAATACAACGATGACACCAATAATGACCGGAACAGAGCTGGTTGCATCAGTTGCTGTCATGGACTTTGCTGTCGAGGAACATGGAGAATTATATGATAGCTACAATTCTGAAAAATTATTTACTATTTAAATTAGTGCATGTGAAGTCTATCTATTTATCTATTGTCCTTTAGAGCCTAAGATGGCACATAGGGCAGAAATTCTAGATTCTTGCGTCTGACGATCTTTGAACCATCAGACCTTGCCCAGGACCTACATTGTGGCCTGCCATGTGGCTCTGTTCTAGGTGAGTTGTTCAATCTCGGCAAGAGAGCGCAACAAGTTTTTTTGCTTTGTAATTTTGATTTCCATGAAAAATATACTAACATCAAAACAAATAACACCAGGGCTTAAACTAAGAATAGCTTTATTGCTTGTATTCGCCCGATGACTAAAGGATTACACCTCTTTGTCATCCACCCTTAAAAGGACTTTAAATGGGCATGTCTGCATTGTGTTGTGTTTTGCAGTATAACTGTGATATTTGCACCTTTCAACCCAACACATCCGAATTCAGCACGACTAAAAATAGCAAATTGTTATATCTTCTCAACATTCCTGTATGGCGCAAAAACATGGACATTAGACAAGAAAACAGAGCAGAAAATTGAAGCCTTTGAAATGTGGATATATAGAAAAATAGGCAGAATTGGATGGAAAGAAAAGAAAACAAATAATGAAGTCTTAAAACAACTAAAAATGAAAAGAGAACTACTAAATACAATTCAAACAAGCAAAAGTGATTTTTGGGGCATGTTAAAAGACACAACAGCCTACTAAAAGTAATCTTGGAAGGGAAAATGCAAGGTAAAAGAGGCAGAGGCAGACCAAGACTAACATGGATGAGTAACATCAAAAGATGGACAAGTCAGCCTATGACAACCTGCACCATCAAAACACAAGACAGAATGGAATGGTGCTCCATGCCAACCTTCAATGTAGAGACGGCACACAATGATGATGATGATGAATTTTGATTTCCATATTCTATCAAGATTTCTGAAAGTCATTGCTGCCTTTTTGCTATTCTGATTCTAATTTCTTTCTTTGTGTCTCCATCTTGATCTATGCAGCTTCCAAGATATACTAAGTGATATACTTCATGTACAGCTTTTTCTTCAAGGTATATTTTTTCTTCTGGGTAAATTTGATTCATATAGACTGTTCCACTTTATGTTTCTTTTTGCCACTTTTTAAGAATGATAAGAAGCAACTTCCAGACTTGCACAAGCTTAAATAGAGAAATGTGTTGCACGGAAAAATAAATTATAATACCAGCAAACTAATAATAAATAATCGAATAGCAAAGCAAGCCCTCATATGGGAAACAACAGGTAAAAGAAAAAGAGGAAGACCCAGGGAGACACTGAGAAGAACATTGATGAGAGAGGCAAGAGCAGCAGGAATCGGCTCCCTCAATGAGATAGAACTGCTTGCACAGAACAGAGACAGATGGCGAGATTTAATAAAATATCTTTAAAAGAAAACTGCTAGAACAAAAATTCATATAGGAGAAGGTGTATCTTGGTCTACGCCCTATGGGCCGGTTACGGCTCAAAAGGTCAATAGATAGATAGATAGAAACTAATAATATATTAAAAAATCTATGTGTGCGAGAGTATGTGCATGCACGCGTATGTGCGTGCACGTGTGCATAGGTGTGTGTGTGCATAGGTGTGCGTGCGTGTATTAAGAAAATATAAATAAATAAAGATGCAGAAAAATCTGCTAAATACTTGAACACAAGACTGCAAGAATATCTTGACCATTACCTACAACAGGCCTGTCTGCTTTCACAAATGCATGATGTCTGGTCTGTTGGAAAAAAAGAATGAACAATTAAAAAAAAAATGTTGTGTGTTTGTTCACTAACAACACAAGGAATGGACCGAAAATGGTTTTTTTCTCTATATTTGTCATTCCTTATGAATTCTTTATATATTATTTTTGTCATTCAAGTCACTGTTTTATCTACAAATTTTGTAGAGTATCATTACTTCATAAGCTTCAACAACCACCAGTGTTTTATAAAATTAAAATGAACATATTACATAGTAATAGTGACACTGAGACCTTCCAGGCATGTCGTAAGAGGTGACTAAGGAGATTGATCGATGGCTTGACAAGCTGTCATTGTAAAAAGTGTTGTTATGAAAACAGAGCCATAAATTTCAGAAGCAGTGATCTCTTCAATATGTGCCATTTTGGCACGCAAGGTTTCTGTTTTTGAGATTGTGGTTCTGACCTATGTGCCATCTTCGACTCGAAAGGACAATAGATAGATAGAAAGATTACATAGTATATGATTTTTGAAAATACAGAAAAAAATAAAGATCTTTGCAAAATTTATATTTTATAAGTGAAAGTGAACCTATAACAAAATACTAACATAAAGTGACAATCTAAACTAGTCCATTAACTCGTTCAAGAACTGCATTGTTGATAACCATTGATATCAAACATATTTCTTATAAGCTAAATATCTGATAAGCTAAACATGTTTATCATTTCAGATATACTACTCTTATCCATGCTAAGTTATAGTAACTATTTTCAAATTGACAAATAAATGTGGACGATTTTTAATGTAACTTTCATAAAGGTAATAACAACAATAGTAATGTGCAGGCATTATAGTAGACCACTATATATATATATATCTTGGTAGTATTATTAATAACCAAATAACAAAGCAAGACCTCATGTGGGAAACAACAGGTAAGAGGAAGACCCAGAGAGACACTGAGAAGAACATTGATGAAAGAGGCAAGAGCAGCAGGAATCGGCTCCTCAATGAGATAGAGTTGCTTGCACAGAACAGAGACAAATGGCGGATTGGATAAAAGATCATTACAAGGATTGACAACTCTGTCTCTCTCTATATTGACCTTTCGAGCCGTAGCCGACCCATAGGGCATAGACCCAGATACTCTTTCTCTTATCTAAATTTTTATTTTAGCAGTTTTCAATCCTTAAGAAGGAGTATCTGGGTCTATGCCCTATGGGCCAGCTAGGACTCGAAAGGTCAATAGATAGATAGGTAGATAATATTATAGATCAAGAAGGTGAAACACAGAAAGAGATCAGAAGCAGGATAGTAAAAGCAGCAGCAAATTTTAAAAACCTGGACAAAATATGGAAATTAAAAATACTAAGCAAAAAAACTAAACTTAGAATATTCAACTCAAACGTATTATCAATACTTACCTATGCATGTGAAAGCTGGAAAACAACAAAGTAGATTGAGAGGACTTTTGAAGGCTTTTGAAGACTAGTGCCTAAGAAAAATACTCTGTGTACAATTGAATATATTCAAGACTAATATTGAGATAAGAAAAATGGCCATACAACCAATGATCTCATCTACAATTACGAAGAGAAGATATGCATATGTCAGACGTGTGCTGAGAAGAGGCAACAAGAGAATTCCAAAACAGGATCTTCTATTGGAAACTTCAGGATACAGAAAAAGAGAAAGACCAAGAGAGACACTGAAAAGCACACTTATAAGAGAATAAAATTTGGCAGGCATAGACTCACTTCTCTTTCTACTGGCCATAGATTGGATTATGAAAATAACTCAAAACAACAGAAATGGGATCCAGTGGTCACTGACCAAACAACTTGATGATTTAGACTTTGCTGATGACATAGCTCTCCTATCACACAGCCACCAACAGATGCAAGATAAAATGAGTATATTAGATGAGAGATCACAACAGCTAGGACTAAAGATTAATAGAGATAAGACCAACATTATGAGAATTAATGCAGTTGGCAATAACCAAATAAAACTAGGAGAAATACCTCTACTAGATGTACAATCTTATATATATCTGGGCAGTAATATAGATAAAGAGGGAGGAACAGAAAACGATACCAAAATAAGGATATCAAAAGCAAGAGGAGCTTTCATTGCACTGGGAAACATATGGAAATCCAAAGAAATTAGGCTAAATACAAAAATACAAATTTTCAACTCCAATGTTAAGTCGGTTCTATTATATGGCTGTGAAACATGGAGAATAACAAAATTGACAATCACGAAGGTACAGACTTTCATTAATGGATGCTTGCGCAGAATAAAGGGATGGAAATGGCAGGACAAAGTCACTAACGTGGAATTATGGAAATGTACCGGTCAAATACCAGTGGATAAAGAAATACAGCGAAGACGATGGCGATGGATAGGACACACACTACGGAAACCAACTGAGAGTATTACACAACAGGCCCTTTTTTGGAATCCCCAGGGGAAAAGACAAAGAGGAAGACCAAGGAATTCTTGGAGAAGACAGATTGAAGCAGAGATGAAGATGATGGGGAAGACATGGAATGATCTTAAAAGAATTGCAAAAAACAGAACGACTTGGAAAGTGTTTGTTGAAGACCTATGCTCCACTGGGAGCTAAAAGGTAAAAGGTAAAAGGATAGACTCACTGCATAGGATTGAAAATCTCGCCTACAATAGAGATGGATTGTAAAAAACACTACAAGCACTATGTGACATCTAACGGCACAGGAAGGATCAAGATCAAGACTATATTTTGTGTTTAAATTTAGGATGCCATCAGACTGCTTCCTCCTGGTGTTAGTAACAAATTGTCCAGTTGCTTTAGTTATCTATGAGATTCTCAACCTTCTTTAAAAGCAGATTTCTTTGGTATCCAACAATATTTTTGCCTCTTGTTCAACTGCCCAAGATTTCATCATCATCGTGTGCCCTCTCCGCAACGAAGATTGGCTACCATGGATCGCCATTCTACTCTGTTTCTTGCTTTGATGGTGCAGGCTGACATAGATTGACTTGTCCATCTTTTGATGTTACTCGTCCATGTTAGTCTCGGTCTGCCTCTTTTACCTTGTATTTTTCCTTCCAATATTACTTTTAGTAGGCTGTTGTGTCTTTTAACATGCCCCAAAAATTTCATTTGTCTTGTCTTAATTGTATTTAGTAGTTCTCTTTTTATTTTCAGTTGTTTTAAAACTTCATCGTTTGTTATCTTTTGTTTCCATCCAATTCTACCTATTCTTCTATAAATCCACATTTCAAAGGCTTCAATTTTCTGTTCTGTTTTCTTGTCTAATGTCCATGTTTCTGCACCATACAGGAATATTGAGAAGATGTAACATTTTGCCATTCTTAGTTTCAACTCTGCTGATATTTGTTTTGTTGTTAGTATATTTTTCATGGCATTAAAATTACTTTTTGCCATACCTATTCTTTTGTTTATTTCAGTTTTGCATTTCCCATCATTGGTTATAGTATGTCCTAGGTAGTTCTCTGGACTGTCTCCAGATGTATTCCCCAAGATTTACTTCATATAAACTGGTTCTACGTAACACTCATGAGCTCTTCTTCTTACTTTCATTATCAAAAATATGTTGTGTAATATTTTTTACTCATTGGAATACCACCTTTGTCTGAGCTTTTCTGCACCTTATTTCCGTTATACACTTACGATCTAAAAAGTTAATGTTTTCCAGGTATTTGAAAGCACTGACTTACTTTAATGCCGTCCCATTTTAAAAAATTGTACATTTTGGAGAAACCTTTTGTTACAACAATAATTTCTGATTTTGTTGTTGAGACTAAGGTTATTTTTTTTTCTCCATCACAAACATGCCTTCTTCACCATTCATCTATTAAGTAGGTGTGGGTGTCGCTAGATTACGGTAAGCCATGATATCTCCACCTTTTGGTCAGACACATCGATTTGGCCTTCTTGCTAGGAAGTTTCAACCACACAGCCTCCCAATGTCAATACGAATACAAAAGGCGAATGCTGTCACATACCAGCTTTCACCATTGCTAAGACATCCAAACATTTCTATGCCAGCTAAACAACAAATGATAAATAGCATCTTCATACCAACTTTGTGCTATGAAAGTCAAACATGGACCCTTTCTAAATCACATTTAAGAAAGATCAATACATGTGAGATGCGATGCTTGAGAAAAGTAACAAACAACACAAGAAGAGATAGAATACCAAATGAAACCATAAGAAAAATGGTAGGAACAAAACCCTGCCAAGAATATATAGAACAACAACAACTTAAATGGTTTGGCCACCTGGTCAGAATGAATCCTCACCAATCACCATCAAGGGCGTTCTTCTCGAGAATGCATGGAAAAAGACCAAGAGGAAGACCCAGAAGAAGATGGATAGATGCAGTGACAGAGACATGTAACAACAAAGGAAAATCACTAATTCAGACGATTCGAGCAGCACAAGAACGACAAATGATATAAACCACGACACCTTTTAGGTATCAGTGAAAAGAGAAAAGAAGAAGAATAAGAAGATTAACATATCTCAGATTAGCTATACATGCCTTTGAAAATTCAAATTTGTTCAAAACTGACAAGTCAAACTACTTTTATCATTGTAAATTGCATTACATTCCTTCCAACAAACACCATGATAACTACATATACAGAATGTAATTATTCATAAAAGTATCACATTTTATCTTTAAACTGACTGTTTTTTCAAAATATTGTAATAATTAAGCTAATTACAACTTATGTATAACTTTTATAAAAACTTATTTCAGTTAAGTGTGTCTTTCAATTTGGATATGAAGCGTTAAATTTGCACTCAATTTCCATTACATAAAATAAATAATTAAGTAATCCTATGCAGACATGATTAATCAAATGCCATTATAATTGTTAACGAATTATTACAAAGAATTTAAAGAAAACCTATAAGCTCTACATACACTTCTTCTTTCCCTCCTCATTTGTCTTTCAGAGTTGAGAGGAGGTATAATTTGTGGTCTTTTGCTCTTCTGTTTGCCTCTGCTGCTGTTATGTTTCCTAGTGTTTTAATATTCCATCCATTCATCTTTTCATGGTCGGCCCTTGGGTCTGATGTTCTCAAAATATTTATTGAAAGCTTGTTGTGTTGTGTGTTGATCTTTCTGCCTTGTCATGTGGCCAAACCATTTTATCTATTGTTTCTTTATATATATATTTTATATATATTCTATGACGGGGATTATTCCTAGCTTTTTTCTCAGTTCTTCATTTCTAATCTTATCTCTCAGGCTGTTTCCTGTCATTCGTTTGATACATTTCATCTCAGTAGAGGTTATTATTCTTATTGTTCTTCCATCTAGGGTCCAAGACTGACATTGGTAGCACAATGTTCATGTTGGGATGAAGATTGTATTGTAGAGTGCCCATTTTGGCTCTAGAGTTATTTCCTTGTTGGACAATAGTGGTGATAGCTGTCCAATGATTTGACAAGCTTTGTTGCATCTTGAGTCAAATTCTGCTGCTTGTGAATTGTCATTTGTCACTAGACTTCCTAGGTATTTAAATTCCTCTACTTGTTTTAATTGTCTGCCATCCATAATTGTGTTTATGTTCTATTTTTATTTTACAATATTCATGACTTCTATTTTGTTGATGTTGATTTTCATGTTGTATTTTGTGCCTGTGCTGTTGAGTCTATTTATGTGCTCTTGTAAGTCTTTTATTTTTTAGTGCCTGATTGTCTGCAAATAGAAGATCGTTGATCTCCTCTGTCTCTGATGGGTTGGCTAGCTTGTATATATAGTTCATGTATGTCATAACATTTCTGGTTGTATCCAAGATGGAGGAATTATTTGTCTCCGGCTTGGTATAGAACCGTTGATCAGAGGTTTAACAAGCCGCTATCGTAAAAATGATTTTGTTAATGAAACGTAGACCTGATATAGGATGTGTACAAACTAGTGGAAGAGGTCGATCACTTTACCTATCTTGGAAGTCACATTGATTGAGAAGGGAATACAAGTAAAGAAATTAGAATCAGAATAGCTAAAGCAGCAATGTCTTTCAGAAGCCTTGAAAAGTTGTGGAAATCAAAACTCATCAGCACAAACACAAAACTTAGACTATTCAAATCAAATGTACCAACCCTTACGTATGCGTGTGAAAGCTGGAAAACAACAAGATATATAGAAACAAAGTTGAACGCATTCGAAAATAAATGTCTAAGGAAAATACTTGGTATAACGTGGAACGAATTCAAAACAAATGAGGAAATTAGAGAAATCGCCAATCAACCACTAATATCTTCAGTATTAAAGAAAAGACGATGGTCATTTGTTGGACATGTGATGAGAAGAGATAATAACCGAATAGCAAAGCAAGCCCTCATGTGGAAAACAACAGGTAAGAGAAAAAGAGGAAGATCCAAAGAGACACTGAGAAGAACATTGATGAGAGGGGCAAAAGCAGCAGGAATCGGCTCCCTCAATGAAATAGAGCTGCTTGCACAGAACAGAGACAAATGGCGAGATTTGATAAAATATCTTTAAAAGAAGTGAAAACTGCTAGAACAACAATTCAGATAAGAGAAGGAGTATCTTGGTCTACACCCTATGGGCCGGCTACGGCTCGAAAGGTCAATAGATAGATAGATAGATGTAATAAAAAGTAGGGGCGATAATATGCATCATCTTGCACCTAGTCCAACTTCGAAGTGGTTTGTGTTACCTGCTTCTGTTCTTGACTGTGCAGCTGTTGTTGATATAGAGACTTTTAATAAGGTTGGTTAGATGTTGGCTTACTCCGTATGTTGTTAGTATCCACAGTTGTTCTCTGTTTACTCAGTTGAATGATTTTTCCTGGTCAATGAAAGCTATGCACACATTTTCATTGTGTTCTGTCGTCTTTTCTACTATCTGTTTTATGGTGAATAGAATGTCAGTACATCCTCTGTATTTTCAGAAACCCATTTGAGAATCTTTTAACTGTAGTTCTATTATTGGTCTCAGCCTTTTTTCCATAATTTTGGTGCATAACTTTCCTATATGGCTGACAAGTGATATACTTCTATATTGATTGCAGTCTCTCTTGCTACCTTTATTTTTCCATATTGGTACAATTATTACCTGTTGCCAGTCTTCAGGGGTGTTTTGTTGTTGCCATGTTGCATTGAATATTCTACATATACAATAAACAGAATAAGCAAAGAAAAAATGACTAAATCTTAGTTTTCCCAAAATAGGAAACAACAATGACTAAAACAAATGGAAAAACACAATAAATTGTTACTTTAATGTGGAAGTTAAAACACTGAAACAAGTGACAAAGTAAGAACATCTGCGAACCTCATAATAGAAGATGGAAGGTGCAAAGAAAAATATAATCATTCAGACTACAAAATCACTCAGACTAAAGCACACCCTTAGATACTGACACATATACTAAATAATTAGTGTATGGCTTATGATTTGTTCATTTGTGGCAACAAAGATGTGGTTTTTTCTAGCACATTGTGTTAAAATATAAAATTAAAGAAGTCAAATTGGATCAAATAACCATGTAAATATTCGATGGAAGATGGGGAAGATTCAATGGATAAGAAAGTCAAGGAAGACAGAAGGAAAAGGCCTAGGATAAAATGACAAAGAAAATTTGAGAAAACACACTTTCAAAATAAATTTCATTGCATATGTGATGCAATCTTACCCCATCAATAACCGAATATGCTCCAAGCCATATTGTATACTTTTGATCTGGTTGTAATGGCCCATTGAAGTATCCATCATATGTCCTGTTATCCCCAACAACAAATGTTCCATGGAGTTGATGGGGAGGAAGCTGAGCTGTAACATAAGTACTTTCCCATCACGCAGTGCAGTCTGGAAGTCTTGTGAGATTTCTGATATATACTTTGGAATATGACGTTTGTTTCTGTTTTCACCCAGGCCAGATTTCACTTTCTCTACAATAATTCGATAGTAACTGCAATAGAATGTTATGAATGTTCAACCTTTTGTCTGTCATATTTTTACTAGAGCTTTGGTATTTGTCTAAATAATAAGGAGACCAAATATCAAGGATCTAGAACTCCAGCACCATTCAAAAATAAACACTAGATAAAAATAAGAGTATTTGAAAGGTACCCCAAATAATGTATATTCAATGAGCACAAATAACTGCCTTACACAAGGATTATACTAAGTAATTTTTGTATGTGTACATGTATCCTATATATAATCCAGAAAAGAAATGCATATGTTGACCATATAATGGGAAGAGATAACAAGAGCATCATAAAGCATTGAAACACAAGAGAAACACAAATACCACTGATAAGAGAGGCAACAACACTGGGTATCTGCTTTTTTTTTAGTGAGATTGATAAGCTCACCCAGAGCAGGGAGAGACACACTAGAGGTGATGAGCAAAGTCTGATGACACTGGAAGTAAACAGCAACAGGTTGTGGACATGAAGGGTGTTTTAATTGTGTTCTATGGGCTATCTTTAGCTTATCAGGAACTAACATTATCTTAATTATTTGTACTAGGGTGTCAGTAGTGTTCTCTTTCTGCTGAAGACAAATGACAAACTTGAAGAAACAATGTTTGGCAATCGACACCTAGTTTTGAAAAAAATTTGACAATACCACATAATGCATTAATGATTTCCTAGAATAAGCTAGCTCTGACAGTCTCTGTCTTGATCTATGACATTTGGCACCATACTACTCTCTGCCTTGATCTATGACATTTGGCACCATACTAGTCTCTGCCTTGATCTATGACATTTGGCACCATACTAGTCTCTGCCTTGATCTATGACATTTGGCACCATACTAATCTCTGCCTTGATCTATGACATTTGGCACCATACTACTCTCTGCCTTGATCTATGACATTTGGCACCATACTACTCTGCCTTGATCTATGACATTTGGCACCATACTACTCTCTGCCTTGATCTATGACATTTGGCACCATACTACTCTCTGCCTTGATCTATGACATTTGGCACCATACTACTCTCTGCTTGATCTATGACAGTTGGCACCATACTAGTCTCTGCCTTGATCTATGACATTTGGCACCATACTAGTCTCTGCCTTGATCTATGACATTTGGCACCATACTACTCTCTGCCTTGATCTATGACATTTGGCACCATACTACTCTCTGCCTTGATCTATGACATTTGGCACCATACTACTCTCTGCCTTGATCTATGACATTTGGCACCATACTACTCTCTGCCTTGATCTATGACATTTGGCACCATACTACTCTCTGCCTTGATCTATGACATTTGGCACCATACTAGTCTCTGCCTTGATCTATGACATTTGGCACCATACTACTCTCTGCCTTGATCTATGACATTTGGCACCATACTACTCTCTGCCTTGATCTATGACATTTGGCACCATACTAGTCTCTGCCTTGATCTATGACAGTTGGCACCATACTAGTCTCTGCCTTGATCTATGACATTTGGCACCATACTACTCTCTGCCTTGATCTATGACATTTGGCACCATACTACTCTCTGCCTTGATCTATGACATTTGGCACCATACTACTCTCTGCCTTGATCTATGACATTTGGCACCATACTAGTCTCTGCCTTGATCTATGACAGTTGGCACCATACTAGTCTCTGCCTTGATCTATGACATTTGGCACCATACTACTCTCTGCCTTGATCTATGACATTTGGCACCATACTACTCTCTGCCTTGATCTATGACATTTGGCACCATACTAGTCTCTGCCTTGATCTATGACATTTGGCACCATACTAGTCTCTGCCTTGATCTATGCCATTTGGCACCATACTAGTCTCTGCCTTGATCTATGACATTTGGCACCATACTACTCTCTGCCTTGATCTATGACATTTGGCACCATACTAGTCTCTGCCTTGATCTATGACATTTGGCACCATACTACTCTCTGCCTTGATCTATGACATTTGGCACCATACTACTCTCTGCCTTGATCTATGACATTTGGCACCATACTACTCTCTGCCTTGATCTATGACATTTGGCACCATACTACTCTCTGCCTTGATCTATGACATTTGGCACCATACTACTCTCTGCCTTGATCTATGACATTTGGCACCATACTAGTCTCTGCCTTGATCTATGACATTTGGCACCATACTACTCTCTGCCTTGATCTATGACATTTGGCACCATACTACTCTCTGCCTTGATCTATGACATTTGGCACCATACTAGTCTCTGCCTTGATCTATGACAGTTGGCACCATACTAGTCTCTGCCTTGATCTATGACATTTGGCACCATACTACTCTCTGCCTTGATCTATGACATTTGGCACCATACTACTCTCTGCCTTGATCTATGACATTTGGCACCATACTACTCTCTGCCTTGATCTATGACATTTGGCACCATACTAGTCTCTGCCTTGATCTATGACATTTGGCACCATACTACTCTCTGCCTTGATCTATGACATTTGGCACCATACTACTCTCTGCCTTGATCTATGACATTTGGCACCATACTAGTCTCTGCCTTGATCTATGACAGTTGGCACCATACTAGTCTCTGCCTTGATCTATGACATTTGGCACCATACTACTCTCTGCCTTGATCTATGACATTTGGCACCATACTACTCTCTGCCTTGATCTATGACATTTGGCACCATACTACTCTCTGCCTTGATCTATGACATTTGGCACCATACTAGTCTCTGCCTTGATCTATGACAGTTGGCACCATACTAGTCTCTGCCTTGATCTATGACATTTGGCACCATACTAGATGTTTTACCATGTATTTTATGTCTTGGAATTATACCAATAACACATTTGTACAAATTTATGTCATATTATCTAATATTAATGAACACACTCTGGTTGGAAAGTAGCAAAAACTGTATGGCACAGAACTTGAGCAGCCAAACTGCACAGTTGAATGTCATCACCATGGCTCATGACATGATGAACTTTTTACTTTACAGGAATACACTTGAAAAATCAAGTGAGTGGGGCCATTTTAAAATCGGATTCATCATCATGTGCCACACCTGTTGGCGTCGGTGATCATGTCCTTCCACAATCGTCTATCTATTGTGCATCATATCAATTCTGTTGTTGACTGTTTTCCATGCCATGACACTAAACTATCTAGTATTTTCTCTCTTTGTCGTTTGTGACTGCTCGTTCCCTATATTTTTCCAGTTGTAACTAAGTATTCCAACTTTCCTCTTCTCATGATGTGCCCAAAAAATGTTGATTATTTCTTTCTGAAGTTTTTTAGGAGCTCCCTTTTTATGTTGGCTTCTTTGATAATTTCCTCATTGTTCTTTTTAGCTGTCCAGGGAACTTTCAACATTCTTCTGAGAAATCCCATCTCTGTGGCCTCTAATCATCTTTTCATTTGTTTGTCTACTGTCCATGATTCGCTTCCATGGGTCAGAGTTGGTTCTATATAGCACAGATGAACTCTCTTTCTCATTTCTATTGACATAGATTTGTTACATAAGATATTTCTCATTTTCTGAAACGCAGTTTTGGCCTGAGCTATTCTGCTTTTTATTTCTGTGGTGCATCTTCCATCTGATGTTATTATTGTGCTCAAGTATTTGATGCGTTGCACTTGTTTCAAATTTGTCCTGTTTATTTTTATACGGCATGATGGTGATGATTGTTTCTTCGATATGACCATTACTTCTGTTTTCTTACTATTCAGACTGAGACCTTTCTTGTTGCTTTCTTTTACTTTTATGTCTATCATTTCTTGTAGTTCATTCTCTGCCTCTGCTATTAAGACTGTGTTATCTGCATATCGCAAATTGTTGATGTTGTGACGGTTGACTTCAATTCCATTTATATCTACTATTGATCTCATGCTATTTTTGCTGTAAAGTGGAAACAAATTCAACGACAAAACACAGCCTTGTCTGACTTCTTGTCTTATACATTGGAACTGTCCTGTTTGGTTGCTAATTCTTATGGCTGCTGTTTGTTGCCAGTACATGTTTTTCATGATTTGCAGATCCTTGCCATCAATGTTTAATTTCTCCAGCATATTGATTATTTCCACATGCTTTACTTTGTCAAATGCTTTTGTGTAGTCTATAAAACACATATATAGATCTTTCTTGACCTCTATAAATCTTTTTATCAATGTTCTCAGGATGTATATTGCATTATTGGTGCCCTTTCCTTCCACAAATGGACATGCGAGAGTATGGGGAAATGAAAGAGCTGACAGGTTGGCTAGCTATGCTGTCGTTGAAGATGGTCAACCAATGGATCGGCCGAACATCATCAATGTCTTCTGAGATGTGGGAAGGACACAGGACTTTGACAACCATGAGTCCACATCACTCCTTCAGATGAAAGAGATGGGAGTTAAGATGGCCACGGCCAGAAACGAGAAACTTAGTGGGCGTGTAAGAAGACTAATCAACCGATACAGAACTGGAGTCATCAGTCGATGGACACTGCGAGACTTGCTGAGGAGGGGATCTGAGCACCCATGGACATGTTCAGAGCGCAATGATGATGACCCACAAATAACTCAATTTTGAAGCTGCCTTTCTGATTCCTGAATTTATTTCTTCTTTGGTGGTTGTGAATATAGAACAGAGACAGGTGAAATATCTCACAGATTCAAGAGGATTGTTATTTAAGGACATAAATTAGCGGTGTTTACAGAATGTATGGGCTTATTGTGCACAGCAAAACCCACTCCATGTAGGCGAGGCTGCTCCTGTTTCAGCCCCTGCCAGAAAGAGGTATAATTTTTCTCCCTGATAGAACCACAGTCTGCAAACCATGTTTCCATGTCCATGAGGGCTGTTTCCCTATGCTTTCTACATTTGTGAGGTTGGTATTATTATTTAATCCAGGACACAAGGTCCTAACATTCCATGTGCCAAGTATGAGAGATGGTGTTTTCCTACCGTTGTGTGCTAATGAGGTTGAAACTGTCATTATTGTTTGGTTGCTATGCCAGGGTGAATAATATGGATATAGTGCTCTGTCCAAAATGCACTAACCCCCTCTTGGCTCCTCTTTGAAGTGTTCCAAAGGAGAGACTAGATCCTTACGTTCAACCAAAGTTGAGTTGCAGGGGATGCAAAAACTTTGATAATATACCATCGACTGCCATAGGGTCCTTCCCTCCCTCCTGATTTTCTGTCTGGGTTTACTCCCTTAGCCCATAGAACTCTTCCAAGTATAAAGCAATGCAATAGAACTGTATCAAATCTCAGTGTTTTAAGTATCTAATCTTTCATTGACATAAATTGTTAAGCATTTAGGTGAGCAGAAGTTTTCTTTTCAGGGTTAAATGTATTACACTGGCATTTGTTAACCATTGCTGCTACATAGTTTATGTAATATTGTCTAACCATGTGACTCTTAGTTATCCTTGTAGCTATATATGATTTTTATATGTTGTTTTAGCTGTTAACTTTTAAGAGATGTCTCAAGTATGTTAATTATTAGTCTTTCACTGTGTTTAACATGGAGTCTTATTTCAACAATCTTTCTAATGTTTTCTTTTCTTATTGTCTCTAGTGGTAAAATTAATAGCTTCCCTCCAACATTTCATCACATATTATATCTTTCAATCTTGCACTTTATAAAAGAACTGTATTTGACACAGAAAACTAAAGAATGGCCAAAATAATGCAAATTATATTTGTCATTTTATTGTCATTTTGATACATGAGTAATGGTGGCAACTGGTATTTCACTGTTCTGGCTTCTCAACATATTGCTCAATGTCCCTATACATTTTTGCACCCTCCACTTAATTTCTTTAAGCTGTTAGGACATGTGGTAAAGATAGTTTTAACTATTCCAGATTTTTTATAGAACCTCACAGACAAAAAAAACAACTCCAATTAACATGTATTTCTCGGTAGCACTCTTGAAAACATATTATAACTGAAGTTAAGAAGGAAAAAAACTGAATAGTAAAATATAACAGATTTAAAAAAACACAACAAGCACTTGCTGTAGTGGAACACAGAGAAAATATAATAAAATTTGTGATATACAAATGAAATTAACACTACCGAACAAAACAGGGTAAAGTGAAATTAGTAGTTATTTATAGACATATGTTATGTATTTAGTGATGCTTGACATTTTTCGCAGTCACAACAATAGAAGAACAGCACTAACACAACTAGAGTTAATTTAGTTGAACATCCTTTGTCAGGTAGTTCATAACTTGTCCATAATAGGAATGCATATACTAGGCAAACTACTTTAAGAGAAAATAAGAAAACCATAATTTTATTAAAAAACAACAACAACAAACACACAGAGGGAAAGATTGTAAAAGTTGATCAAATGTAGGAAATGTTTCAATGATCTGTTCAAATGTGTTTAGGTTTTCAATATGAATATAGTTGTTATAAGATTATTTTCTTTAAGCAGCATGTCCATGACAATCCACATCTGCAGAATGGATAGCTGTAAAGTTATACTTGGTTTCAGTAGTTGGCTATAGGTACAATAAAGCAGAGATTTATTTTTTTTTAATTATTAGCAACAAATGTAGAGTGAAATTTCTACAATGTAATAATGTTAATGACATGATTCATTTTACTCCACAATTGTTTATAACTGTTCATTTTGGTCCTCTATAATTTTACACTCAATTGTGTTCAAAGGTATTGGCTCTGTGTCCAAGTGTAGACAAATTTAAATTATGCCTGCTAACATTTTATTTACAGAACTAACTAAACTAAAATTGGAAAAAAATGGCTATCAACTTCAAAATTCATTCATTTTCCTGGAAGACAGCACAGAGGATGGAAGTCATAGTTCTCCACTATGATTTGCTGCTAGTTCTTGTAGTTCTTTGTTGTTTCTTAATCCCATGGTTAAGCCTTCCCTAGTAATTCTCTGGGTCTGCTTTGTTTTCTTTCACCAGATAGTTTCTGCATGAATACCTGGTGGGGAAGTCTTTCTTTATTCACTCTCAGTACATGACCCATGTATTTTCAATACATTCTTCTTATAAAACTTGACATGTATTCTTGATTAGATTCATCTCTTTTCTCTTCATTTGATATCCAAAGTCTTGATGGATTTCAAACTTTTACATCCATATGTTAGCATTGGTATCACACAGGAGTTGAACAGTCTAAGTTTTGTTTATCTACTGAAAACTTTGGATCTCCAGATGTACATCAGTTTGTTGAAAGCATTTGATGCTAGTGTGATGCATGTCATGATTTCTGATGTTATATCTCCGTTTCTGGACATTTTGCTGCCTAAATAGGTAGGCTGCCTCAAATGCTGAAACTCAATTCAATGAAATCTCTGCCACTTTATTCCAGACATTATAATATGCTATGAGACTATACTTATAGTTTGCTGCTTAATAATTCTGAATACAGAAAGGTAAATCCTAAATATAGATCAGAAGAAAATAACTTGATCTAACTCTACCTGATTATGCTGTCACGGGACTCATGCAGCCTTAAGGTGACTGTATTTTCTGTGACCTTGGTGATCTCAGGTGACAATGGTGGACTCAAGGCTATAAAATAAAGGCACTCATTGATACACATTTTTTAAGCCAGAACAATACATCTATATGCCAATTTTAAAAATAAATTGTCCACATAAAAAGGTAACTATTAACAAGTGTAAATATAAATGTGGTATGAAATGTTTGCATTTTTTTTTAAGAACAGGTAAGAAGCCATGTCACCAATTTATTAAGCTCAATTGTTAGCAATCTTTATTAGACAAGTGAAGAAGTTCATACAATGATGGATCAATGTACATATTTCATGTTATGCAAACTTCTGAAATCTGTTCTGTCTTCTGTACATTGAACAGCTGTTGTATGCTGACTACCGACAATGGTATAAATCATCCCTATAATATAGTGCTTAGTTTACTCGCTATACGTCCATCTGCCTGTGAGTAAAAACTTGCTGCATTGTCGATGAAGGGATATCATTTCATCTATCTCCAACTAGATATTTACTCTCAACTCCAGTAATTCTGTTCACTGCCATTTCAATGACGTGTGTCAACTGTGATTCTGTGCTACTGTTGTCTCTATCATCTGCTGTCAAACGTGTCTCTGATATACATTCATTGTCTTGTCTCAGCTTGAATGATATATACAAAAATCTCCATTGAATAGTTCCTGAAATTACCTCTAATAGTTCTTATTGATCCTCCACTAACTGTTCAACTCAAAACTCTAGTCCTCAAAGAAACAGCGGTCAATTGTCTTTAACCATAACTTTAAATCTACATTTGGTTTCTAACTCTGGTTGTTGACTGTTTCATCGTTATCTGATGTCAGCTGACTGATTTTATGATTCCTCACTTCTGCTCTCTGACTGTAACTGACTTAACTCTCTACTGAGTCTTTGTAGATTCCAAATGTCTGAATCTGCCCATGACTGAATTCTGCTAACTGTAAGCCTATATATATCAGTACTGTGTGACCCTGAACACACTAACGTTCATTTTTCTTCTGGCTGCAGGGAAGACATATACCGGGAAGACATTTTATTTTTATTTCTCATTCTAGTTCAAAATTATTATTATTTTTTTAATTATTTATTATTTTTAAAATTTTAAATACATATCTGTGTGTGTGTTATTTGTTTCTGCTGAAGGTCTATTGAGCCGAAACGTTGTTCTAATTTGTGTCCTCCACGTAAAGCTTTAACCATACCGTTTTTATATATTTTTTTCTATATTTTTTTTCATTTCTCTTTATGAATGTCAGCTGACTTTACTTGTCAGGTTATCTTGCTATCTTAGGGAGGCTTTCACTGATTTTCATCATGCTTTTATATTTCCTTGTACCTTATTCAGTTGTCAACTTTGACATACCAAATATCAACACTCTATGTCAGGAATTACAACGCCCCACGTCTATTCTTTCCATGTTACTATAACCTAATTTCCTAACAATATGATGTGGAATTTCTCAATTAATGCTCCTAAATATGGTGTGGATTAATGCATGTTTTCAGAATAATTGGGTCAGAATCTATCTTTCAAGATATAATCTGAATCTTCAGAAATTGGCCTCTCCTGATAATAACAACAGTTCCTTATTTTCTATTTCCTGTTTAAGTAACCTACTCCTTGACTGTCATGGATGAAAGACACTAACTTTTGACAGCAGTTTGTCTGGTCTCATGAAAAGACAATGTTGATGTAGCCAATAGTTGTAAGATGAGCTTCAACATTCCTGAGGAAGTATTTGGTTGACCTGCATCATCAAAGATTTCTGTTTTACTTTCATTGTCTGACTTAGGTATTTAAAAATTTGTAACTTTCTGTATCCCAAAATATTTTCATGCATTCCAAATAATTTCATAGTGGTTAAGTCTTGCTTACTTTAGTGTAAGTGTCTATCATATGCAATATTATACTTTGTAATGGGTATGTCATATATGGTCACAACTTGTTTAATTGTTTATTTTATATACTAGAAAAATAATCAAGCATAAATAGTGTGATAATTAAATAAGAAGTACACCATCATACGAGAGCTTGTAATGAATTTGACCAATGCTGGAGCTACTCTTTGACTCCATACATATTTAAATGCATGCTGATCTCTGAGTGAATTCATCCTTCATAACTGGCAAAAAATGAGTCAATCCTGTTGTATATATGTTCAATATATGATCTTTTAGTTTACATGTGCAAAATGGTGTAATAACATCAACAATATAATTTTTTTCAAGACTTTATGCCATTTTGTTCACTGGTTATGAGCCTGAAGACAATTTTTGCTTCTGTTAATCAAATGTAAAGCAAAAATCTTCAGAGCTACGATACTTGCTTCTTTACTGAATGGCTCCTTTTCTCTAAATACATATCTATTTGCTCACATTTTCACTTTTTATTTCAGCCTATTTCAGCTTTTTAATTTTCTAGTATCATCCAGCAAGAATAGTATTAAGTGTATTGTGATTTACTTTATGACTACAGCTCTATTCAGCTTTAAACTGCTACACAGAACACAAAACTAGACATTCAGAGTGATTGAATTAAAAGAAGAAACTGACATGTACCTTCAGGATGAGTCCAAGCATTAACAAATGCAGGTTCTCCTGCACCAGCATTTGTTGTTGCCTTAACTGAGCACTTGTACAAACTGGCAGGAACTAAATTTCTCACATTTAATTCTAGCACACTGGCTGGTACAGTGGTTGGTTTTTGTGGCTGCATAGTGGACAAATTTGACAAAGTTTGCTTCATTTCACAGTGGATCTGCAGGAGTAGTTGATCACTTTTTAATACAATAGTTCCATATTATTATACAGATTTGAGGCATGTGAGTTCTTATGCAATAATTATATGCAGGTAAAAGAGAACCAGTACCGCACTGTAATGTAACAGGGAGACAACTTGTACTGTTTTTGTGACTGAATTTATTGCAGATGTCCAGTGGTCTCAGGACTTGATAAGCCCATTGCTTTAAATGTATGGCTATATGGTAGGAACCTTAGAGAACTTTGATGCAACATGCAAGCTCCTGATGGTGGGAAATGTGCACAATAAATCCAGTCTGGCCACCAGCATCTTAAAGCAGATCATAGTTGTTTATTATCCAATATTGATGTGACAGTCCTCACAAATTATATCCCAAATCAATGTGACAGTCCTTCCAACTTATGTCCCATATTGATGTAACAGTCCCTCTAAATTATGTCCCACATTGATGTGCCAGTTATTCTAAATTATGCCCCACATTGATGTGCCAGTTGTTCTAACATATGCCCCACATTGATGTGCCAGTTGTTCTAACATATGTCCCACATTGATGTGCCAGTTGTTCTAACATATGTCCCACATTGATGTGCCAGTTGTTCTAACATATGTCCCACATTGATGGGACAGTTCTTCTAACATATGTCCCACATTGATGGGACAGTTCTTCTAACATATGTCCCACATTGATGGGACAGTTGTTCTAACATATGTCCCACATTGATGTGCCAGTTGTTCTAACATATGTCCCACATTGATGTGCCAGTTGTTCTAACATATGTCCCACATTGATGTGTCACTTGTTCTAAAATATGTCCCACATTGATGGGACAGTTGTTCTAAAATATGTCCCACATTGATGTGCCAGTTGTTCTAAAATATGTCCCACATTGATGTGCCAGTTGTTCTAAAATATGTCCCACATTGATGTGCCAGTTGTTCTAACATATGTCCCACATTGATGTGCCAGTTGTTCTAACATATGTCCCACATTGATGTGCCAGTTGTTCTAAAATATGTCCCACATTGATGTGCCAGTTGTTCTAAAATATGTCCCACATTGATGTGCCAGTTGTTCTAAAATATGTCCCACATTGATGTGCCAGTTGTTCTAAATTATGCCCCACATTGATGTGCCAGTTGTTCTAACATATGTCCCACATTGATGTGCCAGTTGTTCTAACATATGTCCCACATTGATGGGACAGTTGTTCTAACATATGTCCCACATTGATGTGCCAGTTGTTCTAACATATGTCCCACATTGATGGGACAGTTCTTCTAACATATGTCCCACATTGATGTGCCAGTTGTTCTAACATATGTCCCACATTGATGTGCCAGTTGTTCTAACATATGTCCCACATTGATGTGCCAGTTGTTCTAACATATGTCCCACATTGATGTGCCAGTTGTTCTAACATATGTCCCACATTGATGTGCCAGTTGTTCTAACATATGTCCCACATTGATGTGCCAGTTGTTCTAACATATGTCCCACATTGATGTGCCAGTTGTTCTAACATATGTCCCACATTGATGTGCCAGTTGTTCTAACATATGTCCCACATTGATGTGCCAGTTGTTCTAACATATGTCCCACATTGATGTGCCAGTTGTTCTAACATATGTCCCACATTGATGTGCCAGTTGTTCTAACATATGTCCCACATTGATGGGACAGTTCTTCTAACATATGTCCCACATTGATGGGACAGTTCTTCCTACATATGTCCCACATTAATGTGATAGTCCTTTCTCTGACTCCAGATCTGGGTGTGCTGAAAATCCACAGGCACTGCTACAATAAGAGTTATAGGGCAGTGTCACACAGACTGTTGGATCAATAACTCAGCCACATTACAATTTCAGAATTCAAGGTGTTATATTTGTTATACAAGCTAAATATAAATATTGAATCATTTTTCAGAGTTTTTCTAAGAATTAATTAAATATTTCTAAAAAGTGTCAATTTACTAAAAAAAAGAAATCATAAAATTATACAGCTATCAATTTTACAACAAACTCACAAGAAAAGAAAGCAGCTCTCCATTTTGTTGCTGTGGTTGCTGCCACTGAAGTACTATTGAGGTTGATGTTCTAGAAATATTAGTCAGGTGTGAGACAGGTCCAGGCACTGTAAAAATTAAACTGTTCACATGATCTGCCATAATATAAATAATGTTCTTGAATGTAGTCAGAAATGTTCAAATAATTCATTTGTTTAAAAAAGGAAAGGATTATGATCAAATAATTCATTTGTTTAAAAAAGGAAAGGATTATGATCAAATAATTCATTTGTTTAAAAAAGGAAAGGATTATGATCAAATAATTCATTTGTTTAAAAAAGGAAAGGATTATGATCAAATAATTCATTTGTTTAAAAAAGGAAAGGATTATGATCAAATAATTCATTTGTTTAAAAAAGGAAAGGATTCTGATCAAATAATTCATTTGTTTAAAAAAGGAAAGAATTCTGAAAACAAAATGTGATGTTATGCAGTCAAAGATAACTCTAAAGGACATGGAGAAGGGAAATTAAAACTCAATGACATTGCATTTTATTGGAACAAAATGGAGAAAATGTTCTAGAATGGGGATGGATGGAGAAACCATGTCCATGACCTAAGCTCCTTAAAAAAAGGGATCAGTGGGGCTTTAACTGACCGATTGAGAGGGGCTCTAACTGGCTAACTGGGGCTTTAACTGATTGACAAGGACTTAACTGACTGACACTTCAGTAAAAAATTTGATGCTCCTACTATTACAAAAAAGTAATCCTGGAGGGGAAAATACAAGGTAAAAGAGGCAGAGGCAGGCCAAGACTAACATGCATGAGTAACATCAAAAGATGGACAAATCAGCTATGACAACCTGCACCATCAGAGCAAGAGACAGAGCAGAATGGCGCTCCATGGTAGCCAACCTTCGTTGCGGAGATGGCACTAGATGATGATGATGATTATTACAACATCCCATTAAACCATTTATAAAGTTTCCTTATTTCTGAAACAAAAATAAACTTACATCCCTCCTCTGTTGTGAAAGAAAGTGTTTGTGATGGCTCACCAGCACCTGCTGAGTTCACAGCTCTAACCTGTTTTGGGAATAAAAAAAGTATGAGCTCAAAGAAGAGTTAAAAAATCTGTTTAATCCCATTTTGAAAGCAAATATATACATTATTTAGCTAAACACATTTACTCAAAGAAAATGTCATATTTGGGTGATATTTGAAGTAAATGCTGTATAGATGGCACATTAACTTGAGATGACCTCAGTGTCTGCATAGTTTTGAATCAATAAAAAACACAATGATGGAAGTAATATTTGGATATGTGGCTTCTTTCCATGAAGGAATCAAGATTATAGACACTGATGACAATCCAAAATGTAGGCAGGGCATTCCCATATCTGCTCAGCTCCATTCCAGCAACCAACAAAGTGTTCATTCCGATCTTCCATACTTTTCTATTGAACATGTTTCGTTCTGTAAAATTGTGCGTTTTTACGTTCATAAAAACTTGTATTGAACATTTCCTATTAAACTTCATAAAAGTTATGCAGTTCAAAAAGAACATTTCCAGGTTGCCATAATGGCTGTCACTGGCAGCATAATCTCCATGTGCCTATGCCAATTCCAGTATAGGCTTTATGGTCAGTAGGCATGCCTCAAGAATCGCTGTCCCAACAAATGAAGTCAAGCCTCCACTTTGGTGAAACACTCGATCTGACGACAGTCCAACTGGTGGCAAATTTGCAGTCAAACACAGATCTCATATCCTGTCCCAGGGCAAAGCAGGGACCTGGTACTTTTCCACAACACTGTATGGCCAGTTGGACCTGCAGCACTATCTCAGTGCATGCAAATAGTGCATAAAATTAGTGTGTGTGCATGAAAGAATATAATAAAATATTGAAATGTATGAATACATTAAAGTATGAGAAAGCAGGCAGGCAGTGTTATGATTTTTGGGTTACATAATGATACATAGAAGATTAGTTTAATTTAGTTGACAGGTCATCCTCAGTGCACATTGGACAAGTCCATAAGTGCTCAGATTATCTCTCTGAAATATATCCCTCAATGTGCAACCACTAGGGACACTGATATTGTGTTGGTTGACAAGTCTTCTTTGGCATGTACATGGCGGCCATTTGTATGCATAAAGAACCACTGAATCAGAGAGGCAATAAATTATATCAAAATTTTAGTGTACACATATTAAATCTTGCTTTCAACGGGATTAAAAGTAAAATTTGTTAACATTATGAAAATTTAAAAGAAAATGTATGAAATTAGAAGGATATCACATTATAATCAATATTTAAAGCTGGAGGCTAGCAGCATACGAAATGTAGAAAAAGAATTATTGCTTACTATAGCAAGAACTTGTGATACAAGTGGAGAGTAGAAGTCAACATAATCTGAATGTTAAAATTCATAATACAAAAGTTATGTTACTTTTCAAATAAATGCATTACTCAACAGCAAAAAATAAGCTGAGATATGCTGTGGACATCTACAAATTGTTACATTTTAAACTAATTATAATCAACCAGATAAGCCAAAAAAAAACTCTGGAGTGATATATCAATTATATGATTTCTTAGTGACAAATATAATGCCATTAATGAAATTAGAAAGACATTTACAAACTACATTACTAGAATTACAAGAAATTGAGGATAATAAAGTTGTGCTAGTGGTTGTGAATACAATACATAAATGGATAAGATCTCCATGATAAATTTAAAAAAAGAATAATTTATTTTTAAGCTGCAGATCAGAATTTTAATTGGAGTATTTCTCTTTAGTTTTACAAAAATAAAAAAAAAATATATGTATTGCTTTGTCTTGGCCAGTCTGTGTGTGTGTTGAGCATACAGCCAAAATGCTATTGAGCATGTGGTGTCTCACTACAGTGTCTACAACTTTCAATAATTCTTGTGCTGCAGTCCTGTTATAATGAGTTGCACAATTCTACTCCCACATTTTGTTGATCTGATTCATTATCTTTCAATATAGTTCTTGTACCTTCAAGATATAACCATACTCTACAACCTTACGGCACTTTTAAAAACTATTCCCACATCAAGACAAATGAAATTTTTGGAGCAAGTTAAAAGACACAACAGCCTACTAAAAGTAATATTGGAAGGGAAAATACAAGGTAAAAGAGGCAGAGGCAGACCAAGACTAACATGGACGAGTAACATCAAAAGATGGACAAGTCAATCTATGACAACCTGCACCATCAAAGCAAGAAACAGAGCAGAATGGCGATCCATGGTAGCCAACCTTCGTTGTGGAGAACACACTCGATGATGATGATGATGATAACTTTTGATTTCTTTTCTCACATGCAACTTCTCTTTGACTTTTCCTAGACAAAATTGTCTAGTAGTTGTTGAACTTGATAAATGATAACCACAGGATACATTCTTGTGTTGCTTATTCTATCTATCTATTGTCCTTTCAAGCCGAAGACAGCACATAGGGCAGAACCACAATCTCAAAAACAGAAACCGTGTGTGCCAAAGTGGCACATATTGCAGAGATTACTGCTTCTAGAATCTATGACTGTTTCCATAACAATACTTTTTACAATGACAGCTTGTCAAGCCATCGATCAACCTACTTAGTCGCCTCTTACGACATGCCTGGAAGGTCACAGTGTCACTATTCTTTACTTCCCTCATAATAAGGCCCTGGTAACACACAGGAGGTTGCTTATTCTACTTAGCAAATAAAAAAACTTCTATGTCTGTGTAGAGACAGAAAGGGTGTTGCAAGATAACTTCAGACTGAGCTTGATTGATCGTATAAGCATATGCTGTTGAGAGGTAGGAGCACTTGTTGACCCAAACGAAGGCTGTGATGGCATGGTCATCTTTGAATATCTTTTCCTCTTCATGTTAACCCATTTAGTGGACATGGATGCGCTGTAGTTTACAGCACAGCTGCAATATTTGTACCTTTCAACCAACAACATATATCATCAAAATGGTTAGATTTCTTTACCAATTGTGCCCAGATAGTTTTTGGCCTTCTCTTATCAGCTCTTAACTGTCAGGGGTTCTTTAATGTGCATATGTGCTCACAGGTCTTCCCATTTTTCTCCAATATCCAAGATGACTAGACATCGAATCTTACTACTCAAAGACCCAGGGAGGGTAACGTCACTAAAAAACCACAAATTTTAAGTGGAAAATTCCTATTACCTGTAGTAGGATTCAACCTTCCTGTCCAGAGGCCAATATATTACCTATCAAGCAGCCAGTCCCCTCTCTGTGGGTAATGACATAGTCAACAAGTGATTACCAAATGTGAGTCTATGTTTAGCGGATCTCATGCAATGAGATACATAGGGTTATTGTTTGATCTGAGCCTTGCTTTTAATAAGCATATAGTCCAGGCGGTATTGAAAACCAGAAAGGGTCTTTCTGCAATGAGGGTCATGGCAGCAGCACAAATTGAGCAACACAATTTTGTTCCTCTATACCAGGGGCTGATCATGTCTGTGATTGAGTATACACTGGTGATCCTGACTCTCAACAATACACAAATGGAATGACTGGAAAGCATGCAATATGAGACAGGACATAATCTGTGGGTGTACAAAAGATACTGAGTGTAGGGCGATGTGCTACCTTCTCAATTTTCCCATCATGACAGACTTTGCCAAGCAAGTGCTTACCTTTGAATTAGTGCAGACCCACATCATCCATGCTATACAGTGAATTTATGCTGTTAGTGTATAACATAAAAGGCAGTAGGCTAAACAAGAGGAAAATCATGGATAGAATAGGGTATGAATATTGTTATTTCAGCAAATGTGTTTAGACATAGAACTGAGGGAAAAATGTGTACTAGTGCCATCAGAGTGCAGCACGTCCTATTCCATGATCATCACACCAGACAGAGAATGTAGACAACAAAAACTTGTTTCATTGAGGCAGAAGTGCAGGCATTCATTTTTTATAAATTTTTTCTCAGAGTGACGCAGTCATTTACACAGATGAGTCTGTTATCTGGCACATACGGAGCTTGTGGGCTTTCATGGCTCATGTTTGAGATAGTACTGTGAAGGAAGGCAGCAGTGTTTTCGCACTGACTACAAGTAATTTTAACAAGGACAAGGCTGTCATTATAGCATGGCTAGAGACACAAACTCCTGCATGTTACTGGGGCCTCGTTATGAGGGAAGTAAAGAATAGTGACACTGTGACCTTCCAGGCATGTCGTAAGAGGCGATTAAGGAGGTTGATCGATGGCTTGACAAGCTGTCATTGTAAAAAGTATTGTTATGGAAACAGAGCCATAGATTTCAGAAGCAGTGATCTCTGCAATATGTGCCATTTTGGCATGCAAGGTTTCTGTATTTGAGATTGTGGTTCTGCCCTATGTGCCATCTTGGGCTCAAAAGGACAATAGATAGATAGAGATACAAAATTATACACATGTGTTTCCTGTCTCCTCAGTGACTCAATGAGTATGCTCAGAAAGATCGCCACCCCCTGGGCTCAATGGCAGTGGTTAGAATCTCTGGGGAGGTCTAGTCTGACAAAACTGATTTTTATTTTCATGTCAAGGTATGCTGATGTAAGAGATAATGATCATTCCGACAGATTTTCTTTTCCTGTTTGGCAGATGTTGAGTTTATAAGGACAATGGACAGTATTGACATTCAGAAGGCCTTCAGGGACATTGTATGAAAAACCAACTCAAACAATGAATCTGAATCTGCAACCATGAATAGACTGCATGAATAATATGTTAAGGTGGCAGATGTGAAATTGGAGCACTAGGCAGAAAGCCAAAGAAAAATTGTCAATAAATACTAATCGGTATCACTAGTTGTTGTATTTTAAGGGATATACTTCAGAGGAGATCTGAGCACTTATGGACTTGTCCAATGTGCAATGGGAGTACAGATAACAATAGCTAATTAACAGCTAAATTAGACTAATCTTCTCTGTATCCTTATTTTAGTCAAAAACCATAACACTGCCAAGCTGCTTTCTCATACTTTAATGTATTCATGCATTTCAATATTTTCTTATATTCTTTATGAAAAGGGTTCTCTAAAAGAAATAAATCCATCTATATATTTAGATCACTTAAACAAACTCAACATCTCAGGCACAAAATACAACATGAAAATCAACATCAACAAAACAGAAGTCATGAATGTCGTCAAAAATAAACAGAACATCAACATAACCATAGAAGGCAGACAATTAAAACAAGTAGAGGAATTCAAATACCGAGGAAGTCTAATGACAAACGATAATTCTCAAACAGCAGAGATAGAATCAAGATGCAACAAAGTTTGTCAAATCATGGGACAGTTATCACCACTATTGTCCAACAAGGAAATAACTCTGGAGGCAAAACGAGCACTATACAACACAATCTTCATCCCAACGTTGTGCTACCAATGCCAGACCTGGACCCTAGATGCAAGAACAATAAGAAAAATAACCCCTACAGAGATCAAATGTGTTAGATGAATGACAGGAAACAGTCTGAGAGATAAGATCAGAAATGAAGAACTGAGAAAAAAACTAAGAATAGCCCCCGCCATAGAATATATAAGGAAACAACAGAAAAATGGTTTGGCCACGTGACAAGGCAGAAAGAACAAAACACAACACATCGAGCCTTCAACAAACATTGTGAGAACACCAGACCCAAGGGTCGACCATGAAAAAGATGGGTTGATGGAATATTAGAAGCACTAGGAAACATAACAGCAGCAGAGGCGAACAGAAGAGCAAAAGACTGCAAATTATATCTCCCCTCAACGCTGAAAGGCAGATAAGGAAGGAAAGAAGAAGAAGAAGGTATATTTAGATTTATGTGACAGAACTCAGACACTTTTGTAAACAGGTGTATGTTTTGTATGAAATAGATTCTCTTAGATAATTTACTTTACTTGGCCTGTGAATAAAAATTCTGGACAAATCAAAGTCCTAATTAAAGAAACAAAATTACAGAGATCCTGAGAGATTTGTTTATAGGAGCAAATCTGTAAAATGACCAAGTATTTTAAATCTTACATTGTAAATATTTGAGAAAACATGGTCTACCTGCTGTCTTATAAAGAAAAAAGAAAAGAAGAAAGAACCCCATCATGCCCTAAGATATATAGAAAATATGGTGTTGGTGCCCATATTTATGTTCAACCATCAGTATAATTGTGAGTTAAGGGTTTTGCACTGTGTAAATGCAGTCTTTCTTTCCCAGAAAATTCTAGTACCCTTTTAATTAAGGCTGGGTGAACCTAGAAGCCATTGTTTGGAATCAGAAATAACCTCTCGTCATTACTAAACACTGATGCATCTTGACTGCCTGTCTCATCACAAGAATGTATGTATTTATGTGTACTCCTCCTTTGCTTCCCTAAGACCAAATGTGTGTAGACATCATTGCAGAAAGGTTATAAAACCTGCCCACTTGCAAGACAAATGTCCCAAACAAAGAAATGTCTGTTTTTATAATATTTTGAATGAAACAATTTCTAATAGATCAATGTGTTCTCTATGCATAGAAACAATATATCTGGATGCATCTCAGATCAAATAAAGCTTGAACTTACAAACTCAAGTTTTATGACTTTTATTAATCAGACCCTTGAATAGAATAAAAATATCCTTAGTAATTCTTTGGTTATTTGTTTCAATAAACAGTCTATGGTAATTCTTTATTCTTCCTGACCTCATTTATGATGTACTATATCAATACTCACGATAACTCAGTGGTTAGTGAACTGGACTACAAAGGACAAGGGGTAGGGTTCGATACCAACCGACGGCTTCCGGGTTCACCCAGCCTTAAATGGGTACCGGTTTTTTTTCTAGGAAAGTAAAAGCACGAGCGTAATACCGACCACATTACCCCAAAAATCATGTGCTTGAAGGTCTGTAAAATATAGGGTCACTAACACCATATTTCCCTACATGCCACTTGGCGTGACGGGGGTACTTTTCTTTACTATATCAATACTGCACAGACCAGTACACTAACAGCATAAAGAAGGGCACTGTTGTAAAATCTAAGTACACTTACAGCATAAAGAAGGGCACTGTTGTAAAATCTAAGTACACTTACAGCATAAACAAGGGCACTGTTGTAAAATCTAAGTACACTTACAGCATAAACAAGGGCACTGTTGTTAAAACTAAGTACACTAACAGCATAAAGAAGGGCACTGTTGTTAAAACTAAGTACACTTACAGCATAAAGAAGGGCACTGTTGTTGAAACTAAGGACACTTACAGCATAAAGAAGGGCACTGTTGTTAAAACTAAGTACACTAACAGCATAAAGAAGGGCACTGTTGTTAAAACTAAGTACACTAACAGCATAAACAAGGGCACTGTTGTTAAAACTAAGTACACTAACAGCATAAACAAGGGCACTGTTGTTAAAACTAAGTACACTAACAGCATAAACAAGGGCACTGTTGTTAAAACTAAGTACACTTACAGCATAAACAAGGGCACTGTTGTTGAAACTAAGGACACTTACAGCATAAACAAGGGCACTGTTGTTAAAACTAAGTACACTAACAGCATAAAGAAGGGCACTGTTGTTAAAACTAAGTACACTTACAGCATAAACAAGGGCACTGTTGTTGAAACTAAGTTCACTTACAGCATAAACAAGGGCACTGTTGTTAAAACTAAGTTCACTTACAGCATAAAGAAGGGCACTGTTGTTAAAACTAAGTACACTTACAGCATAAAGAAGGGCACTGTTGTTAAAACTAAGTACACTTACAGCATAAACAAGGGCACTGTTGTTAAAACTAAGTACACTAACAGCATAAAGAAGGGCACTGTTGTTAAAACTAAGTACACTAACAGCATAAAGAAGGGCACTGTTGTTAAAACTAAGTACACTTACAGCATAAACAAGGGCACTGTTGTAAAATCTAAGTACACTTACAGCATAAACAAGGGCACTGTTGTTAAAACTAAGTACACTTACAGCATAAACAAGGGCACTGTTGTTGAAACTAAGTACACTAACAGCATAAAGAAGGGCACTGTTGTTGAAACTAAGGACACTTACAGCATAAAGAAGGGCACTGTGTTAAAACTAAGTACACTTACAGCATAAAGAAGGGCACTGTTATTAAAACTAAGTACACTTACAGCATAAACTTACAGCATAAAGAAGGGCACTGTTGTTAAAACTATGTACACTTACAGCATAAACAAGGGCACTGTTGTTAAAACTAAGTACACTTACAGCATAAACAAGGGCACTGTTGTTAAAACTAAGTACACTTACAGCATAAACAAGGGCACTGTTGTTAAAACTAAGTACACTTACAGCATAAACAAGGGCACTGTTGTTAAAACTAAGTACACTTACAGCATAAACAAGGGCACTGTTGTTGAAACTAAGGACACTTACAGCATAAAGAAGGGCACTGTTGTTAAAACTAAGTACACTAACAGCATAAAGAAGGGCACTGTTGTTAAAACTAAGTACAATTACAGCATAAACAAGGGCACTGTTGTTGAAACTAAGTTCACTTACAGCATAAACAAGGGCACTGTTGTTAAAACTAAGTTCACTTACAGCATAAAGAAGGGCACTGTTGTTAAAACTAAGTACACTTACAGCATAAACAAGGGCACTGTTGTTAAAACTAAGTACACTTACAGCATAAACAAGGGCACTGTTGTTAAAACTAAGTACACTAACAGCATAAACAAGGGCACTGTTGTTAAAACTAAGTACACTAACAGCAAAAAGAAGGGCACTGTTGTTAAATCTAAGTACACTTACAGCATAAAGAAGGGCACTGTTGTAAAATCTAAGTACACTTACAGCATAAACAAGGGCACTGTTGTAAAATCTAAGTACACTTACAGCATAAACAAGGGCACTGTTGTTAAAACTAAGTACACTAACAGCATAAAGAAGGGCACTGTTGTTAAAACTAAGGACACTTACAGCATAAAGAAGGGCACTGTTGTTAAAACTAAGTACACTAACAGCATAAACAAGGGCACTGTTGTTAAAACTAAGTACACTAACAGCATAAACAAGGGCACTGTTGTTAAAACTAAGTACACTAACAGCATAAACAAGGGCACTGTTGTTAAAACTAAGTACACTAACAGCATAAACAAGGGCACTGTTGTTAAAACTAAGTACACTTACAGCATAAACAAGGGCACTGTTGTTGAAACTAAGGACACTTACAGCATAAAGAAGGGCACTGTTGTTAAAACTAAGTACACTAACAGCATAAAGAAGGGCACTGTTGTTAAAACTAAGTACACTTACAGCATAAACAAGGGCACTGTTGTTGAAACTAAGTTCACTTACAGCATAAACAAGGGCACTGTTGTTAAAACTAAGTTCACTTACAGCATAAACAAGGGCACTGTTGTTAAAACTAAGTACACTTACAGCATAAACAAGGGCACTGTTGTTAAAACTAAGTACACTTACAGCATAAAGAAGGGCACTGTTGTTCAAACTAAGTACACTAACAGCATAAAGAAGGGCACTGTTGTTAAAACTAAGTACACTAACAGCATAAAGAAGGGCACTGTTGTTAAAACTAAGTACACTTACAGCATAAACAAGGGCACTGTTGTAAAATCTAAGTACACTTACAGCATAAACAAGGGCACTGTTGTTAAAACTAAGTACACTTACAGCATAAACAAGGGCACTGTTGTTGAAACTAAATACACTAACAGCATAAAGAAGGGCACTGTTGTTGAAACTAAGGACACTTACAGCATAAAGAAGGGCACTGTGTTAAAACTAAGTACACTTACAGCATAAAGAAGGGCACTGTTATTAAAACTAAGTACACTTACAGCATAAACTTACAGCATAAAGAAGGGCACTGTTGTTAAAACTATGTACACTTACAGCATAAACAAGGGCACTGTAGTTAAAACTAAGTACACTTACAGCATAAACAAGGGCACTGTTGTATAAACTAGCAAATGCAAATGTTTTCACATTCACACCTGAAGATCCGCATGGTGCACAATCTCTTTAAAAATTAATCACAGACTAAAAACTAAACCTCAAAGATTCTTCACTTAAACTCATTAAAGGTCTTAGCAAATCAACTAATAAACCATAATTATTAAATTACTAATAATTTATTAATTTACTAAAATTGATCCAAAGACTAAATCTAAAATACTCAACAAAGAAAATCTGTTATCAATTCACACATCTTTCTTAAACTGCTTATTGTTAAAGGTTTCTCCCATAAGCTACATCATCAATTTTGCAATTATCTAAATTCAGTATCATGTATTTTACATTGACTTGTATATCTGTACTAATGATTCTTACAGTGGCATGTGCAAGAGAGAAATATTGATCATCAATTACTAACTAATCTTTCTAAGCAATTAAACTTATATATACCTGAACCCTGTAGTAGGTGTTTGCCTGCAATCCTGACAGAAGGAACTCTAACTGCTCCTGACCTTCAGATTTTATCTCAACTCCCTTTGGAATGTCAGCGTCTCCTTCCCAGTACAAGATGTGAAATTTTGTCACCATACCAAAATTATGCAGCGGTGATTGCCATGATAAAGTTACTGTAGAGCTGCTATGAGACACAATGTCAAAGTTTTGAGGCGGTCCTGGTGCTGTAATAAAAAAAAACAGCCATAACTTAAAATAGTTAAACAAGACTAAAATATATTTGTTTCTATTGAACAAAATGCATCAGTTAACAACATTGTTTTCAATGCATTTCTCAGCTTCAAAAATGGATTTCACTTGAAGGAGGAAATGATCAGTGTTATCAACATATAGGCCTGACTTCACAATTACATTTCACTATTTACAACTTTCTCCAATTACATCTTTTCTGTTCAAGCAATGTAAACACATATACAAACTGTCTACTCCAATGTTAAATCAGTCCTATAATATGGCTGTGAAACAGGGGGAACAACAAAAATGACATCAGTCTTGAAGATACAGATTTCCATTAATGGGTGCTTCTTATCATAACCCTGGGGTGGGGAGGGGGGTGTCATTAGGGTGCTACTGACAAACATCAACCTTCTTATTTGTATCTCATCTTCATCATTCTTTGGGACTGTCAATTCGAAGCCTGTCTCTTCTTTTAAAAATAGGAACAATTATTTCGTGGTTTCCTCATGACGTTACATTACAATCCCTGACCTTGGGGAGAGAGATCCAATAGTCCTCTCGGATAACGGCAAAATACAGGAGATCCCGTGTTCACTTGCGCACGTTCACTCGCATGAACCCTTGGCAGTTAACATCGAAAATAGGATGCTATAAATATGGCCGCTGCTCAGGCAAAGCTGTCAGCAGAAACTTACCTACGCCGTGGATCCCAGACCTTGCTACAATTTCGTGCACGTGGGCCACGATCGTCCTCAGATTCTCTCGAGTGAGACATCGGAGCACACTGGATTCGTCCGTTGTGCTGCGATGATGACCGTAACAACGCCAGAACTGAAGCTAGTAGCCCCCCCCCCCCACCCCTTTCAGTCATAGTTGACTAGGCATTTTGTCAAGCCTGTAGAAATGTTTTTTTCTTTCTTTCGCCGTATATTATCCTTTTATATGCATCTGTCTGCTTCTTGTTTGAGTTGAAGCTTTAGAGTGCGTTTCCAAAGATTGTGTCCTTCAGCTATTTCTTCTGTTTATGTTCAGTCTTCATACCACATTTACACACTACACACTTACACACTTACACACTACACACTACACACTTACACACTACACATCGAAGCTTTGGGCGCCCCTAGTTCTTTTGCCATCTGCTGTAAGGGTACATATTTCGGCATAGAAAAATTGATATAACAAAGGTAGAAAAATTGATATAACAAAGGTAGAAAAATTGATATAACAAAGGTAGAAAAATTGATATAACAAAGGTAGAAAAATTGATATAACAAAGGTAGAAAATTTGATATAACAAAGGTAGAAAATTTGATATAACAAAGGTAGAAAAATTGATATAACAAAGGTAGAAAAATTGATATAACAAAGGTAGAAAATTTGATATAACAAAGGTAGAAAATTTGATATAACAAAGGTAGAAAATTTGATATAACAAAGGTAGAAAAATTGATATAACAAAGGTAGAAAAATTGATATAACAAAGGTAGAAAAATTGATATAACAAAGGTAGAAAATTTGATATAACAAAGGTAGAAAAATTGATATAACAAAGGTAGAAAATTTGATATAACAAAGGTAGAAAAATTGATATAACAAAGGTAGAAAAATTGATATAACAAAGGTAGAAAATTTGATATAACAAAGGTAGAAAATTTGATATAACAAAGGTAGAAAATTTGATATAACAAAGGTAGAAAAATTGATATAACAAAGGTAGAAAAATTGATATAACAAAGGTAGAAAAATTGATATAACAAAGGTAGAAAATTTGATATAACAAAGGTAGAAAATTTGATATAACAAAGGTAGAAAATTTGATATAACAAAGGTAGAAAAATTGATATAACAAAGGTAGAAAAATTTATATAACAAAGGTAGAAAAATTGATATAACAAAGGTAGAAAAATTGATATAACAAAGGTAGAAAATTTGATATAACAAAGGTAGAAAAATTGATATAACAAAGGTAGAAAAATTGATATAACAAAGGTAGAAAATTTGATATAACAAAGGTAGAAAATTTGATATAACAAAGGTAGAAAATTTGATATAACAAAGGTAGAAAATTTGATATAACAAAGGTAGAAAATTTGATATAACAAAGGTAGAAAATTTGATATAACAAAGGTAAAAAATTTGATATAACAAAGGTAGAAAAAAATGATAAAACAAAGGTAATAACAAGGTCTTAATATCAACCTGATTTTAGAGCCAAAAGTTTGGAGCCCTTATCCTTCCATATATGTGTTAGTTTGTCAAGGAGTATTGCAGTTGATGTCATGCTTTATCGGTAGAAGTTGTGGGTACTGGATTTGTTTTGCTATTCTAGCCGTTATAAGTTTCAAGCACTCATCAAAGACGATTGATTCGAAGTACTTAAATTTATAAACCTTTTCTAGTTTTTGTCTATTTATTATGATTTTTGTTTGCAACAATATCCATAGAGTTATTAGTAATCAGCTTTTTTTCATTTATCGCCATACCACTTGCACCAGATGTTTTAACCAGTCATTCTGTCAGGTCTGTTAGTTCTTGTTCGGTTCCTAATAAACCGTCTATATCATTTTGTCAGGTCTGTTAGTTCTTGTTCGGTTCCTAATAAACCGTCTATATCATTTTGTCAGATCTGTTAGTTCTTGTTCGGTTCCTAATAAAGTGTCTATATCATTCTGTCAGGTCTGTTAGTTCTTGTTCGGTTCCTAATAAACTGTCTATATCATTCTGTCAGGTCTGTTAGTTCTTGTTCGGTTCCTAATAAACTGTCTATATCATTTTGTCAGGTCTGTTAGTTCTTGTTCGGTTCCTAATAAACCGTCTATATCATTCTGTCAGGTCTGTTAGTTCTTGTTCGGTTCCTAATAAACTGTCTATATCATTCTGTCAGGTCTGTTAGTTCTTGTTCGGTTCCTAATAAACTGTCTATATCATTTTGTCAGGTATGTTAGTTCTTGTTCGGTTCCTAATAAAGTGTCTATATCATTCTGTCAGGTCTGTTAGTTCTTGTTCGGTTCCTAATAAACCGTCTATATCATTTTGTTAGGTCTGTTAGTTCTTGTTCGGTTCCTAATAAACTGTCTATATCATTTTGACAGGTCTGTTAGTTCTTGTTCGGTTCCTAATAAACCGTCTATATCATTCTGTCAGGTCTGTTAGTTCTTGTTCGGTTCCTAATAAACCGTCTATATCATTCTGTCAGGTATGTTAGTTCTTGTTCGGTTCCTAATAAACTGTCTATATCATTTTGTCAGGTCTGTTAGTTCTTGTTCGGTTCCTAATAAACTGACTATATCATTTTGTCAGGTCTGTTAGTTCTTGTTCGGTTCCTAATAAACTGTCTATATCATTTTGTCAGGTCTGTTAGTTCTTGTTCGGTACCTAATAAACCGTCTATATCATTTTGTCAGGTATGTTAGTTCTTGTTCGGTTCCTAATAAAGTGTCTATATCATTCTGTCAGGTATGTTAGTTCTTGTTCGGTTCCTAATAAACTGTCTATATCATTTTGTCAGGTATGATAGTTCTTGTTCGGTTCCTAATAAACTGTCTATATCATTTTGTCAGGTATGTTAGTTCTTGTTCGGTTCCTAATAAACTGTCTATATCATTTTGTCAGGTCTGTTAGTTCTTGTTCGGTTCCTAATAAACTGTCTATATCATTTTGTCAGGTATGTTAGTTCTTGTTCGGTTCCTAATAAACCGTCTATATCATTTTGTCAGGTCTGTTAGTTCTTGTTCGGTTCCTAATAAACTGTCTATATCATTTTGTCAGGTATGTTAGTTCTTGTTCGGTTCCTAATAAACCGTCTATATCATTTTGTCAGGTCTGTGAGTTCTTGTTCTGTTCCTAATAAACTGTCTATATCATTCTGTCAGGTCTGTTAGTTCTTGTTCTGTTCCTAATAAACCGTCTATATAATTCTGTCAGGTCTGTTAGTTCTTGTTCGGTTCCTAATAAACTGTCTATATCATTCTGTCAGGTCTGTTAGTTCTTGTTCGGTTCCTAATAAACCGTCTATATATCATTTTGTCAGGTCTGTTAGTTCTTGTTCTGTTCCTAATAAACTGTCTATATCATTTTGTCAGGTCTGTTAGTTCTTGTTCGGTTCCTAATAAACTGTCTATATCATTTTGTCAGATCTGTTAGTTCTTGTTCGGTTCCTAATAAACCGTCTATATCATTCTGTCAGGTATGTTAGTTCTTGTTCTGTTCCTAATAAACTGTCTATATCATTCTGTCAGGTCTGTTAGTTCTTGTTCGGTTCCTAATAAACCGTCTATATCATTTTGTCAGGTCTGTTAGCTCTTGTTCGGTTCCTAATAAACCGTCTATATCATTTTGTCAGATCTGTTAGTTCTTGTTCGGTTCCTAATAAACCGTCTATATCATTCTGTCAGGTCTGTTAGTTCTTGTTCGGTTCCTAATAAACTGTCTATATCATTCTGTCAGGTCTGTTAGTTCTTGTTCTGTTCCTAATAAACTGTCTATATCATTCTGTCAGGTCTGTTAGTTCTTGTTCGGTTCCTAATAAACTGTCTATATCATTCTGTCAGGTCTGTTAGTTCTTGTTCGGTTCCTAATAAACCGTCTATATCATTTTGTCAGGTCTGTTAGTTCTTGTTCTGTTCCTAATAAACTGTCTATATCATTCTGTCAGGTCTGTTAGTTCTTGTTCGGTTCCTAATAAACCGTCTATATCATTCTGTCAGGTCTGTTAGTTCTTGTTCTGTTCATAATAAACCGTCTATATCATTTTGTCAGGTCTGTTAGTTCTTGTTCGGTTCCTAATAAACTGTCTATATCATTTTGACAGGTCTGTTAGTTCTTGTTCGGTTCCTAATAAACCGTCTATATCATTTTGTCAGGTCTGTTAGTTCTTCTTCGGTTCCTAATAAACCGTCTATATCATTCTGTCAGGTCTGTTAGTTCTTGTTCGGTTCCTAATAAACTGTCTATATCATTCTGTCAGGTCTGTTAGTTCTTGTTCTGTTCCTAATAAACTGTCTATATCATTTTGTCAGGTCTGTTAGTTCTTGTTCGGTTCCTAATAAACCGTCTATATAATTCTGTCAGGTATGTTAGTTCTTGTTCGGTTCCTAATAAACTGTCTATATCATTTTGTCAGGTCTGTTAGTTCTTGTTCGGTTCCTAATAAACTGTCTATATCATTTTGTCAGGTCTGTTAGTTCTTGTTCGGTTCCTAATAAACTGTCTATATCATTTTGTCAGGTCTGTTAGTTCTTGTTCGGTACCTAATAAACCGTCTATATCATTTTGTCAGGTATGTTAGTTCTTGTTCGGTTCCTAATAAAGTGTCTATATCATTCTGTCAGGTATGTTAGTTCTTGTTCGGTTCCTAATAAACTGTCTATATCATTTTGTCAGGTATGATAGTTCTTGTTCGGTTCCTAATAAACTGTCTATATCATTTTGTCAGGTATGTTAGTTCTTGTTCGGTTCCTAATAAACCGTCTATATCATTTTGTCAGGTCTGTTAGTTCTTGTTCGGTTCCTAATAAACTGTCTATATCATTTTGTCAGGTATGTTAGTTCTTGTTCGGTTCCTAATAAACCGTCTATATCATTTTGTCAGGTCTGTGAGTTCTTGTTCTGTTCCTAATAAACTGTCTATATCATTCTGTCAGGTCTGTTAGTTCTTGTTCTGTTCCTAATAAACCGTCTATATCATTCTGTCAGGTCTGTTAGTTCTTGTTCGGTTCCTAATAAACTGTCTATATCATTCTGTCAGGTCTGTTAGTTCTTGTTCGGTTCCTAATAAACCGTCTATATCATTTTGTCAGGTCTGTTAGTTCTTGTTCTGTTCCTAATAAACTGTCTATATCATTTTGTCAGGTCTGTTAGTTCTTGTTCGGTTCCTAATAAACTGTCTATATCATTTTGTCAGATCTGTTAGTTCTTGTTCGGTTCCTAATAAACTGTCTATATCATTCTGTCAGGTCTGTTAGTTCTTGTTCTGTTCCTAATAAACTGTCTATATCATTCTGTCAGGTCTGTTAGTTCTTGTTCGGTTCCTAATAAACTGTCTATATCATTCTGTCAGGTCTGATAGTTCTTGTTCGGTTCCTAATAAACCGTCTATATCATTTTGTCAGGTCTGTTAGTTCTTGTTCTGTTCCTAATAAACTGTCTATATCATTCTGTCAGGTCTGTTAGTTCTTGTTCGGTTCCTAATAAACCGTCTATATCATTCTGTCAGGTCTGTTAGTTCTTGTTCTGTTCATAATAAACCGTCTATATCATTTTGTCAGGTCTGTTAGTTCTTGTTCGGTTCCTAATAAACTGTCTATATCATTTTGACTGGTCTGTTAGTTCTTGTTCGGTTCCTAATAAACCGTCTATATCATTTTGTCAGGTCTGTTAGTTCTTCTTCGGTTCCTAATAAACCGTCTATATCATTCTGTCAGGTCTGTTAGTTCTTGTTCGGTTCCTAATAAACTGTCTATATCATTCTGTCAGGTCTGTTAGTTCTTGTTCTGTTCCTAATAAACTGTCTATATCATTCTGTCAGGTCTGTTAGTTCTTGTTCGGTTCCTAATAAACCGTCTATATCATTCTGTCAGGTCTGTTAGTTCTTGTTCTGTTCCTAATAAACCGTCTATATCATTTTGTCAGGTCTGTTAGTTCTTGTTCGGTTCCTAATAAACTGTCTATATCATTTTGTCAGGTCTGTTAGTTCTTGTTCTGTTCCTAATAAACTGTCTATATCATTTTGTCAGGTCTGTTAGTTCTTTTTCGGTTCCTAATAAACTGTCTATATCATTTTGACAGGACTGTTAGTTCTTGTTCGGTTCCTAATAAACTGTCTATATCATTTTAACAGGTCTGTTAGTTCTTGTTCGGTTCCTAATAAACCGTCTATATCATTCTGTCAGGTCTGTTAGTTCTTGTTCGGTTCCTAATAAACTGTCTATATCATTTTGACAGGTCTGTTAGTTCTTGTTCGGTTCCTAATAAACCGTCTATATCATTTTGTCAGGTCTGATAGTTCTTGTTCGGTTCCTAATAAACTGTCTATATCATTCTGTCAGGTCTGTTAGTTCTTGTTCGGTTCCTAATAAACTGTCTATATCATTTTGTCAGGTCTGTTAGTTCTTGTTCGGTTCCTAATAAACCGTCTATATCATTTTGTCAGGTCTGTTAGTTCTTGTTCGGTTCCTAATAAACCGTCTATATCATTCTGTCAGGTCTGTTAGTTCTTGTTCGGTTCCTAATAAACTGTCTATATCATTTTGTCAGGTCTGTTAGTTCTTGTTCGGTTCCTAATAAACTGTCTATATCATTCTGTCAGGTCTGTTAGTTCTTGTTCGGTTCCTAATAAACCGTCTATATCATTTTGTCAGGTCTGTTAGTTCTTGTTCTGTTCCTAATAAACTGTCTATATCATTCTGTCAGGTCTGTTAGTTCTTGTTCTGTTCCTAATAAACTGTCTATATCATTTTGTCAGGTCTGCTAGTTCTTGTTCTGTTCCTAATAAACTGTCTATATCATTCTGTCAGGTCTGTTAGTTCTTGTTCTGTTCCTAATAAACTGTCTATATCATTCTGTCAGGTCTGTTAGTTCTTGTTCGGTTCCTAATAAACTGTCTATATCATTTTGTCAGGTCTGTTAGTTCTTGTTCGGTTCCTAATAAACCGTCTATATCATTTTGTCAGGTCTGTTAGTTCTTGTTCGATTCCTAATAAACCGTCTATATCATTTTGTCAGGTCTGTTAGTTCTTGTTCGGTTCCTAATAAACTGTCTATATCATTTTTTCAGGTCTGTTAGTTCTTGTTCGGTTCCTAATAAACTGTCCATATCATTTTGACAGGTCTGTTAGTTCTTGTTCGGTTCCTAATAAACTGTCCATATCATTTTGTCAGGTCTGTTAGTTCTTGTTCGGTTCCTAATAAACTGTCCATATCATTCTGTCAGGTCTGTTAGTTCTTGTTCGGTTCCTAATAAACTGTCTATATCATTTTGTCAGGTCTGTTAGTTCTTGTTCGGTTCCTAATAAACTGTCTATATCATTCTGTCAGGTCTGTTAGTTCTTGTTCGGTTCCTAATAAACTGTCTATATCATTTTGTCAGGTCTGTTTCTTCTTGTTCGGTTCCTAATAAACTGTCTATATCATTTTGTCAGGTCTGTTAGTTCTTGTTCGGTTCCTAATAAACTGTCTATATCATTCTGTCAGGTCTGTTAGTTCGTGTTCTGTTCCTAATAAACCGTCTATATCATTCTGTCAGGTATGTTAGTTCTTGTTCGGTTCCTAATAAACTGTCTATATCATTTTGTCAGGTCTGTTAGTTCTTGTTCGATTCCTAATAAACCGCCCATATCATTTTGACAGGTCTGTTAGTTCTTGTTCGGTTCCTAATAAACTATCGATGTCATTTAGACAGGAGCAATATTAAAACAGGTAAATGAATTTAAATATCTGTGAACAATGTTAACCTCAGATGGTAGATGTACAACAGAGGTGAGATGCAGAATGGCTCAGGCAAAAAAAGCTTTCCAAAATATGAGGAAGATATTGTGCAATCCATTTTTGACAATAGAAACAAGAAAAGGAGTTCTTAAATGTTGACATAGTCTTAAAATATTGATGTGAATCATGGACAACAGGACAACAGAGAAGAAAATCACTGGAGACTGTAAAAATGCAGTTTTACAGAAAACATGTGAAAAAAATGTAGAGAATACCATGGACAGCTAAGAAGAGTAATGAAAACGTTATGAAAGAGGCAAAAGCCAGAAGAGAGCTAATATCCAATATTAGGAAGAAACAATCATCATTTTTTTGGCCATGTAATGAGAAGGGCACGTTCAGTGAATGGAATAAACACGCATTCCCAGGCAAATACTATACGGTGAACTAACACACGGAAAAAGACAAATCGGCAGACCTAAACTACGATATAGAGATATCTGTAAATCATCTTTGAATGACTTCTCCATGTGTGAAAATGACTGGGAACATCTGGCAAGTGATCGCACATCATGGAGAGCATGTATAAGGAATGGTATAACATCATTTGGACTGTGCTAAGGCAAAACTTAGAAGAGAAAAAGACTCATGAAAAAGGATGGAAAACCCTGTGGATCAGTGGGGCTGACTTGTTCATTCTGTGGCCGTGTGCGTTTGTCAAACATTTGTAGAATTAGCCACGAGAGACGTTGTTCGACAAAAACAAAACCTCAAAAAAATAAACAATAGCTTCTATAGACCGTCTGACAAGACGAAAAGGGCCATATAATGAGAAGGGAACTACTGAAATATATTGTAACAACTGGGAAAATTGAGGGACGAAGAGATAGAGGGAAGCAAAGAGAAAATGTACCAGACAGCTTAAGAGGATGACTTAGCAGAAGGTCAACAAGAAAATTGCTAAATAACTGTTGAGATCGAAAGTTGTGGGGAAACATGATCACCTACGCCAGCAGACTTGATGATGATGTCTTATGTTACATCCTTCATTTGCGTGATGTCTGTTGTATGGTTATTGAGTTATTTGCGGGTCATCATCATTGCACTCCAAACATGTCCATAGGTGCTCAGATCCCCTCTTCAGCAAGTCCCGTCCCGCGACTGACGACTCCAGTTCTGTTGTATGGTACAGAGTCTCAGTTCGACTTGATATCTGTAACAAGTTTACTCAGTTCAGAGATGCAACGCTTGATGTTGAAGTGTCCAACTTAAAAAGCTTGATTTCATAATTGAGAAATCTTCGACACAGCTGGAAAAGTATTGTTCTACTTTGTGCATAGAAGTGAAACTCACTGGATCTCAGGGTGAAGCTCAACGCAAAAACAGAGATTCCACGATGAAGATGCTACAGTAAGAAGCATATTTGTCAAAACAAGATGAAATTGATGAATCCCCCGAGGAAGCATATTTCAGAAAGTATGTCTTCTATGTAATATTGGAAAATGTTATTGGTGGACTGACCGTTTCAATGCTACAATGAGCATTTCTGAGAAGTTCAGCTTCCTCCGGAAGTAGGCTACCTATCAATTCCTCAAGATGAACTGATAGAAAAATCAGAATTACTGGCAGATCAATATCCCGCTGATGTCAGTGAAGATCTTCTAATGGAGATATGTCATTTGTCATTTGTTCATCAAGCAAATTTTGGAGAGGGTCAACTGAGTCCATTGGAGCTACTGAATTGCTTGAAATGATTGCACTAATCCTCTCGACGGCACTGGGCAGGAGAGAATAAGCAGCTTTATCGAAGTCCAAATGTTCTTGGCCATTCCCCTCTGTTTACATTGATAAGTTCTGCTCTTATAGCTGTATAGACTAGGACTAGATGGTCTATAATGCCTAATGGATGCTTGCACATAATACACAGATGGAAGTTGCAAGACATAATTATCAACTTAGAACTATCGGAAAGTACTAGACAAACACCAACGGACAAAGAGATGTGATAAAAATGGTGGCAATGGAGAAGGAACACACTGCGGACGGTAGGGCGTTTTACACCATAGGTAATTTTGGGGAATCCCCAGTGAGGGGTGTGGGGGCAAAATATACTTGGAGAAAACAGGTGGAAGCAGGTAAAAACATGGTGAATTCATGGAACGATCTAAATAGAATGAACTGAAACAGGATAACTTGGAAAGTGTTTGTTCAGAATTTATGCTATAAAGCCTACATCATCATCATCAAGTACCGGGCCTGCTGGCGTAGGTGATCATGTCTCTCCACAAATTTCGATCTCGACAATTATTTATCACTTGTTGTTGACCTACTGCCAAGCCATTCTCTTAAGCTGTCTGGTATTTTTTCTCTTTGCTTTCCTCTGCCTCTTCGTCCCTCAATTGTCCCAGTTATCACAATATATTCCAGCTGTTCTCTTCTCATTACATGGCCAAAAAATGATGATTGTTTCTTCCTAATATTGGAAATTTTCTACAGCCCACAGGGAAAGCTAAAAGGGGAATGTAAACACTGGAAAAGCAGAAAAAAGTGTAACCTCCAAGTTCTGAACAAACGCTGCCTTTGTTGGTTGATAACATTCTGACGTAGATCAGACATATATAAATGTTGACAAAGAAGAGGTGCAAGAGACATTTTAGGCAAACTCTAGTTGGTTTAAGACTAGCATTGTGTGAAATTGAACAACTTCATAGGGAAGACTCTCTGGCATCACCAATGCAGAAATAGCATTGAGTAGACTAGTAGATCCTTAATCATTTTCTTATTGCCAGAAATCATTATACAAGCACATTTTGTTGTACAAGTACCACATAGAACATTGAAGGCTATGTCTGAAAAGTGCTCCTTGTTGCAGTTTCCTCATATTCCAAGTCCGGCTTGTTGCAGGAGCTACTGAGTTAAGTGCTCTGTGCACACCGTGAGCTGCGTGTCTCATCCGTTTTGATCCTGCTTCGATATCCCGCTTGTTTACGATGAATGATGATAACGTATGACGGGAAACAGTTGGCTGTGTTCACTTTCTGCGCGGTTTCGCCTTATGTCTTTTGGCGTGTGCTGAGACTGCTACGATGGGGACTACAGTTACCTTTCTTTGTTTGGGAGATGAGTTAGTAATTCGGATGATTCCACTGGCACGGGCGGTTGAGCAATTATGGATTTTAATTCGTTTGCTGTGATACCGAGGCCTTCCATAACTAATAACCAATAATAATAACCAATAACCACATAGAACAATGCATAGAGACAAAATGAGGTCTGGTAGCATCTCAATTTTGGCATTTGCATATCAATAGCAGAAGTGACATATCCTTTTATATCAGAAATTGATCTTCTCTGTGTTAGACTTTGATGAAGAAATTCTCCCAGCCACCAGATGCTAGAACATATCCAGAAAGAAATGAATGTGAATACTCTTGAATGATAGTAGTCACAGCAAATACAATCGTGAGGTAGAGCTTATAACTGGCTTCTGAATAAATCAAGATGGACTCAATGAAAAGTCTACATCAGAGCCATCAATAACATAAAGGCTTCAACTTCATAACACTAGTGCAGATAATAAATTATGAATAATCAAAAGAAAAAGGTTACTGGTAGCCTAATATAGAAAGTTACATAGACCCTAATCTGTAAACTCTCTTATTGTTCTAGATCAATGAGTTGAGTTATTTACAGGTCATCATCATTGCACTCCGAACATGTCCGTAGGTGCTCAGATTCTCCCCCCCCCTCCTTCCCCCCCCCACACCTTAGCAAGTCCCGCAGTGTCCAGCGACAGACGACCCCAGTTCTGTGTTGGTTGATAAGTCTTCTTATACGCCGACTAAGTTTCTACTTTCTGGCTGTGCCCATCTTAATCCCATCTCTTTCATCAAATGGAGTGACGTGGACTCATGGTTGTCGAAGTCCTGTCCATATCTCGGAAGATAATGATAATGTCCCCCCCCCCCCCCCCGATCCATTGGTTGACGTCATCAACGACAGCGTGACCTTCATCAAAGACAGCGTAGCTTGCTAAAATGTCCGCTCTTTCATTTCCCCGTACTCCTGCATGTCCAGGGACGTAGACAAATGTGACGTTACGTATTTTTGACTTCAGCAATGACTTTATCCATTGCATGTGTACAAAGCCCGCCTCCAGTTTTTTTATCATGCTCATTGAATCATTCAGTATGCAGGCGTTGGTGTAGTCTTGTGACTCTAACCAGATGAATGCCTTCGTCACTGCCGTCACCTCCATCGTCATGCTACTCGTAGTCATAACGTATGCACCACTGTCTTGCTTGACTATTCTGCCAGTCGAGCGTGCTACAAATGCCCATGCACTTCTAATTCATAGATTAATGAAAATCAAGTAAAGACACAAAAATATATGTATATGGATATATGAAAGCTTGAGGTCTCTGTACGTACTATTTACTTTGTGTCTCAGCCTTGAACCTTACATAGCATGACCTCAGAAATCCACGCAATAATTGCTTGTCTTAAAGCCACATCAGAAATTCACTTCAGATCTCCAGTTATGTCTCACTCTTCATTTACACCAGAGGTTATTGCCACATAGGCTTCACTTTCTAGGTTCTCGATCCTTCCTACATCGTTAGACGTCACATAGGGCTTGTAGTGTTTTTCGTCATCCACCTCTATTCTGGGACGGGATGTTCGATCTTAACTAATGAGTCTGTGCCTGCCAACTTTGCTTCTCTTATAAGTGTTCTTTCTAGTGTCTTATCAGGCCTTCCTCTTTTTCTGTATCCTGAAGTTTCCCATAGAAGAGCCTGTTTTGGAATTCTTTCGTTGTCTCTTCTCAGAACATGTCCGACATAGGCTTCACATTATTCCACTGTTATTTCTTTCACTCTAGCCGAGAAGCCCTATTCTGATCTTTATTTATACCACACACAGAAAGAAACTGGTAACACTTTTAATATTGGAACTAATCTAACCTAATCGGAGAGAATATCTTCTTAGTGCTCATACTTTTCAACAGTCGATACATTATCTGGACAATATGATCAACACAATGACAGAAGAAACTTTATACCTTCCAGAATAGAAAACATTTCCTTTGTCTAGATAGAACATTTAGTTTGTCTTTGAAATAGCATTTGGTTTGTCTAGACAGAACATTAATTTGTCTAGATAGAACATTTAGTTTGTCTAGGTAGAACATTTAGTTTGTCTATATAGAACATTTAGTTTGTCTAGGTAGAACATTTAGTTTGTCTAGGTAGAACATTTAGTTTGTCTAGGTAGAACATTTATTTTGTCTAGATAGAAAATTTAGTTTGTCTAGATAGAACATTTAGTTTGTCTAGATAGAACATTTAGTTTGTCTAGATAGAACATTTAGTTTGTCTAGGTAGAACATTTAGTTCGTCTAGATAGAACATTTAGTTTGTCTAGGTAGAACATTTAGTTTGTCTAGGTAGAACATTTAGTTTGTCTAGGTAGAACATTTATTTTGTCTAGATAGAAAATTTAGTTTGTCTAGGTAGAACATTTATTTTGTCTAGGTAGAACATTTAGTTTGTCTAGATAGAACATTTAGTTTGTCTAGGTAGAACATTTAGTTTGTCTAGGTAGAACATTTAGTTTGTCTAGGTAGAACATTTAGTTTGTCTAGATAGAAGATTTAGTTTGTCTACATCATCATCATCGTTATCATCATGTGCCATACCGGTTGGCGTAGGCGATCATGTCCTTCCACAATCTGCTTTCTACAGTGCATTGTATCAGTTCTGTTGTTGACTGTTTGCCATGCCATAACACCAAGCTATCTAGTATTTTCTCCCTTTGTCGTCCACGATCTCTCTTTCCTTGTATTTTGCCAGTTGTAACCAAGTATTATTATATGGAAATGTACCAGTCAAATACCAGTGGATAAAGAGATACAGCGAAAACGATGGCGCTGGATAGGACACACACTGCGGAAGCCAACTGAGAGTATTACACAACAGGCCCTTTTTGGAATTCCCAGAGGAAAAAACAAAGAGGAAGACCAAGGAATTCTTGGAGAAGACAGAAAGAAGCAGAGATGAAGATGATGGGGAAGACATGGAATGATCTTAAAAGAATGGCAAAAAGCAGAACGACTTGGAAAGTGTTTGTTGAAGACCTATGCTCCACTGGGAGCTGAAAGTGTTTGTTGAAGACCTATGCTCCACTGGGAGCTGAAAGTGTTTGTTGAAGACCTATGCTCCACTGGGAGCTGAAAGTGTTTGTTGAAGACCTATGCTCCACTGGGAGCTGAAAGTGTTTGTTGAAGACCTATGCTCCACTGGGAGCTGAAAGTGTTTGTTGAAGACCTATGCTCTACAGGGAGTTGAAAGTGTTTGTTGAAGACCTATGCTCCACTGGGAGCTGAAAGTGTTTGTTGAAGACCTATGCTCCACTGGGAGCTGAAAGTGTTTGTTGAAGACCTATGCTCCAATGGGAGCTAAAAAGGTAGAAGAAGAACCAAGTATTCCAACTTTCCTCTTCTCATGATGTGCCCGAAAAATGTTGATTGTTTCTTTATGATGTTTTTCAGGAGTTCCCTTTTTGTGTTGGCTTCACTGCTAAACCACTTATATATTGTTTCATTGTGATATATCTTACTGCACATTTTGAATTGAATGGCAAATGTAATGATGCCTTTTTGCAATATTAGCTTTTTGTCTCCACTTTTTATTCATTATTTTTCTTTGGGCAAAGTCTCAAATGTGGTGGCCAGGTCAATGTTTCTGTTTGCTCGTGCAGTCTATAAAAGTCATCTTCAGATTCTAGTTCCCCTGATACATGTGGTGTTATTGTCTTCAGATTCTAGTTACCCTGACACTTGTGGTGTTTTTGTCCTCAGATTCTAGTTCCCCTGACACATGTGGTGTTTTTGACTTCAGATTGTAGTTCCCCTGACACATGTGTTTTTGTCTTCAGATTCTAGTTCCTCTGACACATGTGGTGTTTTTGTCTTCAGACTCTAGATCCCCTGGCATATGGGGTGTGTTTGTCTTTATATTCTAGATGTCCTAATACCCGTGGTGTTTTTGTCTTCAGATTCTAGTTACCCTGATACATGTGGTGTTTTTGTCTTCATATTCTAAATTCTCTGATACCTGTGGTGTTTTTGCAACATATTGACTTTTTACCATTTGATAGACACAAACAAGATTTGGTTTACGATTTCATCACAGCTAATCCTAGAATATATGTATCCGTTCACCACGTAGAAGATACGTCACACGCAATCTACAGCAATATCCTTTAAATGAAGCCATGATGTGACGTTTTGGATTTATGTGCTGGACGCGGGAGAATTCGTTGCATTAATTATGAGCAAGGAGGATAAGTTAAAGTAACTCAACTATCACAAGTTAGGAAAGCATTTTTTTAAAATGCAGAAATTGTAAATCTGGAACTACTGGTATTAAGAATGAAACAAAATACACGCGGAAGAAAAACTATACTCTGTTTATTTGTTTGTTTTACATGATTTTCCTGCCATAGAAGAAAGACTCATGATCTAGAGAGCACACACTTGTTTACTACATAAAGATAAGCGCTGATCAGAAAATTCCACTATACGAGAAACTGAATTAAGATAAGGAGAACATATTAAGGACATATCATGGATAGTTTGGGACCGAAGTTATTACTTAATTAGATTGTAGATTGTCTAACATTAATCCTGGGGCAGAATAGGTATCTGTGTCTGCAGATTCGGTGCTACCATTTCCCTCCACACTACGCAGATACTTGAGCCCAGTTATAGTTAATGTCCTCATCTGAGAACATTCCAAACAACACTGATGCTTTGATCTTTACCGATGGTTGAGTAGAGCACAATCAATGGAGTGCTTGGGCATTTACTGCACGTTCCAAGAGCAGAACTTTGTATGAAGATGGTGGCGACTACGCAATGATGGCAACTAATATGATAATATAAATAATGGCGTGACAAGAGCTTTGTCTTCTTCTTGTCTCTTTTCACTGATACCTAAAAGGTGCCGTGGTTTATATCATTTGTCGTTCTTGAGCTGCTCGAACTGTCTGAATTAGTGATTTTCCTTTGTTGTTACATGTCTCTATCACTGCATCTATCCATCTTCTTCTTTTCTCTTTTCACTGATACCTAAAAGGTGTGGTGGTTTATATCATTTTTCGTTCTTGAGCTGCTCGAACTGTCTGAATTAGTTATTTTCCTTTGTTGTTACATGTCTCTGTCACTGCATCTATCCATCATCTTCTAGGTCTTCCTCTTGGTCTTTTTCCATGCATTCTCGAGAAGAACGCCCTTGATGGTGATTGGTGAGGATTCATTCTGACCAGGTGGCCAAACCATTTAAGTTGTTGTTGTTCTATATATTCTTGGCAGGGTTTTATTCCTACCATTTTTCTTATGGTTTTATTTGGTATTCTATCTCTTCTTGTGTTGTTTGTTACCTTTCTCACGTATCGCATCTCACATGTATTGATATTTCTTTAATGTGATTTAGAAATGGTCCATGTTTGACTTTCATAGCACAAAGTTATATATATATATATATATATATATATATATATATATATACAGCATTTGCTTATGAATGTTAAATTAGACTCATATCACATATTACAGTTGGAATAATTACTCTTTTATGGTCTCCTGACGCTTAGATGAAGCACTTGAAAATGTAATGCACAGTGCTTTACTTTCATGGTATTATTTTTATAACTTTGAGCTGGATGCCAACTTGTTATAGCTGAATCATATGTAAATATGTGGTATATTGGTACCTATATCCGATTTCAGCAAGACATTTTTGGGCACCAGATTGCCTTTCCTCAGTAAGTCCTGCAGTGTCCAGAGACTGACAACTCCTGTTCTGTGTTAGTTGATAAGTCTTCTTATATACGTCCATTAAGTTTCTCATTTCTAGCTGTGCCCATCTTAACTCTCATCTCTTTCATTCGAAGGAGTGACATGGACTCATGGTTGTCGAAACCCTGTGCCTTTCCCACATCTCAGAGGGCATTGATGATGTCAGCTTCATCCTTTCTCCCTTTCCTTTCTTTTAGATGCCTACTTGTTTGGCTATACTTGTCAATCTTTTATTTAGGCCCAAAGTGGGGAAATGTAGTAAAATCTTGATCAGTTGGTGTTCACTGAAACAATGGCAAGCAGAGGCTATGTTGTTTTTGTATGCCAGATTTATATCTCGAGCAAAGTCTTGAGGGACTGAATTTTGTGTGAATATAACTCTTCCTAGTTTCACACAGGTAGCCGTGTGCTCAGGTAGCCGTGTGCTCAGGTAGCCGTGTGCTCAGGTAGCCGTGTGCTCAGGTATCCATTGCCATCCAGGTAGATATTCTCCACCTTAAGAGGTACTTGCATTTTTTTATCATCGAGAGTTTTGATGTTTTTGGGTAGATTTTTGCTATAAATTTTGTCTGAACAACAGCTGTTTTTGGTCTATTCTTTTCGATCTCCAACTGTCAAAGGTTCTTTAATGTGCATAGAATACACATGGAACCTCCTGATTTGTTCCATTAACGGAGATGGCTAAAATTGGATCTCTTTACCCAGAGACCAAGGGCGGGTAAAACCAGAGATTCAAAGTGAAAAATAAATTCTCACTGCCTTTGACAGGATTCAAACCTGGAAACCTTGTCTAGAGGGAGACATCTTACCTCAAGATTGCCCAACTCTAGTCAGCTATAATTTGCAGCTTGTTGTATTGAATTTTGATCTTTCTGTCTTATCAAATGGTTAAACCATTTTATAAATTTTGTTTCTTTATGTATTTAATAGGTGATATTTTATATATATCTTTTTTTTCTTAGTTCTGATCATATCTTTCTCATGTTGTTTCCTGTCATGTGTCTAACACATTAAATTTTTTTAGTGAGTATTTATTTTACTGTTCTTTATTCTAGCATCCAGGTTTGTCGTTATAGCACAACTTGGAATGAAGATTGTGTTCCAAAGTGCCTGTTTTGCCTCTAGCATTCTTTCCTTGTTGGACAAAAGTGATGACATCTGTCCAGTGATCTTGAATCTATTTTTGCTGCTTGGGAGTTACCATTTGTCAGAGACTTCCGTTTCCATGATGGCGGAACTAAGTCACGTTCTCTCGATCGCTGCATAAATTGCTTTGGGATCTGATTAATTTTGGCTTTCCATTGCAATTTTCTGCATTCAAGTAGAAATGATGTTCTACTTAACACGTCTGCGCTGCTGAATTGGCGTTGCACGCACGGCAATATTCCGTTTTGACAAATCAAGTGTTGTGAGTGCGACCTCCCACCATCTAGTGTTGCTCTGCGTTTTACGTCACACTGAGTGCTGTTCAATGCCCGTTGTTGGAGTTGTTTGACGCAAGTTATTTACATTTTACAACGCATTAATGTGGTGGGCTCCGTCAAGTCAGCTGAAGTTTTATTTCTCTTGGGGAATTTGCACCGTGTTTCGTTTGTTGTAGACTGCATTCACTAGAGTAATCATGAATCCATGGGCGCAGCCATTGTGCGTGTGCTACGTCATCATAATGGCTCATCGTATATCCCAAGACTGGCCATACGCTAGTCTTACGGTCTGTTGTTAATGTGCGACGGGGATAATCTGACGATGAACTGTGTTTTATATGTTCGGAATTGGAATCAAACACGATGTCCTAACATCATCAAGCGCTATACATTTTAAAAATATGACGATCATCATTTTCAGGAGGACGTGAACTTCCGATCAATATGGTGGATAGGTGGCAGGAACCATTGAAGGCAATGTCTGAAAAGTGTTCTTGGTTTCAGTTTCCTCATATTCCAAGTCTGGCTTGTTGCAGGAGCTACTGAGTTAGGTGCTCTGTGCACACCGTGAGCTGTGTTTCATCCGTTTTGATCATATTTCGATATTCCGATTGTTTACGATGAATGCTGATATCGTATGACAGGGAACAGCTGGCTGTGTTCACTTTCTGTGCGGTTTCGCCTTATGTCTTTTGGCGTGTGCTGAGACTGCCTTGATGGGGACTATAACTACCTTTCTTTGTTTGGGTGATGAGCTAATAATTCGGATGATTCCACTGGCATGGGCGGTTGAGCAATTATGGATTTTAATTCGTTTGCAGTGATACCGGGGCCTTCCATAACCAACCAAATACCAACCAAAGTTGATACGAAAATGCTATTTATCATTTCTTGTTTAGCTGCTATAGAAATGTTTGGATATCTTAACAATGAGACTTTGTCTGCTTAAAGTCACACTATTACACCCATGTCTGTATGAAGAGGTGACTTGAGGAACTTGTACAAGCAATCTTTGTCTGCTTAAAGTCACACTATTACACCCATGTCTGTATGAAGAGGTGACTTGAGGAACTTGTACAAGCAATCTTTGCCTGCTTAAAGTCACACTATTACACCCATGTCTGTATGAAGACGTGACTTGAGGAACTTGTACAAGCAATCTTTGTCTGCTTAAAGTCACACTATTACACCCATGTCTGTATGAAGACGTGACTTGAGGAACTTGTACAAGCAATCTTTGCCTGCTTAAAGTCACACTATTACACCCATGTCTGTATGAAGAGGTGACTTGAGGAACTTGTACAAGCAATCTTTGCCTGCTTAAAGTCATACTATTACACCCATGTCTGTATGAAGAGGTGACTTGAGGAACTTGTACAAGCAATCTTTGCCTGCTTAAAGTCACACTAATACACCCATGTCTGTATGAAGAGGTGACTTGAGGAACTTGTACAAGCAATCTTTGCCTGCTTAAAGTCACACTATTACACCCATGTCTGTATGAAGAGGTGACTTGAGGAACTTGTACAAGCAATCTTTGTCTGCTTAAAGTCACACTATTACACCCATGTCTGTATGAAGAGGTGACTTGAGCAACTTGTACAAGCAATCTTTGCCTGCTTAAAGTCACACTATTACACCCATGTCTGTATGAAGAGGTGACTTGAGGAACTTGTACAAGCAATCTTTGCCTGCTTAAAGTCACACTATTACACCCATGTCTGTATGAAGAGGTGACTTGAGGAACTTGTACAAGCAATCTTTGCCTGCTTAAATTCACACTATTACACCCATGTCTGTATGAAGAGGTGACTTGAGGAACTTGTACAAGCAATCTTAAGCTTGATCTTTCCCGCGCCGTATGACGTCACATAGGGCATGTAGTGTTTGTAACCACCCATCTCTATTCTGGGCGAGATGTTCGATCGTATCTAATGAGTCTATGCCTGCCAACTTTACTTCTCTTGTAAGTGTTCTTTTCAGTGTCTCTATGGGTCTTCCTAACTTTATGTATCCTGATGTTTCCCATAGAAGAGCCTGTTTTGGAATTCTCTTGTTGTCTTTTCTCAGCACATGTTTGCCTTATGTCCACTTTCTCTTCTTAAATGTAGATGAGATCGTTTGTTGCCTCTTGTTTACATATTAATCTTGAATTCATACCATTGCTTACAGAGTAGTTTCTTAGACATTTCTCTTCCAATTCGTACATTTTTCTTTCAATCTTCTTTGTTTATTATCCTGCTTTAGCATGTGTAGGTAAGTGTTGATAATACCTTCGAGTTGAATATTGGTTTTCTTGCTTAGTATTTTTTATTCCCATATTTTGTCCAGGTTTTTTTAAAAATTCGTTGCTGCTTTTGCTATCCTGCTTCTGATTTCTTTCCTTGATTCACCTTCTTGCTCTATATTATTACCAAGATATATATAGTACTCTACTCTTTCAATTGCCCTGCGGTTGAGATATATATTGCCCTCTACAGTATTGTTATTTTTTTTATTATTTTTGTTTTATCCCTGTTGATATCAAGTCAATTTTTTTCTGACATGGATGATAAGGTATCTGTGATATTTTGCATCTTGTTGATATTGTCACCTAGGAGCAGCGTATCAACTGCCAAATATAGATCTTTCTAATAATTCTTACCATACCATTTAATGCCATTATTGCCTTTGCAACATTTACTAATTATGGAATCAATGGTAATTCCAATTAGCAATGGTGATAGAATACATCCCTGTTAGACTCCTGTCTCATTTCGAAACCAATCACTCATTTCCTCCTCTGTGAGAAGTGCGCAAGTATAGCCATCATATATGTCTTTTATAATGTTGGTAATTTTTTATAGTATTCCGTTATGTTTCAATATATTCCACAAGGACAATCTATGTTTGATGTCAAACGCTTTTTTTTAATCAAAGAAATTGTAGATTAATGGTTGTTGTTCTGTGTTCTTCTAATATTATCCTTAGTGTGAATATTTGGTCAAGATAACCTTCTCCCATTTCTGAATCTGCTTGTTCTTCACGTACAATATTTGGTCAAGATAAGCTTCTCCCATTTCTAAATCTGCTTGTTCTTCGCTTACAATATTGGGTCAAGATAAGCTTCTCCCATTTCTGAATCTGCTTGTTCGTCGCGTACAATATTTGGTCAAGTTAAGCTTCTCCCATTTCTGAATCTGCTTGTTCTTCGCGTACACTAGTATATACAGCACGCATGTCAAACATCCTCTGCAAGCACATCTGCGGCCCGCAAAATGCGCATCTTCCTCTTCTTCTACCTTTCAGCTCCCTGTGGAGCATAGGTCTTCAAAAAACACTTTCCAAGTCGTTCTGTTTCTTGCAATTCTTTTAAGATCATTCCATGTCTTCCGCATCATCTTCATCTCTACTTCTGTCTGTCTTCTCCAAGAATTTCTTGGTCTTCCTCTTTGTTTTTTTCTCTGGGGATTCCAAAAAGGGCCTGTTGTGCAATACTCTCAGTTGGCTTCCGTAGTGTGTGTCCTATCCAGCGCCATCGTTTTCGCTGTATCTCTTTATCCACTGGTATTTGACTGGTACATTTCCATAATTCTATGTTAGTGATTTTGTCCTGCCATTTCCATCCTTTTCTACTGCGTAAACATCCATTTACGAAAGTCTGTATCTTTATGATTGTCAATTTTGTTGTTCTCCATGTTTCACAGCCATACAGTAGGTCTGACTTAACAGTGTAGATGAACATTTGTATTTTTGCATTTAACCTAATTTCTTTGGACTTCCATATATTTCTCACTGCAACAAAAGCTCCTCTTGCTTTTGATATCCTTATTTTGGTATCATTTTATGTTCCCCCTCTTTATCTATATTACTGCCCAGATATATGTAAGATTGATCGTCTAGTAGAGGTATTTCTCCTAATTTTATTTGGTTATTGCCAACTGCATTAATTCTCATAATGTTGGTCTTATCTATATTAATTTTCAGTCCTAGCAGTTGTGATCTTTCATTAAGTATGCTCATTTTATCCTGCATCTGTTGATGGCTGTGTGATATGAGAGCTATGTCATCAGAAAAGTCTAAATCATGCACAATGCGCATGCTGACCTCAATTTCGATTAAGTTTTGTATATTTCAAATTCCATATCATCTTTCAAATGGTTAGTGCTACTCGAGCTAAGGGAAGAACCTAAACGAAGAAGGGCGAAGTGTTTCAAGAAGAAATGGGAATCAGTCTATAAGCAAGCGGTGAATGGAAGGTTAATTGTTTAATTTGCAACAACAACATTGACAGATCAAAAGAGAACAACTTGAAAAGACATTATGACACGAACCATCAATGCTACGATAAATGTGAAGGCCTAATGCGTGTCTCAAGGCTCTTGGAATTTAAGGCTAACTTGAGACAACAGATTTTGACGAACATTGAGTAAGTGAATGTCGCTTCCATCACTGCAAACAATGAATTCAGCCGAATGATTGCCAAGAACGGGAAATCTGACAGTGAAGAAGATTTCCTAAAGCAATGCCTTGTAAAAACGGCTTTGTGCGTCCCAAGAACACAACTTATTCAAAGATAATTCATTTAACCAGGAACACTGTTGTTGAACGGACTGATGAAATGTCAAGTGATTGAAAACAAGAGTTGAAGATCACATCATCAAGTGATTGAAAACAAGAGTTGAAGACCATATCATCAAGTGATTGAAAACAAGAGTTGAAGACCACATCATCAAGTGATTGAAAACAAGAGTTGAAGACCACATCATCAAGTGATAGAAAACAAGAGTTGAAGACCACATCATCAAGATTTGAACATTTTTCAATTGCTATTTATGGGACCGTGGACATCACTGGAATTGCACAAGTTGTGGTTGTCATCAGGACTTTTGACAGTGAATTTATTGTTGAAGAACTGATTGAACTGCATGACACTACAACTAGCCAGGACATCTTTGAGAAAGTCGAGCAGGCTCTGCGTTACTTTGGTTTGGACTTGGCTAAACTTGCTTGCTTATCTACCGACAGTGCTACGAGTTTGGACTTGGCTAAACTTGCTTGCTTATCTACCGACAGTGCTACGAGTTTTGACTTGGCTAAACTTACTTGCTTATCTACCGACAGTGCTACGAGTTTTGACTTGGCTAAACTTGCTTGCTTATCTACCGACAGTGCTACGAGTTTTGACTTGGCTAAACTTACTTGCTTATCTACCGACAGTGCTACGAGTTTTGACTTGGCTAAACTTGCTTGCTTATCTACCGACAGTGCTACGAGTTTTGACTTGGCTAAACTTGCTTGCTTATCTACCGACAGTGCTACGAGTTTTGACTTGGCTAAACTTGCTTGCTTATCTACCGACAGTGCTACGAGTTTTGACTTGGCTAAACTTGATTGCTTATCTACCGACAGTGCTACGAGTTTTGACTTGGCTAAACTTGCTTGCTTATCTACCGACAGTGCTACGAGTTTTGACTTGGCTAAACTTGATTGCTTATCTACCGACAGTGCACGAATGTGATTGGCAGACATCATGGGGTCGATGCCATTTTACAAACAAGAGTAGAAAACTCGCATCCAGATTCACCATGTGCACATGTTCACTGCATTATTCACAATGTGCACATTTTCACTGCATTATTCACCATGTGCACATTTTCACTGCATTATTCATCAGCAAAATTTGTGTTTAAAGTTTTTGTAATTGTATTATGTGTTTAGTTTGGGTACAAAGACAGTGAACTTCATCAGAGGCCGTGCTCTCTACAACCGGCAGCCAGTTGTTGGAAGATATGGATGGCCGATGTTCTACAAAGATTGCTTTCTTGAGACAAACAATTATTTTGTTTTTAGAGACGAAAGGTCAAAATGCAGATGAAATAAAAGATGAAAGTTGGCTCCAGGCTTTGGCTATGGACATTACTTCACAACTGATATTATTTGGAAATTATAAGGTTAAATTGCAAACACATCACTCAGTCAATGATGACATCAAGTGCTTCAATACAAAACTAAGCTTATGGAAGTGACAGTTGTATGATGACATCAACTAATTAATTACAAAACTAAGCTTATGGAAGTCACAGTTGTATGGTGACATCAACTAATTAATTACAAAACTAAGCTTATGGAAGTCACAGTTGTGTGATGACATCAACTAATTCATTACAAAACTAAGCTTATGGAAGTCACAGTTGTGTGATGACATCAACTAATTAATTACAAAACTAAGCTTATGGAAGCGACAGTTGTATGGTGACATCAACTAATTCATTACAAAACTAAGCTTATGGAAGTCACAGTTGTGTGATGACATCAACTAATTCATTACAAAACTAAGCTTATGGAAGTCACAGTTGTGTGATGACATCAACTAATTCATTACAAAACTAAGCTTATGGAACTCACTGTTGTAATCAATTACTTCATTACAAAACTAAGCTTATGGAAGTCACAGTTGTGTGATGACATCAACTAATTAATTACAAAACTAAGCTTATGGAAGTGACAGTTGTATGACGACATCAACTAATTCATTACAAAACTAAGCTTATGGAAGTCACAGTTGTATGATGACATCAACTAATTCATTACAAAACTAAGCTTATGGAAGTCACAGTTGTATGATGACATCAATTACTTCATTACAAAACTAAGCTTATGGAACTCACAGTTGTATGATGACATCAATTACTTCATTACAAAACTAAGCTTATGGAAGTCACAGTTGTATGATGACATCAATTACTTCATTACAAAACTAAGCTTATGGAAGTCATAGTTGTATGATGACATCAATTACTTCATTACAAAACTAAGCTTATGGAAGTCATAGTTGTATGATGACATCAACTAATTCATTACAAAACTAAGCTTATGGAAGTAACAGTTGTATGATGACATCAACTAATTCATTACAAAACTAAGCTTATGGAAGTCACAGTTGTATGATGACATCAATTACTTCATTACAAAATTTAATTTATGGAAGTCACAGTTTGTCAATTGAAAATTTAGTTAATTTTCCTAAGTGCAAAGAGCTGAAAAACTCTGCCTATACTGAGTCTGTACTGAGCTTCGTTAAATATGACAGTCACATGGAGTTGTTGTCAACAGAATTTCAAGAAAGATTCAGTGATTTCTCATCTTTGAACACCACTTTGCATTGTTGTCAGAGCCACTCACCTTTGGTGTTGTCCAGGCAGAACAAAGCCAGCATATGGAACCATTAGAAATGTTGTCAGAGCCACTCACCTTTGATGTTGTCCAGGCAGAACAAAGCCAGCATATGGAACCATTAGAAATGTTGTCATAGCCACTCACCTTTGGTGTTGTCCAGGCAGAACAAAGCCAGCATATGGAACCATTAGAAATGTTGTCAGAGCCACTCACCTTTGATGTTGTCCAGGCAGAACAAAGCCAGCATATGGAACCATTAGAAATGTTGTCAGAGCCACTCACCTTTGATGTTGTCCAGGCAGAACAAAGCCAGCATATGGAACCATTAGAAATGTTGTCAGAGCCACTCACCTTTGATGTTGTCCAGGCAGAACAAAGCCAGCATAGGGAACCATTAGAAATGTTGTCAGAGCCACTCACCTTTGATGTTGTCCAGGCAGAACAAAGCCAGCATATGGAACCATTAGAAATGTTGTCAGAGCCACTCACCTTTGATGTTGTCCAGGCAGAACAAAGCCAGCATATGGAACCATTAGAAATGTTGTCAGATTCTAGACTCAGAGAAAAGTATCTTGAAGTGGGGATACCTGGTTTCTTTTCATACTTTCCAGAAAAGTTTAAAAACTTCAGAAAGTGTGCCACAAGGATCATGGCAATGTCCGGCTATACCTAATTGTGTGTGAATAGTTATTTTCCTTCATGAAATCAGCAAAAAACTTTATCAGAAAACAAGGTTGACATGTCATTTCTGATCAAAGTAGGGACTGCACAGACAGCCAGACACAGCAACAATTGTCATTTCTGATCAAAGTAGGGACTGCACAGACAGCCAGACACAGCAACAATTGTCATTTCTGATCAAAGTGGGGACTGCACAGACAGCCAGACACAGCAACAATTGTCATTTCTGATCAAAGTAGGGACTGCACAGACAGCCAAACACAGCAAGACAGCCAGACACAGCAACAATTGTCATCTCGGATCAAAGTAGGAACTGCACAGACATCCAGACACAGCAACAATTGTCATCTCGGATCAAAGTAGGAACTGCACAGACAGCCAGACACAGCAACAATTGTCATCAAAAAGATGTGTCAAGCCTCAGGACAAAACACTAAAAATAATCGTCAATAAATGTTCACTTTGAACTGCTGTCATTTGTGTACAATCTATTTGTTGCTGTTGCATACAAGTCTATACTGTCGTTTAAAATTTAGTTTTTTTTTATTTTGTTAAACAACTTCATTATTTTGCATTCATGAGTGTGGCTAGCACTATACAATACAATCTTCATCCCAACGTTGTGCTACCAATGCCAGACCTGGACCCTAGATGCAAGAACAATAAGAAAAAAATAACCACTACAGAGATGAAATGTGTTAGACGGATGGCAGGAAACAGTCTGTGAGATAAGCTCAAGAATGAAGAACTGAGAAAAAAGCTAAGAATAGCCCCCGCCAGAGAATATATAAAGAAACAACAGAAAAAATGGTTTGGCCACGTGACAAGGCAATGGAGCCACGATAGCTCAGTGGTTAGTGAACTGGACTACAAAGGACAAGGGGTAGGGTTCTATCCCAACCGACGGATTCTGGGTTCACCCAGCCTTAAATGGGTACCGGATTTATTTCTGGGAAAGTGAAGCGGCACGGGCGTAATACCGACCACGTTACCCCAAAAATCATGTGCTGAAGGTCTGTAAAATTTATGGTCACTAACACCATGTTTCCCTATACGCCACTTGGCGTGATTGGGGTACTTTACTTTTTTTTTTTTTACGTGACAAGGCAGAAAGATCGCAACAAGGAGCCTTTACAACACAAGGAGCCTTCAACAAACGTTGTGAGAACACCAGACCCAAGGGTCGACCACGAAAAAGATGGATCGATGGAATATTAGAAGCACTAGGAAACATAGCAGCAGCAGAGGCGAACAGAAGAGCAAAAGACCGCAAATTATATCTCCCCTCGACGCTGAAAGGTAGATGAGGAAGGACAGAAGAAGAAGAATGTGGCTAACTGCTGAACCATTTGTATGCACATTGTATGTTTCTAAGTTTAAGTAACAAAAATATTCTGCAGTAATTTGTATTAAATAACTTCAATTATGTGTCATGTGTACATCTCATGACAACACAAATGTGAACCATATGGGCCTCGTTTGACATGCCTAAAATCTACATCATCTTTTATTCTGCTCAGTATGATTCTACAGAAAACCTTGGAGGCAACTGATCAAAGCGTAATTCCTCTCCAGTTATTGCAATCTTTAAGATTGCCCTTGCCCTATTCAGGTAGTTTAATAATGATCCCTTTCTTCCAGTTTGGGCAACTTTTTATCCACCATAAATTTGATTAAATAACTTTCTTAAATGTAATATGTTGCGATTGTTAAATGCTTTCAGCATCTCTACAGTTATTTTATCTACACCTGAGGCTTTATTATTAGCCATGTGTTTCACTACTAATTCAGTTTGTTATAGTGATTTCTTGTATATTGATGTCTAGATGTGGAGTTGGTGCTTCTGTTTCAAACTGCATCAGATGACTGGGATGTGGGAGGTTAAGAATATCATGAACATTTCAGCCCGTCTTTTTTTGTTAGCACTTGAAGTTAGTAAGGTGCCATCTTTGCTCAGGACAGGTCCACCATTTGATGTCAAGGAGCCTGTTGTTTCTGTATATTATATAATACCTTGCTATTTCTAGTTTTGGAGGCTAATTCAGCTTCAACTGCTAGATTATCTATGTTTATTCTTTTCTCACGTATTGTTGAGTTGTTAACCTTATTATCACGGTCTTTACATGTTACTTTGGCTAGTATTTGACCTAACTCAGTCTTGACATTTATAACAAGGCTAGTTTGGCTTCACACCTATTTTGGGTATGCTTCCATGTCATGTCTGATATCCAAGCTTTTCTTTCATTTACCTTAAATCCAGCGCTTCATTCAGCTGATGTCAATATTGCTGTGTTATGAATATACCATAGGTCATCTATATTCAATTCATTTATTTAACCCAATGCTTCAAAACGGTTGTTGATTTAATCTTTAAATTGTCCTTTGATATTGTCCTCTATTAATTTATTGTTATCCTTATTCTTATCTTTATTCTTCAAGATGTGCTTCTTGTGTTGACTTCTCAGTTTAAGTTTAATCTTCCCAATCATAGAATATGGTCACTATTGACACCAGCTCCCGTGTAAGCCCTCACATCACACAAGGAATTTTGTTTTTCCTCTACTGATACATAGGTGGTCGATTTCGTTTCTAGTTTTATCATCTGGAGATATCCATGTTGTCTTATGTATCTCCTTGTGTGGAAATAATGTCCCACCTATAATTAGGTCTTCTGTTGTCCATTGTTGTCTCTTCCCACTTTGGTATAAAAGTCACCCATCACTATTAATATATTATGTTTAGGGGTTTTATTTATTAGATGTTGCAGTTGATAGTAAAATGCTTCCTTAATTTCGTCTTCGGTTTCATTAGTGAGCGTATAGCATTGACTGATTGTTAATCTTCATACTTAGTTATATAACGTGATCTTAGTAATCTAGAGTTCTATAGTTCACTGGTTCCTTTTTGGTCTGAATGTCAGTAGCGGAGACCTCCTTTATAATACTCACTCCTGCATAATGTTCATTATCATCTGAACCTAAATAAATTATTAAATTGTTGTCGATGTGCTTCCTTCTCTATTCCTGACCATCTAGTTTCACTGATTCCTGATACATCAAAGGTGGTGTTCTATCTGAACAATCAAGTTAGAGCTCGTATTAATACACAAGTCATTGACCTGCAGCGCTACCTACTTCTTTGTCTCGGTTAAGCTGATGTTGAGAGAAACAATAGATACAGATACAGCTATAGCTCGTTTCAAATCATGTGCCTAAATTTTAAAATCGATATCTTTTTAATCTCTTTTTGTAATTTTTTCAAAATTTGCATGTAAAGTTATAATGATTAGAACCCAACAGGGAATTAATTTCATTTAAAAAAACATTTGGTTATTATTGTTGCTTATTTGATTTATATAAATTTATAACGACCCATTGATGTAGTCAAAACTTAATGTTTACAGTATTTTAAGTTAAAAATAGCGATTAAAAATCCATACACGGTACAATTGACGTTTTTGAACGCTTTCCACGTGGGCTTTCTGACACATTTAGACACTTGTAGAAAACACGAGGCATTGTGTGTTCCATTTCCGTTCATTCATAGGTGTAGACGTGGAACAATAACATTTATCATGAGTCTTAAAATGAAATTCCGCAGTTTACAAAACATCGCAATAAAAATGTATGACTATTTTTGCAAAGAGGCTAAACGAGGAAGATTATTTCATTCTTTAGAAAACCATGAGAATAGGACAAGACACATTTTGGATTTATCTAAACGGTCATTTAATCGCTGGATTCAAGCACGTGACCGTCAATGTTCAAAATATACAAAATCACAAGGAAGAGCAAACATGTTGGATAATTTCGACAGTGAACTTATTAGAAGTGAAATTCGCAAAATGTTGGGTATGAATGAAACTGTTACAATAAGAAAATTAAAAGTATCGCTGAAAAAGAACAACAGTATTGAAATATCAAAGTCTACATTATGGAGGAATGTGAGAGCTGCAGGCTTTACATTCAGAAAGTATTCCAATGGACGAAACATCATCTGTGAGAAGCCACATATAGTAGTCATGAGAAGCAAGTACTTACGTGAAGTAAAAGAGGTGCGCAAGCAAGGTTATGATATTGTGTACTTGGATGAAACATGGATCAATGCTCACCACACTAACCAAAGGGAATGGCAGTCATCAGATGGAAAGATTAAGAGATTAATACCTAGCAGCAAAGGACAGCGCTTGATAATTGCTCATGCAGGTAGTCGACAACATGGACTAATACAGAATGCAGAGCTCATTTTTCTTTCAAAATCCATAGACAATCGGGATTATCACTCTGAGATGAATGGTCACATATTTAGACATTGGATTGAAAATTCTGTTCTCCCATCACTAGATCGACCATCTTGCCTAATAATGGACAATGCAGCGTACCACAACATTGTTGCACTTGAAGATAAATTCCCGACGTCATACAGTACAAAAGATGCTATTAAGATATGGCTCACAAAGGAGCACATACAATTTAATAACATGTACTTAAAACCTGAATTACTATCTCTAGTAAAGCAAAAACAGAGGACAAAGATTTTTCAAATAGATAAGATTATCCAAGAGCACGGTCATATAAGTTTGAGGCTGCCACCTTACCATGCTCATTTAAATCCAATAGAACTAATCTGGGCAAAATTAAAAGGACAAGTGGCAGATGAAAATACAACATTCAAAATATGCGATGTAAAGACTCTTGCTAATCTCGCTTTATTAAATATAGACAAAGATTATTGGGCTAAATGTGAAGACCACGTCTTAAAACAGGAAGATGAATATTGGAAAAATGATGGTTTGTGGAATATTCAACCCCAAACAGTTATTAATCTTTTAGACTCGTCTGATTCAGAATGAAAGTATATAGCCCCCACAATGTTGGCCCCTATATTACCTTAAATTAGTTCAACAAACGGTCCTTTTCAGGACCACACAACTATGAAAATTGGACATACAGGTATACCTTGATATTATCGTCCGTCCTCGAACTGAGCAGACAATAATTATCCTGGTGTTTTGTTTTATCCAGTTATTTCCCCATTACGGCCACGCCTTTACCTAGTGAAAATTAATCATAGACCAGCAACTACGGTAATTTCTATTATTTAGGGCTTCACAATTTACAATTTTGACAAACATCAAAGAAATATCGCCGCTTTAAGAAAACTGCAGCTGCAAGATATTTGTTAAATATACATTTAAAGGGTCTTTTGCATTCTAATAACATTTGGAAAATTTCAAACGTTTTTAACAAACGGTTAGAGAGTAATAGCGTTTTAAAGTTGGGCACATGATTTGAAACGAGCTATAGTTCAACTATCACAACAGACGGACAGCCAAAGGATATGGCAGGCACCATAAACAACCTCAGAGAGATCGGTGGAGTGAAGGACTTTGACAAAAGTGAAATTATATGGCCTTCTAGACTGTTATAAGTGGGTGAGGTGAGGTAAAGATTGCCATTACCAGGACAGATATTCTGAAATGAATTAGAGGAACAGACAACTGCTGACACAGTGAGCCGACAATGACTAAGAGGTTGTACAACAGTTACTAGCAAGCTACTGGAAGTCCATCTGCTCATGCTTAGTATTAGTGGCTTGTTAAGGAAGCAGAGTCCCTTTGTGGCTGAACTAAGTACAAGGATGGCAGCTCTGCTATTTTATCTCTAATTGTAAAATGGAGCTCTTTATTGGATACATTTATTAGAAATGGTAATATGGGCAAATATATCTTACTTGTTTGTGATGTCACAATACACTGTCTTCTTGACTCGGGACTTCTCAAGCCGTCATTATTTTCAAACACCAGCACAGCACAGTATTGGGTGTAGGGTTCAAGGTTAGAGACTGAGATATGTGTCGCGCGACCAGAAAGTTCTAGAGGTGTCATGTCTGTGCCACGACCTTCAAGTCGTGACGACTCAGAGCTCAAATACAGAATGTACTTCTGGATTCTGTTACAGTTGATGGATGCCAGTACAGGGTCCTGAAATTATTTTTGTTTAATTCCAAATTATTTAGTAAAAAATTTGGGAGATGCATGTAGTAAGCACAATATATGTTTCAACATTAGTTCTTGTGAACATCTCTACTGCTACTTGAATCATGAGTGGTCAAAGGATGTTCAAGTACAAACTCCAAAAAAAAGTTGACTATTTCTTTCAAAAACTATTTATTGGATAAACATACAATGATTGTAAGGATCATCATCCGGTCGAGTGTCCTTTACAGAACGTTCCATTCATGACAGCCCGTCTGAAAGAATCTCCGTCTCTAGTGAGATCTCCTACTTTTTCTGTTGTCATGCCCCTGATGCGTCGCCCAGGAAACATAAGTAAAGTAGTAAAGTACCCCCGTCACGCCAAGTGGCGTATAGGGAAATATGGTGTTAGTGACCCTATATTTTACAGACCTTCAGCACATGATTTTTGGGGTAATGTGGTCAGTATTACGCCCGTGCTGATTTACTTTCCCAGAAAAAATCCGGTACCCATTTAAGGCTGGGTGAACCCGGAAGCCATCGGTTGGGATCGAACCCTACCCCTTGTCCGTGGTAGTCCAGTTCACTAACCACTGAGCTATCGCGGCTCCCCCCAGGAAACATGCCTTCCATTATTGTTCTTTCCTGCAGGTGGCCATATCATTTTACTTACCTCTGTAAAATGGTACTTGTAAGCCGGTTCGTTCTGTTTATTTTTTTTTCTTTCTTACTTTCTTTCTTTCTTTCTTTCTTTCTTTCTTTCTTGCTTCTTTCTTTCTTTCCTTAACTTCCGCTTGTACCCGTTCGGGTGTCGAAGGAGATACAAGGTTTTCGCCCATTTTGCGGCTTCAATCATTGTCAGTCAATATTGTAGCGTTTCTTCGATGTTTATCCATCTTACTCTGGGTCAGCCTTTTCCTCTTCTCCCTCTTTCAATATAGGCTTTGTATGGTAAGGAATTATGCGGCATTTTTTTGCAGATGGACGAATCAGTTTATTTAGTGTTTCTGTATGTAGTTTAAGATTGGTTCAATGCCTACTCATTCTCTTATATCTTTATGATTATATCTTTTCTAGTCACTCCAAACGTTTTTCTGAAACATCTCATCTCTGTGTTGGCAAGCTTTCTTGTATGCTTAGTGGTAAGTGATCATGTTTGGCACTGGTATCACAATGTAGGCATGAATACACTCTGTATCAAATGTCTTCATTTCTTTTTTTTATATTCAAGGTATCTTAAGGATTTATCTTAAGTATTTTGTTCCGAATGAATCGATTTTCTTCCTTGCTGTTTACGAGATTCTCCATGCCTCACAGCCATATGTTGCTAAAGGGAAGATACATGTCCTCAGTCATTTTAATTGTATTGCCTTTCTGGTTTTGTACTAAATATTCTTCATAGCGTCTAATTTGATAAAGCACAGTAAATATAAACTGTTCAGCATTTATGCTGAGAACATCATGAGAAATGTCGGAAAAGATGACCAATTTTGTGAAGTTCAACCCTTTCACAATAAATGGCAACATAATTCCAGAACTGAAATACAATGATGGCACAGTCCTCCTCTCAAACTGCAAAAGGATTAAAAGAGATAATCGAATGTGTTAAAAACACAATAAAGAGCAAAACGTATAACTAAACATACAGAAAACTAAGTTAATGTCCATTGACAAAGCAAAAAGCCAACTCAAAATTATCCTCAACAGTGAAGTACTTGAAATTGTAACAAACTATAAATATCTGGAATATATAGTAACTAACAATGGTACTGCCAGAAAGAGATCAAACCAAATATTAGCAATAGCAGCACACAAATTAAACGCCATGAAGTACTTGTGGCACAATACCAGCAAGGCAGTAATATTAACATTACTGAAGACATGTATTTTTCAGAAATCAACATATTGATGTGAATCATGGACAATCTTGCTGTCTATAAGGAAGAAACTCCACTCGATCAAAACATAATGATAGAGAAAAATTATTATTATATCTTGGATAACAAAAATAGAAACGGAGACATATTAAAATATTTGAATATTGAAATCATGCACTCATGCATGGAAAATGGAAGACCTACATGAGCAATTAAATAGACTAAATAGCACAGGCACACAATACAACATGAAAATTAACATCAACAAAACAGAAGTCATGATTATCGCAAAAGAGAAACAGAATATCAACATAACTTTAGACGGCAGACTTCTAAAACAAGTAGAGGAATTGAAATACATAGGAAGTCTAGTGGCAGACATCAATTCACAAACAGCAGAAATAGACTCAAAATGCAGCAAAGCTGTCAAATATTTGAACAATTATATCACCACTAATGTCCAACAAGGAAATAACTCTAGAGGCAAAACGGGCACTCTACAATACAATCTTCATCCCAACGTTGTGCAGGGACGTCTCTGACAGGAAACAGTGTGAGAGATAAGATCAGAAATGAAGAACTGAGAAAAGAGCTAGGAATAGCCCCCGCCGTAGAATATATAATGAAACAACAGACAAAATGGTTTGGCCATGTGACAAGACAGAAATATCAAAACATAATACAACGAGCCTTCAACAAACGTTGCGAGAACACCAGACCCAAAGGCCGATCGCAAAAAAGATGGATCGACGGAATATAGGAAACATAACAGCAGCAGAGGCGAACAGAAGAGCAAAATACCGCAAATTATATCTCCCCTCGTCGCTGAAAGGCAAATGAGGAAGGAAAGAGGACGAAGAGAAGAATATTGAAAAGAAAAGGCTTGTAAATACCATTCTATAGAGGAAATTTAAATACTAGGCTTCAACGAAATAACAGCGGGCTGGAAAGAACAATAATGGAACACATGGTTCCAGGACGAAGCATCAGCGGAAGACAAAGAAAGTAGTTTCAAGACATTAAAGAGACTTAGAACATGACAACAGAAGTGGAAGATATCGCTACAGACAGATTCTTTCAGATGGGCTGTTGTGAATGTAACGTCACGCAACTTGATGATGATGATTATATATAAACTCATATTAATTTTGAGAACACAATATATAAGAACACATTGAATCATTGCATGAATACGAATTGTTTGGTTGTTTGTTTATCACAGAAGAATTGTTGGGTGCATATCAACCGATCGAAACATCCACACGTTGATGTCTTGTTCTCCACTCTCCACACCACGCACACATTTGTCCAGTGCTCTTGATGACTGATTTTGCTGGTTCTCGTTTAACAAAACATTTCCTACACGTCTGTGATAACAATTGTTGAGTCGTGACCACTTCACAATCTCACTAAATTGAAGTCAATGAAGTTTCTCACCAATCACCTACTACTTCTACTTAACTAACTTAAGGTACTTCCTGACGACTATTTCAGAATTGACATATTTCTTTACGTAAGCATTCCTCGGATGATTGTGAATTACGCGCTTACTTTCAGCTCACAAACGTCAGCTGTGAGCGATTTAACTACAGCTCATTGTTGCTTGCGTGCTCTGTGCAGCTGCCACACTGTGGACATTATGTCATAATCTCATAATGCTGCGAAGCCATCTTGTGCCAGATTGCCGAAACTTTTTAAAAAGTAGTTTTGAACATTTTATAAGACCTCTTTGTCTGAGACTTTAATTTGTTGAACATTAATGAGGACACAAATAACGAGTTCAGGGTATCGTAAATATACAATGTTTGGGGTAATGTAAATATACAATGTTTGGAGTAATGTACATATACAATGTTTTAAGTAATGTACATATACAATGTTTGGGGTAATGTAAATATACAATGTTTGGAGTAATGTACATATACAATGTTTGAAGTAATGTACATATACAATGTTTGGGGTAATGTAAATATACAATGTTTGGAGTAATGTACATATACAATGTTTGAAGTAATGTACATATACATTGTTTGGGGTAATGTAAATATACAATGTTTGGAGTAATGTACATATGCAATGTTTGAAGTAATGTACATATACAATGTTTGGAGTAATGTACATATACAATGTTTGAAGTAATGTACATATACAATGTTTGAAGTAATGTAAATATACAATGTTTGAAGTAATGTACAGATACAATGTTTCGAGTAATGTAAATATACAATGTTTCGGGCAATGTAAATATACAATGTTTGGGGTAATGTAAATATACAATGTTTGGAGTAATTATTGGTTATTGGTTATGGAAGGCCTCGGTATCACTGCAAACGAATTAAAATCCGTAATTGCTCAACCGCCCGTGCCAGTGGAATCATCCGAATTACTAACACATCTCCCAAACAAAGAAAGGTAACTGTAGTCCCCATCGTAGCAGTCTCAGCACACGCCAAAAGACATAAGGCGAAACCGCGCAGAAAGTGAACACAGCCAACTGTTCCCTGTCATACGATATCATCATTCATCGTAAACAAGCGGGATATCGAAACATGATCAAAACGGATGAGACACATAGCTCACGGTGTAGACAGAGCACTTAACTCAGTAGCTCCTGCAACAAGCCGGACTTGGAATATGAGGAAACTGCAAGAAGGAACACTTTTCAGACATAGCCTTCAATGGTTCCTGCCGCCTATCCACCATATACCATGGAAGTTCGCGTCCTCCCGAAAATGATGATCGTCGTAGCACTTGATGATGTTAGGCCATCGTTGATGACTCCAATTCCAAACATATAGACACACAGTGGTGGTAAGTTATCATTTCTAATCCAACAGAAGCCACCTGACCTGTAGTTAGTAAAACCACAGAGAGAATATGATTTTGTGACCTTCACTAAATCACTCTTGGATTTGAATGTGTAGTTTACACAAGAGAAGTTTTCAACTACAGTGATCCCATTTAAGGCAATTCTGGGATAGCAAGGCAAGTCTCCTTTATAGCAGCAGAACTTGATGTTCTCCGCTCCCTTCTTGTAGCTGCCGCCACACGATTCTGATGTCTCATTAACTTGGACATCATTCAATGAACAATGTCAGATTAACATTCCATAGATCTGGCTCTGCTGATGAAGTGCTTGGTGCAACATTTGTATCAATCATACAGGAGGCTCTTGGTTTGTGGTCATTAATATCACAGACGGCACATGATGTTGTAATATTCAGTATTTCTTTCTGGGGTGTAAATATGTGGCACACACATGGAGAGTGGTTTGTGGTCACAGTAATCCCATTAAAGGCAATTCTAGGGTAGCATGGCATAGCTGTTTCAGAACAGCACAATCCTATGATGTTTTATGTGTTCGCTATAAAGCTGCTGCTGCTATACAATCCTGACCAATTATAGGTGTGGACATTATTCACTTGCAATGACAAAACTGCTTTGTTTACATCATAAATCTCTGGAAGCGAATCATTTATGGGACTAATAGTACAATTTATTCTTCCATCGGGGATATCTTCATTGAGTCCCCCCCCCCCCCCCCCCCAAAAAAAAAAAAAAAAAAAAAAGGTCTTTGGTTAAAAAGCACATATGCTTTTGAGTTAAACACAAAATTAGCCCACTTCATAGATTCAAAATGATCATTGCCAATGCCATCCGTCTGCACAAGTTAGGTCCTTAGCTACCAACGTCACAAACGAAGCCATCAAAGTAAAGACTTTATCTACAGCGAAGGTTAACGAACTGTGAACAAACATTTATGTTCAAACCCTTGAATAAATTTTTAAAAAAACTGCCAACTCGCTGCAATAACAGATATCGTGGTGTTCAAAGTAAACATTGCTTAGTCCATGGCTCGAATATAAATAAGCTGCCATTTTGGTACGTCCCATGACGTCCTGTTTGGGGTAATGTAAATATACAATGTTTGGAGTAATGTAAATATACAATGTTTGAAGTAAAATATACAATGTTTTTGAAGTAATGCAAATATACAATGTTTGGAGTAATGTAAATATACAATGTTTGGGGTAATATAAATATACAATGTTTGGAGTAATGTACATAAACAATGTTTGGGGGAATGTAAATATATAATGTTTGGGGTAATGTAAATATACAATGTTTGGGGTAATGTAAATATACAATGTTTCGGGTAATGTAAATATACAATGTTTGGGGAAATGTAAATATACAATGTTTGGGGTAATGTAAATATACAATGTTTGGGGTAATGTAAATATACAATGTTTGAAGTAAAGAGTAGCGATGATGTTCTAAAAGATGCAAATTCTAGAAAAAGCTTATTATCTCATCCGAATAAAATAGGTGCCATCCTTGCGGCCATGTAAGGAAAAGAAATTACTAAAAGAGATAGCAGGAAACAGAAAATATAGTAGCCAGAATAAGAGAATAACATGATAGAAGCAAATACGATGTATAGAGGCATAAATAATAATGAGACATGATCACCTACACAAGCAAACGTGGTACTTGATGATAAATAATAATAATACTTGTCAGGGATCAAGTTGTATTTCTTCTTTTTTCCCTATTTATGAATTGCCGTGTCTGTACATTGTGTCTTTTTGCTTCTGTCTACAGTATGTACTCAATTGTGACAATTTCCATTAATATTTTATTTAATAAAACATGCAATACAAGAAGTGACAAATTGACGTTATTTCTAACAAAGACATACAATCCACTGACCTTCCATTTAATCAGGACCTTAGTTTTTGGATATGATGCATTATGTTGCACTTCTGCGGTAATCTCACTAATAACAGCTGGCGACATTGGTTCTAGTATTAGACATAATGGAATGATTGTTACTTCTTATATAATAACAAAACAATTTGCTTCCACACATAGCATCTAAGACACAGATATCAGATTGTAATAGGTTAAAAATGAAGGAAAAGGAAAATAGAGATGTTACAGAAAGTAGACAATAAAACAGAAGTTTACTCAAAATGAAAAGGACACACGTGACAGGTCCAGGGTAAAGAACGGTAAAACAGATAAAATAACAACAGGCTTGTTAGAGCAAGTAGACTGAATCAGTTAAAAAGTGCACTAAAAACGTTGTACGGCCAGACAATCGTTAAAACTACAAGTCGAAAATAGCAACATTTCTCAACCAGGGGCTATATGGCCTCTCTGGGGCCTACAGTATTAGCCGGGGAAAGGGTAGTGCCAAGGAAAATATGGCGTAATTGTGGGCCACTGCGCTAGACTTAGAGGCCATGCATGGGTATAGAGGTATTTGTTGGAAGCAACACTCAGATCGCACATGTTTCCATCCAGTGAATTGTTTCATAAGCAGCGTATATAACACAAGCGCACATCAGTATTTTGCAGACTTCAAAAGTGACCATCTATGATGGAGGGATCGCGTTTGATTTCTGAGACATTGTTTTCCTTTCCTACGCCCCCCTTCCCCGTAATAAAAGCAGTTTATAAATCAAATGCACATTCAGAGAGCATATTTCAACAGCTTTGTGGGGACAACAGAGAACACGTCACACGATTTTTATTGCATAGGGAAATCCATTGGTTATCCAAAGCTAATTTTTCTTTGTTATTTTGTGGCACTCAATTCTGACAATTTTCAGAGGTTAAAAAACTGAACTAAACTCCTACTATCCTCGTACTTCGCTTGTAATGTCAACAACAGAGATGTAAACAGATTCCTTAGTGGAACTTTAGTCTTTACAGCAAGTTGAAGGGGAATAGTTACCCCACCATCTCCTTTGAACTTTATTACCAAAACACAACAATAATAATGACATTCTCTCTCTCATAAACCTTTTGTCCGAATTCACACTATTGAGTTATTGAGTTATTAGCGGGTCATCATTATTGCACTCCGAACTTGTCCATAGGTGCTCAGATCCCCTCCTCAGCAAGTCCCGTCCAGCGACTGACGACTCCAGTTCTGTGTTGGTTGATTAGTCTTCTTATACGCCAACTAAGTTTCTACTTTCTGGCTGTGCCCATCTTAACTCCCATCTCTTTCATCCGAAGGAGTAAATGGATGGTCTAGACTCACATGTACTCACTCAGTCGCACGGTCCGTAACCCGTTTCCATGTTATAGACTGGCCATCTCAATTAGCACTACGGCACGTGGAGGCACCGTGGGCGTTTGAGTTTCGTCGTATAGAAGCTCACAGACATTTTGGTTTTTTTTTTGCGCTCGCCAGCTTTGACCTCTGACGAAGTCCCTAGAGACTAGGAACTGAATCTTGCGTGTTAATTCATTTGTCTCTGGCAGCCGTGTGCACAGGGGTCCCTCGCCACACAGGCAGATAACTCCGTCTTCGAAGGTACTCATTTTTTTCGTCCCTGAGTAATTGATGTTTCAAGCCGGGCCTCGCTGCTGAGACCAGGGGTGGTTGCCGCAGAGAGAAATCATAGATAAAAATCCCAACTGGTGCAGCCAGGATTTGAACCCACAACCTCTGTCTCGAGGCCGGCGTCTTGCCCGCTCACAGAAATTAATTGATGCTTCATTGAGAACGGACTGGTATCTTGGACACACCCAAAACCTATGCAGTAATTCACACTAACTAATCGAACTCCAACTAGTTTCATGTATGCAACCCTTCCCAACAGAATTTTTCAAAAATTCATTCAGTCTATATCTGACTTCGTTGAAGCGTCTTAATTATGCTGCCTCTAATCTGATGTACATATAATTCTGTTGTACAACTATCTCATTCATAAGCCTTACAAATTTTGCCTAGGTCCAGACCATCCTGATGTTAACGTTTGCTCGCCTGGAGCGCTGGACTAGATCACTAATCTTTATCTATCTCCTTGACCAGCTGACCGCATTGTCTATCCTTCTCTTCTGATTGGCTGCTACGGATCTCTCTATGATAACTTGTAGCGACTTGCGCTTCCACAATGTTCAGTGATGCCTTTGTCCAAAGCCTCATAATTTAATTAGTTATTCAAGTTCTAATCAATGGACATCATCATCATGTGCCCTACCGGTTGGCGTTGGCGATCATGTCCTTCCACAATCGTATATCCACAGTGCATCGTATGAGTTCTGTTGTTGACTATTTTCCATGCCATGACACCAAGCTATCCAGTATCTGTATTTTTGCCAGTTGTAACCAAGTATTCCAACTTTCCTCTTCTCATGATGTGCCCGAAAAATGTTGATTTTTTCTGATGTTTTAGGAGCTGCCTTTTTGTGTTGGCCTCTTTGAGAACTTCTTCATTGGTCTTCTTAGCAGTCCAGGAATGGACATACATCACGATATTCTCCCTAACTCCATGACATGATGTTTTTTAAAAGAACTCAATTTATTAAACAAACAATTACAGGGTATGAATTGTGGCCTTTTTTCCAAGCAAGCAGATTATGACAGGGTTTCTTGGAAAAAGTCAGTATCACAACGATATTACATACACATGTCCATCTTTGAACAAGTCAGTATCACAACGATATTACATACATATGTCCATTTTTGAACAAGTCAGTATCACAACGATATTACATACATATGTCCATCTTTGAAAAAGTCAGTATCACAACAATATTAAATATATATGCCCAACTTTGAAAAATCAAACTGTATGCCACGAACTTTGCACACCTAAAATTCGCCCAGTTTTCCTCTTTAGCAGCAATCGGTGGTGACTTGAAAGATGAAAATAGAATTGTGCATGTGGATAATTTGAAGTAGCTTTATATTGATATGGACGTTCGTTATCACGATCTGCTGGACATGGATATGCGGACACGGGTACCTGATCCACTTTCTGCGAATGCTGGTGATATAGAATATGTTCCTTTTGCAAGAAGAGCTTATAAAGCTCATAGCGACATGGAATCCAAAGTAACTTTCTGTAAGAGAAACTCAACTTCTGGGTATAAATACAATTAATGGGAGATTTCCACAGCTCTGAGATAAAACAAAATGACTTTTCAAGCCTTTCTCTCTTCTTATTTGGTGACTCCGGCCTCAGCCTTGTCAGCGAAACATGGAACCGTCTAAATATAATGGAGAGACGTATATTCGATTGTCTCTCACAACAATCGAATCAGATATTTAAAAATCTTGTTCCTGTTAATCAAGTACATGGATGGAGGAATATTGTAAACATATTTTGTTATGTAACTTTATTTTGCCTGATTTATATACATGCAGACAAATCGTTTAAATAGTTATCTTTTTTTATGGAAGGACAGGGTAAACAAGGTCGGAAAGGGGCGACGATAGAAGAATTGATGAGAATCATGAAAGAATAGTCACAAGAGAATTGGGCGAGGTTGAAGATTAATTTAGAAATGATAATTTACGACTTTGTGGTTTCAAGACTGGACAGCAAAAGAGACAGAGAGAGAGAGAGAGAGAGAGAGAGGAGAGAGAGGAGAGAGAGGAGAGAGAAGATGTTGTTTGCAACATTAACGTGTTTGACAGCACAGAGTATGTGTTCTGAAAGGACGATAATAGATTATTTGTGAGTGTGAACAAGGCAGATCGCAGGAGGAGAAGAGTAGAAACTTGGTAGACAACAGTGTTGTCAGAGATAAGTGGTTGACCAGTAGAAACTTGGTAGACAACAGTGTTGTCAGAGATAAGTGGTTGACCAGTAGAAACTTGATAGACAACAGTGTTGTCAGAGATAAGTGGTTGACCAGTAGAAAATTGGTAGACAACAGTGTTGTCAGAGATAAGTGGTTGACCAGTAGAAACTTGGTAGACAACAGTGTTGTCAGAGATAAATGGTTGACCAGTAGAAACTTGGTAGACAACAGTGTTGTCAGAGATAAGTGGTTGACCAGTAGAAACTTGGTAGACAACAGTGTTGTCAGAGATAAGTGGTTGACCAGTAGAAACTTGGTAGACAACAGTGTTGTCAGAGATAAGTGGTTGACCAGTAGAAACTTGGTAGACAACAGTGTTGTCAGAGATAAGTGGTTGACCAGTAGAAACTTGGTAGACAACAGTGTTGTCAGAGATAAGTGGTTGACCAGTAGAAACTTGGTAGACAACAGTGTTGTCAGAGATAAGTGGTTGACCAGCAGACAAGTTTAGAGCTTGACAATGAGGTATGAAGATGTTACAATTTCAAATTTGAGGAATAGAGCAAAGAAAATATATAGGAGACACAATATACAGGGGCAAATATATATAGGAAAACAAATATAGATAGGAGAATATATATAGGAGAAAACACACACACACACACACACACGCACGCACGCACGCACGCACGCACGCACGCACACACACACATATATATATAAAGGAGAAAAATATATAGAACAAAATATATAAGAGAAAAAATATACAGGAGACAATAAATATAGGTAAGAATATTCCTGTGTGTTACCGGGGCCTCATTATGGGGGAAGTAAAGAATAGTGACACTGTGACCTTCCAGGCATGTCGTAAGAGGCGACTAAGGATGTTGATCGATGGCTTGACAAGCTGTCATTGTAAAAAGTATTGTTATGGAAACAGTGTCATATATTTTAGAGTAGTGATCTCTGCAATATGTGCCACTTTGGCACGCAAGGTTTCTGTTTTTGAGATTGTGGTTCTGCTGTATGTGCCGTCTTCGGCTCGAAAGGACATTAGATAGATAGAGAAGAATATTTATAGGAGAAAATAACAATAGGAGAAAATATATATATAGGAGAAAATATATAGGAGAAAATATATAGGAGAAAATATATATGTAGGAGAAAATATGTATAGGAGAAAATATATATAGGAGAAATATTTGTAGGAGAAGATATAAATAGGAAAAAATATACAGACCTATAGGAGAAAATAAATATAACAGAAAGAAAAATATATATATGAGAAAATATATATAGGATAAAATATATATAGGAGATAATAAACATAAGAGAAAATATATATGTGAGAATATATATATTTAGGAGAAAACAAAAATACGAGAGAAAATAAATGTAGAAGAAATCATATAATGGAAAACATAAATATAGGAGAAAATAAATATAAGAGAAAACACATATCATCGTCATCATGTGCCATACCGGTTGGCGTAGACGATCATGTCCTTCCACAAGCTTCTATCCGCTGTGCATCGTATCAATTCTGTTGACTGTTTTCCATGTCATGACACTATCTAGTATTTTCTCTCTTTGTCGACCGCGATCTATCTTTTCCAGTATTTTGCCAGTTGTAACCAGGTATTCCAACTTTCCTCTTCTCATGATGTGCCCGAAAATATATATATATATATATATTTTTTTTTATGTTTCTAAGGAACTCCCTTTTAGTGTTGGCCTCTTTGAGAATTTCTTCGTCGGTCTTTTTAGCTGTCCAGGGAACTTTCAACATTCTTCTGAGAAATCCCATCACTGTGGCCCCTAATCGTCTTTTCATTTGTTTGTTTACTGTCCATGATTCGCTTTCATAAGTCAGAATTGGTTCTATATAGTACCGATAAACTCTCTCACTTCTATTGACATATATTTTTTTGCATAAGACGTTTTTCATTTTCTGAAATGCTCTTTTGGCCTGAACTATTATGTTTTTTTTTTATTTCTGTGGTGCATCTTCCATTTGATGTTATTATTGTGCCCAAGTATTTGACACTTTGCATTTGTTTCAGATTCATCCTGTTTATTTGTATACTGCATAATGGTGATCATTGTTTCTTCGATATGACCATTACTTCTGTTTTCTTACTATTCAGACAGAGACCTTTCCTGTTGCTTTCTTTAGCTAATATGTCTATTATTTCTTGTAATTCATGCTCCGTCTTTATACTTTGTCATGCGCATAAGGCATATTGTTTATGTCGTGATCATTGACTTCAATTCCTTTTCTGTCTACTATTGATCTCATATTTTCTCTGTAAAGTTAAAACAAATCCGGTGACAGAGCACAGCCTTGTCTGATTCTTTGTTGTATATACTGGAACTGTCCTGTTTGGTTGCTCATTTTTAAGGCTGCTGTTTGTTGCCATTACATGTTTTTCTAGATTTTCAGATCCCTGCCGTCAATGTCCACCATGTATAGAGTTTATTATAACAGCACTTCAGGCAGACCGATAGGTGCTCAGTTGTTTTCAACAGGTAACAGAATATATGAGCAATGATGATTCAAATAGTTAGTTGGTTGTGCACACTCACAGGTCACCGTGTCACTTATCCGCTTTTCCTCTTTGATTGTCACATTGATCATGTTGTCAGGACTTTACCTTCACAGACAGCTACGTGGATTCCCAAAATACAAGGTTGAGTGTCTTAAACACACTGTCATTGCTAATCTCCTCAACCGCCTTCACCCCAGACGCGTTCTAATATTATAAATCATTTGTGTAACCACTAACGTGAACTGGATGAGCTGTTAAGATCTAATTCAATTTGTAATCACATGCTGATGTTTATAGGAGAACTTTGAATGTGTATTAATATTTTTCATTATAACCAATGAGCATTTGGTGATTTCACTATTGTCTTAATCATATCACGTCATAGAGGGTCAAATATACTTATGTGATAGTTTGTATGTACATGAAATTTTTAGTCAAAATGGTATGGAACTTCCAAAACAATAACAAAGTAAATAACTTCAGTGACATGTCCAACCTGTACATCTTGTTTTGACATGAATGACCGGACCATGTGGTCCTTCCCCGTAATTGCCATGACGCTGTGCAGATATGGAGACTGAGTACTTGGAATTAGGCTCCAGGTCTGAGATTGTAAAGGCGCACTGAGAAACAAGGATAAAACAAATCACAATGAAACAAGACATTTGAGACTGAGAAACAAGGATAAAATATACCATAATTAAACACGACATTTGAGACTGAGAAACAAGGATAAAACAAATTATAATGAAACACGATATTTGAGACTAAGAAACAAGGATAAAAAATATCATAATGAAACACGATATTTGAGACTGAGAAACAAGGATAAAACAGATCATAATGAAACACGATATTTGAGACTGAGAAACAAGGATAAAACAAATCATAATGAAACACGATATTTGAGACTGAGACACAAGGATAAAACAAATCATAATGAAACACGATATTTGAGACTGAGAAACAAGGATAAAACAAATCATAATGAAACACGTTATTTGAGACTGAGAAACAAGGATAAAACAAATTATATTTAAGCACGCCTTTTGAAATGTGAGTATTGTTTAAAAGTGAGCAATGATAGCTCAGTGGTTAGCGGACTACTAAAGACAAACTTTGGAAAATTGATTCTGATTGATAGCTCTTAGATTCACCCAGCCATAAACGGTATACAGATTTTACATAAAAAGTAGGGAAGTACGTGAAACATTCATCAAAGTGTGATCATACATTAGAGAGTTCGTCACTTGTCATACAAATAGGAAAGTACGTGAAACATTCATCAAGGTGTGATCATACATTAGAGAGTTCGTCACTTGTCATACAAATAGGAAAGTACGTGAAACATTCATCAAGGTGTGATCATTCATTAGAGAGTTCGTCACTTGTCACACAAATAGGGAAGTACGTGAAACATTCATCAAGGTGTGATCATACATTATAGAGTTCGCCACTTGTCATACAAATAGGGAAGCACACGTGAAACATTCATCAAAGTGTGATCATACATTAGAGAGTTCGCCGCTTCTCATACAAATATGATAGCGCACGTGAAACATTCATCAAAGTGTGATCATACATTAGAGAGTTCGCCACTTGTTACACAAATAGGGAAGTACGTGAAACATTCATCAAAGTGTGATCATACATTAGAGAGTTCGCCACTTGTCACACAAATAGGGAAGTACGTGAAACATTCATCAAAGTGTGTTCATACATTAGAGAGTTCGTCACTTGTCACACAAAATAGGGAAGCACACGTGAAACATTCATCAAAGTGTGATCATACATTAGAGAGTTCGCCACTTGTCACACAAATAGGGAAGTACGTGAAACCATCATCAAAGTGTGATCATACATTAGAGTGTTCGCCACTTGTCATACAAATAGGGAAGTACGTGAAATATTCATCAAAGTGTGATCATACATTAGAAAAGTACGCCACATGTCACACAAACATCACGTACCTTAAAGCGTGCAGCATTTTACGCTTATTTTTTTCTTCTAAAAAATTAGATTCAAATGAGATTCAGTTTTATTTTGTCAGTAGCATCTTCCTCTCCTTCTGCATTCTCTAAACAATAACTCTTCATTGTCTGCCCATAGTGTGTGTAGGTGAGTTATTGCCTCCCAGAAATATGTGATGTTTGTGTCTCAGAGAAATATGTGATGTTTGTGTCTCGGGAGAAATATGTGATGTTTCTGTCACAGGGTAATATGTGATGTTTGTGTCTCAGAGAAATATGTGATGTTTGTGTCTCAGAGAAATATGTGGTGTTTGTGTCTCAGAGAAATATGTGATGCTTGTGTCTCAGAGAAATATATGATGTTTGTGTCTCAGAGAAATATGTGACTTTTGTGTGACAGAGAAAGGTGTGATGTCTGTGTCGCAGAGATATATGTGATAGCTGGTCTCAGAGAAAGATGCGATATTTGTGTCTCAGAGAAATATGTAATATTTGTGTCTCATAGAAATATGTGATGTTTGTGTCACAGAGAAATATGTGATGTTTGTGTCACAAAGAAATATGTGATGTTTGTGTTTGTGTCTCAGAGAAAGATGCGATGTTTCTGTCTCAGAGAAAGCTATGGTGTTTGTGTCTCAGAGAAATATGTGATGCTTGTGTCACAGACAAATATGTGATGTTTGTGTCACAGAGAAATATGTGATGTTTGTGTCTTAGAGAAATATGTGATGTTTGTGTTTGTGTCTCAGAGAAAGATGCGATGTTTGTGTCTCAGAGAAAGCTATGATGTTTCTGTCTCAGAGAAAGCTGTGATGTTTGTGTCTCAGAGAAATATGTGATGCTTGTGTCACAGACAAATATGTGATGTTTGTGTCACAGACAAATATGTGATGTTTGTGTCACAGAGATATATGTGATGTTTGTGTCTCAGAGATATATTTGATAGCTGGTCTCAGAGAAGGATGCGATATTTGTGTTACAGAGAAATATGTGATGTTTGTGTCTCAGAGAAAGATGTGATGTTTCTGTCTCAGAGAAAGCTGTGATGTTTGTGTCTCAGAGAAATATGTTGTGATTTGTGTACCTTAGAGAAAGCTGTTTTGTTTGTGCCTTAGAGCAAGCAGTTATATTTGTACCATAGAGCAAGCAGTTATATTTGTACCATAGAGCAAGCAGTTATATTTGTACAATAGAGCAAGCTGTGATATTTGTACCTAAAAGCAAGATGTGATACTGTCCTTTAGAGCGCGCTGTGATGTTTATACCTTAGAGCAACCTGTGATGTTTATGTGTTAGAGCAAGCTGTGATGTGTGTACTTCAGAACAAGCTGTGATGTCTGTACCTTAGAGGATGCAGTAATGTGTGTACCTTAGAGCAACCTATGATGTCTGTGTCTTAGAGCAAGCTGTCATATTTGTGTCTTAGAGTAAGCTGTGATGTTTGTACCTTAGAGCAAGCTGTGATGTTTGTAGAGCAAGCTGTGATATTTGTTGCCTTAGAGCACGCTATTATTTTTTCGCCTTAGAGCAAGCTGTGATATTTGTGCTTTAGAGCAAGCTGTTATATTTGTACTTTAGAGCAAGTTACGATGTTTTTACCTCAGAGCTAGCTGTGATGTTTGTACCTTAGAGCAAGATGTGATGTTTGTGCCTTAGAGCAAGATGTTATATTTGTACCTTAGAACAAACTGTTATATTTGTAACTTAGAGCGAGCTGTGATAGCTGTGCCGTAGAGCAAGCTGTGATATTTGTACCTTATAGTAAGCTGTGATGTTTGTACCTGAGAACAAGCTGTTATATTTGTATCTTAGAGCAAGCTGTGATGTCTGTGCCTTAGAGCAAGTTACGATAATTGTATCTTAGAGCTAGCTGTGATGTTTGTACTTTAGAGCAAGCTGTAATATTTGTACCTTAGAGCAAGCTGTGATTTTTGTACCGTAGAGCAAGTTGTGATATTTATGCCCTAGAACAAGCTGTGATATTTATGGCCTAGAACAAGCTGTGGTGTTTATGCCTTAGAACAAGATGTGGTATTTATGCCATAAAACAGGCTGCAATATTTATGCCCTATAACAAGCTGTAATATTTATGCCCTAGAACAAACTGTAATACTTATGCCCTAAAACAAGCTGTGATATTTATGCCCTAGAACAAGCTGTAATATTTATGCCCTAAAACAAGTTGTGATATTTATGGCCTAGAACAAGCTGTGGTATTTATGCCCTAGAACAAGCTGCAAAATGTATGCCCTAGAACAAGCTGCAATATTTATGCCCTAGAACAAGCTGGGTATTTGTTCCCTAGAACAAGCTGTGGTATTTGTGCTATACGCCTACCTCAAGGATCCTCTTACCGGCTTTCCTTCTTTCTTCATCCGCACTTGCTCGGTCAGACGTGTTGTCTATTGCGAGGGAACCGCGAAGATCTTGAGTAGGATCTTAATGGTTCTAGGTTACTCGTACTGACGCAAGCCGTCAAGTGTGAGTCACTACGTGCCTTCACAAATCTCATACAAGTTTATGCAGCAACAGCAGACAGGTCCAGAGACAACAGTTGATACATTTTATCACGAGCTTAATATGGCACTTAGCCAATACAAACCTCATGAAAACAAACACCATAGTTCTAGGGGATCTCAATACAAAAGTAGGAAAAAAAAGAGTTGAAGAAGTGATTAGTTATTATGGCTTATGAGAGAGAAATGAAAGAGGTGATAAATTTATTGATTGGGCAAGAACACAACATGATGATAGGAAACACCCGGTTTAAGCAACATCCAAGATATCTGTGGACCTGGAGAAGCACAAGAGACAACGCACTTAATCAAATCGACTAAATATTAAAAATAACGTGCACAAGAAATGGATAACACGGACTGATGCATTGTCAGTCCTAACAGCTCTAAATACCCACAAGAACACTGAGCTGGATGACTCGAGAACAACACTAGACCAACTGTGCAATAACTTCCAGAGAGTGGTCATCCAATGGATACCACCACACTGTAATATACACGGAAACGAACGCGCAGACAAATTAGCTAAGGAGGGAGGGAGATTACCACAAGAGAACTATCTGGTTAGCTACGATAAAGTCAAATCCATCATTAAAGACCACTACCTTGAAAAATGGCAACAAAAACACCCAAAATATAACGAGTGGGACGGATACCTCCAACTATCAAGGAGGGATAAGTCATCATACTTTGCCTACGCACTGGCCACAACAGAATGAGAAATCACATGTTCACCAAACTCAAAATACTAACTACCAGCCAATGCCACTGTACCCTGGATAACATGACAACAAAACATGTTCTACAGGATTGCCCCCAGTACACTAACCTGAGAAGGACAATGTGGCCAACACCAACCTCTCTGGAAGAGAAACTATACGGGATAACCGAATCACTTAAACAGACAGCTGCGTTCATTAGAGAGTCCGGAATACTAGTCTTTAATGAGCCATGATCACAGAAGAGGAAGAAGAAATCAAATGCGTAATGATAAACAACAGATTTAGAAAAAGCCTGATATGTGTGGAAAACTAAACCAGGGACAGATTGCAATCGTGATCATGTACCAGTTGTGGGAAAGCTTAGAGTCAAATTATCAACAGTAAAACGAGCCTCAGTTAATATTAAATTTAGATTTATTCAAATCAGACAAGAAGTTACAAGACCAATATATAACATCACAACTCAGAACTGGTATAATGCAACAGAGAAGATACAAAGCATCGAAGAACAGTGGGAAATGCTAAAAGAATCAATGCAACAAACATCTAAAAAGTTCATACCACCAGAAAGGACAAATTTAAGAAAGAAATGGATGACAGATGGCATTTTACAGCTAATGGATACAAGAAGAAATAAGGATAAAAAAAGATGAGTATAAGATATTAAATAAAGAAACTAAAATAAAATGCAATGAAGCCAAAGAAGCATGGCTAAAAGAGAGATACAAAGAGATTGAAATGCAACAACAAAAAAGAGATGCCAAAACTATAAACAAACAAATTGAAGGATTAACAGGAAGAAAAACGCAATCAAAAACTGGATGTTTAAGATCAAAAGAAGGAGAACTGTTGATTGAACAAGAAAGCATAAGGGAACGATGGACAGAATGCATTACAGATTTTTATGATGATGAAAGAACAGAAGTAAATATTAAGGATAATGGGGAAGAACCAGAAATTCTCAAAGAAGAAATGAATGATGCCTTGCGAAATTTGAAAGCAAAAAGCCTATGGGCAAGATAATATAACAAAAGAAGAGATTAATGCCATGGGTGATTTTAGAATAGAACTAATAACAAAAACATTGAATGATATCTACAACAGCGGATATATACCAGACAACCTGCTCAAATCAATATTCATAGCCCAACTAAATAAATCTGGTGCCACTGAATGCGATCATCATTGCACAATAAGGCTTATGAGTCACAACTCAACGCCTCGAACAATGCCCTATACATCATACGATCTTTAGTAGAAAGAGCCATAGAGGTCAAAACAGATCTATACTTAAGATTCATAGATTATATACCAAAGCATTTGACAAAGTAAAGCACCAAGAAATATTCACAATTTTGGAAGGCATAAACGTAGACAGCAACGATCTAAGAATAGTAAAGAACGTGTATTGGCAACAAACAGATGCCATAAGAACTGTAATCAATTGGGGATGTTTCAACAAATAAAACAGTGTGTTAGACAAGGCTGTGTGCTGTCACCAGATTTATTTAATATGTATAGTGAGATTATTTTAAGATCCATAAGGGGCATGACTGGAATAACAACTGGAGGTCATAATATAAAGAATCTAAGGTATGTTGATGATAGTTTTAATCGCTAATTGTGAAAATGTATTACAAGCAATGTTAGACATTATTATATTGAAGGAAATAAAAATTAAAGGACTCTGCCTTAAAAGCAAAAAGACAGAAGTAATGGTAACGATAAAGAAAAAGACATCACCGCTATACACAATAAAGACAAGTGGAACAATATTAAAAAAGGTAAATAAATTTAAATATTTGGGAACAGTGTTAACCTCAGATGGTAGATGTACAATAGAGGTGAGATGCAGAATGGCTCAGGCAAAAGCAGCTTTCATAAAAAATGAGGAAGATACTGTGTAATCCATTTTTGACAAAAGAAACAAGAAAAGGAGTACTAAAACGTTACGTAGAGGCAGTCTTAACATATGGATGTGAATCATGGACAATAGGACAACAGACAAGAAAATCACAGCAGGCTGTAGATATGTGGTTTTAGAAAAGAATATTGAGAATACCACGGTTAGAGAAGAACTGCTATGAAGAGTAATGAAGACGTCTTGAATGAGGCCTAAGCAACAGAGAGAGCTAATATCCAGTATTAGGAACAAACAATCATCATAGGGGATGACTTCATGGAACGCACCAAAATGGCAGCTTATTTATATTCGAGCTATAGACTAAGCAATGTTTACATTGAACAACACGATATATGTTATTGCAGCGAGTTGGCAGATTTTTGAAAATGTTTTCAAGGGTTTGAACATAAATGTTTGTTCACAGTTCGTTAACCTTCGCTGTAGATAAAGTCGTTAATTCGATGGCTTCGTTTCGGACGTTTGGTAGCTAAGGACCTAACTTGTGCAAACGGATGGCATTGGTAAGGATCATTTTGAATCTATGAAGTGGGCTCATTTTTGTGTTTAACCCAAAAGCATATGTGCTTTTTAACCAAAGACCTTTTTTTGGGGGACTCAATGAAGATATCCCCGATGGAAGAATAAATTGTACTATTAGTCCCATAAATGATTTGCTTCCAGAGGTTTATGATGTAAACAAAGCAGTTTTGTCATTGCAAGTGAATAATGTCCACACCTATAATTGGTCAGGATTGTGTAGCAGCAGCAGCTTTATAGCGAACACAGAAAACATCACATTTTGTGCTGTTCTGAAACAGCTATGCCATGCTACCCTAGAATTGTCTTTAATGGGATTACTGTGACCACAAACCACTCTCCATGTGTATGCCACATATTTACACCCCAGAAAGAAACACTGAATATAACAACATCATGTGCCGTCTGTGATATTAATGACCACAGACCAGGAGCCTCCAGTATGATTGATACAACTTTTGCACCAAGCATTTCATCAGCAGAGCCATATCTATGGAATGTTAATCTGACATTGTTCTTGAATGATGTCCAAGTTAATGAGACATCAGAATCGTGTGGCGGCAGCTACAAGAAGGGAGCGGAGAACATCAAGTTCTGCTGCTATAAAGGAGACTTGCCTTGCTATCCCAGAATTGCCTTAAATGGGATCACTGTAGTTGAAAACTTCTCCTCTTGTGTAAACTACACATTCACATCTAAGAGTGAATCAGTGAAGCTCACAAAATCATATTCTCTCTGTGGTTTTACTAACTACAGGTCATGTGGCTTCTGTTGGATTGGAAATGATAACTTACCACCACTGTGTGTCTATATGTTTGGAATTGGAGTCATCAATGATGGCCTAACATCATCAAGTGCTATGACGATCATCATTTTCGGGAGGACGTGAACTCCCATGGTATATGGTGGATAGGCGGCAGGAACCATTGAAGGCTATGTCTGAAAAGTGTTCCTTCTTGCAGTTTCCTCATATTCCAAGTCCGGCTTGTTGCAGGAGCTACTGAGTTAAGTGCTCTGTGCACACCGTGAGCTGTGTGTCTCATCCATTTTGATCCTGCTTCGATATCCCGCTTGTTTACGATGAATGATGATATCGTATGACAGGGAACAGTTCGCTGTGTTCACTTTCTGCGCGGTTTCGCCTTATGTCTTTTGGCGTGTGCTGAGACTGCTACGATGGGGACTACAGTTACCTTTCTTTGTTTGGGAGATGAGTTAGTAATTCGGATGATTCCACTGGCACGGGCGGTTGAGCAATTATGGATTTTAATTCGTTTGCTGTGATACCGAGGCCTTCCATAACCAATAACCAATAACCAATCATCATTTTTTACCATGTACTGAGAAGGGAACAGCGGGAATATGTTGTGACAGCTGGGAAAGTTGAGGGACGAAGAGATAGAGGGAGGCAACATAAAAAGACAGCTTAAGAGAATGGCTTGGCAGAAGGTCAACGATAGAAATAATAAATAAGCTGTTAAGATCGAAAGTTGTGGAGAGACATGACCACTTACGAGAGCAGGCATGGTACTTGATGATGATGATGACGTGCCTTCAGCTCTCGTGTTAACATAGTCTCCGCCCCATGTACAATATTTGCTTGAAATAAAAACATAAATCAATTTACTAACCGCGAAATTATTAGCAATATTGTAGTGTATTAAGAGCAAAATACACAAAGTTTAGACTTACTGTTGGTTTGCAAAGAGACTGGAGCTGTACTCCAGTCTTAGTAAAATTGCTTTCTCTCTCATGTCGGAGATAGACAGAGTACTGCATTATGGGTCCATTACCAGTGTCCCCTTGAGACGGGTCCCAGTTATGCCACACTAACGTGATTTTACTGGCGTCTCGATCATATTTGAATGAGGGGGGTGTGTTCAGGCGGGGCAACTCTGGGAAGAACAAAACATGACAAGATGAGAACAATGCAGGACTTGGTGTGACGATGTGTGTGCCTGTGTGAAGGCTTGCAAGGATGTTTGTGTGGAGAGTATGAGTATATACGATATAATGAGTGTAAACAAAAAAAAATGAATGTGAAAGATTAGACTACTGTCTAACTGACTGTTCTAATTTGCGTGCATAACTATGGTCCGTTCAGAAATTCATAATCACACCTGAATTAGTTTTGCGTGATAACCACTTGTTATTTTGGTTTCAAAATGTCCATGCAATCTTAGAATATTGATGACGTTATAGAAATATTTTTTCTCTGAGAAATTTGATCTATAGCTCGTTTCAAAACATATGCCCAACTTCAAAACGCTATTACTGTTTAACCGTTTGTTAAATACTTTTGAAATTTTCCAAATGTTATTAGAATGCAAAAGACCCTTTAAATGTATATTTAACAAATATCTTGCAGCTGCAGTTTTCTTAAAGCGGCGATATTTCTTTGATGTTTGTCAAAATTGTAAATTGTGAAGCCCTAAAGAATAGAAATTACCGTAGTTGCTGGTCTACGATTAATTTTCACTAGGTAAAGGCGTGGCCGTAATGGGGAAATAACTCGATAAAACAAAACACCAGGAGAATTATTGTCTGCTCAGTTCGAGGACGGACGATAATAATATCAAGGTATACCTGTATGTCCAATTTTCATAGTTGTGTGGTCCTGAAAAGGACCGTTTGTTGAAATAATTTAAGGTAATATAGGGGCCAACATTGTGGGGGCTATATACTTTCATTCTGAATCAGACGAGTCTAAAAGATTAATAACTGTTTGGGGTTGAACATTCCACAAACCATCATTTTTCCAATATTCCTCTTCCTGTTTTAAGACGTGGTCTTCACATTTAGCCCAATAATCTTTGTCTATATTTAATAAAGCGAGATTAGCAAGAGTCTTTACATCGCATATTTTGAATATTGTATTTTCATCTTGAGATCAATCATGAAAAGACTAAAGTCATGACTAGTGTAATTCCAACAGGTGACAAAATATACATGGAAAACAAACCAGTAGAAGAGATCGATCACTTTATCTATCTTAGAAGTCACATTGATCGAGAAGGGGATACGAGCAAAGAAATTAAAATCAGAATAGCTAAAGCAGCAATGTCTTTCAGAAGCCTTGAAAAGTTGTGGAAATCAAAACTTATCAGCACAAACACAAAACTTAGGCTATTCAAATCAAATGTACTATCAACCCTTACGTATGCGTGTGAAAGCTGGAAAACAACAAGAGATATAGAAACAAAGTTGAACGCATTCGAAAATAAATGTCTAAGGAAAATACTTGGTATAGCATGGAATGAATTCAAAACAAATGAGGAAATTAGAGAAATCGCCAATCAACCACTAATATCTTCAGTAATAAAGAAAAGACGATGGTCATACGTTGGACATGTGATGAGAAGAGATAATAACCGAATAGCAAAGCAAGCCCTCATATGGGAAACAACAGGTAAAAGAAAAAGAGGAAGACCCAGGGAGACACTGAGAAGAACATTGATGAGAGAGGCAAGAGCAGCAGGAGTCGGCTCCCTCAATGAGATAGAACTGCTTGCACAGAACAGAGACAGATGGCGAGATTTGATAAAATATCTTTAAAAGAAAACTGCTAGAACAAAAAATCCATATAGGAGAAGGTGTATCTTGGTCTACGCCCTATGGGCCGGTTACGGCTCGAAAGGTCAATAGATAGATTTTCATCTGCCACTTGTCCTTTTAATTTTGCCCAGATTAGTTCTATTGGATTTAAATGAGCATGGTAAGGTGGCAGCCTCAAACTTATATGACCGTGCTCTTGGATAATCTTATCTATTTGAAAAATCTTTGTCCTCTGTTTTTGCTTTACTAGAGATAGTAATTCAGGTTTTAAGTACATGTTATTAAATTGTATGTGCTCCTTTGTGAGCCATATCTTAATAGCATCTTTTGTACTGGATGACGTCGGGACTTTATCTTCAAGTGCAACAATGTTGTGGTACGCTGCATTGTCCATTATTAGGCAATATGGTCGATCTAGTGATGGGAGAACAGAATTTTCAATCCAATCTCTAAATATGTGACCATTCATCTCAGAGTGATAATCCCGATTGTCTATGGATTTTGAAAGAAAAATGAGCTCTGCATTCTGTATTAGTCCATGTTGTCGACTACCTGCATGAGCAATTATCAAGCGCTGTCCTTTGCTGCTAGGTATTAATCTCTTAATCTTTCCATCTGATGACTGCCATTCCCTTTGGTTAGTTTGGTGAGCATTGATCCATGTTTCATCCAAGTACACAATATCATAACCTTGCTTGCGCACCTCTTTTACTTCACGTAAGTACTTGCTTCTCATGACTACTATATGTGGCTGCTCACAGATGATGTTTCGTCCATTGGAATACTTTCTGAATGTAAAGTCTGCAGCTCTCACATTCCTCCATAATGTAGACTTTGATATTTCAATACTGTTGTTCTTTTTCAGCGATACTTTTAATTTTCTTATTGTACAGTTTCATTCATACCCAACATTTTGCGAATTTCACTTCTAATAAGTTCACTGTCGAAATTATCCAACATTTTTGCTCTTCCTTGTGATTTTGTATATTTGGAACATTGACGGTCACGTGCTTGAATCCAGCGATTAAATGACCGTTTAGATAAATCCAAAATGTGTCTTGTCCTATTCTCAGGGTTTTCTAAAGAATGAAATAATCTTCCTCGTTTAGCCTCTTTGCAAAAATAGTCATACATTTTTATTGCGATGTTTTGTAAACTGCAGAATTTCATTTTAAGACTCATGATAAATGTTATTGTTCCACGTTACGCCGCTGAATTAACGGAAATGGAACACACAATGTCTCGTGTTTACTACAAGTGTCTAATTGTGTCGGGAAACTCACGCGGAAAGCGTGCAAAAACGTGTGTATGGATTTGTAATCGCTATTTTTAACTTAAATACTGTAAACACTAAGTTTTGACTACATCAATGGGTCGTTATAAATTTATATAAATCAAATAAGCAACAATAATAACCAAATGTTTGTTTTTAATGAAATTAATTCCCTGTTGGGTTCTAATCATTATAACTATACATGCAAATTTTGAAAAAAATTACAAAAAGCGGTTTAAAAGATATTGATTTTTAAAGTTGGGCACGACTTATGAAACAAGCTATAGTTTAAAAGTTCTTCTTTAGGGTATATTAAATTCACCCTGTTCGAATTTGACACCATTTTAGGATATATACATTAATTTTGTGCGGTCGTTGACGTAAAATAGTTTGGCTATTGCAGAAACACTAACTTCAGGAAAATCCCGTGCACAAAACTGAATTGTTATTGAACGACAAGACGGACGCACCATGGCCTTGGCATTAATTTTCGAAGGGAAGGCGTATCTTTATTAATTTTGTGAAGACTCAGTAGACAATTTGTTGACTTTAAATACCCACATTTATATGTAAATTACAATGAGTTTGAAATGAAAATTTATAACTATGCAAAAGGTTATTCGCCCGTGCGTTACCGGGGCCCGAAAGGGAAGTAAAGAATATCGGCGCTGTACCCTATCAGGCATGTTCGTAAGAGGCGAGTAAGGAGGGTTGGGCATGGGACTGGCTATCCCATACTGTAAAAAAAAAAATAAGCTGAAAAAACTTCACAAACATGGACAAGTCAAAGAGAGAAAAACTAAATCCGCCATCCAGGAAAGATAAGGGCTCTCTGTCTAAGAGACATATGACGCAAGCCGGAGAAAGCCGTAAGGAGTCCGGGTTGCCGACTCACCCTTTGTCTACCAGGAAATCCTCCAGAATTGGCACCTGGAATGTTCGTACTCTAAACGAACAAGCAAATCTGCACATATTAGAGAGGAAGGATTTGTTAGAGAGGAAGGATTTGTTAGAGAGGAAGGATATATGAGAGAGGAAGGATATATTAGAGAGGAAGGATATGTTAGAGAGGAAGGATATGTTAGAGAGGAAGGATTTGTTAGAGAGGAAGGATATGTTAGAGAGGAAGGATTTGTTAGAGAGGAAGGATTTGTTAGAGAGGAAGGATATATGAGAGAGGAAGGATATATTAGAGAGGAAGGATATGTTAGAGAGGAAGGATATGTTATAGAGGAAGGATATTTTTGAGAGGAAGGACATGTTAGAGAGGAAGGACATGTTAGAGAGGAAGGACATGTTAGAGAGGAAGGATATGTTAGAGAGGAAAAATATGTTTGGGAGTTAAGAAATGTTATATGTAGGATACATGTTAAAACATTGTGGCAGCAGGAACCTATTTGCGAGTAAAATATGCAGAGGAAGACAACAGGAGACAGAAAGACAACAGGAGACAGAACGACAACAGGAGACAGAACGACAACAGGAGACAGAACGACAACAGGAGACAGAACGACAAACAGGAGACAGAACGACAACAGGAGACAGAACGACAACAGGAGACAGAACGACAACAGGAGACAGAACGACAACAGGAGACAGAACGACAAACAGGAGACAGAACGACAACAGGAGACAGAACGACAACAGGAGACAGAACGACAACAGGAGACAGAACGACAACAGGAGACAGAACGACAACAGGAGACAGAACGACAAACAGGAGACAGAACGACAACAGGAGACAGAACGACAACAGGAGACAGAACGACAACAGGAGACAGAACGACAAACAGGAGACAGAACGACAACAGGAGACAGAACGACAACAGGAGACAGAACGACAAACAGGAGACTGAACGACAAACAGGAGACAGAACGACAACAGGAGACAGAACGACAACAGGAGACAGAACGACAACAGGAGACAGAACGACAACAGGAGACAGAACGACAAACAGGAGACAGAACGACAACAGGAGACAGAACGACAACAGGATACAGAACGACAAACAGGAGACAGAACGACAACAGGAGACAGAACGACAACAGGAGAAAGAACGACAACAGGAGACAGAACGACAACAGGAGACAGAACGACAAACAGGAGACAGAACGACAACAGGCGACAGAACGACAACAGGAGACAGAACGACAACAGGAGACAGAACGACAACAGGAGACAGAACGACAAACAGGAGACAGAACGACAACAGGAGACAGAACGACAACAGGAGACAGAACGACAACAGGAGACAGAACGACAAACAGGAGACAGAACGACAACAGGAGACAGAACGACAACAGGAGACAGAACGACAAACAGGAGACTGAACGACAAACAGGAGACAGAACGACAACAGGAGACAGAACGACAACAGGAGACAGAACGACAACAGGAGACAGAACGACAACAGGAGACAGAACGACAAACAGGAGACAGAACGACAACAGGAGACAGAACGACAACAGGAGACAGAACGACAAACAGGAGACAGAACGACAACAGGAGACAGAACGACAAACATGTAGACAAAAATAAAGTAGAAAACCAGACAGACAAGACAAAGTGACGTATAGAAAGACACAGACAGGGAATCCCACACTATAGAGTATTAAATCAAAGTTAAACACTACGCGCGACCAAAATAAAAGCACTCAATTTATTAAAGAAGAAATGTAGCAGGAATATTTCTAAGGACGTATAAATGGAGGCGCCATGCTAAGGTTTAACAAAATAAAGGAAGCCTTGTGAAAATGGTCTGCAAATGCTCGTTCAGACTCGTATATTCAAATAAATGCTTCTAAACCATTTGACAACGTATAGTTTGTAGAACGTATTTCTGAAAGCAACGAAATGTTATAAGCTATTCTGTAAAACAACTAATTTGAGATACATCCAAAACATTACCTCCCATATCATTCTCCATTAAGGGATTTCAGGACAACTACACTACATTATCTGCCAAAGAAAAAATACGATTCATGACCTTGACCTTCTGCGCTGAGAGTAAACCATGGATATTGTGAGCGCCATTTTGTTACTACTTGTTACTAGTGTGCGGAGAGGAGTAGGGGCAACAAGATGCGCGAAGATACATAGAGATACGAAGCTGCTGTAAAGCTCATGATAATAATGAGAATTTCTTTCTTTTAAAAAGGAGAAAAAAGTGGCGTGGTAACAGCTTTATGTAGGTGAGTAACAAAACAAACGGTCGACGCTCCGGCCAAGCAGGCATTCAGCTGGAACAGCAAACAACATCACACACATATATATATATATATATATATATATATATATATATATATATATATATATTTATTTATATATATATATATAAAAGGATATATACACATCTAACAACATGGCAGTAATTTTAATGTCATGAAGAACATACTAACATAAAAACAAATAACAACAGGGCTAAAACTAAGAATAGCAAAATGTTATGTCTTCTCAACATTCCTATATGGTGCAGAAACATGGACATTAGACAAGAAAACAGAACAGAAAATTGAAGCCTTTGAAATGTGGATATATAGAAGAATAGGTAGAATTGGATGGAAGGAAAAAAACAAACAAACGAAGAAGTCATAAAACAACTAAAAAGGAAAAGAGAACTACTAAACACAATTCAAACAAGACAAATGCGATTTTTGGGCCATGTTAAAAGACACAACAGCCTACTAAAAGTAATATTGGAAGGGAAAATACAAGGTAAAAGAGGCAGAGGCACACCAAGACTAACATGGACGAGTAACATTAAAAGATGGACAATCCAGCCTCTGACAACCTGCACCATCAAAGCAAGAGACAGAGCAGAATGGTGATCCATGGTAGCCAACCTTCGTTGCGGAGATGGTACTTGATGATGACGATGAACTACATGGCGATAATATGTTCGATATTAAAGAGGTAATACAACGGGTAAAGAAGGGTCACTTCCCTGCGGTCCAGAGCTTGGTCAGCCACTGATTGAACTAAAATAGGTGGGTGGGCTGACCAACTATATATCTCACTGACCAAGCAGTTAGGTAAGAAATAGATGGGAAGAGTTAAACAAAATATGGGAAGGTGGGTACATGATACGTAACAAACTGTGTATATCTAATTGTGGGTGTGCACACCGCATAGATGTGCAAAAATACATGTATGTATATTTGTCTGCGTATGTATTGGCACATTTGGACACTTTCGGGTTTTCTTTTGTGTACTTTGTGACAATATATACAGACTTATGCTTGTACGCATGTATGGTCATGTACACATGCTTTTTTGCACATCTGTTAGGTGTTGACTTCTTGTAGAAAGACATAATTTGTGTGTGTAGAATGAAACAATGAATTATTGACAAGAACTTTATAAAACCAACCAAACAAGTCAATTTTGGAAACGCAAAAATAGAAGACTTTACTTATGTTGTATTGCTACCATTTTTACCACAATTGTTTGCTAATCATAAAATCAGCTCTCTCTCTCTCTCTCTCTCTCTCTCTCTCTCTCTCTCTCTCTCTTTCTCTCGCATACTTGATACAATGTTAGTACCCATCATTATATGACTTAGCATATGCGTACACTGTGTACACTATAAGCATGGAGCTCAGTGTCTGTGTACACTGTGTACACATTAAGCATAGAACTTAGTGTCTGTATACATTGTGTACACAATAAGCATGTAATTCAATGTCTGTGTACACTGTGTACACTATAAGCATGGAACTTAGTGTCTGTGTACATTGTGTACACATTTTAAGCATGGAACTCAGTGTCTGTGTACACTGTGTACACTATAAGCATGGAACTCAATGTCTGTGTACACTGTGTACACTATAAGCATGGAACTCAATGTCTTTGTACACTGTGTACACATTAAGCATGGAACTCAGTGTCTGTGTACACTGTGTGCACTATAAGCATGGAACTCAATGTCTGTGTACACTGTGTACACTATAAGCATGGGACTCAATGTCTGTGTACACTGTGTACACTATAAGCATGGAACTCAGTGTCTGTGTACACTGTGTACACATTAAGCATAGAACTTAGTGTCTGTATACATTGTGTACACAATAAGCATGTAATTCAATGTCTGTGTACACTGTGTACACTATAAGCATGGAACTTAGTGTCTGTATACATTGTGTACACAATAAGCATGGAACTCAATGTCTGCGTACACTGAAGAGAACATGTAGAAGTAGAACTTGCATTTTAGTTTAGTTAATTCGACAGACTACCATCGGTGCACCAATCGACAGTATAGTGCTCAATCCTCTCTTTAGCACCACCTCCAGTGTTCAGCACCGCGACCACACGCTAGCGAATGCACTAAAAATAGTTTTAGCTCAAATGCACCAATTCCATAGCACATGCGAAGCCCTGAAAGTGGAGGGAGTAAATGTGCAAATTTTTATCTCCTAACAGTTGTTTTTTTTTTTATCCTGGACAACCGTCGTATTTGACTTACTATTTTTTTATTTGTAACTGCCACGAGTTCCTTAACGTGTGCAGAGTGCACTCGGGACCTCCTGTTCTCCGCCAAATTTTGAGAGAGAGCTCACTATCCAGAGACCAGGGGAGGGGAAAGCCAGGGATGAAAACTACCTATTCGAACTCGGAACCTTCCTGTCCAGAGGTCGAAGTCCTACCTCTTGACCACCTAGTTCCTGTTCAACATGCGTGTATAAACAGATAGTACTAGAGAGTGGAAGTCAACATGCGTGTATAAACAGATAGTACTAGAGAGTGGAAATGAACATGAGGGTGGAAATGAACATGAGGGTGGAAAGCTGGAAATCAACATGAGGCTGGAAGTCAACATGAGGGTGGAAATCAACATAAGGGTGGAAATCAACATGTGAGTAGAAATCAACATGAGGTTGGAAATTTGTTTACATCGTCATCGCTTGTGTACATCATCATCATCATATCAAGTACCATGCCTGCTGGCGTAGGTGATCATGTCTCTCCAAAAACTTATTATTAAATATATCTGGTGACTACATAATGATGAAAAACAAATTTAGAAACAGTCTGGTATGTGTGAAAACTACAGGGCCAGTTTGTAATAGTGATAAAGCATCAATTGTTTGGAAGCTAAGAATAAAATTAAAAACAGCAAAAAGAGTCTCAGTTAAAATCACGTTAAATTTAGATCTACTCAAATAACAACAGATGATACAAGACAAATATAACACCACAATTCAGAACAGGCACAATGCAATATAGATGATACAAAGCATTGATGAAAAGTGGAAAATGCTAAACGAATCAATACAACAAATATCAAAAGTGTTCATACCACCAGTGAGGACAAATTCAAGAAAGAAAAGAATGACAGATGACATTTTAAAGTTAATGAGTAAAAGAAGAAAAAATAAAGATAACAAAGATGAGTGCAAGCGATTAAATAAATAAATTGTAATGAAATGCAATGATCTTATAAAAGCATTGCTAAAACAGAGATGCTAGGAAATTGAAAAATTAAAAAAAGAGATGCAAATGCTATCTACAAAAACATTGAAAAATTAACATGAAGAAAAATGCATTAAAATGGATATTTAAGATCAAAGGAAGGAGAATTGTTTATTGAACAAGAAAGCATATGGGAACTATGGACAGAATACATTAAAGATCTTTATGATGATGAATGAACAGAAGTAAATATTAAGGATATTAGGGAAATGACCAGAAATACTCAAAGAAGAAGTGGAAGAAGCCTTGCGCAATATGAAAGCAGAAAAAATTCCCTGGACCAGATAATATAACTAAAAATGAGATTGAAGCCTTGGGTGCTTTTGGGATTGAAATAATAACAAAAATATTGAATGATATCTACAATAGCGGATATATAACAGATGACCCGCTCAAATCAATATTCATAGCCCTACCAAAGAAATCGGGTGCGATGGGATGCGATGATCATCGCACAATAAGCCTTATGAGTCATATGACTAAGATAGAACAAAGAATCATCATGTGAAGAGTGCGAAACAAAATCAGTCCAGAAATTTATGATGAACAGTGTGGTTTTGTTGGAGGTAAAGGAACGAACTATGCCACATACATCATAAGATATTTGGGAGATAGAGCCATAGAGGTTAAAACGGATCAACACCTATGTTTCATAGATTATACCAAAGCATTTGACAAAGTAAAGCACCAAGAAATAATCAAAATTTTAGAAGGCATAAACGTAGACAGCAAAGATCTAAGAATAATGAAGAACATGTACTGGCAACAAACAGCGGCCATAAGAATTGGAAATCATTTGGGAATGTTCTGATAAATAAAACAGGGTGTTAGGCAAGGTTTCTCTTTGTGCTATGGCCTTAATTATTACTTTCTATTACTCTTTGAATGGTTTAAATGCCAATAATCTCCGGTTCACTCATAAGGAAAGAGTTGAGCGAGTTGACTACTGTCGAAAACTGGCGATTGTTGAATCAAAACCTGTCAACAACAATCCGCCGTGTGAAACCGATACAGCAATAGTAACAGAAAACATGGTTTAAACACGGACGACATCTAGAACTGTTTTCACTATTCAGGTCTGACGATAGTACACATGTAACAGTGTAATAGGGGGTAACAGGGAAGGGTGAAAATGTATGACACTAGAAATGTGTGAGTCATGAAAACATGGACAATTCACGTGGAGAGAAAGTGGGGAAATTAGTTAGAGATCAGCTTAGATGGGTTAGCGAATTATCGGGGTTTTTGGGAGAGTTCAAGGGTGCTGAGTGGCTGAAGACAAAGATTAGACGTGCAGGCACGTTAGAAGGCAGAGAGTTGCTCAGTCGGCCGGCCTGGTAGCAGGTTGTGCCGGAAGGCGGTAGCAAGATGACTTACCAACCTTCCAATATGTTGTGTTAGTTTTCAGTTGTGCGAGCAGGGAGCTGGTCGGGAAGTTAAATTGCCTAATTTAGTGGTTACACTATTTTACTGTGAGGCCATGTAATTTGGCCATGGACTGAAAGTGGTGGAAATAGTGAACATGTTTCAAATGCGACACAAATTTGAACGACGTTTCGGCTCAATGGGTCTTCAGCAGGAACTAACAAACAGTACACAGACATGTAAGTAAATAAAACTTAGATCATCATCGAGTGCCTTTTCCGCAACGAAGGTTGGCTACCATGGATCGCCATTCTACTCTGTTTCTTGCTTTGATGGTGCAGACTGTCATAGAATGACTTGTCCATCTTTTGATGTTACTCGTCCATGTTAGTCTTGGTCTGCCTCTGCCTCTTTTGGCAGAGCATAAAAGCAAACATAACTATTGCCCCAGTGAGCCATGCCAGCAAAATACTTCTGCGGATCATCATGAATAAGATAACAAGAAAGCTAGAACACGAACTTCATATAGTTTAAGCAGGTTTCAAACAAGGGAGAGGTACCTGGGACCACATCTTTAACATGAGAAACATCCTTGAGAAGTGTAGGGAATATAATATGGAACTGCATACATGGTTCATATATTACAGCAAGGCCTTTGACAGCGTACATAAAAAACTGTGGAACATCATGAAAGATATGGGGTTTCCAACACGCCTAACAACTTATTGAATCACTATATTACAAACAGCAAACAGCAATTAGAATAGCGGGCGAAATATCAAGTTGGTTTGAAGCACACAGAGGGGGTGGGAAGCAGGGATGCATACTCTCTCCATACCTGTTAAACATCATGAGAATTGTCAGAAACGATGACAGATTTGTGAAGTTCGACCCTTTCACAATGAATGGCAACATAATTCTAGAACTCAGATACGCCGATGACACAGTCCTCATCTCAAACAGTGCAGTAAGATTAAACGATTCAAGTGAGTGCGTTAAAAGACACGGTGATGAGCAAAATCTCTATTTAAACATACAGAAAAATAAAACAATTGTACATTGACAAAACAAAAAGCCAACCCAAAATCACCATCAACAGCGAAGAACTTGAAATTGTAACAAACTGAATATATCTGACTCTGTCCAAGCTATGAAGGGCAGTTTACATAATAATTTGAGATAAGAACAAGAGTAAGGCAGGGATGTCTTTTATCTTCATTTCTCTTTCTACTGACAATAGATTGGATTATGAAAATAACACAGAACAACAGAAACGGAATCTAGTGGTCACTGACAAAGAAACTTAATGATTTAGACCTTGCTGATGACGTAGCTCTCCTATCACACAACCATCAACAGATGAAAGATAAAATGAGCATACCTGATGAGAGATCACAACAGCTGTGACAGAAAGTAGAGATAAGACCAAAATTATAAGAATTAATGCAGTTGGCAATAATCAAATAATAACAGGAGAAATACCTCTACTAGACGTACACACTTACATATATTTTGGCATTTTTATAGACAAAGAAGGAGGTACAGAGATTGATACCAAAATAAGGATATCAAAAGCAAGAAGAGCATTCGTTGCACTGGGAAACATATGGAAGTCCAAACATATTAGGTTAAATACAAAAATAAACATTTTCAACTCCAATGTTAAGTTATTCTTATTGGTTATTGGTTATTGGTTATTGGTTATGGAAGGCCTCGGCATCACAGCAAACGAATTAAAATCCATAATTGCTCAACCGCCCGTGCCAGTGGAATCATCCGAATTACCAACTCATCTCCCAAACAAAGAAAGGTAACTGTAGTTCCCATCGTAGCAGTCTCAGCACACGCCAAAAGACATAAGGCGAAACCGCGCAGAAAGTGAACACAGCCAACTGTTCCCTGTCATACGATATCATCATTCATCGTAAACAAGCGGGATATCGAAGCAGGATCAAAACGGATGAGACACACAGCTCACGGTGTGCACAGAGCACTTAACTCAGTAGCTCCTGCAACAAGCCGGACTTAGAATATGAGGAAACTGCAAGAAGGAACACTTTTCAGACATAGCCTTCAATGGTTCCTGCCGCCTACCCACCATATACCATGGGAGTTCACGTCCTCCCGAAAATGATGATCGTCATAGCACTTGATGATGTTAGGCCGTCATTGATGACTCCAATTCCAAACATATAGACACACAGTGGTGGTAATTTGTCATTTCCAATCCAACAGAAGCCACATGACCTGTAGTTAGTAAAACCACGGAGAGAATATGATTTTGTGACCTTCACTGATTCACTCTTAGATGTGAATGTGTAGTTAACACAAGAGGAGAAGTTTTCAACTACAGTGATTCCAGTTAAGGCAATTCTGGGATAGCAAGGCAAGTCTCCTTTATAGCAGCAGAACTTGATGTTCTCCGCTCCCTTCTTGTAGCTGCTGCCACACGATTCTGATGTCTCATTAACTTGGGCATCATTCAAGAACAATGTCAGATTAACATTCCATAGATATGGCTCTGCTGATGAAGTGCTTGGTGCAACAGTTGTATCAATCATACTGGAGGCTCCTGGTCTGTGGTCATTAATATCACAGAAGGCACATGATGTTGTTATATTCAGTATTTCTTTCTGGGGTGTAAATATGTGGCACACACATGGAGAGTAGTTTGTGGTCACAGTAATCCCATTAAAGGCAATTCTAGGGTAGCATGGCATAGCTGTTTCAGAACAGCACAATCCTGTGATGTTTTCTGTGTTCGCTATAAAGCTGCTGCTGCTACACAATCCTGACCAATTATAGGTGTGGACATTATTCACTTGCAATGACAAAACTGCTTTGTTTACATCATAAACCTCTGGAAGGGAATCATTTATGGGACTAATAGTACAATTTATTCTTCCATCGGGAATATCTGCATTGAGTCCCCAGAAAAAGGTCTTTGGTTAAAAAGCACATATGCGTTTGAGTTAAACACACAATGAGCCCACTTCATCTATCTATCTATCTTTCGTTCGCCTGAAGCATTGTCTATATCTGCAATGTCGTTTCCTGTATAAATGTTACTGTCTTTTGTAATTCTTGCAGTGGCCCATATAGTTTTGTCTGTAGTGTTGTATCTATGGGCCAATGGATTTTCCTCAGTCTACTATATTCAGTGCAGTCTTGAAGTATGTGTTCAGCAGTCTGGGGCGCCTGTCCACATGTACAAGTAGTTGAGGTGCCGATCTTGAATTTTGTATACATGTGACTATGGAGTCGATTGTGTCCTGTTCTGAGACGTATAATGATAACTTGTTCATATCTATTCATATTATAAAAGGCATCCTGATTTGGGGCTTGTGGTCCTCTGATTGATTTGATTATCTGTTTCTTATGATGGTATGTAACAGGTGTATCTAGTTGTGTGCCTGTTGAACCTTCCTTTGCCAACTGATCTGCTTTCTCATTTCCTGGTATTCCACAGTGAGATGGGATCCACTGCAGGGCAACCCTGTGGTGCTTGCAGAGTTCAGTCAATAAGGTCTGCAGATGTGGTAATTTTCTGGATTGTAGTGCCTGGAGTACTGATCTTGCATCTGTCAAAAACACTACAGGCTGCGGGCTAAGATTAATGTTCAGCAGTTTTTCTATTGCTAACTTTATTGCTTGTATTTCTGCATCATAATTGTGACAATATTTCCCTGTTGCTATTTTATTCATATCCCTAGTGTTATTTGGGTATTCTATATATGCACCTGCTCCCCCATTTTTTACTGCATTCTGTGCTGATCCATCTGTATACACACGAATCCATAGGTCTTGTGGGTATTCTTCATCCAGGAAACTGAGAGTTATTGTTTTTCGCTGTAGACTATTCTGTTCCTCTTTATCAACTATTCCTTTCACTTCTGTCCGTATTTGAACTGATAATCCAGATTCCTCTGTCCAGGGAGTCTGTTCTGGTATGGGCAGTAGGGGGTTAACAGCTCTTGGCATGTCTGGTGTTTGTCTACTAATACGCTTGGCTTGGTGGATAAAACTGCTTCTCTTAAGTCGTCCCAATGCAAGATTTTGGAATCGGTCCTTCATTGGATGTCTCGGCATGCAAGCAAATTTTTCTGCCTGTATCAGCACCTTTGTGTCCCTCCGTTCTCTCAGTGCTGGTATCCTCCACAATTTCTCCATCTCTAATATTGGTGTTGATTTCATTGCTCCTGTGATGACCCTAAGTGCCTGGTTTTGTACTTTATCCAGTTCTTGAAGTGTGGTGTTTGATGCTGAACACCATGCAGATGATCCATATTCTAAATGTGGGCGTATACTCTGTTGGTAAACTTTACTGAGTATTTTCCCACTCGCACCCCACGTAGTTCCACACAGCTTTCTTAGAATAGCCAATTTTCTCCTTGCTTTTTGGGTTGCCTTATTTATCTGCTGTTTCCAAGATAGTTTGTTATCAAATGTAACTCCGAGATACGTAGCCTGTATGTCTTCTTTCACAGGCTCATTGTTTATATAGATGGCTCCTGCTTTTTGTTTTGGGGAAAGAGTGAAAAGTGTAGTACTGCATTTGTCTGTATTGATGCTGATACACCATCTATTTGTCCATGAATTCAGTGCATTCATAGCTCTTTGTAACAATTTGGAGGCCACTGTTGCATACTCCTCTGTGCACCACATTACCAAGTCATCTGCATACATTGCCACTTTGATACCATGTGGTAGTTCAGTAACTAGGTCATTGATGTAGATCAGAAAAAGTGTTGGAGATAGTACCCCTCCCTGTGGAACGCCCTGGCGCAGTAAGACCTTCTTACTCTTAAGACCATCCAGTTGCACTCTGGCTCTCCTGTTATGCAGGTATGCTTTGACCCATTTGTACATCCTGCCATTTACTCCATAATTTCTCAGTTTCTTCAAAAGCCCTTCCTTCCATACCTTATCAAATGCTTTCTTTAGGTCTATCCATGCTGCTAGTACCAGTTTCTTTTCTTGAAACGCATCCTCAATTTCCTGGGAAAGATAGGTTGCCTGATCTTCGGTAGAGTAACACTGTCTAAAGCCTGCTTGTTGTGGGACAAGGAGATTTTCACTTTCCAGGTACCACTGCAGTCTGAGATTGATTATACGTTCCATTGTTTTACACAAACAGCTTGTAAGGCTGATTGGTCTATAGCTGGATGTCATTGAACCATCTTTTCCTGGCTTTAGTAATGGTATCATAATTGCTTCTCTCCATGCCTGTGGCACTTTACCTGTGATCCAGCAAATGTTGTAGATCTGCAGTAGTTTTGCCTTAGCTGCAGTTCCCAAGTTCTTAATCATTTCATTAGACACTCCATCACTACCTGATGACTTTTTCATTTTTAATTTGGATATTGCCAGCTCTAGCTCTCTTTGTGTAATGGGTATTTCCATGACTTCATGTGCAGTCTCTTCTTGTCTTGCATTTTGTTGTTTTAGACGGGTCTCTTGACGTTTCTCTAGGCTAATTTCAATATTGTTGTCATTTGCAAAGGAGTCTGCAAAGTGATTTGCTGCATGTTTACCTGTTAGAATGTTTCCATCCTTCTTCAGTGTAATTTTTGTGTTCCCTTCTGTACCCTCATCATTCAGCTGTTTTACAAGCTTCCACACTTTTCTTGTGTCTCGTTCTAGATTCATGTACTCTGTTTTCTCTTTCCAACTTCTCCGTCTGGCTTGTAGTTTAGCCCATTGAAATTTGGCTTTAGCATGCTGATAGTTATTGTGGTGTTCCTGGCAGGGGTTATTTTCTGCTTGTTTTCGAGATGTTTCCATGTCATTGTGCAGTTGCTCTAGTTCACTATTCCAGTATGGTTTGTAGTGTTTCCGTGCCCCTCTGGGTATTGTTTCACTGGCAGCTTGTATTATTAGTCTACTGAATTCATCAACTATTTTGTTGATGTCTCTGTCTGTATTTAGATCTTTAGTCAGTACACTGGTGTAATGTTGATACATTTTCCAGTCTGCCTTTTTGTAATTCCATCTGGAGAGAGTGCTGCTCTCCCTGACGGCCTCATTTTGCACCACTAAAAAGACAGGTCGGTGGTCGCTGCCTCCAAGTTGTTTCCCAACAATACGTGTGATATTCCAATCCAGGTCTGGTGAATGGAAAGCAAGGTCTGGTGTAGATGTGGTATGCCATGATCTGGAATAGAATGTTGGTGGATCTGTTGCCTGGTTTAATAGTATAAGCCCATTGTCATCCTGCCAATTTTCAAGTTCTTCACCTCTCTTGTCCATATCTTCATAGCCCCAGCTCTGTGAATGGCTGTTAAAGTCTCCACATACAATTATTCTTTCTTTTAATGTAATTGTGTCTAGTGCTAGTGGGCGGTCACTCGGACAGTAATAGTTAAGTAGATGGAAGTCTGTATTTCCTGTCCTGAGGTGCAGTATTTGATATTCCGCCCCATCCATATACACTTCAATCTGACATGCATTAATGTTGTTCCTTACAAGAGTCAGTATTCCGCCCTTTTGTCTGTTTTTCCTGTCAGATCGGTAGCACTGGTATCCCCTAATCTTCAAGGCTATGTCGTTGTTTAGATGGGTTTCCTGCAAACAGCATATGCTTACTTGTTCTTCATGCAGGATATTTTCTAATTCTATCTTTTTACTGTACCCATCTCTTTTGCTGTTGATGCCTTCAGCATTCCAGTGCATTATTTTGAGTGGTCTTATTTTGGGTTGGCCAGTAACTCTATTCTCTCGCCCCCTGACTCCACAGAGCGATTGAGAAGGACATCCAGTAATATAGGTTGGGCCCTTTCGAGGCTGAGGGCCCGGCGCTGCACCTGCCTGAGTGTCCATCACAGGGCGAGTGCCATATCGATTTGCAGTTATAGGCATGCTTCCCATTGGCGTGAGTGCGTGGCATCCTGATTTTTGTAGTGCGCCTTTTGGCTGGTTGCCTCCGACTTCAGCACTTAAAATTGCTAGAGCAGACTGTGGTCTTGCACGGGTGTAGGAAGGCCTGGCCAGTCTTGGTTTTCAGTCCCTGGTGACTTCACAGCCCACTTCATAAATTCAAAATGATTCTTGCCAATGCCATCCGTTTGCACAAGTTAGGTCCTTAGCTACCAACGTCAAAAATGTCTGAAACGAAGCCATCCAATTAACGGCTTTATCTACAGCGAAGGTTAACGAACTGTGAACAAACATTTATGTTCAAACCCTTGAAAACATTTTCAAAAATCTGCCAACTCGCAGCAATAACATTTATCGTGTTGTTCAATGTAAACATTGCTTGGTCCATAGCTCGAATATAAATAAGCTGCCATTTTGGTGCGTCCCATGACGTTATTCTTATTATATGGCAGTGAAACATAGAGAACAACATAAATGACAATCATGAAGATATAGACGACCTTCAATAATGGATGCTTACGAAGGATAAAAGGATGGATATGGCAGGACAAAATCACTAACATAGATTTGTGAAAAAGTACCAATCAGATACCAGTGGATTACAATAATACAACAAAAATATTTTAATTTTAAGTTAATTTGCTCTGTTCAACACACATCACAGAGAAAATGACCTATTATAGTATAATTTATAAATAACAGACACCAGCCTTTAATGGGTACCGGATTTTTTTTTCTGGGAAAGTAAAGCGGCACGGGCGTAATACCGACCACATTACCCCAAAAATCATGTGCCGAAGGTCTGTAAAATGTATGATCACTAACACCATATTCCCTATACGCCACTTGGCGTGACGGGGGTACTTTACTTTTACTTGACTAACTGTATCTCTCCGACCTTCTATTTTTCATATCGGTACTGGCTACTAAGTGCTCCAACTCACCTTCTCCAACTCACCTTCTCCAACTCACCTTCTCCAACTCACCTTCTCCAACTCACCTTCTCCAACTCACCTTCTCCAACCCACCTTCTCCAACCCACCTTCTCCGACCCACCTTCTCCAACTCACCTTCTCCAACCCACCTTCTCCGACCCACCTTCTCCAACTCACCTTCTCCAACCCACCTTCTCCAACTCACCTTCTCCAACCCACCTTCTCCAACTCACCTTCTCCAACTCACCTTCTCCAACCCACCTTCTCCGACCCACCTTCTCCAACCCACATTCTACAACTCACATTCTCCAACCCACCTTCTCCAACCCACCTTCCCCATATATGTCCCACAAATCTAGACTGCCTTTCATCATTTGTTTTATAACCTTTCCATCTTCATCGGTTTCTATTAATATGTCATCACTGGATTTCTTGTTTTAGATGTCCAGGTATCTTATTCTTCCTTCCAAAAAACACAATTCAATGTTGTCCTGTCTGGCATTGTATCTCATTGTTTACTGTCCATAATTCACAAAATAAAGCAACACTGGCTGGATACTTTCAATGATGATAACTTGTTGCATTACATAATTCTCATTTTATTAAAAATATTCTTGGCCTGTGCGATTCGACATTTCGAACAAGACATCTTCCAAGTGCTGTTACTATCCTATCATCATCATCATCAAGTACCGGGCCTAGTGGCGTAGATGATAATGTCTCTCCACAACTTTCGATCTCGGCAGCTATTTATCCTTTCTGTTGTTGACCTTCTGCCAAGCCATTCTTTTAAGCTGTCTGCTATTTTTTCTCTTTGCTTCCCACTATCTCTTCGTCCATCAATTTTTCCAGTTGTTACAATATATTCCAGTTGTTCTCTTCTCATTACATGGCCAAAAAAAGATGATTGTATCTTCCTAACACTGCAAATTAGCTCTCTTTTTGCTTTGACCTCTCTCATAACCTCTTCATTACTCTTCTTAGCTGTCCATGGTATTCTCAACATTCTTCTGTAAAACCACATTTCTACAGACTCCAGTGATTATTATCTATATATTTACAATAATCTACTTGTCTGGGTTTGTTACCATTTGCATACACACCTTGCACTTGGCTGAAATATTGTCTTATAAGACCACTTTTTCACCTTTTTTATTATTCATTCTATCGGAGTCCCCTTTTCTCATTTCTTCAATAAGTGTATATATTACTGATTGAAGTTCTTGCGTGCTCTTTTATGTACAGTGCCACCTGCATATCTCAAGCTGTTAAAATGAAATCTATCTGCTGTTATTGCAGGCATGTTTTCTGTGTGTCTATAGTCCGTTCAGATTCGTTTGCCGAGATGTTATGATTTATAATTCAAAAAGTTCTTGATGATTTCACATGATTTTTGGCATACGGTGTTAAAATGTCCATGTCACGAGAACATATGTGTTACTCGATGTCTAGCTATAACGGTTTTCTTAAAGCGGCGAATTCCTTTGATCTTTGCCCATGTAACTATTATTTTGACCCTAATCAAAATGTTTTACAGTAATCTAGTGCAACGATGACCCATAGGCGTGTCCATAAAATTTTACTTGGTGGCAAGTATACAAATTTTAAATTATATATAGAACTTTTGTTCGTAGAGTCAATTTGATATAGTTCCATGCTCTTGGTGTGAGTTTCCCAAATGTTGTCGCTGCCTTTCAAATACGTACATTTAGTTCCTCATCTAAGGAAAGTGTGGCTGTAATAGTGGATCCAAGATAGCTGAACTTCTGTACTGACTCAAGCAGGCTTCCATTCAAAGTAATGGTTGTTGGTTTGCTTATAACATATTTTTGATTGCTTGGGTGGTCTTGAACAATAAACTGTTTAACAAATCAACTAGGAAATTTTGCAAATCAAACTATTTATCTGTAGACTTAATCAGAGTAATGATCATTCAGAATCAGACGACTCAAATAGGTCGATTACTGCTTTCGGCTGAACAAACAACAAACCATCCTTTTTTCAATATTCCTCTTCTTGTCGTAACACATGATCCTCACATTTTACCCAGTAGTCTTTATTTATATTTGATAGAGCCTGATTTGTAAGTGTCTCAACATCGCATAATTTGAAAGTTTTATTTGTATATGCTACGTGTCCTTTAACTTTTGCCCAAACTAGTTCTATAGGATTTAAGTGTGCATGATATGGAGGTAGTCTCAAACATCTATGGCCATGTTCTTGAATTAACTTGTCTATTTTAAATATCTTTGTACGTTGTGTCTGTTTTACAAGGCTAAGCAATTCGGGTTTCAAGTAGCTGTCGTTAACTTGTATGTGTTCTTTTATGAGCCACGTTTTGATTGCATCTTTTGTACTTGATGATGTTGGGATTCTATCTTCTACGTTAACTACGTTATGGTATGAAGCATTGTCCATTATCAGACAAGAAGGTCGATCTAATATTGGAAGGATACTTTTCTCGATCCAGTCTTTAAATATGTGCCCATTCATTTCGGAGTGGTAGTCTCTATTGTCTATGGATTTTGAAATGAAAACGAGATGAGCATTCTGCAACAACCCATTATGTCTGCTACCTGCATGTGCAACTATCAAACGTTGCCCTTTACTGCTTGGTACTGATCTTTTAGTACTTCCATCTGCTAACTGCCATTCCTTTTCATTTGTATGATGAGCGTTGATCCAAGTTTCATCTAAATAAACAATATCATAATCATTTTCGCGCATTTCCTTCACTTCACGTAAATACTTGCTTCTAAGAGCTACTAGATGTGGCTTCTCACAAATAATGTTTTTTCCACCAGCATACTTTCTAAAGGTGAAGCCTGCACTTCTTAATATTTTCCATAATGAATTTTTTGATATTTCAATCTCGTTGTTAGTTTTCAGCCAAAGCTTCAACTTTCTAAGTGTCACTTCTTCGTTTATATCAAACATTCGACAGATTTCTCTTTTTACCAGGTCCTTATCAAAACTGTCTAACGTTTCTTTCCTTCCTTGCTTTCTTGCATTTGTTGGCAATAAATATCCGCTTCCTTTAACTATTCGGTCAAATGAACGTTTACACAAACCTAAAATATGCATTGTTCTCTTCTCAGGGTTTGATAAAGAACAATAAAGATGTCCCTTTTTACGCTCTCTGCAGAAGTATTGATAAATCTTTATAGCAATGTTATGCTCAGTAAAATATTTTGCCTTTATATTCATTCTCACATAGACTTGCAGAAGATAATATGGATAGTGCCGCCTCCTTTCTGTAAATATTGAGATTTGCCTCTGAATTATGACTCGAACTCGAGTCTACGGCCGTGATTTTGACGTCACATAATTTCCGGTTTCGGCTAAAATGTCATTTTGTGCTAAATGGGAAATTTCATATGTAACATTTCTTTATACAAATTTATAGTGGAAACATAACTATTTTAGGACGGTGCGCATTCAGCCGTGAAGGTCATGCCTATATGTTAAAGAATCAGCTGTGAGATGTAAGCATCTACATAATCCCGCCGGTGTTTATAATATCGATTAACTTTTTTTAAATATAGGTTAAATAAGGCATCTTTGAAACTGGATCACATTTCTTTGATAAAAAAATATTTTTATAGCGACATTAGTATTCTAAACCTAACTTCAAAAGATCAATGCAAATGAACAATAAGTTTTTGAAAAAAAAAAATTAATGTCTAAGCAAACGAATCTGAACGGACTATAGTAATGTTTTCACTGTACAACGAGCAGAGGATAAACGATAGCACATATCCCTGTCGTTCGCCATTTTAATACTTTGGTATTACTCTATCTATTCTCTTTGCCTGCTGCTTGGCTGTTCCCGCAACATATACTTGATAAACCTGAGATCTTTCGCAACAGCATGTATGTCTGTGAACGTTTCTATTACTTGTGTGCACTTAAGCACATTACATGCATTCTTGTTAATGGACCGGCTATTCTCCACTCAAGTGAACGCTACCCTGCATGGGAAGATCAATAAGTTTGATGTCTGTCGCGTGTGAAATAAAACTCTCACCAGTCACCACTTTGTGACTGTCTTTTCCCCATCACCAACATAACGCTACCGACAGACCCATACAATTGTATGAATGCCACCAAGATAATGTATGTGTGTTACCCTTTAGACAAGCAGAAAGATTGATGTGTTATTGTTTATCTGTGTATGCCCTCAAATATTTCTTCATCCACCCACCATTCCACATTTATTTAACCAGTGATAACAACCTCCAGCCGTCACACTATCTAACATTTGCTTTCCCATCGCTAGAAACATCTTAACAGCCTCGTTAGTATTCTCTTCTTTTCTCGTTAATATCTCTCTCTCCCTCTCCCTCTCTCTCTCTCTCTCTCGGTCTCTCTCTTGATGACCCTCAGCATGTGTCGCGATAGCAGCCTAGAAAGACATTTGTAGCGAACACCTGAGTGACATGTTCCACTTCAGACTCTCCTGTGTGATTTGTGTTTACGCGTGTCGTCGATCCGCGGTGTCGCTCGCATCCACACAGAAATCACTTGGGAGCTGCTGACTTTATTATGTCTTATTTCCCATTTTCTAACTTGTTAACATTATTCCTCTCGAGAATTTCTAATGTCTTTCTTGACGTGCACTGTCCTTGAGCATTTCTCTCTGAGAAAGTCATACTTATCAGAAAGCCAGGATTATGAGTCCATCTCTGCACAAATATTACATTTACAATGACAGTGCCTGCCAAACTTTGAATTTTGAGACAGACAGGCAGACAGATAGATATATAGACAGACAGACAGACAGACAGACAGACAGACAGACAGACAGACAGACAGATAGATCATCAACATCAAATACTATACATGTTTGCGTAGGCGATCATGTCATTCCACAATTTTCTGTCCACATCGTATCAGTTCTGTTGTTGACTGCTGTCTGTGCTATGACACCAAGCTATCTTGTATCTTCCCTCTTCACCGTCCGCGATCTCTCTTTCCCTGAATTTTGCCAGTTATAACAAATATATTCCAATTTTCTTCTTCTCACGATGTGCCAAATGATGTCGGTTTTTTTCTTTCTGATGTTTTTCAGGAGCTCTCTTTTTGTGTTTCCCTATTTGAGAATGTTTGATAATTCTCTTAGTCAATAAACAGTGTGATAGAGGAAGACAGATAAATCACATAGCTACAGATCTTAGAGCACAGAGACAAGCGCAAAGAATGTTATGAATAATTAATACACATACAAAGAGCAACACTGCAAAGTTACAACATAATGTAACAATACAATATAATACAGCTACAGTATACAAGATAATAAATCTGGTTCAGTGCTAACAACAAGCGCAGACATAAACGCACGTTGGGCGGAACACTTCAAAGAATTTCTTAACCGTTAACAATTTAATAGATTTTGAAGCTGAAACACCAGCAGCAGAATTAGATATAAATTTAGATGACTTCACCTTGAGCGAAAATGAGACCACCTTAAAGCGTATGGACAATAACAAAGCTGCTGGCGAGGATAAGTTAACAGCTGAGATCCTCAAGGCAATTGTTAGCCATAAGTAATACACCTTCAGAGAATGTTCAACATCATTTGGAAAGCAGAGAAGGTGACTCATAAATGGAAACAGATCCCAAAAAAGGGTAACCTCATAGATTATAACAACTGGAGAAGCGTGACACTTTTGTCAGTTACCTCAAAGTTATTCTGCAAAATCATCATGAATACAGGATTCAATAGATACAGTAATGCTTGAAGAACAGGCTGGGTTTAGAAAAGGGAGAAGCTGTCTTGACCAATTTTACTCTACGACTTATATTCGAGGAACACATTGAAAAGCAAAAACCTCTTGTACTTAACTTCATTGACTTCAAAAAAGCGTTCGACAGCATTCATAGAGATTCTTTGTGGAAAACTCTGAGACAATATGGCTTACCATAAAAAATATTAAATATTATTAAAGACATGTATGATGGCTATACATGTGCAGTTCCTACAGAGGAAGGACTGAGCGAATGTTTCCCCAATAGAAACTGGGGTTAAACAAGGGTCTTTTTTTCGTCCTTGTTATTTGGAATTGTTATGGATTTCATAATGTAGAAATGGCGCACCGATAACAACGGCATCGAATGGATACAAGGAGACCATTTGGAGGACCTCGACTTTGCTGATGACATAGTCCTCATCAGCAGTCAGATAAAAACGATGCAGGAAAACACAAATGAACTATCATCAATAGCCAGCAAAATTTAGCATGAGATCAATCATGAAAAGACTAAATTCATGAATAGCTTAATTCCAACAGATGACAGAATATACACGGAACATAAACCAGTGGAAGAGATCAATCACTTTATCTATCTTGGAAGTCACATTGATCGAGAAGGGGATACATGTAAAGAAATTAGAATCAGAATAGCTAAAGCAGCAATGTTTTTCAGAAGCCTTGAAAAATTGTGAAAATCAAAACTCATCAGCACAAACACAAAACTTAGACTATTCTAATCAAATGCACTTTCAACCCTTACGTATGCGTGTGAGAGCTGGAAAACAAGAGACATAGAAACAAATTTGAACGCGTTCGAAAATAAATGAAAGAAAATACTTAGTATAGCGTGGAACGAATTCAAAACAAACGAGGAAATTAGAGAAATCGCCAATCAATCACTAATGTTTCCAGTAATCAAGAAAAGACGATGGTCATATGTTGGACATATGATGGGAAGAGATAATAACCGAATAACAAAGTAAGCCCTCATATGGGAAACAACAGGTAAGAGGAAAAGAGACCGACCCGGAGAGACACTGAGAAGAACAGTGATCAGAGAGGCGAGAGCAGCAGGAATCGGCTCCTTCAATGAGATAGAGATGCTTGCACAGAACAGAGACAAATGGCGAGATTTTATAAAAATATTTACAAGTATTGAAAACTGCTAGAACAAAATATAGATAGGAGTATCTGGGTCTGTGCCCTATGGCCCGGCTACGGCTCGAAAGTCAATAGATAGATAGATGCAATATAATAAAGCTACTGTATACAATATAATAAAGCTACAGTCTACAATATAAAAAGAAATTTACTATAAAGAAAAATATACATTGGTGATACAAGAAACTGATAGAAGAAACTGATACAAGAAACTGATACAAGAAACTGATACAAGAAACTGATAGAAGAAACTGATAGAAGAAACTGATACAAGAAACTGATACAAGAAACTGATAGAAGAAACTGATACAAGAAACGTATAGAAGAAACTGATAGAAGAAACTGATAGAAGAAACTGATAGAAGAAACTGATACAAGAAACTGATACAAGAAACTGATACAAGAAACTGATACAAGAAACTGATAGAAGAAACTGATAGAAGAAACTGATAGAAGAAACTGATACAAGAAACTGATAGAAGAAACTGATAGAAGAAACTGATAGAAGAAACTAATACAAGAAACTGATACAAGAAACTAATACAAGAAACTGATAGAAGAAGCTGATAGAAGAAACTGATAGAAGAAACTGATAGAAGAAACTGATACAAGAAACTGATAGAAGAAAGTGATACAAGAAACTGATACAAGAAACTAATACAAGAAACTGATAGAAGAAGCTGATAGAAGAAACTGATAGAAGAAACTGATACAAGAAACTGATAGAAGAAACTGATAGAAGAAACTGATAGAAGAAACTGATACAAGAAACTGATACAAGAAACTAATACAAGAAACTGATACAAGAAACTGATACAAGAAACTGATACAAGAAACTAATACAAGAAACTGATAGAAGAAGCTGATAGAAGAAACTGATAGAAGAAACTGATAGAAGAAACTGATACAAGAAACTGATACAAGAAACTGATACAAGAAACTGATACAAGAAACTAATACAAGAAACTGATAGAAGAAGCTGATAGAAGAAACTGATAGAAGAAACTGATACAAGAAACTGATAGAAGAAACTGATAGAAGAAACTGATAGAAGAAACTGATAGAAGAAACTGATAGAAGAAACTGATAGAAGAAACTGATAGAAGAAACTGATACAAGAAACTGATAGAAGAAACTGATATAAGAAACTGATAGAAGAAACTGATACAAGAAACTGATACAAGAAATTGATAGAAGAAACTGATACAAGAAACTGATAGAAGAAACTGATACAAGAAACTGATACAAGAAACTAATACAAGAAACTGATAGAAGAAACTGATAGAAGAAACTGATAGAAGAAACTGATACAAGAAACTGATACAAGAAACTGATAGAAGAAACTGATACAAGAAACTGATACAAGAAACTGATACAAGAAACTGATAGAAGAAACTGATAGAAGAAACTGATAGAAGAAACTGATAGAAGAAACTGATACAAGAAACGGATAGAAGAAACTGATAGAAGAAACTGATACAAGAAACTGATACAAGAAACTGATACAAGAAACGGATAGAAGAAACTGATAGAAGAAACTGATAGAAGAAACTGATACAAGAAACGGATAGAAGAAACTGATAGAAGAAACTGATAGAAGAAACTGATACAAGAAACTGATAGAAGAAACTGATACAAGAAACTGATAGAAGAAACTGATACAAGAAACTGATAGAAGAAACTGATACAAGAAACTGATAGAAGAAACTGATAGAAGAAACTGATAGAAGAAACTGATAGAAGAAACTGATAGAAGAAACTGATACAAGAAACTGATAGAAGAAACTGATACAAGAAACGGATAGAAGAAACTGATAGAAGAAACTGATAGAAGAAACTAATAGAAGAAACTGATAGAAGAAACTGATAGAAGAAACTGATAGAAGAAACTGATACAAGAAACTGATAGAAGAAACTGATAGAAGAAACTGATAGAAGAAACTGATACAAGAAACTGATACAAGAAACTGATACAAGAAACTGATAGAAGAAACTGATAGAAGAAACTGATAGAAGAAACTAATACAAGAAACTGATACAAGAAACTAATACAAGAAACTGATAGAAGAAACTGATAGAAGAAATTAATACAAGAAACTAATACAAGAAACTGATACAAGAAACTGATAGAAGAAACTAATACAAGAAACTGATACAAGAAACTGATAGAAGAAACTGATACAAGAAACTGATACAAGAAACTAATACAAGAAACTGATAGAAGAAGCTGATAGAAGAAACTGATAGAAGAAACTGATACAAGAAACTGATAGAAGAAACTGATAGAAGAAACTGATAGAAGAAACTGATACAAGAAACTGATACAAGAAACTGATAGAAGAAACTGATAGAAGAAACTGCTACAAGAAACTGATACAAGAAACTAATACAAGAAACTGATAGAAGAAGCTGATAGAAGAAACTGATAGAAGAAACTGATAGAAGAAACTGATACAAGAAACTGATACAAGAAACTGATACAAGAAACTGATACAAGAAACTAATACAAGAAACTGATAGAAGAAGCTGATAGAAGAAACTGATAGAAGAAACTGATACAAGAAACTGATAGAAGAAACTGATAGAAGAAACTGATAGAAGAAACTGATACAAGAAACTGATAGAAGAAACTGATAGAAGAAACTGATAGAAGAAACTGATAGAAGAAACTGATACAAGAAACTGATAGAAGAAACTGATACAAGAAACTGATAGAAGAAACTGATACAAGAAACTGATACAAGAAACTAATACAAGAAACTGATACAAGAAACTGATAGAAGAAACTGATAGAAGAAAATGATACAAGAAACTGATAGAAGAAACTGATAGAAGAAACTGATACAAGAAACTGATACAAGAAACTGATAGAAGAAACTGATAGAAGAAACTGATACAAGAAACTGATACAAGAAACTGATAGAAGAAACTGATACAAGAAACTGATACAAGAAACTGATAGAAGAAACTGATAGAAGAAACTGAAAGAAGAAACTGATAGAAGAAACTGATAGAAGAAACTGATACAAGAAACTGATACAAGAAACTGATAGAAGAAACTGATACAAGAAACTGATAGAAGAAACTGATAGAAGAAACTGATAGAAGAAACTGATAGAAGAAACTGATAGAAGAAACTGATAGAAGAAACTGATACAAGAAACTGATACAAGAAACTGATAGAAGAAACTGATAGAAGAAACTGATAGAAGAAACTGATACAAGAAACTAATACAAGAAACTGATAGAAGAAACTGATACAAGAAACTGATACAAGAAACTGATACAAGAAACTGATACAAGAAACTGATACAAGAAACTAATACAGTAAACTGATAGAAGAAACTGATACAAGAAACTGATACAAGAAACTGATAGAAGAAACTGATAGAAGAAACTGATAGAAGAAACTGATAGAAGAAACTGATAGAAGAAACTGATAGAAGAAACTGATAGAAGAAACTGATAGAAGAAACTGATAGAAGAAACTGATAGAAGAAACTGATACAAGAAACTGATAGAAGAAACTGATAGAAGAAACTGATAGAAGAAACTGATAGAAGAAACTGATAGAAGAAACTGATAGAAGAAACTGATAGAAGAAACTGATACAAGAAACTGATACAAGAAACTGATACAAGAAACTGATAGAAGAAACTGATAGAAGAAACTGATAGAAGAAACTGATAGAAGAAACTGATACAAGAAACTGATAGAAGAAACTGATAGAAGAAACTGATAGAAGAAACTAATACAAGAAACTGATACAAGAAACTAATACAAGAAACTGATAGAAGAAGCTGATAGAAGAAACTGATAGAAGAAACTGATAGAAGAAACTGATACAAGAAACTGATAGAAGAAAGTGATACAAGAAACTGATACAAGAAACTAATACAAGAAACTGATAGAAGAAGCTGATAGAAGAAACTGATAGAAGAAACTGATACAAGAAACTGATAGAAGAAACTGATAGAAGAAACTGATAGAAGAAACTGATACAAGAAACTGATACAAGAAACTAATACAAGAAACTGATACAAGAAACTGATACAAGAAACTGATACAAGAAACTAATACAAGAAACTGATAGAAGAAGCTGATAGAAGAAACTGATAGAAGAAACTGATAGAAGAAACTGATACAAGAAACTGATACAAGAAACTGATACAAGAAACTGATACAAGAAACTAATACAAGAAACTGATAGAAGAAGCTGATAGAAGAAACTGATAGAAGAAACTGATACAAGAAACTGATAGAAGAAACTGATAGAAGAAACTGATAGAAGAAACTGATAGAAGAAACTGATAGAAGAAACTGATAGAAGAAACTGATAGAAGAAACTGATACAAGAAACTGATAGAAGAAACTGATATAAGAAACTGATAGAAGAAACTGATACAAGAAACTGATACAAGAAATTGATAGAAGAAACTGATACAAGAAACTGATAGAAGAAACTGATACAAGAAACTGATACAAGAAACTAATACAAGAAACTGATAGAAGAAACTGATAGAAGAAACTGATAGAAGAAACTGATACAAGAAACTGATACAAGAAACTGATAGAAGAAACTGATACAAGAAACTGATACAAGAAACTGATACAAGAAACTGATAGAAGAAACTGATAGAAGAAACTGATAGAAGAAACTGATAGAAGAAACTGATACAAGAAACGGATAGAAGAAACTGATAGAAGAAACTGATACAAGAAACTGATACAAGAAACTGATACAAGAAACGGATAGAAGAAACTGATAGAAGAAACTGATAGAAGAAACTGATACAAGAAACGGATAGAAGAAACTGATAGAAGAAACTGATAGAAGAAACTGATACAAGAAACTGATAGAAGAAACTGATACAAGAAACTGATAGAAGAAACTGATACAAGAAACTGATAGAAGAAACTGATACAAGAAACTGATAGAAGAAACTGATAGAAGAAACTGATAGAAGAAACTGATAGAAGAAACTGATAGAAGAAACTGATACAAGAAACTGATAGAAGAAACTGATACAAGAAACGGATAGAAGAAACTGATAGAAGAAACTGATAGAAGAAACTAATAGAAGAAACTGATAGAAGAAACTGATAGAAGAAACTGATAGAAGAAACTGATACAAGAAACTGATAGAAGAAACTGATAGAAGAAACTGATAGAAGAAACTGATACAAGAAACTGATACAAGAAACTGATACAAGAAACTGATAGAAGAAACTGATAGAAGAAACTGATAGAAGAAACTAATACAAGAAACTGATACAAGAAACTAATACAAGAAACTGATAGAAGAAACTGATAGAAGAAATTAATACAAGAAACTAATACAAGAAACTGATACAAGAAACTGATAGAAGAAACTAATACAAGAAACTGATACAAGAAACTGATAGAAGAAACTGATACAAGAAACTGATACAAGAAACTAATACAAGAAACTGAAAGAAGAAGCTGATAGAAGAAACTGATAGAAGAAACTGATACAAGAAACTGATAGAAGAAACTGATAGAAGAAACTGATAGAAGAAACTGATACAAGAAACTGATACAAGAAACTGATAGAAGAAACTGATAGAAGAAACTGCTACAAGAAACTGATACAAGAAACTAATACAAGAAACTGATAGAAGAAGCTGATAGAAGAAACTGATAGAAGAAACTGATAGAAGAAACTGATACAAGAAACTGATACAAGAAACTGATACAAGAAACTGATACAAGAAACTAATACAAGAAACTGATAGAAGAAGCTGATAGAAGAAACTGATAGAAGAAACTGATACAAGAAACTGATAGAAGAAACTGATAGAAGAAACTGATAGAAGAAACTGATACAAGAAACTGATAGAAGAAACTGATAGAAGAAACTGATAGAAGAAACTGATAGAAGAAACTGATACAAGAAACTGATAGAAGAAACTGATACAAGAAACTGATAGAAGAAACTGATACAAGAAACTGATACAAGAAACTAATACAAGAAACTGATACAAGAAACTGATAGAAGAAACTGATAGAAGAAAATGATACAAGAAACTGATAGAAGAAACTGATAGAAGAAACTGATACAAGAAACTGATACAAGAAACTGATAGAAGAAACTGATAGAAGAAACTGATACAAGAAACTGATACAAGAAACTGATAGAAGAAACTGATACAAGAAACTGATACAAGAAACTGATAGAAGAAACTGATAGAAGAAACTGAAAGAAGAAACTGATAGAAGAAACTGATAGAAGAAACTGATACAAGAAACTGATACAAGAAACTGATAGAAGAAACTGATACAAGAAACTGATAGAAGAAACTGATAGAAGAAACTGATAGAAGAAACTGATAGAAGAAACTGATAGAAGAAACTGATAGAAGAAACTGATAGAAGAAACTGATACAAGAAACTGATACAAGAAACTGATAGAAGAAACTGATAGAAGAAACTGATAGAAGAAACTGATACAAGAAACTAATACAAGAAACTGATAGAAGAAACTGATACAAGAAACTGATAGAAGAAACTGATACAAGAAACTGATACAAGAAACTGATACAAGAAACTAATACAGTAAACTGATAGAAGAAACTGATACAAGAAACTGATACAAGAAACTGATAGAAGAAACTGATAGAAGAAACTGATAGAAGAAACTGATAGAAGAAACTGATAGAAGAAACTGATAGAAGAAACTGATAGAAGAAACTGATAGAAGAAACTGATAGAAGAAACTGATAGAAGAAACTGATACAAGAAACTGATAGAAGAAACTGATAGAAGAAACTGATAGAAGAAACTGATAGAAGAAACTGATAGAAGAAACTGATAGAAGAAACTGATAGAAGAAACTGATAGAAGAAACTGATAGAAGAAACTGATACAAGAAACTGATAGAAGAAACTGATAGAAGAAACTGATAGAAGAAACTGATACAAGAAACTGATAGAAGAAACTGATAGAAGAAACTGATAGAAGAAACTGATAGAAGAAACTGATAGAAGAAACTGATACAAGAAACTGATACAAGAAACTGATAGAAGAAACTGATACAAGAAACTGATAGAAGAAACTGATACAAGAAACTGATAGAAGAAACTGATAGAAGAAAGTCATAGAAGAAACTGATAGAAGAAACTGATACAAGAAACTGATACAAGAAACTGATACAAGAAACTGATAGAAGAAACTGATACAAGAAACTGATAGAAGAAACTGATACAAGAAACTAATACAAGAAACTGATAGAAGAAACTGATAGAAGAAACTGATAGAAGAAACTGATAGAAGAAACTAATACAAGAAACTGATACAAGAAACTAATACAAGAAACTGATAGAAGAAGCTGATAGAAGAAACTGATAGAAGAAACTGATAGAAGAAACTGATACAAGAAACTGATAGAAGAAAGTGATACAAGAAACTGATACAAGAAACTAATACAAGAAACTGATAGAAGAAGCTGATAGAAGAAACTGATAGAAGAAACTGATACAAGAAACTGATAGAAGAAACTGATAGAAGAAACTGATAGAAGAAACTGATACAAGAAACTGATACAAGAAACTAATACAAGAAACTGATACAAGAAACTGATACAAGAAACTGATACAAGAAACTAATACAAGAAACTGATAGAAGAAGCTGATAGAAGAAACTGATAGAAGAAACTGATAGAAGAAACTGATACAAGAAACTGATACAAGAAACTGATACAAGAAACTGATACAAGAAACTAATACAAGAAACTGATAGAAGAAGCTGATAGAAGAAACTGATAGAAGAAACTGATACAAGAAACTGATACAAGAAACTGATAGAAGAAACTGATAGAAGAAACTGATAGAAGAAACTGATAGAAGAAACTGATAGAAGAAACTGATAGAAGAAACTGATACAAGAAACTGATAGAAGAAACTGATATAAGAAACTGATAGAAGAAACTGATACAAGAAACTGATACAAGAAATTGATAGAAGAAACTGATACAAGAAACTGATAGAAGAAACTGATACAAGAAACTGATACAAGAAACTAATACAAGAAACTGATAGAAGAAACTGATAGAAGAAACTGATAGAAGAAACTGATACAAGAAACTGATACAAGAAACTGATAGAAGAAACTGATACAAGAAACTGATACAAGAAACTGATACAAGAAACTGATAGAAGAAACTGATAGAAGAAACTGATAGAAGAAACTGATAGAAGAAACTGATACAAGAAACGGATAGAAGAAACTGATAGAAGAAACTGATACAAGAAACTGATACAAGAAACTGATACAAGAAACGGATAGAAGAAACTGATAGAAGAAACTGATAGAAGAAACTGATACAAGAAACGGATAGAAGAAACTGATAGAAGAAACTGATAGAAGAAACTGATACAAGAAACTGATAGAAGAAACTGATACAAGAAACTGATAGAAGAAACTGATACAAGAAACTGATAGAAGAAACTGATACAAGAAACTGATAGAAGAAACTGATAGAAGAAACTGATAGAAGAAACTGATAGAAGAAACTGATAGAAGAAACTGATACAAGAAACTGATAGAAGAAACTGATACAAGAAACGGATAGAAGAAACTGATAGAAGAAACTGATAGAAGAAACTAATAGAAGAAACTGATAGAAGAAACTGATAGAAGAAACTGATAGAAGAAACTGATACAAGAAACTGATAGAAGAAACTGATAGAAGAAACTGATAGAAGAAACTGATACAAGAAACTGATACAAGAAACTGATACAAGAAACTGATAGAAGAAACTGATAGAAGAAACTGATAGAAGAAACTAATACAAGAAACTGATACAAGAAACTAATACAAGAAACTGATAGAAGAAACTGATAGAAGAAATTAATACAAGAAACTAATACAAGAAACTGATACAAGAAACTGATAGAAGAAACTAATACAAGAAACTGATACAAGAAACTGATAGAAGAAACTGATACAAGAAACTGATACAAGAAACTAATACAAGAAACTGATAGAAGAAGCTGATAGAAGAAACTGATAGAAGAAACTGATACAAGAAACTGATAGAAGAAACTGATAGAAGAAACTGATAGAAGAAACTGATACAAGAAACTGATACAAGAAACTGATAGAAGAAACTGATAGAAGAAACTGCTACAAGAAACTGATACAAGAAACTAATACAAGAAACTGATAGAAGAAGCTGATAGAAGAAACTGATAGAAGAAACTGATAGAAGAAACTGATACAAGAAACTGATACAAGAAACTGATACAAGAAACTGATACAAGAAACTAATACAAGAAACTGATAGAAGAAGCTGATAGAAGAAACTGATAGAAGAAACTGATACAAGAAACTGATAGAAGAAACTGATAGAAGAAACTGATAGAAGAAACTGATACAAGAAACTGATAGAAGAAACTGATAGAAGAAACTGATAGAAGAAACTGATAGAAGAAACTGATACAAGAAACTGATAGAAGAAACTGATACAAGAAACTGATAGAAGAAACTGATACAAGAAACTGATACAAGAAACTAATACAAGAAACTGATACAAGAAACTGATAGAAGAAACTGATAGAAGAAAATGATACAAGAAACTGATAGAAGAAACTGATAGAAGAAACTGATACAAGAAACTGATACAAGAAACTGATAGAAGAAACTGATAGAAGAAACTGATACAAGAAACTGATACAAGAAACTGATAGAAGAAACTGATACAAGAAACTGATACAAGAAACTGATAGAAGAAACTGATAGAAGAAACTGAAAGAAGAAACTGATAGAAGAAACTGATAGAAGAAACTGATACAAGAAACTGATACAAGAAACTGATAGAAGAAACTGATACAAGAAACTGATAGAAGAAACTGATAGAAGAAACTGATAGAAGAAACTGATAGAAGAAACTGATAGAAGAAACTGATAGAAGAAACTGATACAAGAAACTGATACAAGAAACTGATAGAAGAAACTGATAGAAGAAACTGATAGAAGAAACTGATACAAGAAACTAATACAAGAAACTGATAGAAGAAACTGATACAAGAAACTGATACAAGAAACTGATACAAGAAACTGATACAAGAAACTGATACAAGAAACTAATACAGTAAACTGATAGAAGAAACTGATACAAGAAACTGATACAAGAAACTGATAGAAGAAACTGATAGAAGAAACTGATAGAAGAAACTGATAGAAGAAACTGATAGAAGAAACTGATAGAAGAAACTGATAGAAGAAACTGATAGAAGAAACTGATAGAAGAAACTGATAGAAGAAACTGATACAAGAAACTGATAGAAGAAACTGATAGAAGAAACTGATAGAAGAAACTGATAGAAGAAACTGATAGAAGAAACTGATAGAAGAAACTGATAGAAGAAACTGATAGAAGAAACTGATAGAAGAAACTGATACAAGAAACTGATAGAAGAAACTGATAGAAGAAACTGATAGAAGAAACTGATACAAGAAACTGATAGAAGAAACTGATAGAAGAAACTGATAGAAGAAACTGATAGAAGAAACTGATAGAAGAAACTGATACAAGAAACTGATACAAGAAACTGATAGAAGAAACTGATACAAGAAACTGATAGAAGAAACTGATACAAGAAACTGATAGAAGAAACTGATAGAAGAAAGTCATAGAAGAAACTGATAGAAGAAACTGATACAAGAAACTGATACAAGAAACTAATACAAGAAACTGATAGAAGAAACTGATAGAAGAAACTGATACAAGAAACTGATACAAGAAACTGATAGAAGAAACTGATACAAGAAACTGATAGAAGAAACTGATACAAGAAACTGATAGAAGAAACTGATACAAGAAACTGATAGAAGAAACTGATACAAGAAACTAATACAAGAAACTGATAGAAGAAACTGATAGAAGAAACTGATAGAAGAAACTGATACAAGAAACTGATAGAAGAAACTGATAGAAGAAACTGATAGAAGAAACTGATAGAAGAAACTGATACAAGAAACTGATACAAGAAACTGATACAAGAAACTGATAGAAGAAACTGATACAAGAAACTGATACAAGAAACTGATAGAAGAAACTGATACAAGAAACTGATACAAGAAACTAATACAAGAAACTGATAGAAGAAACTGATACAAGAAACTGATAGAAGAAACTGATAGAAGAAACTGATAGAAGAAACTGATAGAAGAAACTGATAGAAGAAACTGATACAAGAAACTGATACAAGAAACTGATAGAAGAAACTGATAGAAGAAACTGATACAAGAAACTGATACAAGAAACTGATACAAGAAACTGATAGAAGAAACTGATAGAAGAAACTGATAGAAGAAACTGATAGAAGAAACTGATAGAAGAAACTGATAGAAGAAACTGATACAAGAAACTGATAGAAGAAACTGATAGAAGAAACTGATACAAGAAACTGATAGAAGAAACTGATAGAAGAAACTGATAGAAGAAATTGATACAAGAAACTGATACAAGAAACTGATAGAAGAAACTGATAGAAGAAACTGATACAAGAAACTGATACAAGAAACTAATACAAGAAACTGATAGAAGAAACTGATAGAACATACTGATAGAAGAAACTGATACAAGAAACTGATACAAGAAACTGATACAAGAAACTGATACAAGAAACTAATACAAGAAACTGATAGAAGAAGCTGATAGAAGAAACTGATAGAAGAAACTGATACAAGAAACTGATAGAAGAAACTGATAGAAGAAACTGATAGAAGAAACTGATAGAAGAAACTGATAGAAGAAACTGATAGAAGAAACTGATACAAGAAACTGATAGAAGAAACTGATACAAGAAACTGATAGAAGAAACTGATATAAGAAACTGATAGAAGAAACTGATAGAAGAAACTGATACAAGAAACTGATAGAAGAAACTGATAGAAGAAACTGATACAAGAAACTGATAGAAGAAACTGATACAAGAAACTGATACAAGAAACTAATACAAGAAACTGATAGAAGAAACTGATAGAAGAAACTGATAGAAGAAACTGATACAAGAAACTGATACAAGAAACTGATAGAAGAAACTGATACAAGAAACTGATACAAGAAACTGATACAAGAAACTGATAGAAGAAACTGATAGAAGAAACTGATACAAGAAACTGATAGAAGAAACTGATAGAAGAAACTGATACAAGAAACGGATAGAAGAAACTGATAGAAGAAACTGATAGAAGAAACTGATAGAAGAAACTGATAGAAGAAACTGATAGAAGAAACTGATAGAAGAAACTGATACAAGAAACTGATAGAAGAAACTGATACAAGAAACTGATAGAAGAAACTGATACAAGAAACTGATACAAGAAACTGATAGAAGAAACTGATACAAGAAACTGATAGAAGAAACTGATAGAAGAAACTGATAGAAGAAACTAATACAAGAAACTGATACAAGAAACTAATACAAGAAACTGATAGAAGAAACTGATAGAAGAAACTGATAGAAGAAACTGATAGAAGAAACTGATACAAGAAACTGATAGAAGAAACTGATACAAGAAACTGATACAAGAAACTAATACAAGAAACTGATAGAAGAAGCTGATAGAAGAAACTGATAGAAGAAACTGATACAAGAAACTGATAGAAGAAACTGATAGAAGAAACTGATAGAAGAAACTGATACAAGAAACTGATACAAGAAACTGATAGAAGAAACTGATAGAAGAAACTGCTACAAGAAACTGATACAAGATACTAATACAAGAAACTGATAGAAGAAGCTGATAGAAGAAACTGATAGAAGAAACTGATAGAAGAAACTGATACAAGAAACTGATACAAGAAACTGATACAAGAAACTAATACAAGAAACTGATAGAAGAAGCTGATAGAAGAAACTGATAGAAGAAACTGATACAAGAAACTGATAGAAGAAACTGATAGAAGAAACTGATACAAGAAACTGATAGAAGAAACTGATACAAGAAACTGATAGAAGAAACTGATACAAGAAACTGATAGAAGAAACTGATACAAGAAACTGATAGAAGAAACTGATACAAGAAACTGATACAAGAAACTAATACAAGAAACTGATACAAGAAACTGATAGAAGAAACTGATAGAAGAAAATGATACAAGAAACTGATAGAAGAAACTGAAAGAAGAAACTGATACAAGAAACTGATACAAGAAACTGATAGAAGAAACTGATAGAAGAAACTGATACAAGAAACTGATACAAGAAACTGATACAAGAAACTGATACAAGAAACTGATACAAGAAACTGATAGAAAAAACTGATAGAAGAAACTGAAAGAAGAAACTGATAGAAGAAACTGATACAAGAAACTGATACAAGAAACTGATAGAAGAAACTGACACAAGAAACTGATAGAAGAAACTGATAGAAGAAACTGACACAAGAAACTGATACAAGAAACTGATAGAAGAAACTGATACAAGAAACTGATAGAAGAAACTGATAGAAGAAACTGACACAAGAAACTGATACAAGAAACTGATACAAGAAACTGATAGAAGAAACTGATAGAAGAAACTGATACAAGAAACTGATACAAGAAACTGATAGAAGAAACTGATACAAGAAACTGATACAAGAAACTGATACAAGAAACTGATACAAGAAACTGATACAAGAAACTGATACAAGAAACTGATAGAAGAAACTGATACAAGAAACTGATACAAGAAACTGATAGAAGAAACTGATACAAGAAACTGATAGAAGAAACTGCTACAAGAAACTGATAGAAGAAACTGATAGAAGAAACTGATAGAAGAAACTGATAGAAGAAACTGATACAAGAAACTAATACAAGAAACTGATAGAAGAAACTGATACAAGAAACTGATACAAGAAACTGATAGAAGAAACTGATACAAGAAACTGATACAAGAAACTAATACAAGAAACTGATAGAAGAAACTGATACAAGAAACTGATACAAGAAACTGATAGAAGAAACTGATAGAAGAAACTGAAAGAAGAAACTGATAGAAGAAACTGATAGAAGAAACTGATACAAGAAACTGATACAAGAAACTGATAGAAGAAACTATACAAGAAACTGATAGAAGAAACTGATAGAAGAAACTGATAGAAGAAACTGATAGAAGAAACTGATAGAAGAAACTGATAGAAGAAACTGATAGAAGAAACTGATACAAGAAACTGATAGAAGAAACTGATACAAGAAACTGATAGAAGAAACTGATAGAAGAAACTGATAGAAGAAACTGATACAAGAAACTGATAGAAGAAACTGATAGAAGAAACTGATAGAAGAAACTGATAGAAGAAACTGATAGAAGAAACTGATACAAGAAACTGATACAAGAAACTGATAGAAGAAACTGATACAAGAAACTGATAGAAGAAACTGATAGAAGAAACTGATACAAGAAACTGATAGAAGAAACTGATAGAAGAAACTGATAGAAGAAACTGATAGAAGAAACTGATACAAGAAACTGATACAAGAAACTGATACAAGAAACTGATACAAGAAACTAATAGAAGAAACTGATAGAAGAAACTGATACAAGAAACTGATACAAGAAACTGATACAAGAAACTGATAGAAGAAACTGATACAAGAAACTGATAGAAGAAACTGATACAAGAAACTAATACAAGAAACTGATAGAAGAAACTGATAGAAGAAACTGATAGAAGAAACTGATAGAAGAAACTGATAGAAGAAACTGATAGAAGAAACTGATAGAAGAAACTGATACAAGAAACTGATACAAGAAACTGATACAAGAAACTGATAGAAGAAACTGATAGAAGAAACTGATAGAAGAAACTGATACAAGAAACTGATAGAAGAAACTGATACAAGAAACTGATACAAGAAACTAATACAAGAAACTGATAGAAGAAACTGATACAAGAAACTGATAGAAGAAACTGATAGAAGAAACTGATAGAAGAAACTGATACAAGAAACTGATAGAAGAAACTGATACAAGAAACTGATACAAGAAACTGATAGAAGAAACTGATAGAAGAAACTGATACAAGAAACTGATACAAGAAACTGATACAAGAAACTGATAGAAGAAACTGATACAAGAAACTGATAGAAGAAACCGATAGAAGAAACTGATACAAGAAACTGATAGAAGAAACTGATAGCAGAAACTGATAGAAGAAACTGATACAAGAAACTGATAGAAGAAACTGATAGAAGAAACTGATAGAAGAAACTGATACAAGAAACTGATACAAGAAACTGATAGAAGAAACTGATAGAAGAAACTGATAGAAGAAACTGATACAAGAAACTGATAGAAGAAACTGATAGAAGAAACTGATACAAGAAACTGATACAAGAAACTGATACAAGAAACTGATACAAGAAACTGATAGAAGAAACTGATACAAGAAACTGATAGAAGAAACTGATACAAGAAACTGATACAAGAAACTGATAGAAGAAACTGATACAAGAAACTGATAGAAGAAACTGATAGCAGAAACTGATAGAAGAAACTGATACAAGAAACTGATAGAAGAAACTGATAGAAGAAACTGATACAAGAAACTGATACAAGAAACTGATACAAGAAACTGATAGAAGAAACTGATAGAAGAAACTGATAGAAGAAACTGATAGAAGAAACTGATACAAGAAACTGATACAAGAAACTGATACAAGAAACTGATAGAAGAAACTGATAGAAGAAACTGATAGAAGAAACTGATAGAAGAAACTGATAGAAGAAACTGATAGAAGAAACTGATACAAGAAACTGATAGAAGAAACTGATAGAAGAAACGAAAATGTACGACCGTGATGCTATTTGTATTTATCTATCAATATTTATGTTGTTATAGCTGACGTCACAACTCACAGGTGTTAAGTCACAAATGACGATGTGTGTACACATCTAGTAGTTCGTCAGTTGCAACAAATGCCCGGGGTGGGGCATTCAGAATGTCAAGGCGGTCCATTACCCATATAGCTGACCCTTGTATGTAGATATGTTGACAATAGCATTCCAAACTGTAGCAGTCCAACCCACGACACCATCCTCATCGCAAATCGTATCGATATACAACATTCGGTATTTTTGCTCGGGGATTTCAAGATGCAAATCCCCTATCGCTGTCATTGACCAATTCGTGACCAAGACAATGTCTGCATATCAGTTCTTTCAGACTTCAAGCATCACCCATTGATGCATATCATCGTGTCAAGACATTTCAAATCACTGTGCTAGTCAGTGTTAATAAAAGCACATTGGGTCTTTCTTTTTTTGAGTGGATTCATCAACAAAGCATGAATTGTTCTCTACAGCGAGAACATATTTGAATGTACATACTGCTGAACTGCAGAACAAAACTGAAATTCTAAAAGAACTGCTGTTAGCATTCTTCGTGTTTTTAATATGCTCATTGTATATGACAACGACTGCTGCCACAGATGTGTGATCAGATGTGCATCACTATCTGTCACCAGAATCGTTGCTGTTGCATCGACAACATATTGTACCATCTTCACCCTCTCTCTTTCCTTGACGGTACACAGTCCTGTCTATTTCTTTCGGTTATCAGTCTACTTTAGTCTTGGTCTACCTCTGTCTAGCCTACCTTGAATTGTCCCTTCAAGATGACTTCAGTGGGTTATTGCGTCTCTTACCGGCTTCTAAACATGTCATTTGTCTTTGTTGGAATAGTGCTTAATAGCTCAAAACTGCTGCTTCAAAACTTCATTATATGTTTTCTTCTCTGTCCACTGATTCTTCTTTATATCCACATGTCATAAGTTTCACTTTTCTTCTCTGTTTTATTATTGTGTGTCCATAATTTTCTATTTAAAAAAGGAATTGAAGTCAACGGTCACAACATAAATAATTTTCGATATGCGGATGACACAGTCTTAATAGCAGAGACAGAGAATGAACTACAAGAAATGGTAGACATAATAGTAATAGAAAGCAACAAGAAAGGTCTCAGTCTGAATAGTAAGAAAACATAACTAAAGGTCATATCGAAGAAACAATCATCACCTTCAAAACGGAAGCAGACTGCTGGAACTATGCAATCAAAACAATTTATTTATCACCAACACATTCTTCAAACACAGAGAGTCGCAAGTATACACCTGGTACAAATGGAATGACACAACATGCAGAAGCCAGATAGATTTTATACTAACAAGAAAAGAGAACAAGAAAAGAGTAACCGACAGTAGAGCAATCCCAAATATTACAGACGACACGGATCACAAGATGGTTATGATCACACTAAGACAGCCAAAAATAAAGAGAAAACACGAAAACAAACAAAAGAAGCGAAAAGAACAGACAATAAAAATAAAACAATTAAACGATCAAGAAACAAGGAAAACCCTAGAAGAAAAACTCAGAGAGGAATTCAAGAAACTCCCTAACGAAGTATGCACAGTAGAAGAAGAGTGGAAACAATTTAAGGAAACAGTAACTAACATCTCTAAAACAGTTTGTGGAACGAAGCTAAGAACAAGAGAAGGGAAAAAGAGCACCCCGTGGTGGAACGAAACAATCAGAGAAGCAATTAAAGAAAAGAAGAAACTGTTTAAAAATTGGAGGGAGAACAAGAACCAAGAAAAATATGAAAGATATGCCTTAGTTCGAAAAAGAGTTAAAATGCTGATCAAAGAAGCTAAGCAAAGGAATTGGACAGAATTCGGACAAAACATGAGTAGGGACTTCAAGACAGCCACAAGAGATTTCTACAAAGCAGTAAAAGCCACAAGAGCGAGAAAAGAAAACCATGATCCTACTGAGCTGATAAATGACAAAGAGGGACAGCCAATATCAAACATCCAATGTATGCAACAGAGATGGAAAGAATATTTTGAAGACCTGTTAAACATACCAACTACCAACAAGACAACAAAAACCACACCAGAACTCACAAATACTGAACCCAACATCATGAAAGAGGAAATAGAAGAAGTAATCAAATATGCACCAAGAAACAAAGCACCTGGGATAGATAACATTCCAATAGAAATAATAGCAGCAGCGGGAGAAACAGGAATGCAATGGCTGCACAGAATATTTAATGCAGCATGGCACCAACAACAAGCCCAGAAGACTGGCAACAGGCAATCATCATACCAATATGGAAAAAGAAAGGTAGCAAAAGAGACTGCAATCAATATAGAGGTATATCTCTGCTCAGCCATGTAGGAAAGCTATACGCCAAAATCTTGGAAAAAAGACTGAGACCAATAATAGAACTACAGTTAAGCGATTCTCAAATGGGGTTCCGAAAAAACAGAGGATGTACCGACGCACTATTCACACTAAAACAGCTTGCAGAAAAAACGACAGAACACAACCAAAACTTATACATAGCCTTCATTGACCAGGAAAAAGCATTCGACAGAGTAAACAGAGAACAACTGTGGGAGATACTAACAACATACGGAGTAAGCCAACATCTAACCAACATTATTAAAAGTCTCTACGCCAACAGCAGCTGCAGGGTCAGAACAGCAACAGGCTACACAGACCACTTCGAAGTTAGATCAGGTGTAAGACAGGGGTGCGTACTATCCCCCCTACTGTTTATTACATACATGGACCATATATGCAAGCTAGCCAACCCATCAGAGACAGAGGAGATCAACGAGCTTCTATTTGCAGACGACCAGGCACTAATACATGAAACAATAGAAGACCTACAAGAACACTTAAACAAACTCAACATCTTAGGAACAAAATACAACATGAAAATCAACATCAACAAAACAGAAGTCATGAATGTCGCCAAAAATAAACAGAACATCAACATAACTATAGAAGGCAGACAACTAAAACAAGTAGAGGAATTCAAATACCTAGGAAGTCTAATGACAAACGACAATTCCCAAACAGCAGAGATAGAATCAAGATGCAACAAAGCTTGTCAAATCATCGGACAGTTATCACCACTATTGTCCAACAAGGAAATAACTCTGGAGGCAAAACGAGCACTATACAATACAATCTTCATCCCAACGTTGTGCTACCAATGCCAGACCTGGACCCTAGCTGCAAGAACAATAAGAAAAATAACCTCTACAGAGATGAAATGTGTTAGACGAATGACAGGAAACAGTCTGAGAGATAAGATCAGAAATGAAGAATTGAGAAAAAAGCTAGGAATAGCCCCAGCCATAGAATATATAAGGAAACAACAGATAAAATGGTTCGGCCACGTGACAAGGCAGAAAGAACAAAACACAACACAACGAGCCTTCAACAAACGTTGTGAGAACAACAGACCCAAGGGTCGACCACGAAAAAGATGGATCGATGGAATATTAGAAGCACTAGGAAACATAACAGCAGCAGAGGCGAACAGAAGAGCAAAAGACCGCAAATTATATCTCCCCTCGACGCTGAAAGGCAGATGAGGAAGGAAAGAAGAAGAAGAAGAAGAATCATCACCATCATGCAGCATAAAAATAAACGAGACAAATCTGAAACAAGTGCAACGTTTCAAATACTTGGACACAATAATAACATAAGATGGAGGATGCACCACAGAAATAAAAAGCAGAATAGCTCAGGCCAAAATAGCATTTCAGAAAATGAAAAATATCTCATGCAACAAATCTATATCGATAGAAGTTAGAAAGAGGGTTCATCTGCGTTATATACAACCAATTCTGACCTATGGAAGCGAATCATGGACAGTAGACACGCAAATGAAAAGATTATTAGAGGCCACAGAGATGTGATTTCTCAGAAGAATGTTGAAAGTTCCCTGGACAGCTCAAAAGACCAATAAGGAAATTCTCAATGAGTCCAACACTAAAAGGGAGCTACTAAAAAAGATCAGAAAGAAACAGTCACATTTTTCGGGTACATCATGAGATGAGGAAAGTTGGAATACTTGGTTACAACTGGCAAAATAAAAGGAAGGAGAGATTGTGCACGACAAAGAGAGAAAATACTGGATAGCTTGGTGTCATGGCATGGAAAACGGTCAACAACACAATCGATACGATCACTGTCGATAGAAGATTATGGAAGGACATGATCGCCTACGCCAACCGGTATGGCACATGATGATGATAATTCTACACCAAACAGTAATAGTACGTAGATATAGCAATGTATTAAACGATCCCACAATGAGGGCATGCTTGCAACTGTCTCTGACCGCCGTGTCAGGGTCAAAATGCTTCAGTTTACAGGTACCAGTTTGTTCTGTAGGCTCCTTTCGGTGATGTGAGAAGCACCACATAAACACTTCAATGTTTAATGTCCAAACTCATTTTTGTTCTATCTTATATCTTTAGTGGGATTCTCTGGCGGCATCCGGCGAATGTCTGCAAAGTTCATACACTGGCACAGTTCAGACAGATATATTTTTTTTGGACCGATATGACAGACAAACTTCAGCGTTAGTTTAGTTGAGTGGATAAGTCATCCTCAATGCACATTGGACAACTTCATTAGTGATCAGATCTCGTCCGAAGTATATCCCTCAACGTGCAGCGATTTACGATAACGCTGTTGTGTTGGTTAACAGAGTTCCCATAATGCATCGCCGTCCTTGACATGATATTCACAGTCTGTTCATGGCAGCGAATTCAGAGGATTTTTTAAAATCGGACTTTCATACGTCCCGGGGGGGGCGTTCAGAATGTAAGTGCGGTTCATTGCCCTCCCACTCTCAACTTCACATGGCAAATATGTCAACACGCTTATTACGTCTTACACCAGAGTGTACTGGCTCGAAATTGAAGCAGATTTTTGTCAGACAGACCTCCCGACTCTAGCCTCTTTAGGTTGGGCGCCAGTTGTGATCTTCTTGCGAATGTTCATTGAATTACTGTTAACAAAGACATGTGTATACGTCTGTGTCTCAAGCTATACCATTGCTTTACTGACAACCATAAGTTAGTAGTGAAACAACCGACTTACTATAAAACAAGGAATCAAACAAGGCTGTGTTGTGTCGCTGAATTTGTTCTCACTTTACAGCTGAAATATTTTGAGATCAATAGTAGAAGAAATAGAAATTAAAGTCAACGGTCAAAACATAAACAATCTGCTATCTCGGAAGGAAGACACAGTCTTAATTGTGGATACGGAAAATGAACTGCAAGAAATGGCAGACATAGAAGTGAAAAGAAAACAATCAGAAGATCTCAGCCTAAACAGTAAGAAAACAGAAGTAATAGTCATATCGAAGAAACAAGAATCATCAACATGAAACTTAACAATAAATGGGACAAATCTGAAACAAGTGAAGACAAATACTTTAACACAGTAATAACATCAGACGGATTATGCATCACAGAAATACAAGTACAGAACAGTTTAGGCCAAAGTGGCATTTCAGAAAAAAGTGAAAAACATCTTGTGCAACAAGTCCATGTCAGTTTAAGTGAAAAAGTGAGATCATCGGTGCTATATATAGCCAAATATGTAGACTTTAGAAGGGAATGTCTTCAGTGCATTGCCATATCTGCTCAGCCCGCGTTCCAGCAACCAACAAAGTGTCCATCCTGATCGTTTATTGACTTCCATTGGAAACGTTGCTTCTGTGAAAATGGCGCGCCCTTACATTCACATTGTTCTATTGAATGCGTTGTCCTCTGTATAAAAAGCCCACGGCTCATAATGGACCCTTCCGTAACGGCGTAACTACCGTCACAGGCATCATTATCCCCATGCGCCCATGCCAAATCCGCATGGACTTGATCAGTGAGCGTGCTACAACAATAATCTCTGTCCAAACAATTGAAATCAGGCCTCCACTTCAGTGGGACACACGATTCGACCAGTCCAGCTCTTTGCAAATTTGCAGTCAAAAACAGACAGTTCATACATCCCGTCCCAGGGCAAAGCCGGGACCTGGTACCGTTCACTCAACTCCACGATCAGTCGCAAGCAGCACTATCTAAGCGCGCGGGCGTCAAAACCATGTTGCTTTTGTGGTTATGAGAATGGGACCGGACTACCGCTTTCTCCACAAACTAAAATCTAAAACGAGAAAGAATCATTTGAAACAACACTGCAAAAAAGTGCCACTAGCCCTGAGCCCGATTCTACTAAACAGACATATTGGCTTGCCGCATCAACCCGAAGTCCAATTCTGATCGATGGAAGCGAATCATAACCATCAAACACACAAACGGAAACAACAAAGCCTCAAAGATAGGATTTATCAGAGGAACGTTGAGAATCATTCTTTTTAAAGAATCTTGAATCTTTCTTGTTGCTTCATTATCATCATCGAGTGCCGTCTCCGCAACGAAGGTTGGCTGCCATGGAGCACCATTCTGCTCTGTCTCTTGCTTTGATGGTGCAGGTTGTCATAGGCTGAATTGTCCATCTTTTGATGTTACTCGTCCATGTTAGTCTTGGTCTGCCTCTGCCTCTTTTACCTTGTATTTTCCCCTCTAGGATTACTTTTAGTAGGCTGTTGTGTTTTTTAACATGCCCCAAAAATCGCATTTGTCTTGTTTGAATTGTGTTTAGTAGTTCTCTTTTCATTTTTAGTTGTTTTAAGACTTCATTGTTTGTTTTCTTTTCTTCCATCCAATTCTACCTATTCTTCTATACATCCACATTTCAAAGGCTTCAATTCTCTGTTCTGTTTTTTGTCTAATGTCCATGTTTCTGCACCATATAGGAATATTGAGAAGATGTAACATTTTGCTATTCTTAGTTTTAGCCCTGGTGTTATTTGTTTTGATGTTAGTATGTTCTTCATGACATTAAAATTACTTTTTTCCATTCCTATTCTTTTGTTTATTTCAGTTGTACATTTTCTATCACTGGTTATAGTATGTCCAAGGTAGTTGTAGTTCTGAACTGTCTCCATGTCTATTCCTTCAATTTTGATATCCACTTATGGGTTTTGAGTATTTTCTTTGTTTATGATCATAGTTTTAGTCTTTTTGATATTCATATCTAGTCCATATTTTTTGCTTGTCATGTTTATTTCATTAAGTAATTGTTGTAGATCTTTAGGATTTTCTGCTAGTAGTACAGTATCGTCAACATATCTTAGGTTATTGAGTATCTTTCCACTAATTTGTAGGCCTGACATCTCTATGATGTTTCTAATGATTTGCTCAGTGTATAGATTGAACAAGCTTGGAGATGTTTCTAAAGATTTGCTCAGTGTATAGATTGAACAAGCTTGGTGATGCATCCCTGTCTTACTCCTCTTTTTATGTCAATGGATGTAGATCTTGTTGCTTAAAAAAGAAAAAAAAAACATCAGAAAGAAACAATCGACATTTCTTGGACACATCATGACAAGTGGAAAGTTGGAATACTTGGTTACAACTAGAGAGATACAGGGGAAGACAGATCGTGGAGGACAAAAGATACGAGATAGTCTGGTGTCATGGACGGTAAACAGTCAACAACGGAATTGATACGATGCACTGTGGGCAGATAATTTTGGAAGGATCACAATACTTGTAGTCAATGCAAACAAACTACGATCATCCTTGACAGTTCTAGCCCCAACAAAGCCGAGAGAAGCCAACAATGCCCGTACGTTTCCAATAACAAATATACACCAAAACGTCATAGGTGTAAAATAATGTCATGTCAAGCTAGTGTTGAAACATTAAAAAATTAAAAAAAATAGTATGTAAGAAGCTTTACGTGATAAGTGGACGACACAGACTAAACAACGTTTCGGCCCAATAGGCCTTCATCAGGAACAAACAAAAAAAACACACACACAAAACTAATAACGAAACAACCAAAACCAAAACAATCGAAATAAATACTTTTTGTTTTGGTTGTTTCGTTTTTAGTTGTGTGTGTGTTTTTTGTTTGTTTGTTCCTGACGAAGGCCTATTAGGCCGAAACGCTTTTTAGTCTGTGTCGTCCACTTATCACGTAAAGCTTCTTACATACTATTTTTTTTTTTTTAATTTGTCCTCGCATTCAGCTTGACTGCAGCTTCGCATTTTTATGTCTTAACCCTGCTAGTGTTGCCAGGTTTTCTCGTGTAAAAAGGAAGCTTGTCTAGTTTTATGAAGAAAGAAAGGAAGATTTGCCGGTTTTTGTCAGAAAGGGAAGGAAGATTTCCGGTTTTTGTCAGAAAGGGAAGGAAGATTTCCCGGTTTTTGTCAGAAAGGAAAGGAAGATTTCCCGGTTTTTGTCAGAAAGGAAAGGAAGATTTGCCGTTTTTGTCAGAAAGAAAAGATTTTCCCGACTGAAACCATTTACGGTACTTCATGTCATGGCACTGGCACTACACATGATATGTAATCACTGTAGGTAATCACATATGTAATTACTGTCACCTTCTACTGCTGCAACTACTACTACCACTACTAACAAATTAATAATCAATTGAGGCTACCCACTACCAGATCTTATGGAAACCAAACAAGAAAAGCATTGTGAAACCATCACGATAAAGAACGCCTTCTAATTTGGTAGAAATGAATAGAACATTGACTATTTGATGTTAATTTTAATGTAATTTCTTATTCTAATTTAAAATGAATCAAATATTGTTTACTGTACATTACATTAACTTCTATGTCTAATATTTCTCTTGTGACCTTGCTGCCTTCAACATCTTCCTTAGAAAATTGGTAAAATTCCGGACAAGTCAAGAACCCATTTGGTAAGACTTGTAATTCTGCCTTCATCAGTTCTGGTTGGCTCATATTTCTAGTATGTCCATTTATTTTTCATAAGTGAAAAAAAACCCTTCCCACAATGCATTTGAGCTTGGAATGCTTAGTAGAAAATATTTTACTCTGTTTATATTTGGATATGTTTTTTATACTTTAGGGAAAAAAAAATGAAGCTACTTATCAATATCTCTACGTTGAAAATACATGCTACTTCTACACAACGACTATCTATATATCTTCTATCTACACATACACTATCATATAACTCCTCATACATTCATCACTATCATCATCATTGAGTGCAGTCTCCGCGTCGAAGGTTGGCTATCATAAAACGCCATTGCACTCTGTCTCTTTCTTTGATGGTGCTATTGTCATAAGTTGACTTGTCCATCTTTTAATGTTACTCGTCGTTGTTAGTCTTGGTCTGCCCCTGCTGCTTTTACCGTGCCTACCTCATACAGTAGAACCGATTATTTGAAGGTTCAGGACCTGGCCAACTCAAAGTTTCTTCCTATTCCTTCGTAAACGCGGGCTATAATGTAATTTAATTTTCTTCTTAGAAGACTCGCGATAACATTAATTTAGAACCGCTGTCTACTACAAGCGGACACATCTAAACATTCGAATTATTGCTCTACACACCGTAAATCACATCAATGAGACCAGAAGTATGAGGTTAAACTTAGTTGACCAAATACTATACGGTGAACTAACACACGGAAAAAGACAAATCGGCAGATCTAAACTACGATATAGCGATATCTGTAAATCATCTCTGAATGACTTCCCCGTCTGTGAAAATGACTGGGAACATCTGGCAAGTGATCGCACATCATGGAGAGCATGAATAATGAATGGTATAACATCATTTGAGACTGTGCTAAGGCCAAACTTAGAAGAGAAAAGACTCATGAAAAAGGACGGAAAACCCTGTGGATTAGTGGGCCTGACTTGTTCATTCTCTGGCCATGTGTATTTGTCAAACATTGGTAGAATTAGGCACGAGAGAAGCTGTCCGACAAAAACAAAACCTCAAAAAAATACACAATAGCCTCTACTAGACCTTCTGACACGACGTAAAGTGTCATATATTAGTTGACCAGGCAGCTCAACTACAGATAACCTACTACATCGATACTATTGACATTTTTTCAAGCCATGAGCCAAATTGGTTAATATATTCAGTTTCTTGGAAATGTGAAAATATGTTCCAATAATTGTGTTGATGCGAGAAAAGCGTCAGAAATCGGTTTACGGGACAAACAAATATTAAGCCGTAAAATGTGAAAAAACGTCAATCTTAAGAGGGAATTGTGAGACCTGTCAACTCTAGTCCAGCACGGTCCTAAGATTTGCGCATTTGTGATTCTTATTATGTGGCCGTAAGCAACATTGGAGATAGTGGTGAACCCTTCTTATTATGTGGCCGTAAGCAACATTGGAGATAGTGGTGAACCTTTTGGAAGGCCGGGATGTTTTGCTGTTGCTTCAAAATTCCACGTACCGCATATAAATGCCACCTCTCGTTGGAAAAGGACAACATAACATCTATTAAAGGAGGAAAAGGCTGGTCCTAAGTTCCAGAATATGGAACATCAGCAAATCCAGAGGTACTATACTTCATGCATCCTCTAGGTCAATTATAACAGCAAATGTCTTGTTGCTTGCATGGAACTAATTCTTCGTAATACTGCAGCATTAACGACGAGTAACAAGCACTACACGGAGTGCAGCAAGAAGAAAACAAATCGTGTAATCAGAAACGCGGCCGCCGCCCACAAGTTGAACACGTGTTTCCGTCCACTAGTTCACTGCTACTTTAAGGTTTTCGAAATCAAACGGAATTATGACTACCAGAAGTAACCCACGTGGTGTATTTATGCATATTTGTTTTGTTATGCATCTGCCGGAAATCACAAGCTCGTCGACTTGTGGACGCTGTTGCAGGTCCAGCGATCTTGACTTCTCATCACGGTGATCCTAGACAACAGCTGATCGGTGAGGACAGCTGCAGGTCCAGCGATCTTGACTTCTCATCACGGTGATCCTAGACAACAGCTGATCGGTGAGGACCGCTGCAGGTCCAGCGATCTTGACTTCTCATCACGGTGATCCTAGACAACAGCTGATCGGTGAGGACCGCTGCAGGTCCAGCGATCTTGACTTCTCATCACGGTGATCCTAGACAACAGCTGATCGGTGAGGACCGCTGCAGGTCCAGCGATCTTGACTTCTCATCACGGTGATCCTAGACAACAGGCTGATCGGTGAGGACAGCTGCAGGTCCAGCGATCTTGACTTCTCATCACGGTGATCCTAGACAACAGGCTGATCGGTGAGGACCGCTGCAGGTCCAGCGATCTTGACTTCTCATCACGGTGATCCTAGACAACAGCTGATCGGTGAGGACCGCTGCAGGTCCAGCGATCATGACTTCTCATCACGGTGATCCTAGAAAACAGCTGATCGGTGAGGACCGCTGCAGGTCCAGCGACCTTGACTTCTCATCACGGTGATCATAGACAACAGCTGATCGGTGAGGACCGCTGCAGGTCCAGCGACCTTGACTTCTCATCACGGTGATCCTAGACAACAGGCTGATCGGTGAGGACCGCTGCAGGTCCAGCGACCTTGACTTCTCATCACGGTGATCCTAGACAACAGGCTGATCGGTGAGGACAGCTGCAGGTCCAGCGACCTTGACTTCTCATCACGGTGATCCTAGACAACAGGCTGATCGGTGAGGACCGCTGCAGGTCCAGCGATCTTGACTTCTCATCACGGTGATCCTAGACAACAGGCTGATCGGTGAGGACAGCTGCAGGTCCAGCGACCTTGACTTCTCATCACGGTGATCCTAGACAACAGGCTGATCGGTGAGGACAGCTGCAGGTCCAGCGATCTTGACTTCTCATCACGGTGATCCTAGACAACAGCTGATCGGTGAGGACAGCTGCAGGTCCAGCGATCTTGACTTCTCATCACGGTGATCCTAGACAACAGCTGATCGGTGAGGACAGCTGCAGGTCCAGCGATCTTGACTTCTCATCACGGTGATCCTAGACAACAGGCTGATCGGTGAGGACAGCTGCAGGTCCAGCGATCTTGACTTCTCATCACGGTGATCCTAGACAACAGGCTGATCGGTGAGGACCGCTGCAGGTCCAGCGATCTTGACTTCTCATCACGGTGATCCTAGACAACAGCTGATCGGTGAGGACCGCTGCAGGTCCAGCGATCTTGACTTCTCATCACGGTGATCCTAGACAACAGCTGATCGGTGAGGACCGCTGCAGGTCCAGCGATCTTGACTTCTCATCACGGTGATCCTAGAAAACAGCTGATCGGTGAGGACCGCTGCAGGTCCAGCGACCTTGACTTCTCATCACGGTGATCCTAGACAACAGCTGATCGGTGAGGACCGCTGCAGGTCCAGCGACCTTGACTTCTCATCACGGTGATCCTAGACAACAGGCTGATCGGTGAGGACCGCTGCAGGTCCAGCGACCTTGACTTCTCATCACGGTGATCCTAGACAACAGGCTGATCGGTGAGGACAGCTGCAGGTCCAGCGACCTTGACTTCTCATCACGGTGATCCTAGACAACAGGCTGATCGGTGAGGACCGCTGCAGGTCCAGCGATCTTGACTTCTCATCACGGTGATCCTAGACAACAGGCTGATCGGTGAGGACAGCTGCAGGTCCAGCGACCTTGACTTCTCATCACGGTGATCCTAGACAACAGGCTGATCGGTGAGGACAGCTGCAGGTCCAGCGATCTTGACTTCTCATCACGGTGATCCTAGACAACAGATGATCGGTGAGGACCGCTGCAGGTCCAGCGATCTTGACTTCTCATCACGGTGATCCTAGACAACAGCTGATCGGTGAGGACAGCTGCAGGTCCAGCGATCTTGACTTCTCATCACCGTGATCCTAGACAACAGCTGATCGGTGAGGACCGCTGCAGGTCCAGCGATCTTGACTTCTCATCACGGTGATCCTAGACAACAGCTGATCGGTGAGGACAGCTGCAGGTCCAGCGATCTTGACTTCTCATCACGGTGATCCTAGACAACAGCTGATCGGTGAGGACAGCTGCAGGTCCAGCGATCTTGACTTCTCATCACAGTGATCCTAGACAACAGGCTGATCGGTGAGGACCGCTGCAGGTCCAGCGATCTTGACTTCTCATCACGGTGATCCTAGACAACAGGCTGATCGGTGAGGACCGCTGCAGGTCCAACGATCTTGACTTCTCATCACGGTGATCCTAGACAACAGGCTGATCGGTGAGGACAGCTGCAGGTCCAGCGATCTTGACTTCTCATCACGGTGATCCTAGACAACAGGCTGATCGGTGAGGACCGCTGCAGGTCCAGCGATCTTGACTTCTCATCACGGTGATCCTAGACAACAGCTGATCGGTGAGGACCGCTGCAGGTCCAGCGACCTTGACTTCTCATCACGGTGATCCTAGACAACAGCTGATCGGTGAGGACAGCTGCAGGTCCAGCGATCTTGACTTCTCATCACGGTGATCCTAGACAACAGGCTGATCGGTGAGGACAGCTGCAGGTCCAGCGATCTTGACTTCTCATCACGGTGATCCTAGACAACAGGCTGATCGGTGAGGACCGCTGCAGGTCCAGCGATCTTGACTTCTCATCACGGTGATCCTAGACAACAGCTGATCGGTGAGGACCGCTGCAGGTCCAGCGATCTTGACTTCTCATCACGGTGATCCTAGAAAACAGCTGATCGGTGAGGACCGCTGCAGGTCCAGCGACCTTGACTTCTCATCACGGTGATCCTAGACAACAGCTGATCGGTGAGGACCGCTGCAGGTCCAGCGACCTTGACTTCTCATCACGGTGATCCTAGACAACAGGCTGATCGGTGAGGACCGCTGCAGGTCCAGCGACCTTGACTTCTCATCACGGTGATCCTAGACAACAGGCTGATCGGTGAGGACAGCTGCAGGTCCAGCGACCTTGACTTCTCATCACGGTGATCCTAGACAACAGGCTGATCGGTGAGGACCGCTGCAGGTCCAGCGATCTTGACTTCTCATCACGGTGATCCTAGACAACAGGCTGATCGGTGAGGACAGCTGCAGGTCCAGCGACCTTGACTTCTCATCACGGTGATCCTAGACAACAGGCTGATCGGTGAGGACAGCTGCAGGTCCAGCGATCTTGACTTCTCATCACGGTGATCCTAGACAACAGCTGATCGGTGAGGACAGCTGCAGGTCCAGCGATCTTGACTTCTCATCACGGTGATCCTAGACAACAGCTGATCGGTGAGGACAGCTGCAGGTCCAGCGATCTTGACTTCTCATCACGGTGATCCTAGACAACAGGCTGATCGGTGAGGACAGCTGCAGGTCCAGCGATCTTGACTTCTCATCACGGTGATCCTAGACAACAGGCTGATCGGTGAGGACCGCTGCAGGTCCAGCGATCTTGACTTCTCATCACGGTGATCCTAGAAAACAGCTGATCGGTGAGGACCGCTGCAGGTCCAGCGACCTTGACTTCTCATCACGGTGATCCTAGACAACAGGCTGATCGGTGAAGACCGCTGCAGGTCCAGCGACCTTGACTTCTCATCACGGTGATCCTAGACAACAGGCTGATCGGTGAGGACAGCTGCAGGTCCAGCGACCTTGACTTCTCATCACGGTGATCATAGACAACAGGCTGATCGGTGAGGACCGCTGCAGGTCCAGCGATCTTGACTTCTCATCACGGTGATCCTAGACAACAGGCTGATCGGTGAGGACAGCTGCAGGTCCAGCGACCTTGACTTCTCATCACGGTGATCCTAGACAACAGGCTGATCGGTGAGGACAGCTGCAGGTCCAGCGATCTTGACTTCTCATCACGGTGATCCTAGACAACAGATGATCGGTGAGGACCGCTGCAGGTCCAGCGATCTTGACTTCTCATCACGGTGATCCTAGACAACAGCTGATCGGTGAGGACAGCTGCAGGTCCAGCGATCTTGACTTCTCATCACGGTGATCCTAGACAACAGCTGATCGGTGAGGACCGCTGCAGGTCCAGCGATCTTGACTTCTCATCACGGTGATCCTAGACAACAGCTGATCGGTGTGGACAGCTGCAGGTCCAGCGATCTTGACTTCTCATCACGGTGATCCTAGACAACAGCTGATCGGTGAGGACAGCTGCAGGTCCAGCGACCTTGACTTCTCATCACGGTGATCCTAGACAACAGGCTGATCGGTGAGGACCGCTGCAGGTCCAGCGATCTTGACTTCTCATCACGGTGATCCTAGACAACAGGCTGATCGGTGAGGACCGCTGCAGGTCCAACGATCTTGACTTCTCATCACGGTGATCCTAGACAACAGGCTGATCGGTGAGGACAGCTGCAGGTCCAGCGATCTTGACTTCTCATCACGGTGATCCTAGACAACAGGCTGATCGGTGAGGACCGCTGCAGGTCCAGCGATCTTGACTTCTCATCACGGTGATCCTAGACAACAGCTGATCGGTGAGGACCGCTGCAGGTCCAGCGACCTTGACTTCTCATCACGGTGATCCTAGACAACAGCTGATCGGTGAGGACAGCTGCAGGTCCAGCGATCTTGACTTCTCATCACGGTGATCCTAGACAACAGCTGATCGGTGAGGACCGCTGCAGGTCCATCGATCTTGACTTCTCATCACGGTGATCCTAGACAACAGCTGATCGGTGAGGACAGCTGCAGGTCCAGCGATCTTGACTTCTCATCACGGTGATCCTAGACAACAGCTGATCGGTGAGGACAGCTGCAGGTCCAGCGATCTTGACTTCTCATCACGGTGATCCTAGACAACAGCTGATCGGTGAGGACAGCTGCAGGTCCAGCGATCTTGACTTCTCATCACGGTGATCCTAGACAACAGCTGATCGGTGAGGACAGCTGCAGGTCCAGCGATCTTGACTTCTCATCACGGTGATCCTAGACAACAGGCTGATCGGTGAGGACAGCTGCAGGTCCAGCGATCTTGACTTCTCATCACGGTGATCCTAGACAACAGCTGATCGGTGAGGACCGCTGCAGGTCCAGCGATCTTGACTTCTCATCACGGTGATCCTAGACAACAGCTGATCGGTGAGGACCGCTGCAGGTCCAGCGATCTTGACTTCTCATCACGGTGATCCTAGACAACAGCTGATCGGTGAGGACCGCTGCAGGTCCAGCGATCTTGACTTCTCATCACGGTGATCCTAGACAACAGCTGATCGGTGAGGACCGCTGCAGGTCCAGCGATCTTGACTTCTCATCACGGTGATCCTAGACAACAGGCTGATAGGTGAGGACAGCTGCAGGTCCAGCGATCTTGACTTCTCATCACGGTGATCCTAGACAACAGGCTGATCGGTGAAGACAGCTACAGGTCCAGCGATCTTGACTTCTCATCACGGTGATCCTAGACAACAGGCTGATCGGTGAGGACAGCTGCAGGTCCAGCGATCTTGACTTCTCATCACGGTGATCCTAGACAACAGCTGATCGGTGAGGACAGCTGCAGGTCCAGCGATCTTGACTTCTCATCACGGTGATCCTAGACAACAGGCTGATCGGTGAGGACAGCTGCAGGTCCAGCGATCTTGACTTCACATCACGGTGATCCTAGACAACAGCTGATCGGTGAGGACAGCTGCAGGTCCAGCGATCTTGACTTCTCATCACGGTGATCCTAGACAACAGGCTGATCGGTGAGGACAGCTGCAGGTCCAGCGATCTTGACTTCTCATCACGGTGATCCTAGACAACAGGCTGATCGGTGAGGACCGCTGCAGGTCCAGCGACCTTGACTTCTCATCACGGTGATCCTAGACAACAGGCTGATCGGTGAGGACAGCTGCAGGTCCAGCGACCTTGACTTCTCATCACGGTGATCATAGACAACAGGCTGATCGGTGAGGACCGCTGCAGGTCCAGCGATCTTGACTTCTCATCACGGTGATCCTAGACAACAGGCTGATCGGTGAGGACAGCTGCAGGTCCAGCGACCTTGACTTCTCATCACGGTGATCCTAGACAACAGGCTGATCGGTGAGGACAGCTGCAGGTCCAGCGATCTTGACTTCTCATCACGGTGATCCTAGACAACAGATGATCGGTGAGGACCGCTGCAGGTCCAGCGATCTTGACTTCTCATCACGGTGATCCTAGACAACAGCTGATCGGTGAGGACAGCTGCAGGTCCAGCGATCTTGACTTCTCATCACGGTGATCCTAGACAACAGCTGATCGGTGAGGACCGCTGCAGGTCCAGCGATCTTGACTTCTCATCACGGTGATCCTAGACAACAGCTGATCGGTGTGGACAGCTGCAGGTCCAGCGATCTTGACTTCTCATCACGGTGATCCTAGACAACAGCTGATCGGTGAGGACAGCTGCAGGTCCAGCGACCTTGACTTCTCATCACGGTGATCCTAGACAACAGGCTGATCGGTGAGGACCGCTGCAGGTCCAGCGATCTTGACTTCTCATCACGGTGATCCTAGACAACAGGCTGATCGGTGAGGACCGCTGCAGGTCCAACGATCTTGACTTCTCATCACGGTGATCCTAGACAACAGGCTGATCGGTGAGGACAGCTGCAGGTCCAGCGATCTTGACTTCTCATCACGGTGATCCTAGACAACAGGCTGATCGGTGAGGACCGCTGCAGGTCCAGCGATCTTGACTTCTCATCACGGTGATCCTAGACAACAGCTGATCGGTGAGGACCGCTGCAGGTCCAGCGACCTTGACTTCTCATCACGGTGATCCTAGACAACAGCTGATCGGTGAGGACAGCTGCAGGTCCAGCGATCTTGACTTCTCATCACGGTGATCCTAGACAACAGCTGATCGGTGAGGACCGCTGCAGGTCCATCGATCTTGACTTCTCATCACGGTGATCCTAGACAACAGCTGATCGGTGAGGACAGCTGCAGGTCCAGCGATCTTGACTTCTCATCACGGTGATCCTAGACAACAGCTGATCGGTGAGGACAGCTGCAGGTCCAGCGATCTTGACTTCTCATCACGGTGATCCTAGACAACAGCTGATCGGTGAGGACAGCTGCAGGTCCAGCGATCTTGACTTCTCATCACGGTGATCCTAGACAACAGCTGATCGGTGAGGACAGCTGCAGGTCCAGCGATCTTGACTTCTCATCACGGTGATCCTAGACAACAGGCTGATCGGTGAGGACAGCTGCAGGTCCAGCGATCTTGACTTCTCATCACGGTGATCCTAGACAACAGCTGATCGGTGAGGACCGCTGCAGGTCCAGCGATCTTGACTTCTCATCACGGTGATCCTAGACAACAGCTGATCGGTGAGGACCGCTGCAGGTCCAGCGATCTTGACTTCTCATCACGGTGATCCTAGACAACAGCTGATCGGTGAGGACCGCTGCAGGTCCAGCGATCTTGACTTCTCATCACGGTGATCCTAGACAACAGCTGATCGGTGAGGACCGCTGCAGGTCCAGCGATCTTGACTTCTCATCACGGTGATCCTAGACAACAGGCTGATCGGTGAGGACAGCTGCAGGTCCAGCGATCTTGACTTCTCATCACGGTGATCCTAGACAACAGGCTGATCGGTGAAGACAGCTGCAGGTCCAGCGATCTTGACTTCTCATCACGGTGATCCTAGACAACAGGCTGATCGGTGAGGACAGCTGCAGGTCCAGCGATCTTGACTTCTCATCACGGTGATCCTAGACAACAGCTGATCGGTGAGGACCGCTGCAGGTCCAGCGATCTTGACTTCTCATCACGGTGATCCTAGACAACAGCTGATCGGTGAGGACCGCTGCAGGTCCAGCGATCTTGACTTCTCATCACGGTGATCCTAGACAACAGCTGATCGGTGAGGACCGCTGCAGGTCCAGCGATCTTGACTTCTCATCACGGTGATCCTAGACAACAGGCTGATCGGTGAGGACAGCTGCAGGTCCAGCGATCTTGACTTCTCATCACGGTGATCCTAGACAACAGGCTGATCGGTGAGGACCGCTGCAGGTCCAGCGATCTTGACTTCTCATCACGGTGATCCTAGACAACAGCTGATCGGTGAGGACCGCTGCAGGTCCAGCGATCATGACTTCTCATCACGGTGATCCTAGAAAACAGCTGATCGGTGAGGACCGCTGCAGGTCCAGCGACCTTGACTTCTCATCACGGTGATCATAGACAACAGCTGATCGGTGAGGACCGCTGCAGGTCCAGCGACCTTGACTTCTCATCACGGTGATCCTAGACAACAGGCTGATCGGTGAGGACCGCTGCAGGTCCAGCGACCTTGACTTCTCATCACGGTGATCCTAGACAACAGGCTGATCGGTGAGGACAGCTGCAGGTCCAGCGACCTTGACTTCTCATCACGGTGATCCTAGACAACAGGCTGATCGGTGAGGACCGCTGCAGGTCCAGCGATCTTGACTTCTCATCACGGTGATCCTAGACAACAGGCTGATCGGTGAGGACAGCTGCAGGTCCAGCGACCTTGACTTCTCATCACGGTGATCCTAGACAACAGGCTGATCGGTGAGGACAGCTGCAGGTCCAGCGATCTTGACTTCTCATCACGGTGATCCTAGACAACAGCTGATCGGTGAGGACAGCTGCAGGTCCAGCGATCTTGACTTCTCATCACGGTGATCCTAGACAACAGCTGATCGGTGAGGACAGCTGCAGGTCCAGCGATCTTGACTTCTCATCACGGTGATCCTAGACAACAGGCTGATCGGTGAGGACAGCTGCAGGTCCAGCGATCTTGACTTCTCATCACGGTGATCCTAGACAACAGGCTGATCGGTGAGGACCGCTGCAGGTCCAGCGATCTTGACTTCTCATCACGGTGATCCTAGACAACAGCTGATCGGTGAGGACCGCTGCAGGTCCAGCGATCTTGACTTCTCATCACGGTGATCCTAGACAACAGCTGATCGGTGAGGACCGCTGCAGGTCCAGCGATCTTGACTTCTCATCACGGTGATCCTAGAAAACAGCTGATCGGTGAGGACCGCTGCAGGTCCAGCGACCTTGACTTCTCATCACGGTGATCCTAGACAACAGCTGATCGGTGAGGACCGCTGCAGGTCCAGCGACCTTGACTTCTCATCACGGTGATCCTAGACAACAGGCTGATCGGTGAGGACCGCTGCAGGTCCAGCGACCTTGACTTCTCATCACGGTGATCCTAGACAACAGGCTGATCGGTGAGGACAGCTGCAGGTCCAGCGACCTTGACTTCTCATCACGGTGATCCTAGACAACAGGCTGATCGGTGAGGACCGCTGCAGGTCCAGCGATCTTGACTTCTCATCACGGTGATCCTAGACAACAGGCTGATCGGTGAGGACAGCTGCAGGTCCAGCGACCTTGACTTCTCATCACGGTGATCCTAGACAACAGGCTGATCGGTGAGGACAGCTGCAGGTCCAGCGATCTTGACTTCTCATCACGGTGATCCTAGACAACAGATGATCGGTGAGGACCGCTGCAGGTCCAGCGATCTTGACTTCTCATCACGGTGATCCTAGACAACAGCTGATCGGTGAGGACAGCTGCAGGTCCAGCGATCTTGACTTCTCATCACCGTGATCCTAGACAACAGCTGATCGGTGAGGACCGCTGCAGGTCCAGCGATCTTGACTTCTCATCACGGTGATCCTAGACAACAGCTGATCGGTGAGGACAGCTGCAGGTCCAGCGATCTTGACTTCTCATCACGGTGATCCTAGACAACAGCTGATCGGTGAGGACAGCTGCAGGTCCAGCGATCTTGACTTCTCATCACAGTGATCCTAGACAACAGGCTGATCGGTGAGGACCGCTGCAGGTCCAGCGATCTTGACTTCTCATCACGGTGATCCTAGACAACAGGCTGATCGGTGAGGACCGCTGCAGGTCCAACGATCTTGACTTCTCATCACGGTGATCCTAGACAACAGGCTGATCGGTGAGGACAGCTGCAGGTCCAGCGATCTTGACTTCTCATCACGGTGATCCTAGACAACAGGCTGATCGGTGAGGACCGCTGCAGGTCCAGCGATCTTGACTTCTCATCACGGTGATCCTAGACAACAGCTGATCGGTGAGGACCGCTGCAGGTCCAGCGATCTTGACTTCTCATCACGGTGATCCTAGACAACAGCTGATCGGTGAGGACAGCTGCAGGTCCAGCGATCTTGACTTCTCATCACGGTGATCCTAGACAACAGGCTGATCGGTGAGGACAGCTGCAGGTCCAGCGATCTTGACTTCTCATCACGGTGATCCTAGACAACAGGCTGATCGGTGAGGACCGCTGCAGGTCCAGCGATCTTGACTTCTCATCACGGTGATCCTAGACAACAGCTGATCGGTGAGGACCGCTGCAGGTCCAGCGATCTTGACTTCTCATCACGGTGATCCTAGAAAACAGCTGATCGGTGAGGACCGCTGCAGGTCCAGCGACCTTGACTTCTCATCACGGTGATCCTAGACAACAGCTGATCGGTGAGGACCGCTGCAGGTCCAGCGACCTTGACTTCTCATCACGGTGATCCTAGACAACAGGCTGATCGGTGAGGACCGCTGCAGGTCCAGCGACCTTGACTTCTCATCACGGTGATCCTAGACAACAGGCTGATCGGTGAGGACAGCTGCAGGTCCAGCGACCTTGACTTCTCATCACGGTGATCCTAGACAACAGGCTGATCGGTGAGGACCGCTGCAGGTCCAGCGATCTTGACTTCTCATCACGGTGATCCTAGACAACAGGCTGATCGGTGAGGACAGCTGCAGGTCCAGCGACCTTGACTTCTCATCACGGTGATCCTAGACAACAGGCTGATCGGTGAGGACAGCTGCAGGTCCAGCGATCTTGACTTCTCATCACGGTGATCCTAGACAACAGCTGATCGGTGAGGACAGCTGCAGGTCCAGCGATCTTGACTTCTCATCACGGTGATCCTAGACAACAGCTGATCGGTGAGGACAGCTGCAGGTCCAGCGATCTTGACTTCTCATCACGGTGATCCTAGACAACAGGCTGATCGGTGAGGACAGCTGCAGGTCCAGCGATCTTGACTTCTCATCACGGTGATCCTAGACAACAGGCTGATCGGTGAGGACCGCTGCAGGTCCAGCGATCTTGACTTCTCATCACGGTGATCCTAGAAAACAGCTGATCGGTGAGGACCGCTGCAGGTCCAGCGACCTTGACTTCTCATCACGGTGATCCTAGACAACAGGCTGATCGGTGAAGACCGCTGCAGGTCCAGCGACCTTGACTTCTCATCACGGTGATCCTAGACAACAGGCTGATCGGTGAGGACAGCTGCAGGTCCAGCGACCTTGACTTCTCATCACGGTGATCATAGACAACAGGCTGATCGGTGAGGACCGCTGCAGGTCCAGCGATCTTGACTTCTCATCACGGTGATCCTAGACAACAGGCTGATCGGTGAGGACAGCTGCAGGTCCAGCGACCTTGACTTCTCATCACGGTGATCCTAGACAACAGGCTGATCGGTGAGGACAGCTGCAGGTCCAGCGATCTTGACTTCTCATCACGGTGATCCTAGACAACAGATGATCGGTGAGGACCGCTGCAGGTCCAGCGATCTTGACTTCTCATCACGGTGATCCTAGACAACAGCTGATCGGTGAGGACAGCTGCAGGTCCAGCGATCTTGACTTCTCATCACGGTGATCCTAGACAACAGCTGATCGGTGAGGACCGCTGCAGGTCCAGCGATCTTGACTTCTCATCACGGTGATCCTAGACAACAGCTGATCGGTGTGGACAGCTGCAGGTCCAGCGATCTTGACTTCTCATCACGGTGATCCTAGACAACAGCTGATCGGTGAGGACAGCTGCAGGTCCAGCGACCTTGACTTCTCATCACGGTGATCCTAGACAACAGGCTGATCGGTGAGGACCGCTGCAGGTCCAGCGATCTTGACTTCTCATCACGGTGATCCTAGACAACAGGCTGATCGGTGAGGACCGCTGCAGGTCCAACGATCTTGACTTCTCATCACGGTGATCCTAGACAACAGGCTGATCGGTGAGGACAGCTGCAGGTCCAGCGATCTTGACTTCTCATCACGGTGATCCTAGACAACAGGCTGATCGGTGAGGACCGCTGCAGGTCCAGCGATCTTGACTTCTCATCACGGTGATCCTAGACAACAGCTGATCGGTGAGGACCGCTGCAGGTCCAGCGACCTTGACTTCTCATCACGGTGATCCTAGACAACAGCTGATCGGTGAGGACAGCTGCAGGTCCAGCGATCTTGACTTCTCATCACGGTGATCCTAGACAACAGCTGATCGGTGAGGACCGCTGCAGGTCCATCGATCTTGACTTCTCATCACGGTGATCCTAGACAACAGCTGATCGGTGAGGACAGCTGCAGGTCCAGCGATCTTGACTTCTCATCACGGTGATCCTAGACAACAGCTGATCGGTGAGGACAGCTGCAGGTCCAGCGATCTTGACTTCTCATCACGGTGATCCTAGACAACAGCTGATCGGTGAGGACAGCTGCAGGTCCAGCGATCTTGACTTCTCATCACGGTGATCCTAGACAACAGCTGATCGGTGAGGACAGCTGCAGGTCCAGCGATCTTGACTTCTCATCACGGTGATCCTAGACAACAGGCTGATCGGTGAGGACAGCTGCAGGTCCAGCGATCTTGACTTCTCATCACGGTGATCCTAGACAACAGCTGATCGGTGAGGACCGCTGCAGGTCCAGCGATCTTGACTTCTCATCACGGTGATCCTAGACAACAGCTGATCGGTGAGGACCGCTGCAGGTCCAGCGATCTTGACTTCTCATCACGGTGATCCTAGACAACAGCTGATCGGTGAGGACCGCTGCAGGTCCAGCGATCTTGACTTCTCATCACGGTGATCCTAGACAACAGCTGATCGGTGAGGACCGCTGCAGGTCCAGCGATCTTGACTTCTCATCACGGTGATCCTAGACAACAGGCTGATCGGTGAGGACAGCTGCAGGTCCAGCGATCTTGACTTCTCATCACGGTGATCCTAGACAACAGGCTGATCGGTGAAGACAGCTGCAGGTCCAGCGATCTTGACTTCTCATCACGGTGATCCTAGACAACAGGCTGATCGGTGAGGACAGCTGCAGGTCCAGCGATCTTGACTTCTCATCACGGTGATCCTAGACAACAGCTGATCGGTGAGGACAGCTGCAGGTCCAGCGATCTTGACTTCTCATCACGGTGATCCTAGACAACAGGCTGATCGGTGAGGACAGCTGCAGGTCCAGCGATCTTGACTTCACATCACGGTGATCCTAGACAACAGCTGATCGGTGAGGACAGCTGCAGGTCCAGCGATCTTGACTTCTCATCACGGTGATCCTAGACAACAGCTGATCGGTGAGGACCGCTGCAGGTCCAGCGATCTTGACTTCTCATCACGGTGATCCTAGACAACAGCTGATCGGTGAGGACAGCTGCAGGTCCAGCGATCTTGACTTCTCATCACGGTGATCCTAGACAACAGCTGATCGGTGAGGACAGCTGCAGGTCCAGCGACCTTGACTTCTCATCACGGTGATCCTAGACAACAGCTGATCGGTGAGGACCGCTGCAGGTCCAGCGATCTTGACTTCTCATCACGGTGATCCTAGACAACAGCTGATCGGTGAGGACAGCTGCAGGTCCAGCGACCTTGACTTCTCATCACGGTGATCCTAGACAACAGGCTGATCGGTGAGGACAGCTGCAGGTCCAGCGATCTTGACTTCTCATCACGGTGATCCTAGACAACAGCTGATCGGTGAGGACAGCTGCAGGTCCAGCGACCTTGACTTCTCATCACGGTGATCCTAGACAACAGCTGATCGGTGAGGACCGCTGCAGGTCCAGCGACCTTGACTTCTCATCACGGTGATCCTAGACAACAGCTGATCGGTGAGGACCGCTGCAGGTCCAGCGACCTTGACTTCTCATCACGGTGATCCTAGACAACAGCTGATCGGTGAGGACAGCTGCAGGTCCAGCGACCTTGACTTCTCATCACGGTGATCCTAGACAACAGGCTGATCGGTGAGGACAGCTGCAGGTCCAGCGACCTTGACTTCTCATCACGGTGATCCTAGACAACAGCTGATCGGTGAGGACCGCTGCAGGTCCAGCGATCTTGACTTCTCATCACGGTGATCCTGGACAACAGCTGATCGGTGAGGACCGCTGCAGGTCCAGCGACCTTGACTTCTCATCACGGTGATCCTAGACAACAGCTGATCGGTGAGGACCGCTGCAGGTCCAGCGACCTTGACTTCTCATCACGGTGATCCTAGACAACAGCTGATCGGTGAGGACAGCTGCAGGTCCAGCGATCTTGACTTCTCATCACGGTGATCCTAGACAACAGGCTGATCGGTGAGGACAGCTGCAGGTCCAGCGACCTTGACTTCTCATCACGGTGATCCTAGACAACAGCTGATCGGTGAGGACCGCTGCAGGTCCAGCGACCTTGACTTCTCATCACGGTGATCCTAGACAACAGCTGATCGGTGAGGACCGCTGCAGGTCCAGCGACCTTGACTTCTCATCACGGTGATCCTAGACAACAGCTGATCGGTGAGGACAGCTGCAGGTCCAGCGACCTTGACTTCTCATCACGGTGATCCTAGACAACAGCTGATTGGTGAGGACAGCTGCAGGTCCAACGATCTTGACTTCTCATCACGGTGATCCTAGACAACAGCTGATCGGTGAGGACAGCTGCAGGTCCAGCGACCTTGACTTCTCATCACGGTGATCCTAGACAACAGGCTGATCGGTGAGGACAGCTGCAGGTCCAGCGACCTTGACTTCTCATCACGGTGATCCTAGACAACAGCTGATCGGTGAGGACCGCTGCAGGCAGGTCCAGCGACCTTGACTTCTCATCACGGTGATCCTAGACAACAGCTGATCGGTGAGGACCGCTGCAGGTCCAGCGACCTTGACTTCTCATCACGGTGATCCTAGACAACAGCTGATCGGTGAGGACCGCTGCAGGTCCAGCGACCTTGACTTCTCATCACGGTGATCCTAGACAACAGCTGATCGGTGAGGACAGCTGCAGGTCCAGCGACCTTGACTTCTCATCACGGTGATCCTAGACAACAGGCTGATCGGTGAGGACAGCTGCAGGTCCAGCGATCTTGACTTCTCATCACGGTGATCCTAGACAACAGGCTGATCGGTGAGGACAGCTGCAGGTCCAGCGATCTTGACTTCTCATCACGGTGATCCTAGACAACAGCTGATCGGTGAGGACAGCTGCAGGTCCAGCGATCTTGACTTCTCATCACGGTGATCCTAGACAACAGCTGATCGGTGAGGACAGCTGCAGGTCCAGCGATCTTGACTTCTCATCACGGTGATCCTAGACAACAGCTGATCGGTGAGGACCGCTGCAGTGGCTGCACAAAGAGCTATTAGAAGTGGCATGCACAATAAGTTGGTGATTCTGACAGATGCACTGTCAGTATTACCAGCTCTAAAAAGCCCCAAGAACAATGAACTAGATGACTTGAGAACAACCCTGGACCAACTATGCAATAACTTCCAGAGAGTAGTCATTCAGTGGATACCATCACACTGTAATATACACGGGAACGAATGCGAAGACAAATTAGCTAAAGAGGGAGGGAGATTACCACAAGAGAACCATCCGCTCACTTATGATGAAGCCAAATCCATCCTCAAAGGTCAGTTCCATTAAAAATGGAAACGAGAACACCCAAAGCATAACGAGAGTGACGGATACCACCAACTATCAAGGAGGGATCAAGTCATCATACTTCGCCTACGCACTGCCCACAATAGAATGAGAAATCACATGTTCACCAAATTCAGAATAGGTACAACCAGCCTATGCCACTGTACACTGGACAATATGATTACAAAACATGTTCTACAGGATTGCCCCCAGTACACAGACCTGAGAAGAGCGGTGTGGTCCACGCCCACCTTTCTGGAAGAAAAACTATATGGGGCAATCGATTCGCTTAAACAGACAGCTAACGTCATGAGAGAGTCTGGAATCCTACTCTGATTGAGTCTTGATCGCAGAGAGAGAGAGAGAGAGAGAGAGAGTATAAAGAAAGTGGCTCCTAAAGGAAGTCTCTCTGGCTTCATTAGTTGTTCTCTTTTTTTCCTACAGAAGGTTTCTCCTCACATTTTGTAACAACAGAGATTTATATTATACACATATAGATAAGATTGTAAATACAGCTCATACATACACACACTCAAACCACACACATGCACATATATTATACACATATAGATAAGATTGTAAATACAGCTCATACATACACACACTCAAACCACACACATGCACATATATTATGCACATATGTAAACGGCAGTGAGTACATCCTCATATATTATTTTTTTACGATCCTTTATACGGTTTGGTATCAGACATCCCATTGTAGAGATCGACATTAATTATGCATTAGAAATATCCAAATAAACAAGTTCCTAGGATGCGAAACAAAAAGATGAATGTAAAACCAATGCCAATTCCAATCGGAGTAAGAAACAACGATTAGTAATTGTCAGATTAATTGTTCCATGATTTATTTTTGGAAAAAATAAGTGAGGCATAGAAAGTGGAAGAACTTTGGGTTTTCAAGGAAAAATCTGATCATCCTGGAAATTGAACAGCTCTTTTCAGAAGATTCGAGGCACGGGAATTACAAACACGTGAATGTGCTTGAATGATCTCTCAAAGAGCTGCTTGATTAGGGTGAGATGACACTACTTAAATACAAACAGAAGCAAGGTGGCAACACGTGGATATAAACACAGGCAAGCTGACAACACTTGGATATAAACAGAAGAAGACAAGATGGCAAGACTTATATATATATATATAACGAACAATGCATATACATCATAAGATCTTTAGTAGAAAGAGCCATATAGATTAACACATATCTATACTTATTACTTATGTTTCATATATTAATTCAAACCATTTGACAAAGTAAAGCACCAAGAAATAATTACAATTTTAGAAGGCATAGATAGCAAAGTTCTAAAACTAATGAAGAATATGTACTGACAATAAAAAAAGCGGCCGTAAGAGCTGAAAATCAATTGGAAATGTTTCAACAAATAAAACAGGGTGTTAGGCAAAGTTGTGTGCTATCACAAGATGTATTTACTATGTACAGTGAGATTATTTTAAGATCCATAAGGAACATGCCTGAAATAACAGTTGTAGATCATAATATAAATAATCTAAGCTATGCTAATGATACAGTCTTAATGGCTAAGAGTGAAAACGTGTTATAAAAAATGTTACATATTATAGTGAAGGAAAGCAAAAATAAAGGACTCAGCCTCAATAGCTAAAAAAAAAGAAGTAATGGTAGTAAAAAAGATAAAGACATCATGGTTATGCATAATAAAGACAAGTGGAACATTATTAAAACAGGTAAATGAATTTAAATATCTGGGAACAATGTTAACCTCAGATGGTAGATGTACAAAAGAGGTGAGATGCAGAATGTCTCAGGCAGAAGCAGCTTCCTACAAAAATGAGGAAGATACTGTGCGATCCATTTTTGACAATAGAAACAAGAAAAAAAGTTCTTAAATGTTATGTAGAGCTAGTCTTAACATATGGATGTGAATCATGGACAATAGGACAACAGACAAGAAAATCACTGGAAATTAAATGTAGAATGAGGTTTTACAGAAGAATGTTGAGAATACCATGGACAGCAAAGAAGAGTAATGAAAACGTTCTGAAAGAGGCCAAAGCAAAAAGAGAGAGCTAATTTCCAATATTAGGAAGAAACAATCATCATTTTTTGGCCATGTAATGAGAAGAGAACAGCTGGAATATATTGTTACAACTGGGAAAATTGAGGGACGAAGAGATAGAGGGAAGCAAATACAAAAGATACCAGACAGCTTAAGAGAATGGCTTGGCAGAAGGCCAACAACGGAAATGATAAACAACTGTCGAGATCGAAGGTTGTGCAGAGACATAATCACTGACGTCAGCAGGTATGGCATTTAATCACACACACTAACATCACACACATTAATACAAAATTAATTCACACGACTAGGTAAGATTAGAAAAATAATATTTTATTTTCAACAGCACATATTTATCGTTTGGGTAGTTTCCTGCAGTTTTGTAAACTACGAACAGTATAAGACTGTAATGAAGAAATAATGCCGGAAACGTCATCAATATAAAAATACATAATAACTACAATGAAAATAAGTCATGAATACTTACACAAAAACAACAAAAATAGGATTCTGGAATGTACGAACAATGGCCGCGCCGACGAAACAAGCACAAGTCGCGAGCGAGATGGATAGATACGATCTAGATATTTTAGGATTAAGCTAAATGCGCTGGCTTGGAACAGGTAGGAGATCTACTGACAATAAAATAGTAGTTTTTTCTGGAAGGGTAGATGGAAAACACCGAGAAGGAGTAGGCATAATGATGACAGACATAGCTGCAAGAAGTTTATTAGAATGGGAACCGGTAAATAGCCGTCTGATACGAACACGCTACAAAACAAAATATGGAAGACTTTCAATTGTTCAATTTTATGCGCCTACAAACGAAGCTGATGATGAAGTTAAGGACAATTTTTATAACCAACTACAACAACTTATAAACAAAATACCCAAACACAATCTTTTAATTGTCATGGGGGATTTCAACGCCAAAGTGGGAAAAGACAACGCAGGAGTGGAACATGTAATGGGGAGAGAAAGCTGTGATACTACAAGTCAGAATGGAGAAAGATTAATAGAATTATGTTTAATAGAAAATTTAGTTATAGGTGGGACATTATTTCCACACAAAAATATTCACAAAACAACATGGATATCACCTGATGATAGAACTTCAAATCAAATTGACCACCTATGTATTAAACAACAATTCAGATCATCATTAATAGATGTAAGAGCATACAGAGGTGCTGATGTTAATAGTGACCACAACCTGTGCATTGGGTAAATAAGATTAAAATTTAAAAGCTAACAGAAGAGGTCAACTACACATAAAATTGATAGTCATAAACTGAAAGGTGAAACCATAAAGGAAAAGTTTAACATAGAACTAAGTAATTGTTATACAGCACTCGGTGAAATAGATTTAGATATCAATGAAATGTGGGACTCACAGAGCAAAAAACTAATGACAGCAGCAGAAGCAAGTGCCGGACTGAAGAAAATGGAAAAACGAGCTTGGATTTCAGACACCACATGGAAATACATCAAAGAAAGAAGAGAAGCGAAGAGAGCCATGACTAATGTAAAGACAGATCTTGGAAAGATCCTGGCAAAAGCAACATACAAAGAATTAGACAACAAAGTGAAAAGTTCAGCAAGAAGAGATACTCCCTCTCTCTCTCTCTGCGATCAGGACTCAATCAGAGTAGGACGTCCAGACTCTCATACGAAGACAGCTGTTTAAGCCTGTTAGATCCACTCCGATTGAGTACCCGTTAAAACGTTGCACTGTGTTCTGCGCCAGTGGCCCAGTGCATCCGATTTCAGCCAGCATTTTTTCAGGTTTGCTTTCCTTAGCCTTTGATTGTCCCCAATCTTCCTGCAAGGCAGCAGTTGATCTTTTCTGTCGGGGGATTCTGCCCTTAGATGGTCGGCCTTCCCAGGTTTACGAGCACCATCTGCCCGAGTCACTAGAGGTGACTAACACAGCCATGCGACTTGTAATATGAGGAAACTGCAACAAGGAACACCTTTCATGCATAGCCTTCATTTGTTCCCACCGCCTATCCCCATATACCGGTAAGTCACGTCCTCTTGAAAATGATTTTCATCGTCGTAGCACTTGATGATGTTAGGCCATCGTTGATGACTCCAATTCCGAACATATAGACACACAGTCAGTTGTTAAATTAACCCCGTCGCACATCAAACAGCAGACCGTAAGATTTGCGCACGGCCGGTTTAGGGAACCAATACGATGACGTAGCACACAATGTCGCCAAACTCATAATCTCGATACCTTTAGACTTATATCTGATCTGATTACTCAAGTGTAAGCAGCCTACGACGAACAAAACACGAAGCAACTTCCCCAAAGAGACAAAACTGCGACTGACGAAGTAGTTTACATTAATGTGTACATGGAAATAACTTGCGTCAAAGAATCCCAATAACGGTCTTGAACAGCACTAATGTGACGTAAAGCGCAGATCAAGTCCAGACGGTGGTAGGTCTCGTTCACAACACTTGATTCGTCAAAAACGGACTGGTGTCGGCCTACGACCTCGCTTTAGCGACACAGATGTATCAAGCATATCATCATTTTGACTTTTACACAGAAAAGTGCAAAGAAGATCCGAAATTAATCAGACCCTGGGTGCATTTTCGGCAGCAATCGGGAGGACGTGGACTAGATCCGCCATCTTGGAAACGGAAGAGATACAAGAGCTTATATAGACAATTTGGTAGAGAAAGCAGAGACAGTTGCAATTACAGGAGATAGCAGAACTATTTATACTGTACAAAAGATGCTGACAAACACCTATACATCCAGTGGAACATCAATTCTAGACAAATCTGGATTAATGCTAACAACAAGCGCGGACATAAAAGCCCGTTGGGCGTAACACTTCAAAGAAATTCTTAACCGTCCACTACCCCAAAGTTTAATAGATTTTGAAGCTGAAACACCAGCAGCAGAATTAGATGTAAATTTAGATGACTTCACCTTGAGCGAAATAGAAACAACCTTAAAGCTTATGACCAACAACAAGGCTGCTGGAGAGGATAAGTTAACAGCTGAGATCCTCAAGGCAATTGATAGTCATAATCTAATACATCTCTAGAAAATGTTCAACATCATTTGGAAAACAGAGAAGACGCCTCATAAATGGAAAAAAATGAATCATTGTTAAGATTCCAAAAAGGGCAATCTTAGAGATTATAACAACTGGAGAGGCGTGACACTTTTCTCAGTTGCCTCAAAGTTATTCTGCAAAATCATCCTAAATAGAATAAAGGATTCAATAGATACAGTAATGCGTGAAGAACAGGCTGGGTTTAGAAAAGGGAGAAGCTGCCTTGACCACATTTTTACTCTACGACTTATATTGGAGGAACACATTGAAAAGCAAAAACCTTCTGTACTTAACTTCATCGACTTCAACAAAGCATTTGACAGTATTTATAGAGATTCTTTGTGGAAAATTCTGAAGCAATATGACTTACCATAAAAAATCATGAATATTATCAAAGACATGATGGTTACACATGTGCAGTTCGAACAGAGGAAGGACTGAGCGAATGTTTCCCAATAGAAACTGGGGTTAAACAAGGATGTATTTTATCGCCCTTGTTATTTGGAATTGTTATGGACTTCATAATGAAGAAATGCTGCACTGGTAATAAAGTCATCGAATGGATACAAGGAGACCTTTAGGAGGACCTCGACTTTGCTGATGACATAGTTGTCATCAGCAGCCAGATAAAGACGATGCAGCAAAACACAAATGAACTATCATCAATAGCCAGCAAAATTGGGCTTGAGATCAATCATGAAAAGACTAAAGTCATGAAAAGTTTAATTCCAACAGACGACAAAATATACATGGAAAACAAACCAGTAGAAGAGATCGATTACTTTACCTATCTTGGAAGTCACATTGATCGAGAAGGGGATACAAGCAAAGAAATTAGAATCAGAATAATTAAAGCAGCAATGTCTTTCAGAAGCCTTGAAAAGTTGTGGAAATCAAAACTCATCAACACAAACACAAAACTTAGACTATTCAAATCAAATGTACTATCAACCCGTACGTATGCGGGTAAAAGCTGGAAAACAACAAGGGATATAGAAACAAAGTTGAACGTATTCGAAAATAAATGTCTAAGGAAAATACTTGGTATAGAATGGAACGAATTCAAAACAAATGAGGAAATTAGAGAAATCGCCAATCAACCACTAATGTCTTCAGTAATAAAGAAAAGACGATGGTCATATGTTGGACATGTGATGAGAAGAGATAATAACCGAATAGCAAAGCAAGCCCTCATATGGGAAACAACAGGTAAGAGGAAAAGAGGAAGACCCAGAGAGACACTGAGAAGAACATTGATGAGAGAGGCAATAGCAGCAAGATTCGGCTCTCTCAGTGAGATAGAGATGCTTGCACAGAACAGAGACAAATGCGAGATTTGATAAAATATCTTTAAAAGAATTGAACACTGCTAGAACAAAAATTCAGATAAGAGAAGGAGTATCTTGGTCTACGCCCTATGGGCCGGCTACGGCTCGAAAGGTCAATAGATAGATTTACACAAAAATACATATGGACATTGTTATAACGGGAGGGAGTGAGGGTAAATGATATCAACTCAGATAAAGAGGAAAGATCTGAAACGGAACCACTAAACGGATGAGAAAGTCTCTTAAAATGGCGAAATATTCAACCGATAGATGGGTTGTAGGGTGAAGTGAGAAAATATTCAACAGATAGATGGGTTATAGAGTGAAGTGAGAAAATATTTAACAGATAGATGGGTTATAGAGTGAAGTGAGAAAATATTTAACAGAGAAATGGGTTGTAGAGTGAAGTGAGAAAATATTTAACAGAGAGATGGGTTGTAGAGTGAAGTGAGAAAATATTTAACAGAGAGATGAGTTGTAGAGTGAAGTGAGAAAATATTTAACAGAGAGATGGGTTGTAGAGTGAAGTGACGTCGATGCAATAAGGCTCGATACTCGATAATAATAGTGCAGGTGATGACGCAGCCAACAAATGCATGTTCGGCACTTCTTGCGATGGCATGGTGTCCTCAATGAAGCAAATGTGCAGTCCCACCAAGTCTGTGTGTTTAGAGGGAACAGGAAATTAGATGAGCCCTCAAGAGGTGCTCTCGCGAAAATAAATTAGACTTACCAGGATTCTGAGAGAGAGAGAGAGAGAGAGAGAGAGAGAGAGAGAGAGAGAGAGAGAGAAAGAGATGGGAGTATGGGGAATCAGATCGTGGATTCAGCTCATAGAGATCAGACGTTGAAAGATTTGAAAGATTTAAAAAATAGTTGTCAGACATCTCTCTTGTAATTTATCGCCAAATTCTCCCCAAAGAATCACAATTTATCTATGCTTGTTAAAATGTAGGCTCTATTACAAGTACGGTAGATAAAATATAACAATGTAGTTCAAGATATGACTTGTTTCATAATACATGGAAAACGTACGTGAGCAGTAAGTTTAGAGGAAAAAGGAACCATTGAGATTTACAAGTTTAGAAGTGACATGTTCTTGTGGTAGAAGCGACTCAAGAGACTAAGGCTGAAACAAGGCAGTAGCCAAGAACCATGCTGAGGCAAGCCACTAACGATAGTGTTTATAAAGCGAAAGTTAAGCTACCAGTAAAAGTTGTCGCTCCACTGAGGCAAGCCACTAACGATAGTAAATACAAAAATAAAAATTTTCAACTCAAATGTTAAGGCGGTCCTATTATATGGCTGTGAAACATGGAGAACAACAAAATTGACAATCACGAAGATACAGACTTTCATTAATGGATGTTTACGCAGGATAAACGGATGGAAATGGCAGGACAAAATCACTAACATAGAATTATGGAAATGTACCATTCAAACACCAGTAGATAAAGAGATACAGCGAAGACAATGGCGCTGGATAGGACACACTCTACGGAAGCCACCTGAGAGTATTACACAACAGGCCCTTTTTTGGAATCCCCAAGGAAAAGACAAAGAGGAAGACCAAGGAATTCTTGGAGAAGACAGATAGAAGCAGAGATGAAGATGATGGGGAAGACATGGAATGATCTTAAAAGAATTGCAAAAAACAGAACGACTTGGAAAGTGTTTGTTGAAGACCTATGCTCCACTGGGAGCTAAATAGGTAGAAGAAGAAAAGAAGAAAAATTTGGTTATTCTGTTGCACTTTTTAGCACAATATTTTCGACTGAGTCACGACCGTTTGTGGGATCCGTTTCTGAAATTGTGATAACTTCTTGGTAGGCAAGACTATTTCGTCTGTTTCCGTTGTCATGGTGAAAATGTGCAATAAGATCACAACACAATCTAATCTGACTCGTCCAGCGTCTTGACACCCCCACCCATCCGTCCATTTGGAGAAGGAAATCCGGGGTGTCCAAACTGCCGTGATTGAAGCTAACGCTAATCACTAACCAGTGGTAACACCCCCCCCCCCCCCCCAAGGGGGTGAAGCCACGGGAGATAATAAAAAAAAGTCACAGTTCTTTTTAATCGACAATCTGAAAGTTGGAGTGTTGATGTTACAGTCCAACATTGGCGGTGGGAGATTAACTTAAGGACTTCGTACACAGAGTACGAACAATGAGGAGTGGTTTCATGGCATGATGCGGGAAAAGATCAATGGTGGAATACTTACACATACCATGAGATCGAGGTTCTTAGAAGAACATTATAACCTGTCTCTAGGCGTGAACCATGAATGAAGGAAGAGGAGACCCAGAAAATGGATGGCCAGTAGATGGTTCTCCCTCATCTAAATCGAGCAATAGCCTGAAGAAGACAGCATTCCACGTGGCAAATCAGAAATGATGACCTCTGTGCATTCTGTAAAAATATACGCAGACCTAGTTGAGGAAGGTCATCAGTTTTTGACGAGTACTTGTGATGAGCTAATCTTGGAGCAGAACATTTGACCATTGTGTACCTTGTAAGTTGCTGACAGTTTATTTAATTGGAATGTATTTACAATGAAACGCATTTAAGTCTGACTGATTTGAACTTGACAGGTTACCCGCGACATCATGACAGCTCTGTTACATGATGTATCGATTTCAAGACGTCACAAAATTGCATGCACGAAATCAAGTTAACAAAACGCAATACTAATGGCTAATTGAAAAACTTTCTGCTTCAGGCTTCATCCAGTCATGTAACGTTGAAAACTTGCAAACTCTAAGCAGCATCAAATAATCACAGGCTTTGTTGAATAATTGACGACATTATGATGATTTTTACAGCAACCATTTCTATTTAATCAATACTTTCATGTCTTTACTTCCAACGTATTGTGCGCATTCTTCATGAATAATAAATTATCATCATCAAGTACCATGCCTGCTGGCGTAGGCGATCATGTGGCGATCCAAAACTTTCGATCACAACAGTTATTTATAATTTCTGTTGTTGAACTTCTGCCAAGCCCTTCTTTTATGCTGTCTCGTATTTTTTCTGTTTGCTTTTCTCTATCTCTTCGTCCGTCAACTTCCTTAGTTGTCACAATATATTCCAGCTGTTCCTAGAAAACACCATCTTTACTTCTTTCTATAATCATGGGTCGCCACAATTATACAATTCACGATAACAACGTTAATGGCGAGTCCAATGGAATATTCTCGTTCGGTAGGGGACATCATGTGCTACAGTGATGCCCGATCTTCATCAAGCTAATATATATATATATATATATTGGTTGAGAAAGAGAGAAAAATAATCTATATATATTAATCAGCTCACAAATTTTTATTTCGGCTCGTAAACCGTGAAAGGTAGCCCACCCAGTCTAAACAAATGCAGATTTTCATCAAAGACCTCGGAAAAGACAATAAATATAATTGACACTTCCATGACAAGAGACATTTCCTTCATTTCTTCATCACCGTAAGTAGAAAAACGTTTACCTCACAGACATCGACATAATTAGGCAGGAACCTACTAACATCGGTGTCCACGTTACGGATAATCAGTTACACTAAAGACTATACAAACACTGAGAAATAGGAGAGGGGGAGGGTGGCTAATTGCATGTATCAGAAGTATATCAACGAGAATGTGGAAAGCCACTCTTGTGTGACGTGGAAAGAATATCGACAACAAATAAACTAGCAGGCAATGTGCACACACAGAGGTTAATATTTATAGAAGAATTGATGCCACCTTCGGGGGGAGGGGGGAAATACATTTCACCCAGGGTTCCTAGCCACAGAGCCTGTCACTAGATTCGTGTTCTTTACTCACCACCTGTAACAGATATCCTAGCCCTGTGAAGTAATCTCTAGCCTCGTGGTCGGTTGATCTTTCTCAGCCCATGCGCTGTGATCAGGTTCACTGAGGATTTTCTCTTGTTCTTTCTCTCGCCGTGTTTTCTTACTTCTCACAAAGAGGCAGGCCTCTACTGTCAAACTGAAAACAATTGACCAACACATGACTCGAGGTTGTATAACAAATGGCGGAGATTTATTATTCCTTGCGTAGAATCGAGACTGTCTGCGTTTGCTCTTTATAAACTATTTCAAATTATTCGGAAAGTGTGGTTATGATACCGCCGGTCGTTAAACCCTCTCTCCTCTCAATAGTAATTAGTACTTTTTTTTCCTTTCTCAAATATAATTTCATCTACAGCTGCTGCTACTTTCAATGTCTTATAGTCGGTGTTTCACGTCTAAAGTATCTCAACTTACTGAGTCCTCAACTACAACTTGATAGTAGCTCTACGTTTCCTTCTCTCTATACTAGAGTATTTTACGCCTGCTCGTGTGGGGCTCGACACAGACTTCCAGTCTGGACTGAAATCTAAGAAGTCCATGAAGAGTGAGCAAATATATATTTGGGCGTCTCTCTTATATTATCGTAGCGAACGCCTGCAACTAATCACGTTCTTCCTGCGCCCTGTCATAGGTTTAAAAAAATGACGTCACCTCTGCTGGCGCCGTTGGCGCGCGATTTGGAGGGAACTCCCCGTACCTGCGTTTATGGCCTTTCCTGTTATTATCAAGGGCACTCAAGCCTATACTACTGTATTTTGTTCTGGTTCACAGACTCTATCACAATATGGCTCTATCAGCATGGCCATGACCTGCTCTGCATTACAGGTGCTCACACATAACACAATGTGTTGCTACGGGCAAATGCAGGAAATGAATAAAAAACAGAACGTTTTTGGCAGTCTATTATTATGACACAGCAGAAACAAAAAAGAAAATAGAGTCTACGGATACACTAAAGATATGGAGCAGGGAACATGTGAACACAAATACCTGTTAATTTGTAACTAACAGATGCAGAAAACCTTCTAGATAGACACACACAGACAGGAAAAGATCAAAGAGAGTTCTCAAATGGGGATTAGAAAAGTATTGTAAACCATGAAAAAAAATAAGATACCACATGAGTGTACTTGCCATTGACATTAGCCACCATTGTCATCTGAATGGTGCCAGCCAAAGTCTGGACAACACAAGTGTACCTCTCACCATTCAAAAGGTGCTTTACCTGTGGACAAGCCAGATACGTTTAAATGTCAGTACAGGAAATGAAATAACAATTAGGTGTGATAACGTTGCAATAACAGAATGTTCTTTATTAAATACATGAAGACGTAGTGGAACTTCATTTACAAAGAAGAACTAGCTGCAGCTACCTATTCATTATTTACACTGTCAGCAATTAGTATATATATATATATATGTATATTGCTTAAAATTAATTAAAATATTTGGTATCAGCTTTACGATAAAGATGCAACAGTATATAGACCAGAAAGAGAATAGAATCATAGAATAAGAGATATAGATTGGATTGTGTATGTTAATGGTGCGCGTGGCCGCGCGGCTAAAACCACTGTTCCGCTGGCTGAAAAGCCGGCGTACGGTGTTCGAAACCCGCGGTAGACCGAAAGGATGTTTTCTATCGGGGGTGAAATAAAAGTCCCGAGTCTCACACGTCGTGGCGACTGCTTGACCAAGCGGCTTTTATCCCTCGGGTTCCATCGTTGCCCCCTCCCCTCCCTCCCCGACATACACCATATTATTGGTATTATGTGTCGCAAAGATAGTTTTTTTTAAAAATCCATAACAGTATAGAAGAGCAGGAACGAAGTATAGAAGAGCAGTAGCACTTTTAGGAGTGGATAATGTTAACTATTAGAGGAGCAGTAAGAGAATTAAACTGAATTTGACTTTCCCATGAAGGTTGATGTCACAGAAATCAGCACTTGATAAACAACTGAAAGACGGAGGAGGGGAGAGATTAAGTTTGTGAGAGAGAGAGAGAGAGAGAGAGAGAGAGAGATCACTCTTAGAATACATGATATGCAATTATTTTGACAGTCATGGGGTTAGCCAAATGTCAAGATGGAGTTTTGTTCAAATTTCGACACAGAAGTCATTCAGAGTTTAACTTCGTCTCATATTATTTGTTAGACGCTCAGCTGTTAGCCAATCAGCTGATACATTATGCATATGAGACGGGACTATTTAACCGAACGTATTAGCAGAAGTAAACACAGAGTGTGGGTGTGTGATACAGTTAAAGATGTAGAAATATATATAGAGAGATAATCTAGAACCAGATAGCATTTATTTTCTAATTATACAAATCACGTTTGATATTGATATCAGTCGTGAAGAAATAATTAATTCAAAATCATTCCAAATAATTGTTTAGTACGACAATAAATATAGTCATAAAGCGCAAAGGTATAACCATCGTGAGAAGTTCGACTTCTAAGTATTTGGGAATATCATTTTATAGGTCCCCTTTCTTTTAATAAACACGTGATCAATGTCATTCAAAAGACAAGGAGAGGTTTCAGCACGATGAAGATTATGGCGAACCTCCAACAATCGTTACTGTTCTCGCTCATGCAGGCTGTAGCGCTCTCAGTACTGGATTATGGTTTGGGTATGCTCACTCTCTCGTCAACTCAGATAGTAACGTTGGAAAAGGTTCAGAATAAGGGCTTATGGTCAGTATGGATGCACCAGAAATATACTTCTCGGTTCAATGGGATACTTACTACAGTTACAGACCATTAGAGTCCTTCATAGAAATGCTCAGGTCCGAGCTTATTTGAATATGGTAAGGGACATAAATTGTCCCTTACATTCAGAATTGGGTGCGACCAAGGGTGACGTCTCAGATGTTGGAAGTCCTGGATGGTCGAGGCGTAAAAGACTTTCTTAGTTACCTCACCGACATGAATGAAAGGAAACAGTGGTTCTATTCTTTTCTCTACACAAAAACCTCTGAAATTACTTTTTTTTTATATTTTGACTCGAACTTATGCATGCCATCCTACATGTTATATAAGCTCACTCCATCGAGGCCAACCCTTGTCTTGGGGATGGGGCTTAACAGTCACCAGGGACTGAAAACCAAGACTGGCCAGGCCTTCCTACACCCGAGCATTACCACAGTCTGCTCTAGCAAGTCAAGACCACAGTCTGCTCTAGCAAGTCAAGACCACAGTCTGCTCTATCAAGTCAAGACCACAGTCTGCTCTAGCAAGTCAAGACCAGAGTCTGCTCTAGCAAGTCAAGACCACAGTCTGCTCTAGCAAGTCAAGACCACAGTCTGCTCTAGCAAGTCAAGACCACAGTCTGCTCTATCAAGTCAAGACCACAGTCTGCTCTAGCAAGTCAAGACCACAGTCTGCTCTAGCAAGTCAAGACCACAGTCTGCTCTAGCAAGTCAAGACCAGAGTCTGCTCTAGCAAGTCAAGACCAGAGTCTGCTCTAGCAAGTTTAAGTGCTGAAGACGGAGGCAACCAGTCAAAAGGCGCACCTCAGAATTCAGGACGCCACGCACTCACGCCAATGGGAAGTATGTCTATAACTGTGAATCGATATGGCACTCGCTCTGTGATGGACACTCAGGCAGGTGCAGTGTCGAGCCCTCACACTCGAAAGGGCCCAACCACTATTACTGGAAGTCCTTCTCAACCGCATCATGGAGTCAGGGGGCGAGAGAATAGAGCTACTGGCCAATCCAAACTAAGACCACTTAAAATAATGCGCTGGAATGCTGAAGGCACCAATAGCAAAAGAGATGGGTACAGTAAAAAGATAGAATTAGAAAATATCTTACATGAAGAGCAAGTAAGCGTATGCTGTTTGCAGAAAACACATCTAAACAAAGACATAGTCTTGAAAATTAGGGGATACCAGTGTTACACATCTGACAGAAAAGACATAAAAAGGGCCGAATACTGAAACTTGTAAAGAACAACATTAATGCATGTCAGCTTGAAGTGTATATGGATGGGGCTGATCAGATACTGCATCTCAGGACAGAAAATACAGACTTTAATTTACTCAACTACTAATGTCCAAGCGACCGCCTACTAGCACTAGGCACAATTTCATTAAAAGAAAGAATAATTGTATGTGGAGACTTCAACAACCATTCACAGAGCTGGGGCTATGAAGATATGGACATGAGAGGTGAAGAGCTTGAAAATTGGCAGGACGACAATGGGCTTGTACTGCTAAACTAGACAACAGATCCACTACATTCTATTCTAAATCATTGCATACCACATCTACACCAGACCTTGCTTTCCATTCACCAGACCTGGATAGAAATATTAAACGTCTTGTTGGGAAACAACTTTGAGGCAGCGACCATCGACAACTTTTTTTAGTGGTGCAAAATGAAGCCGTCAGGGAGAATAGCACACTCTCCAGATGAAATTACATAAAGGCAGACTGGAAAATGTATCAATAATACACCAGTATACTGACTAAAGATCTAAATACAGACAGAGACATCAACAAAATCATCATCAAGTACCGGGCCTGCTGGTGTAGGTGATCGTGTCTCTCCACAACTTTCGATCTCGACAGTTATTTATAATTTCTGTTGTTGACCTTCTGCCAAGCCATTCTCTTAAGCTGTCTGGTATTTTTTTCTCTTTGCTTCCTTCTATCTCTTCGTCCCTCAATTTTCCCAATTGTTACAATATATTGGAATATATTTGTTCTCTTCTCATTACATGACCAAAATTGTGTGATTGTTTCTTCCTAATATTGAAAATTAGCTCTCTTTGTGCTTTGATCTCTTTCAGAACATTTTAATTACTCTTCTTAGCTGTCCATGGTAATCTCAACATTCTTCTGTAAAACCACATTTCTACAGACTCCAGTGATTTTCTTGTCTGTTCTCCTATTGTCCATGATTCGCATCCATATGTTAAGACTGGCTCTACATAACATTTAAGAACCCTTTTTCTTGTTTTTATTGTCAACAAAATAGTTGATGAATTCAATAGACTAATACTACAAGCTGCCAGTGAAACAATACCTAGAGGGGCACGGAAATACTACAATCCATACAGGAGTAGTGAACTAGAGCAACTGAACAATGACATGGAAACATCTCAAAAGCAAGCAGAAAATAACCCTTGCCAAGAACACCACAATAACTATCAGCTTGCTAAGGCCAAATTTCAATACAAGCCAAACGGAGAAGCTGGACAGAGAAAACAGTAATTGAATCTTGAACGAGACACAAGAAAAATGTGGAAACTTGTAAAACAGCTTAATGATGAGGGTCAGAAAGGAACACCAAAATCACACTGAAGAAGGATGGGAACATCCTAACAAGTAAGTAGGTAGCAAATAACTTTGCAGATTCCTTTGCAAATGACAATATTGAAATTAGCCTAAAGAAACGACAAGAGACCTGCTTAAAGCAACAAAATGTAAGACAAGAAGGGGTCATATACGAAGTCATAGAATTACCCATTACACAAAAAGAGCTAGAGCTGGCAATATCCAAATAAAAAATAAAAAGTCACCAGGCAGTGATGCAGTATCCAATGATATTATTACGAACTTTGGAACTGCAACTAAAGCAAAACTAATGATCTACGATATTTGCTGGATCACAGGTAGAGTGCCACAGGCATGGAGAGAAGCAATTATGATACCATTACTAGAGCCAGGAAAAGATGGTTCAACGACATCCAGCTATACCAATCAGCCTTACAAGCTGTTTGTGTAAAACAATGGAATGTATAATCAATCTCAGACTGCAGTGGTAACTGGAAAGTGAAAAGGCAAGCAGGCTTTAGACAGTGTTACTCTACTGAAGATCAGGCAAATTATCTTTCCAGGAAATTGAGGATGCATTCCAAGAATGGTACTAGCAGCATGGATAGACATAAATAAGCAGAAAGCATTTGATAAGGTATGGAAGGAAGGGCTTTTGAAGAAACTGAGAAATTGTGGAGTAAATGGCAGGATGTACAAATGGGTGAAAGCATACCTGCATAACAGGAGAGCCAGAGTGCAACAGGATGGTCTTAAAAGTAAGAAGGTCTTACTGCGGCAGGGCGTTCCACAGGGAGGGGTACTATCTCCAACAGTTTTTCTAATCTACATCAGTGACCTAGTTACTGAACTACCACATGGTATCAAAGTGGCAATGTATGCAGATGACTTGGTAATGTGGTGCATAGAGAAGTATGCAACAGTAGCCTCCAAACTGTTGCAAAGAGTTGTTGCAAAGAGAGAATGCACTGAACTCATGGACAAATAGATGGTGTATCAGCATCATCATCATCATCATCATTGAGTGCCTTCTCCACAACGAAGGTTGGCTACCATGGATCGCCATTCTACTCTGTTTCTTGCTTTAATGGTGCAGACTGTCATAGATTGACTTGTCCATCTTTTGATGTTACTCGTCCATGTTAGTCTTGTTCTGCCTCTGCCTCTTTTACCTTGTATTTTCCCTTCCAATATTACTTTTATTAGGCAGTTGTGTCTTTTAACATGCCCCAAAAATTTCATTTGTCTTGTCTTAATTGTATTTAGTAGTTCTCTTTTATTTTCAGTTGTTTTAAAACTTTCATCGTTTGTTTTCTTATCTTTCCATCAAATTCTACCCATTCTTCGATAAATCCACATTTCAAAGGCTTCAATTTTCTGTTCTGTTTTCTTGTCTAATGTCCATGTTTCTGCACCGTACAGGAATACTGAGTAGATGTAACATTTTGCCATTCTTAGTTTCAGCCCTGCTGTTATTTGTTTTATTGTTGTATATTTTTCATGGCATTAAAATTACTTTTTGCCATACCTATTCTTTCGTTTATTTCAATTTTTACATTTTCCATCATTGGTTATAGTATGTCCCAGGTAGTTGTAGCTCTGGACTGTCTCCAGATGTATTCCCTCAACTGCGATATTTAATTGTAGGTCTTGAGAATTTTCTTTGTTTATGATCATGGTTTTAGTCTTTTTGATATTCATATCTAGTCCATATTTTTTGCTTGTTATGTTTATCACATTAAGCAATTGTTGTAGGTCTTTAGGATTTTCTGCTAGTAGAACAGTATCATCAGCATATCTTAGGTTATTGATTATCTTTCCATTAATGTTTAGGCCTGGTATCTCTGAGATGTTTTTAAAGATTTGCTCAGTGTATAGGTTGAACAAGCTTGGTGATAGGATGCATCCTTGTCTTACTTCTCTTTTTATGTCCATGGGTGTAGAGTTCTCCTTGTTATATCTTATTATTGCTGTTTGCTCCCAGTACAAAGTACATATTAGTCGTATGTCTGTGTCGTCTAGATTTATATCCTTTAGGCAGTCTATAAGTTGGTTATGGTGTATTCTATCGAAAGCTTTGGTGTAGTCTATGAAGCAGGCATATATTGGTTTGTTTACTTCTATGTACTTTTCAATCAATGTTCTCATGCTAAATATGGCTTCTTTTGCCCCACTGATTTTCCTGAATCCAAATTGTTGCTCATATAATTCAGTATTGATTTTATTCTGAATCCTTCCCTGTATAACTTTTAGTAAAATTTGTGTTACCTGGCTCATTAGGCTTATTGTTCTGAAGTCACTGCATTCAACTGCACAATTCTTTTTAGGCAATGCAATGAAAGTTGATGTTTTTAGTTCGTTTGGTATGTATCCTGTATGGTATATGTCATTGCATATGTCTGTGATCACGTCGATGCCACAATCTTCTAAAGTCTGTATCATCTCTATATTGTCAGGTCCTGCTGCCTTTCCCTTTTTCATTGTTTTTATAGCTTTTTCTACTTCAGATTTCAGGATTTTATAGTTGTATGTACATTTTATGAATGACTTTTTGTCCCTTTCGTCATGAAATAATTCTGTTATATATTCTTGCCATCTATCTATTATATCTTTGTTGTCTGTTAGCATTCTTCCATCTTTGTTTGCAATACATCCGTTTCCTGCAGTTTTTTGTCTTTATTAGTCCTTTTCTTTATTTCTGTGTGCATCTCTCTTAAGTTTTGTTTACTTTCATCAGCATCAATACAGACAAATTCAGTACTACACTTTTCACTCTCTCCCCAAAACAAAAAGCAGGAGCCATCTACATAAACATTGAGCCCATGAAAGAAAACATACAAGCTACTTATCTCGGAGTTACATTTGACAACAAACTATCTTAGAAAACTGCAGACAAATAAGGCAACCCAAAAAGCAATGGGGAAGTTGGCTATTCTAAGAAAGCTGTGTGGAACCACATGAGGTGCGACTCGGAAAATACTCAGTAAAGTTTACCAACAGAGTATAAGCCCACATTTTGAAAATGATCATCTGCATGATGCTCAGCATCAAACACCATACTCCAAGAGCTGGATAAAGTGCAAAACCAGGCATTATGGTCATCACTGGAGCAATGAAATCAACACCAATATTGGAGATGGAGAAATTGTGGAGGATACCAGCACTGAGGAAACGCAGGGACACAAAGGTGCTGATACATGCAGACAAATCCTCATGCATGCCGAGACATCCAATGAAGGACCGATTCCAAAATCTTTCATCGGGATAAGAGAAGCAGTTTTATCCACCAAGCCAAACAAATTTGTAGAAACGAGAGAGCAGATCAGCTGGCAATAGAAGGTGCAACAGGCATACAACCAGATGCACCGATTACATATCATCACAGGAAACAGATAATCAAATCAATCATAGGACCACAAGCCCCAAATCAGGATGCCTTTCATAATATGAATAGATATGAACAAGTTATCATTATACGCCTAAGAACAGGACACAATCGACTCCATAGTCACATGTATACAAAATTCAAGATCGGCACATCAACAACTTGTACATGTGGACAGGCGCCCCAGACTGCTGAACACATACTTCAAGACTGCACTGAATATAGTAGACTGAGGAAAATCCATTGTCCCATAGATACAACACTACAGACAAAACTAAATGGGCCACTGCAAGAATTACAAAAGACAGTACAATTTATACAGGGAACGACTTTGCCAATATAGACAATACTTTCACCATTTCACTGGCAATGATATATTATATATGGCCCTTTTTTTCCTGGCCGACGAGTCTCCGGTCTAGTGGAGTATATTGTGTATTTTTTGAGGATTTGTTTTTGTGGAACAACTTCTCTCGTGGCTAATTCTACCAATGATTGACAAACACACACGGCAACAGAATGAACAAGTCAGGTCCTCTGATCCGCAGGGTTTTCCATCATTTTTCATGAGTTTTTTCTCTTCTAAGTTTTGCCTAAGCACAGTCCAAATGATGTTATACCGTTCCTTGTACACTTTCTCCATGATGTGCGATCACTTGCCAGATGTTCTCAGTCATTTTCACAGATGGAGAAGTCATTCAGAGATGATTTACAGATATCTATATATCGTAATTTAGGTCTCCCAATTTGTCTTTTTCTGTGTATTAATCCACCATATAATATTTGCTTGGGGATGCGCTTTTCTGTCATTCGCTGGACGTGCCCCACAATCTTAGTCTTCGGTTTCTGAGCATCGACATGGTTGTTGGGGTCTTAGCACGTTGCAGGACAGTTAAGTTGGTTATTTTGTCCTGTTATTTGATGTGCATTATTCTGCGGAGACATCGGTGTGGAAGACATTTAGTCTTTTCCCGTGATTTGAGTATGTTGTCCAGGTTTCAGATCCATATAATAGTGTGCTAAGTATACAATTTGTTATATTAAGAGTTTGGTCTTCAATGTTAGTTTCGTGTTGTTCCAAGCCCTCTCTGTGAGTTTGCCGAAAGTCACAGCTGCCTTACCAATTCGACTGTTTATTTCATCATCAAGAGAAGTGGTTGGCGTAATTGTGGATCTAAGATACGCGAATTTCTTAACTGATTCTAGTGGACAGTCTTTTAAAGTGATTAATAAAGGTTTGATGTCTCCTTGTCAAGTGGATTTTAACATTCATCTTTTCAAGAAAGGACATAATCAGCTTAAGTAATTTAGGTGGGCAGCCTATGCTTTCTAACACCCTGTAGAGCCCATCTCTATTTACTGAGCTGAAAGCCTTTGTGAGATACACAAAGGCAATATAGAGCGGCATATTTTGTTCCCGGCAATGATATAAGTAAATAATTACATACAAATACCAACGTGGGAGGGTAACTACATGATATATATTATATTTAGTTTAACGGATGTGTGTTATCTCTCATAATTACAAAACAAAAAAAACAAGAAATTCTCAACTGATTTGTTGACATGAAGCAAATAATAGTGGTCATTTTACTATCAATGAGATTAAGAGAACAGTTTGCAGATGATGTTCTCGTACCTCAAATATGTTGATTCTTGTGTACAGGTACTTGTCCAGTGTATTAGACGAGATCACACTGATTTGTTTCCTCACCGGACCCTGCAGAATGATGTCATTTTCATATGGAGTGGGAATGGCCGCAACGGTGCAGTTGAACAACGCCCTATCACCTGGATTCACCTTTTCGTTTCCAAAAAAAACTATTCTTGGAGGAGTTACTGAAACACACAAATGTGGACCAACATCGGCCAATAAGTTTTAGAAATTGAAACATTATAATAATAATAATCATAATCATAATAATAATCATAATAATAATCATAATAATAATCATAATAATAATCATAATAAGGCTTTGCTTAACCGTAGATGGTCTATGAAGAAGGGATAACTTCCGGTTTCAAGATGGTGGAATAATGTTTGTGTCTCATCAACCTCTGCAGGATTTGCGTTTTGAGACTGATTAATTTCAGCTCTCTCTAACGTCGGTCGTTGCGTATTACATTACATGACATTAACATGACGGATACATCAACACCTATTTAGAGGCATCACGTTAAACTTGATGATACATCACCACCGTTTTTGAAACATTACGTTCAACATGACTGATTCATCACCACCTATTTTGAAGTATTACATTAAACATGACTGATACATCACCAACTATTTTGAAATATTATATTAAACATGACTGATACATCACCAACTATTTTGAAATATTATATTAAACATGACTGATACATCACCAACTATTTTGAAATATTATATTAAACATGACTGATACATCACCAACTATTTTGAAATATTATATTAAACATGACTGATACATCACCAACTATTTTGAAATATTATATTAAACATGACTGATACATCACCAACTATTTTGAAATATTATATTAAACATGACTGATACATCACCAACTATTTTGAAATATTATATTAAACATGACTGATACATCACCAACTATTTTGAAATGTTACATTGAACATAACTGATACATCACCACCGATTTTGAAGTATTACATTAAACATGACTGATAAATCACCACTTATTTTCTGAAAACAAGTATTATGATCCGCGAAACATAGATGGATGTAACCTGAGAGTTGCGTCTAATTTGCAAGTTAGCTGGATACACCAGCATATAGTCCTTTGTTAAGTGGCTCTTCTGATTTAGAAAGGCCACAAAATGGCAATTCATATATAAGTAAGAGTAAAGTACCCCCGTCACGCCAAGTGGCGTATAGGGAAATATGGTGTTAGTGACCCTATATTTTACAGACCTTCAGCACATGATTTTTGGGGTAATGTGGTCGGTATTACGCTCGTGCTGCTCTACTTTCCCAGAAAAAATCCGGTACCCATTTAAGGCTGGGTGAACCCGGCAGCCGTCGGTTGGGATCGAACCCTACCCCTTGTCCTTTGTAGTCCAGTTCACTAACCACTGAGCTATCGCGGCTCCCAATTCAAAATATAAAAATATATGGTTGCACAATAATAGCTGAAACTGATGATAGTATAGCAGTAATGTCTGGTGATGTTGGGGGATTGACATTTATAGCTCAAACTGATGATGATATAGCAGTAATGTATGGTGGTGTTGGGGGATTGACAATTATAGCTCAAACTGATGATGATATAGCAGTAATGTCTGGTGATGTTGGGGGATTGGCAATTATAGCTCAAACTGATGATGATATAGCAGTAATGTCTGGTGATGTTGGGGGATTGACATTTATAGCTCAAACTTATGATGGTATAGCAGTAATGTCTGGTGATGTTGGGGGATTGACATTTATAGCTCAAACTTATGATGGTATAGCAGTAATGTCTGGTGATGTTGGGGGATTGATATTATAGCTCAAACTTATGATGGTATAGCAGTAATGTCTGGTGATGTTGGGGGATTGATATTATAGCTCAAACTTATGATGGTATAGCAATAATGTCTGGTGATGTTGGGGGATTGGCAATTATAGCTCAAACTTATGATGATATAGCAGTAATGTCTGGTGATGTTGGGGGATTGGCAATTATAGCTCAAACTTATGATGATATAGCAGTAATGTCTGGTGATGTTGGGGGATTGACAATTATAGCTCAAACTTTAGGACAGGCTGTGGAACTGATAACAAACACTGTGCAGACAGTGGTAGAGAAGAGGAGTGATGATGAATATTCCAAATTTTGAAGAATATTAAAGAGTTTTCACTAAAACTTGGCATATGTTTAGAAAATCCTATTGTATGTAAGAAAAGAAAACATCAAGAAAGTATGATGCTAAGAGATACTTTTGTCCTTCCAACTGTTGGAAACCACGGGGAAGACCCAGAAAGTCTAAGCAATAAAGATAATGGAATAGAAAAGTATTTGGTTATCTGATTTTGAAATGATTAAAGCATAGTCTCAGTGAAGAATCCTGACAACCTGCAAGTACTGATGATGGATTGTTGTGGTTGGATTTTGAAAACACAACTCCTTTTGTAAAGAAATCAGCTCAGTGTTTAGGACTGAATGAAACTATTCTGAAAGCAGAAAAGTCAAATGTCAAAAACTGAAGAAGGAGCAAAGAAGGTGAAGTTTCACAAAGCAGCCGTAGCCGAATGAAGAGAGAAGAATACATTTCCAAATTTGCATAAAATCTTAAGGGCTGCAGTAACCATAGCAATAGGTTTATCAGCATGTGAAAGAAGTTTTTTTCTGTGACGAGCAGGATGACGACTTGTGTGAGACCATCAATGACACAAGAGAGACCTAGTAATTTGGCATTGCTTCATATAGGCAAGACTTTGCTGACATAAAACAGCATCACAAGGTTGGATGTCGTCCTGAGATTTGCAGAAAAGCCTAGGCAGCTTCAACTGATATCCTGAGTGAACGAAGACTTTCTTTTCTCTTGCTGTTGTCATGTCAAAGATGTTGTACATTTTTATATTATATTCTTATTGTCATTAGAATTGACACACTCAAAGTCACTAAAGGGACTAGATAAAAAAATGACGCTTTTGCTAACTTGATCCTGATAGGATGCATGGTTGGTCAACGCCCACCGCAATATCCCCATCTTTTCATTTTTTAAATATTTATTACAGTGACGTCACACCGCTGTTATCGATAGCGCGAGGATGTCGAGGTATGTTGAAGGCTATATCCACATGAAGGCTAAATGTAGGCTAGATCCATCTGAAGGCTAGATCCATCTGAAGGCTAGATCCATCTGAAGGCTAAATGTAGGCTAGATCCATCTGAAGGCTAAATGTAGGCTAGATCCATCTGTAGGCTAAATGTAGGCTAGATCCATCTGAAGGCTAGATCCATCTGAAGGCTAGATCTATCTGAAGGCTAGATCCATCTGAAGGCTAGATCCATCTGAAGGCTAAATGTAGGCTAGATCCATCTGAAGGCTAGATCCATCTGAAGGCTAGATCCATTTGTAGGCTAGATCCATCTGTAGGCTAGATCCATCTGAAGGCTAGATCCATCTGAAGGCTAGATCCATCTGAAGGCTAGATCCATCTGTAGGCTAGATCCATCTGAAGGCTAAATGTAGGCTAGATCCATCTGAAGGCTAAATGTAGGCTAGATCCATCTGAAGGTTAAATGTAGGCTAGATCCATCTGAAGGCTAAATGTAGGCTAGATCAACCTGTCACAGGGATCATAGCTCCTCATATCTGAAGATTCGCTGATTAGGTCTTGCTTTGTTCTTAAGAATGTGGTATGCCGGGATGTATAGTTCTAGGTCCGGAAGTCCACGTACCGCACTTGAAAACGACCTTCCGTTGGAAAAGGGCCGTTGCTATCCAGTTAAGGAGGACTTGATGATACCAACCGTGTGCAGCTGAGCCGTTAAGAAATCAAATGGTTCCCTGCTGTACGCGTCCTCGAGATAAATTTGCAAGCACACCTGTTTGAACACCTGAATGAAATCCCTCATAGACATCGTGGACACACACACAAATAGCAACACGTGTTCGATTGTTTTTGTTTTGGTTGTTTCGTTATTAGTTTTGTGTATTTTTTTTGTTTGTTCCTGCTGAAGGCCTATTGTGCCGAAACGTCGTTTAGTCTGTGTCGTCCACTTATCACGTAAAGCTTCTTACATACCATTTTTTTTCTATTTTTTAATTTGTTCTTAAGACCATGGTTGAGCTCTCTCTACTAATTTAATCCCATTTAGTATGATATTAATGAATCAATAGATTTCATGTCACAACAAAATTAACCTAACAGGTATGCCTGTCAATATTGTTCAGCACGAGAATTCAATAATTATGGACGATTGGCTGTTCAGCTATTCAGCCCCTGCTGAAGCCTGGGAAGGATTACACGAAAATTCAGAGTTGTCGAATAATCACAAAGCAGAACACGGTGGATAAGCTGCTGGAGAAAATGTTTGATAGAAAGTGAGCCTCTTACTTTGAAAGTGGACGTCTTCTTCCATCCAGGCTCGAAGGCTATTGTCTCGTTAGCGAGAGCTGGGGCAGTATTTTTGTGTGTGTCCACGATGTCTATGAGGGATTTCATTCAGGTGTTCAAACAGGTGTGCTTGCAAATTTATCTCGAGGACGCGTACAGCAGGGAACCATTTGATTTCTTAACGGCTCAGCTGCACACGGTTGGTATCATCAAGTCCTCCTTAACTGGATAGCAACGGCCCTTTTCCAACGGAAGGTCGTTTTCAAGTGCGGTACGTGGACTTCCGGACCTAGAGCTCTACATCCCGGCCTACCACAGGGCTTACCTCTGTCTCCAGTACTTGTCAACGCCTACACTGTGAAAATGACGGGTGAGCCAACTGCCGGTCCAGGGAGCACACTATCCTACGATGATGACGTGTATTTCCAAAGTAGAAGTAGGGAGCAGGTTGCTGGTGAACTCCAGACTCAACTTACCCGTTTGAGCAAATGGAGCCGTGAGGAAGGAGCACTGGTAAACTTGGCTAAGACAAGAGTGGCATGGTCTCTCTAAACAACCGTCAACATACCAATACCAGTGATCATGGGTTCAAATGTTGTTGTGAGAACCCACTGCAGAAGGAACCTAGGAAAACAGTTTGATCGAAGTCTTGCTTTCACCCAACACATAGATCACGTGTTAATGAAGGCTAGGAAGGGCATCTCTGCAATGAGGGTAAAGGCGGCAGACTGTGAACAGCATCTTCTTGTCCTCCTACACCAAGGATTGGTGGTTTCGGTTAGTGAGTATGCGCTAGCGATTTAATTCTCAGCAACACACATACTGAAAGAAGAGAACGAATGCAAAACGAGACCAAGCTCATCTTACTTGGCTGCACGAAAGCCACACCTTTCATGGTGATGCGGTATCTCCTTGATTTTCCCATCATAGCAGGCATAATAAATACGTTATGAGCACGCGGCTATCTCCAAGTCAGTGTTAATGTAAAAAAAATGGGGTCCTCGGTAGCCTAGTTGGAAAAACCACCCGACTGGAGTACCGACGTTCGGACAACCCGACTGGAGTACCGACGTTCGGACAACCCGACTGGAGTACCGACGTTCGGACAACCCGACTGGAGTACCGACGTTCGGACAACCCGTGTTCGATTCCCGCTGGGAGCAGTGTGAGTTGTACTCGTGGTTAAAAAAGAATACCCCCACGGTCGACCCAGCTGTTGGCAGAAATGGGTCCCAGGGTATTACCCTGGGAAGGTGAGGAATGTCGCCTCGCATCTGAGTTTCGATGCTTGAGGCGACACTATCCAGAAATCTCCGAACATTTCTGGATAGGTGGCCGAGCACATATGGGTGTAAACTCGCGTGCTAAGACGCCGGTTCAAGTCTCGTACTTTACCTTTACCTTTTATCCACCACAAAAAGAGATTGCCTGGAGAAAGCGCATCGGGCTCAAAAGAAGAAGATCATGGATGGGGCGGCTGAAAACATTGGTCGGCAATTTGTCAACTTGGACACTGAACTCGGGAAAGAATGAATACGAGTCCAGTGGCGTGCTCTGCGTCCTTTGTGGTTTGCATACATTTGAAGAGAGAATGCAGACAACAACAGCATGTTATCATGGAGGCAGAGGTGCAGGCCTTGATCTATAAAAATTCAACAGAGGATACAGCATTCAGTTATACTGTTGGGTCTGTTATTCGACAAAGTCGGAGCTCGTTGGCTTTTCAAGGTCCAGGTCAGAGCAAGAAAGGTATATGAGGAAAGCCGAGGTATCGCGGTAACCACCAGCAGTTTGACAATGGGGATTATGGCAATAACTAAAGCAATGGCCTGGTTAGATAGAAACACAACCGTTAACTCAAATGTGCTTTCTGAGTGATCAATGAGTGTCTCGAGACAATCGTAGGAGGCTAGGCACGAAGGCAGCAGTTGAGTCCTTAAATAACTCAAGTCTGATTGAGATAAGTTTCATCTTCGTTCTTGGATACTCCAGTGTGAGAGAAAATGAACGAGCCTGACTAGAACAGCTGCCATGGATGGCGGACGTACAATGGACCGGACTGACATTCAGAATGCCCCCAGGGAGGCAGGGCGCCCTGATGATTGAGTCAATGATCAGGAAACCACAATCATGTTCGGACCACACCAACATCAGGTCAAAACTGGGGGCCATAAAGGAGAGCTGGACGGGGAGGTACATGATGATGATAAAGGAGAGCTGCACGGGGAGGTACAGACGCACAACAAATGAAGACAGAACTAGAGTCATCATTCTCCCCACACTGAGGGGCATACTAGGGAGGAGAGCTGAGCACTTATAGGCGTGTCTGGTGTGCGATGAGGATGATCCATCGACTAAACTAAACTTTGTTCATGAACAAACTAAAGAGAGAAGAGTATTTTCTACATTCGTAAAGTGGTTTCAATTGTAAGGCTTGTTAAAGCAATATTTTCTTGACGTGGGCAGAGATTAACAAGTCAACAATGCAAGCAATTATTGCAAGTCAACGACCACGATTACACACAGAGAACCTCAGACTGCATTCTAGAATATATTACACAATTGCTATTTTTAAAAACATGTATACAATTTCAGTAGAATCTACAGTTTTATTAATTATAATACTTGTACGTTTGCTATAATGACATGAGTATATAATACAGGCGGAATCTCTGTGGCTGAACACTGCTTTTAGGAAATAATCATTACACTCTTTGTCTTTAACACATTAAACGTATAATACAAATGATCTTAAAATGACCAATATTTATATCAAAATGATTGTGATAGAAACTAACAAGCACAGAAAATCAATTAAAACAAATAAAACATCATTTAAAAAAGGCTCAAGCGATACATTAATTTTGCTTCTTGCTTACGTCGAGTGAATGTTAATTCTGGTTTTGAGACTTCACCAACCTGGTTCACAAAATGGTGGATTGAAGAATCCTTTTTTACAAGTACATCTCTCGGTAGGTCCCAAGAAGCGATCGCAGTGATTAGCATTCTCACACTGACAGACCTGTCCACAATCCCATCCATACCGGTTTGGGGGACATGAATCAGCTGGTGCAAGATAATCATATGCATAATTTGATAACAGTGCATAACAAATCAAAATAATACACAAGTGAACAACATTATGCAGTGCAACTCACTGCTAAGCAAATAAAGATGAAGAAAGAATATACTATATACAGAAATATATAGACAATATTAGTGACTATGAGATCAATCTTGCTACAACCTTAACAATTCAAAGTGAAAGTTCGACTTTTAAGTAGGTGCTGATTCTACTGTCCAATAAGGTGGAACAATTTAGTGGAACAATTTAGTGGAACAATTTAGTGGAACAATTTAGTGGAACAATTACAAGTTGTGCATGGGCATTTTCATGACGTGACTGGATCACCATCGTTATCACTGAACTGTGGTGATCGTCGGAAAACTCTTGCCGATTTTCTAAACATTTTGTTCCCAGCAGTTACGATTTAGAGCTGCTATATGAAACGGGATGAAGGTTTTTTTCCTTGTTCGTTTTATTACCGTTAACAGCAAATCTTTAATTTATCATGTGAATTGTTTAACTTTGTTTGGCACTTTTTTCTCTGCTGGTGTGATCTATACAATATATTTTCAATATCGTTCTCTACTACCTCATTTCTGAATATCGTAATATTGCTTCAAGAGCAACAGTGAGCGTCCATTGTTCGCCGACGTCACCATTGTTCGCCGACGTCACTATTGTTCGCCGACGTCACTATTGTTCGCCGACGTCACCATTGTTCGCCGACGTCACTATTGTTCGCCGACGTCACCATTGTTCGCCGACGTCACTATTGTTCGCCGACGTCACTATTGTTCATGTCAATGTGATCATCGTCCTTGCGGAGATGTTTTTGTTGATCCATGTTTGATTGATTCTTGTCAGGGCTGCACATGAACGCAGCATTCTATCAAACACTTCAGCTTTTGGCCCATCGTCAGTTACAATAAGGCCCAAATACATCAATTGGGTGACAGTTTCAAGTGCCCCTCTAAAACTATATTTACGCACCAGGAATTATTTGTCTATAGTTTGCTTTTGTCAGTGTAGATCTATATTATGTTTGCTCTTCGTCTCAACACCTAGACACTCAAGCAACTTTCTGAGCTCTGATACACCAGCCTATACACAGCATCTGAAAAACGAAACATTTGCACACACAAATAATTCACTCCTGAAATGTTCACACAGCTGTTTCATTATCGATTATTTGGTCATTGATAATGTTGGTTCAGTGCTATCCAGAGCGCTTCACGCTTCAAATGCCTTTCTAAAAGTCTATAACCACGTGTCTTGCCGATGTTCATGATACTTTGTAAAGGGCACGAACGGTAGAAGCTTTGCTCGAACGTTCCCTGTTCCATACTACCACACACACACGTATTCAGCCAAGGGATGATTTGTTTGATTTAAGTATAAATTTTCTTGAATGACTGATGACACTTACGGGGAGACAAGATGACACATGACAGTGGAATTGATGACACATGACGGGGAGACTGATGATACATGACGGGGAGACTGATAACATATGACAGTGGGACTGATGACACACGACGGGGAGATTGATGATACATGACGGTGGGACTGATGATACATGACGGGGAGACTGATGATACATGACGGGGAGACTGATGACACATGATTGGGAGACTGATGACACCTGACGGGGAGATTGATGAAGGATGACGGGGAGTTTGACAAGATATGACGGTGGGACTGATGACATATGATGGGGAGATTGATGAGACATGACTTGGAGACTGATGACACATGACGGGAGATTGATGAGACATGACAGTGAGACTGATGACATATGACGGGGAGACTGATGAGACTTAACGGTGGGACTGACGAAATATGATGGGGAGATTGATGAGGCATGACGGGGAGACTGATGATACATGACGGGGAGACTGATGATATATGACGGGGAGATTGATGAGACTTGACGGTGGGACTGACGACATATGACGGGGAGATTGATGAGGCATGACGGGAGCCTGATGATATATGACGGGGAGGCTGATGATATATGACGGGGAGACTGATGATATATGACGGGGAGGCTGATGATATATGACGGGCAGGCTGATGATATATGACGGGGAGGATGATGATATATGACGGGAGACTGATGATATATGACAGGGAGGCTGATGATATATGACGGGGAGGCTGATGATATATGACGGGGAGACTGACGACATATGACGGGGAGATTGATGAGACATGACGGAGAGATTGATGAGGCATGACGGGGAGGCTGATGATATATGACGGGAAGCTGATGGTATATGACGGGGAGATTGATGAGGCATGACGGGGAGACTGATGATATATGACGGTGAGAATGATGATATATGACGGGGAGACTGATGATATATGACGGGGTGATTGATGAGACCTGACGGTGAGAATGATGATATATGACGGGGAGACTGATCAGACATGATGGTGAGAAAGATGCTATATGACGGAGTGACTGATGATATATAACCGGGAGACTGATGAGACATGATGGTGAAAATGAGGCTATATGACGGAGTGACTGATGATATATAACGGGGAGACTGATGAGACCTGACGGTGAGAATGATGATATATGATGGTGAGAATGATGATATATGACGGGGAGACTGATGAGACATGATGGTGAGAATGATGCTATATGACGGAGTGACTGATGATATATAACGGGGAGACTGATGAGACATGATGGTGAGAATGATGATATATGACGGTGAGAATGATGATATATGACGGTGAGATTGATGATATATGACGAGGAGATTGATGAGACATGACGGTGAGAATGATGATATATGACGGGGTGATTGATGAGACACGACGGTGAGAATGATGATATATGACGGGGAGACTAATGATATATGACGAGGAGACTGATGAGACATGACGGGGAGACTGATGAGACATGACGGGGAGACTGATGAGACATGACGGGGAGACTGATGATATTTGACGGGGAGATTGATGAGACATGATGGTGAGAATGATGATATATGACGGGGAGATTGATGATATATGACGGGGAGATTGGTGAGACATGACGGGGAGAATGATGATATATGACGGGGAGATTGATGATATATGACGGGGAGATTGATGAGACATGACGGTGAGAATGATGATATATGACGGGGAGATTGATGAGACATGACGGTGAGAATGATAACATGTGACGGGGAGATTGATGATATATGACGGGGAGACTGATGATATATGACGGGGAGATTGATGATATATGACGGGGAGATTGATGAGACATGACGGTGAGAATGATGATATATGACGGGGAGATTGATGAGACATGACGGTGAGGATGATGATATATGACGGGGAGAATGATAATATATGACAGGGAGACTGATGAGACATGACGGTGAGAATGATGACATATGACGGGGATATTGATGAGACATGACGGTGAGAATGTTGATATATGACGGGGAGACTGATAATATATGAGGGTGAGAATGATGATATATGACAGGGAGACTGATGAGACATGACGGTGAGAAAGATGATATATGACGGGGAGACTGATGATATATGACGGGGAGATTGATGAGACATGACGGTGAGAATGTTGATATATGACGGGAGATACTAATTATATATGACGGGGAGACTGATGACATGTGACGGGGAGATTGATGAGACATGTCGGTGAGAATGTTGATATATGACGGGGAGACTGATGATATAGGACGGGGAGACTGATAATATATGAGGGTGAGAATGATGATATATGGCAGGGAGACTGATGAGACATGACGGTGAGAATGATGATATATGACGGGGAGACTGATAATATATGAGGGTGAGATTGAAAACACATGACGGGGAGACTGATAACAAATGACGGGGAGACTGATAACACATGACGGGGAGACTGATAACACATGACGGGGAGACTGATGACAGATGACGGATAGATTGATGAGACAACACGGTGAGATTGAAGATATATGATGGGGAGATTGATGAGACATGGCGGTGAGACTGATTACATATGACGGGGAGATTGATGAGACATGGCGGTGAGACTGATTACATATGACGGGGAGATTGAAGAGACATGGCGGTGAGACTGATTACATATGACTGGGAGATTGAAGAGACATGGCGGTGAGACTGATTACATATGACTGGGAGATTGATGAGACATGACGGTGAGACTGATGACATATGACGGAGAGATTGATGAGACATGACGTTGAGATTAATGACATATGACGGTGAGACTGATGACATATGACGGGGCAGATTGATGAGACAAATAACGGTGGGACTGAGGAAATATGACGTGGGAGATTGATGAGACAAATAACGGTGGGACTGAGGACATATGACGGGGAGATTGATGAGACATGACGGTGGGACTGATGACTCATGAAGGGGAGATTGATAAGGCATAACGGGGAGACTGATGATATATGATGGGTTATTGATGAGACATGACGAGGAGATTGATGAGACATGACGGGGAGATTGATGAGACATGACGGAGAGACTGATGAGATATGACGGGGAGACTGATGAGACATGACGGGGCGATTGATGAGACATGACGGTGAGACTGATGAAATATGACGGGGAGACTGATGAGGCATGACGGGGAGATTAATGAGACATGACGGTGAGACTGATGACTCATGACGGGGAGATTGATAAAGCATAACGGGGAGACTGATGATATATGATGGGTTATTGATGAGACATGACGGGGAGATTGATGAGACATGGCGAGAGACTGATTACATATGACGGGGAGATTGAAGAGACATGGCGGTGAGACTGATTACATATGACTGGGAGATTGAAGAGACATGGCGGTGAGACTGATTACATATGACTGGGAGATTGATGAGACATGACGGTGAGACTGATGACATATGACGGAGAGATTGATGAGACATGACGTTGAGATTAATGACATATGACGGTGAGACTGATGACATATGACGGGGCAGATTGATGAGACAAATAACGGTGGGACTGAGGAAATATGACGGGGGAGATTGATGAGACAAATAACGGTGGGACTGAGGACATATGACGGGGAGATTGATGAGACATGACGGTGGGACTGATGACTCATGAAGGGGAGATTGATAAGGCATAACGGGGAGACTGATGATATATGATGGGTTATTGATGAGACATGACGAGGAGATTGATGAGACATGACGGGGAGATTGATGAGACATGACGGAGAGACTGATGAGATATGACGGGGAGACTGATGAGACATGACGGGGCGATTGATGAGACATGACGGTGAGACTGATGAAATATGACGGGGAGACTGATGAGGCATGACGGGGAGATTAATGAGACATGACGGTGAGACTGATGACTCATGACGGGGAGATTGATAAAGCATAACGGGGAGACTGATGATATATGATGGGTTATTGATGAGACATGACGGGGAGATTGATGAGACATGGCGGTGAGACTGATTACATATGACGGGGAGATTGAAGAGACATGGCGGTGAGACTGATTACATATGACTGGGAGATTGAAGAGACATGGCGGTGAGACTGATTACATATGACTGGGAGATTGATGAGACATGACGGTGAGACTGATGACATATGACGGAGAGATTGATGAGACATGACGTTGAGATTAATGACATATGACGGTGAGACTGATGACATATGACGGGGCAGATTGATGAGACAAATAACGGTGGGACTGAGGAAATATGACGGGGGAGATTGATGAGACAAATAACGGTGGGACTGAGGACATATGACGGGGAGATTGATGAGACATGACGGTGAGAATGTTGATATATGACGGGGAGACTAATTATATATGACGGGGAGACTGATGACATGTGACGGGGAGATTGATGGGACATGGCGGTGAGAATGATGACATATGACGGGGAGACTGATGATATCTGACGGGGTGATTGATGAGACATGCCGCTGTGATTGATGAGACATGACGGGGCGACTGATGATATATGACGTGGTGATTGATAAGATATGACGGGGAGACTGATGAGACATGACGGGGAGACTGATGAGACATGACGGGGTGATTAATGAGACATGACTGTGGGACTGATGACACATGACGGGGAGACTGATAACACATGACGGGGAGATTGAAAACACATGACGGTGAGACTGATGACACATTACGGTGAGATTGATGACACATGGCGGTGAGACTGATGACAGATGACAGGGAGATTGATGAGACATGACGGTGGGACTGATGACTCATGAAGGGGAGATTGATAAGGCATAACGGGGAGACTGATTATATATGATGGGTTATTGATGAGACATGACGAGGAGATTGATGAGACATGACGGGGAGATTGATGAGACATGACGGAGAGACTGATGAGATATGACGGGGAGATTGATAAAGCATAACGGGGAGACTGATGATATATGATGGGTTATTGATGAGACATGACGGGGAGATTGATGAGACATGACGGGGAGACTGATGAGACATGACAGGGTGATTAATGAGACATGACGGTGGGACTGATAACATGTGACGGGAGGATTCATGATATATGATGAGTTATTGATGAGACATGACGAGGAGATTGATGATACATGACGGGGGGATTGATGAAACATGACGGTCAGGTGAGACTATAAGATATGACGGGGAGATTGATGAGACATGGCGGGGTGATTGATGACACAAGACGGGGAGATTGATGAGACATGACGGGGAGATTGATGAGACATGACGGGGAGACTGATGACACATGACGGGGAGACTTTTAACACATGACGGGGAGACTGATGACACATGACGGGGAGACTGATAACACATGATGGGGAGATTGATAAAACTTGACGGGGAGACTGATAACACATGACGGGAAGACTGATAACACATGACGAGGAGATTGATGACACATGACGTGGAGACTGATAACACGTGACGGGGAGACTGCTGACACATGACAGGGAGATTGATGAGACATGACTGGGAGATTGATGAGACATGACTGGGAGACTGATGACACATGACGGGGAAACTGATGACACATTACGGGGAGACTGAAAACACATGACGGGGAGTCTGATAACACATGACGGGGAGACTGATGGCACATGACGTCGAAATTGATGACACATGTCGAATAGACTGATAATATTTGACAGTGATACTGATAACACATGTAGGGAGACTGATAACGCATGACGGGGAGACTGATAACACATGACGTGGAGACTGATAACACATGACGGGGAGATTGTTGATGCATGACGGGGAGACTGATAACACATGACGGAGAGACTGATGACACATGACGGGGATATTTTATGACACATGACGGGGAGATTGATAACACATGACAGGGAGATTCATGAGACATAACGGGGAGACTGATGACACATGACGTGGAGTATGATGAGACATGACTGTGAGGTCAGACTAATGAGACATGACCGGGAGACTGTTGACATGTGACGGTGAGACTGATGACACATGACGGTGAGACTGATGACACATGACGGTGAGATATGACACATGACGAGTCGACTTATGAAATATGACCGTTAGACTGATGACACATGACGGTGAGACTGACGACACATGAACTTGAGACTGATGACACATGACGGTGAGACTGATGACACATGACGGTGAGACTGATGCCACATGACGGTGAGACTGATGACACATGACGGTGAGACTGATGACACATGACGGTTAGACTGATGACACATGACCTTGAGACTGATGACACATGACGGTGAGATTGATGACGCATGACGGTGAGACTGATGACACATGACCGTGAGACTGATGACACATGACCTTGAGACTGATGACACATGACGGTGAGACTGATGACACATGGCGGTGAGACTGATGACACATGACGGTGAGACTGATGACACATGACGGTGAGACTGATGACACATGACAGTGAGACTGATGACACATGACGGTGAGACTGATGATACATGACAGTGAGACTGACGACACATGACGGTGAGACTGATGACACATGACGGTGAGACTGATGACACATGACGGTGAGACTGATGACACATGACGGTGAGACTGATGACACATGACGGTGAGACTGACGACACATGACGGTGAGACTGATGACACATGACGGTGAGATTGATGACACATGACGGTGAGAGTGATGACACATGAAGGTGAGACTGATGACACATGACGGTGAGACTGATGACACATGGCGGTGAGACTGATGACATATGACGGTGAGACTGATGATACATGACGGTGAGACTGATGACACATGACGGTGAGACTGATGACACATGACGGTGAGACTGATGACACATGACGGTGAGACTGATGACACATGACGGTGAGACTGACGACACATGACGGTGAGACTGATGACACATGACGGTGAGACTGATGGCACATGACGGTTAGACAATCACTTGTGGGCCACATTTTCTTGCTGGCACCCATTATGACAGGTGTACTTCCTACTTGTGTAAGAACAGCTATAGTCCGTTTCAACATGGTTTGTCTACGTTTGACTTGAAATATCTCAATAACCTTTACACATATAACATGATGTTTTGCATTTGGTCTTATCTTTTCAATGTCACAAAAGTTGTCTAAAATGCAATATTGCAGATAGTGTCATTCACCTGCAACGGCGAATTCCTTTGATCTTTTCGACAGAAAATTATTGGCAGTTATTTTGTGGCTGAAGAAAATAGTTTACTGTAATTGAAGCAATTGGTCTATTCCGGCATAGGCGTAAAATAATTCGATTGTTAATAATAACACTCATTTCAATAAATGCCTAGAACACCCAACGATTTATGCAACGCCAATGAATGGAAAACAAAAAGAGACATAGAAACAAAGTTCAAGGCATTCGAGAATAAATGTCTAAGGAAAATATTTGGTATAGCGTGGAACGAATTCAAAACAAACGAGGAAATTAGAGAAATCGCCAATCAACCACTAATATCTTCAGTAATAAAGAAAAGACGATGGTCATATGTTGGACATGTGATGAGAAGAGATAATAACCGAATAGCAAAGCAAGCCCTCATGTGGGAAACAACAGGTAAGAGGAAAAGAGGAAGACCCAGAGAGACACTGAGAAGAACATTGATGAGAAAGGCAAGAACAGCAGGAATCGGCTCTCTCAATGAGATAGAGCTGCTTGCGCAGAACAGAGACAAATGGCGAGATTTTGATAAAATATCTTTAAAGGAATTGAAAACTACTAGAACAAAAATTTAGATTAGAGAAGGAGTATCTTGGTCTACACCGTATGGGCCGGCTACAGCTCGAAAGGTCAATAGACAGATAGACAGATAGATAGATAGATAGATAGATAGATAGATAGATAGATAGATAGATAGATAGATAGATAGATAGATAGATAGATAGATAGATAGATAGATAGATAGATAGATAGATAGATAGATAGATAGATAGATAGATAGATAGATAGATAGATAGATAGATAGATAGATCTTCAGAGGACTCACAGATAAGTGCTGATTTCCAGTGAACTTTTCTGTTTATTTGTTTGTTTTTATTGATATTTGAAGGGATCATGTGATTGTACGCACTTTCTATTTGATGTAAATCACTTTGCTTCTTTTGATTCATTGCATTTTGTTACAATTTCCTTATTTAATCACTTATACTCATCCATGTTGTTGACTGCACTATTGAACGCGTCAAAAAATGGCGGTTTGTTTACGCCGGTCTGTTGTCAAGGACGCATAATTCGGTTAATTTGTGGAAGGCTCACAGTGTATCTGCGTGCTGCTGAGCTATTTACTGGAGTTGGCCAGTCTATAACGTGGAAACGGGTTCTGGACCGTGCGACTGAGTAAGTGCACTTAAGTCTAGACCATCCATAGCATCGACATACATCGACACAATCATCTATGACGACAGTAAGTGTAAGTTTTCAGATGCTGCCCAAACGACATCATCGAAGAAGGAAAACACGACGGGGCAAGCGTGGTGGCATTAAACTGTCGAAGTGTGAGAGGCTAGGCCTAAAGTATGTGCGCGTTATATATTGGAATTGTGGGTCCATAAATCAACGACGGCCCATTCTTGATAAGCTACTGTGCGGCGCCGATATAATGGTTTTACAAGAAACTCTTCTTGGTGATAGGACAGTAAGTAGTCCTGGCTTTCATTGTTTTTACAATAGACGACACCTTGGGCAGGCCATCCTTGTGCGCAACAATATGGTGGCAGCTGATGTTGATATGTCTGTGTAGAACAATGCAGAATTGCAGGTACATGCGGTTAGGTTGCAGACCCCAGTTCATTTCGTGATTGTTAATGTGTATGCCTGTAATGGGAAGGTGAACACACAACAATGGCAGAATCTCTTCGAGTTCTTTGAAGAGAATGTCATTTTCTGCGGAGACTTTAATGCTAGATACAACCAGTGGCGTAACGTCATAACCAACAAGCAGGGAGAAGACCTAGAGAACGCAATAGTGTCAGTCGATTTAGTGTACTTGAATGATGGAAGGGCAATAAGAATGGTCACTCCAACAGGGGACTCTGATAGTGTCATAGACCTGGCACTGGTGTCTTCCACTTTCGCACTGGTTTGCAGGTGGAGTGCACTGGGGTTCCACGGAAGTGGTCGCTATCCATGTGTCCTCCTAATCGAGAAAAGCAGAAATAGAAGCCAGAAAAGAAAGCTCCACACATTCCACTACGAGAAAACAGACCAGGACGTCATTAGCAAAATCAGACGTAGGAAACAGAGCGCCCCTCGTAGGAGGCAGGAGCGATAACGCAGTCACCCTGGTGGAACGTAGATGTTGAGGAAGCTTGGCGGAGCAAGAGACAAACGGCCAAGACATGGCAGAAAGACAGAAAGAATGGAAGAACACAACCTGAGCTCTTGAAGCGTCTAAAAGTAGAGGTCGACCAAAAAATGATGCACTTTAAACTATGCGCTAAGCAGGCTAAGGATACCAAATGGGATGACTTCTGTAAAAAAAGTGTGCTCAGAAAAATCGCTCGCCACATTCTGGCGCCTTCATCAGAGCATGCATGGCAAAACACGACACAGAGGCATACCAGACTTTCATAGCACAGGCCGGATAAGGCACAAATCTGATGAGAGCAAAAGGAAGGCCCTGCTTGCCCGCTACATTGAGCAGACGGACCAAAGAAATGAGGCTGTAAGAATGAGGATACGGGGATCGCTGTCAAAATTGTGTTAGGATGTAGGGCTGGAAGAAGATCTCACAATCACAACCGATACCATTCACACGACACTTAACAGGTCACACAACACTGCTCCTGGTCCAGATGGTGTTCGGTACGATGACATAGGCGATTTAGCTGATGACGACTTGACAACACTGGCCAATGAGTTTAATGCCAGTATTCGGAGTGGCCAGATTAAGGAGGATTGGCTACACAGCTACTTACTACCGCTACCGAAGCCAAACAAGGACCATTCTCAGATCAGTGCCTACAGAATCATCACAATGCAGAACACTAGTAGTATACAATGTTGTAACTAGGTCGCATTTGGCCGTAAATTAACAAAGCTAAATAAGAGGCGCCTTTAGCGCCTAATGTACACAAGAGACAAGGGGAGTTAATTGGTCGTGCGACGGCGTGACCCCTCGTGCGGCGTGACCCCTCGTGCAGCGGGCGCCGGATCACGTGGGTGCGTGGTGACCTCGAGGCGGATCGCGTGTCGGCGGGTGACCCCTTCAGATTAGCTCGACTGGTTCGGACAGCGTGCTATCGGATCGGGGATTATCTCGATTCGGTGGGACGCTACCGCGCCAGGTAGCCGTTAGAAAATATTTATAGCTATGTAGTTGGGTGTCTGCTTAACGTTGTACCATAAATGAAGCATAAGGGTGAAACAGTTAGAGATTACTGGTTAGTCTAAGCTGGTAGTGTAAATATGTTCCTCGGTGTTAGTGGTTCGCTATCTCTCTCTCTCTATCTCTCTCTCTCGCCCTCTTTCTCTCTCTCTCTCTCTACTATTCCAGCCTAGATTTCCATCCATTGAAACACTTACTCATTCTCTCCATTTATCCCTATCATCGCGCCTTCCTTCTCTCTCTCTCTCTCTCTCTCTTTCTCCCCTATCCTCTCTTAGACTTCTAACCTATCAGTCCACTCTCCGCCTCTCCCTTTAGCTCCCCCGCCCTCCCTCATATTTTTAGCGTCCCTCCTATTGTAACACTTGATTATTCTCACCATTTATACCTAGCATCTCGCCTTCTTTCTCATAGGCTTCTCTCTCTCGCTCTCTCTCTCTCTCTTCTAACCCCTACTAGACTTCTCTCCTACCATTCCACCTTTCTTCCTCTCTCTCTCTCTCTCTCTTTACCTCGCCTAGCGTTCCGCCTTCATTCGTATTTTTACCTTACCACCAGTGTAACACATTAATAACATTGAATATCAATTACAAAAAGACTTGAAATATCTACTTTTTAAAGAACCAATAAGATAAACATATGAAAAACGAAGGAATAATACACTCGACAAGGCTTAACAGACGTACTTTATACACATCACCATTAATACAACTGAAATTCCTTTAATGATAACCTATCACATCGTTATGAGCTAAGAGAAGAAACAGAAAAAAAATTCAACTTACACCGTAAAATATTCCACTACAACACAGACCGCTAGACTGAACAGTACTAAGAAAATAAACGTCCGTGAATCAAGCGCGCTTATAACACGAAGTCTCACATCCGACTAGTTTAAATATAATCTGGTAAATAAAATTTGGACGATACTATTCCACCCTCGACTAATATCTAGGTTAACCAATCAGAGAAGAAGATTTCTATCGGACACCCATCAACGAAATGACTGACCTCTGGATTAACTAATCAGAGAAGAGGATTACTGTTATCGTGATAACTGACCTCATTTTCAACTTGAAGTGCTGTCGAGTCTGATGCATGGGTTACTTTAAATCGATTCGGCCCCTGATACAATCCACCTAGCGGGTCAATGGTGGGGGAAATAATACAAGTGGCGGTTACTTGAACGCGTTTTGACCCCTGATGCAATACCAGGAGTTCCATGACAGTTATAAATAGTTGGATACAACGAGCAGGAAGTTATATTCAAGGTCCAAAATGTTAGACCAAATCACTAAGATTTTACCGCCAGAACACACAAATTTAGGCTCATATTCAAAAAGTCGACCTTAAAACCATACAAATCTACTCCCATACCCATAAAAGTTAGACACATCAAACAGATAATTACTTCCAAACTCCAAAAAGTTAGACCAAATCACGCCTCGATCGTTCTCTAACATTGCTACGATTGTTCTTTAACATTGCCTCCAGCGTTCTCTTCACAAGTTTCGGAAGGGAACCATTTGTCGTACGGGGAGAAAAACTCGTTTACCCTATCCCTTTTAACGACCCCTTCTAATGATGACTCGCTGAGTGCCAAGTACAGACTATCTGTATCCATTTCACAGAGTTGAAAGTCGGACCTCTCTACGAATCTATCCAGGAAGTCATAGTAAAATTCCAACATTCACAATTTGGCGTACTGGTAGACGAAACAACCAATCTGTGAAGGAAGATCCCACAGGATACTTCGTTTTCCAAGCGACACCTCATACAGGTCTTCACCAATAGGCGTCATGGTTTTAAACAGGGGGTTATTTACCAACTTTGTTGTATTGGCCCCCTCTTTAACATAGGTCACGTTCACTTGTTTCCCCAAATTCGTCAAGGTCTTCCCATAGGCCGAGAAAAATATTACCACCAGATCACAAACATGTAGGCAGAAACCTAGGAGGCAAGGGTAGAAACTTAGGAGGCAAGGTAGAAACCAAAAAGGCAAGGGCAGAAACCTACGAGGCAAGGGCAGAAACCTAAGAGGCAAGGGCAGAAACCTAAGAGGCAAAGACAGAAACCTAGGAGGCAAGGTCAGAAACCTAGGAGGCAAGAGCAAAAACCTAGGAGGCAAGGGCAGAAACCTAGGAGGCAAGGACAGAAACTTAGGAGGCAAGGGCAGAAACCTAGCAGCAAGGGCAGAAACCTAAGAGGCAAGGGCAGAAACCTAAGAGGCAAAGACAGAAACCTAGGAGGCAAGGACAGAAACCTAGGAGGCAAGGGCAGAAACCTAGGAGGCAAGGGCAGAAACCTAAGAGGCAAGGGCAGAAACCTAAGAGGCAAAGATAGAAACCTAGGAGGCAAGGTCAGAAACCTAGGAGGCAAGGACAGAAACCTAGGAGGCAAGGACAGAAACCTAGGAGGCAATGGCAGAAACCTAAGAGGCAAGGACAGAAAACTAGGAAGCAAAGGCTGAAAAACACTCGTACTGACTAAGGCTTCCAAGGTGTATTTGATTGTCTCCCTATTTTTGTCTGTATAACCTAATATATCACTTTCATTTAATCTATCGATAAACGTTTCAAAGTCATTTCTGTTGTTAACTAACAAGGGTTTGTCTAACCCTGTCGCGTTATTTGAGCTTGTGTGTGAAAGTAACGCAGCACCTGTGTCTCTCTATGTCTTAAAACTAGATGATGACTATAATTTTAGGTTACACAAATAACACGTGGATACTAAAAAAACCAACTTTTCGAAAATAGGTTACTAAAGTAACATACTATAACATTAAAGATCTAAGATAACACTTACTTTTATGTGTTTGAAGGTACGAGGCACATCCATCGTCAACAACTGTAAGCGTATGTCTGATTACAAGCTTCTCAGATATATACACTTGAAACCCTAGAGGTGTTACTAAAAATAGAACTGACCTCTGAGGCAATACCGGATGTGTTACTAAAAAGATTTTGACGTATGATGGCAATTTTATGAGTTTACCCCCTGATCATTTTTTAGGAATACGCCCATGAAATCGGTAAAAATCGTAAATTTTCACTCTAGGCATACCCCAAACTCTATTTTAGACATCCCCATTGCAAAAATTTACATTAAAAACCACTTTTAGGATTTTACCCCCTTATCATTTTTTTAGGGTTACGCCCATGGAATCGATAAAAAGCGTTAATTTAGCACGCAGGCTTACCTAAAACTTTATTTTAGACATTCCCACACCAAAAATTTACTTAAAAATCACTTTTAAAATTGTTACCCTTTATTTTTTTAGGGTTACGCCCATGGAATCGATAAAAAGCGTTAATTTAGCACGCAGGCTTACCTAAAACTTTATTTTAGACATCCCCACACCAAAAATTTACTTAAAAATCACTTTTGAAATTGTTACCCCCTTACCATTTTTTTAGGGTTACGCCCATGGAATCGATAAAAATCGTAAATTTAGCAAGTAGGCTTACCTAAAACTTTATTTTAGACATCCCCACACCAAAAATTTACTTAAAAATCACTTTTGAAATTGTTACCCCCTTACCATTTTTTTAGGGTTACGCCCCTGAAATCGATAAAAAATTGAAATATAACCTCAAGGCATACCCCAAACATAATATTTGACACCCCTACATATCAAACTCCATCAAAAAAACAACAAAAAACTAAAAAATTTAACTTAAAAATCACTTTTGAAATTGTAACCCCCCTTACCATTTTTGAGGGTTACGCCCCTGAAATCGATAAAAAATTGAAATATAACCTCAACGCATACCCCAAACATAATATTTGACACCCCTACATATCAAACTCCATAAAAAAAACAACAAAAAACTAGTAGTGGTAAAGGGTGTTTTGAGCTAGGATTTGAACATTTTCGCATGGTGCTTTTAGCACAATACATCTGCGTAGTAAGCACGGCTCAAAAACAACTCTCCCTACTACTAGATTTTTGTTGTTTTTTTGATGGAGTTTGATATGTAGGGGTGTCAAATATTATGTTTGGGGTATGCCTTGAGGTTATATTTCAATTTTTTATCGATTTCAGGGGCGTAACCCTAAAAAAATGGTAAGGTGGGTAACAATTTCAAAAGTGATTTTTAAGTAAATTTTTGGTGTGGGGATGTCTAAAATAAAGTTTTAGGTAAGCCTACGTGCTAAATTTACGATTTTTATCGATTCATGGGCGTAACCCTAAAAAAATGGTAAGGGGGTAACAATTTCAAAAGTGATTTTTAAGTAAATTTTTGGTGTGGGGATGTCTAAAATAAAGTTTTAGGTAAACCTGCGTGCTAAATTAACGCTTTTTATCGATTCCATGGGCGTAACCCTAAAAAAATAAGGGGGTAACAATTTCAAAAGTGATTTTTAAGTAAATTTTTGGTGTGGGGATGTCTAAAATAAAGTTTTAGGTAAGCCTGCGTGCTAAATTAACGCTTTTTATCGATTCCATGGGCGTAACCCTAAAAAAATGATAAGGGGGTAAAATCCTAAAAGTGGTTTTTAATGTAAATTTTTGCAATGGGGATGTCTAAAATAGAGTTTGGGGTATGCCTAGAGTGAAAAATTTACGATTTTTACCGATTTCATGTTCGTATCCCTAAAAAATGATCAGGGGGTAAACTCATAAAATTGCCATCATACGTCAAAATCTTTTTAGTAACACATCCGGTATTGCCTCAGAGGTCAGTTCTATTTTTAGTAACACCTCTAGGGTTTCAAGTGTATATATCTGAGAAGCTTGTAATCAGACATACGCTTACAGTTGTTGACGATGGATGTGTCTCGTACCTTCAAACACATAAAAGTAAGTGTTATCTTAGATCTTTAATGTTATAGTATGTTACTTTAGTAACCTATTTTCGAAAAGTTGGTTTTTTTTAGTATCCACGTGTTATTTGTGTAACCTAAAATTATAGTCATCATCTAGTTTTAAGACATAGAGAGACACAGGTGCTGCGTTACTTTCACACACAAGCTCAAATAACGCGACAGGGTTAGACAAACCCTTGTTAGTTAACAACAGAAATGACTTTGAAACGTTTATCGATAGATTAAATGAAAGTGATATATTAGGTTATACAGACAAAAATAGGGAGACAATCAAATACACCTTGGAAGCCTTAGTCAGTACGAGTGTTTTTCAGCCTTTGCTTCCTAGTTTTCTGTCCTTGCCTCTTAGGTTTCTGCCATTGCCTCCTAGGTTTCTGTCCTTGCCTCCTAGGTTTCTGTCCTTGCCTCCTAGGTTTCTGACCTTGCCTCCTAGGTTTCTATCTTTGCCTCTTAGGTTTCTGCCCTTGCCTCTTAGGTTTCTGCCCTTGCCTCCTAGGTTTCTGCCCTTGCCTCCTAGGTTTCTGTCCTTGCCTCCTAGGTTTCTGTCCTTGCCTCCTAGGTTTCTGCCCTTGCCTCCTATGTTTCTGACCTTGCCTCCTAGGTTTCTGTCTTTGCCTCTTAGGTTTCTGCCCTTGCCTCTTAGGTTTCTGCCCTTGCCTCCTAGGTTTCTGCCCTTGCCTCCTAGGTTTCTGTCCTTGCCTCCTAGGTTTCTGCCCTTGCCTCCTAGGTTTCTGCCCTTGCCTCCTGGGTTTCTGACCTTGCCTCCTAGGTTTCTGTCTTTGCCTCTTAGGTTTCTGCCCTTGCCTCTTAGGTTTCTGCCCTTGCCTCGTAGGTTTCTGCCCTTGCCTCTTAGGTTTCTGCCTTTGCCTCGTAGGTTTCTGCCCTTGCCTTTTTGGTTTCTACCCCTCCTCCTAAGTTTCTACCCTTGCCTCCTAGGTTTCTGCCTACATGTTTGTGATCTGGTGGTAATATTTTTCTCGGCCTATGGGAAGACCTTGACGAATTTGGGGAAACAAGTGAACGTGACCTATGTTAAAGAGGGGGCCAATACAACAAAGTTGGTAAATAACCCCCTGTTTAAAACCATGACGCCTATTGGTGAAGACCTGTATGAGGTGTCGCTTGGAAAACGAAGTATCCTGTGGGATCTTCCTTCACAGATTGGTTTTTTCGTCTACCAGTACGCCAAATTGTGAATGTTGGAATTTTACTATGACTTCCTGGATAGATTCGTAGAGAGGTCCGACTTTCAACTCTGTGAAATGGATACAGATAGTCTGTACTTGGCACTCAGCGAGTCATCATTAGAAGGGGTCGTTAAAAGGGATAGGGTAAACGAGTTTTTCTCCCCGTACGACAAATGGTTCCCTTCCGAAACTTGTGAAGAGAACGCTGGAGGCAATGTTAAAGAACAATCGTAGCAATGTTAGAGAACGATCGAGGCGTGATTTGGTCTAAATTTTTGGAGTTTGGAAGTAATTATCTGTTTGATGTGTCTAACTTTTATGGGTATGGGAGTAGATTTGTATGGTTTTAAGGTCGACTTTTTGAATATGAGCCTAAATTTGTGTGTTCTGGCGGTAAAATCTTAGTGATTTGGTCTAACATTTTGGACCTTGAATATAACTTCCTGCTCGTTGTATCCAACTATTTATAACTGTCATGGAACTCCTGGTATTGCATCAGGGGTCAAAACGCGTTCAAGTAACCGCCACTTGTATTATTTCCCCCACCATTGACCCGCTAGGTGGATTGTATCAGGGGCCGAATCGATTTAAAGTAACCCATGCATCAGACTCGACAGCACTTCAAGTTGAAAATGAGGTCAGTTATCACGATAACAGTAATCCTCTTCTCTGATTAGTTAATCCAGAGGTCAGTCATTTCGTTGATGGGTGTCCGATAGAAATCTTCTTCTCTGATTGGTTAACCTAGATATTAGTCGAGGGTGGAATAGTATCGTCCAAATTTTATTTACCAGATTATATTTAAACTAGTCGGATGTGAGACTTCGTGTTATAAGCGCGCTTGATTCACGGACGTTTATTTTCTTAGTACTGTTCAGTCTAGCGGTCTGTGTTGTAGTGGAATATTTTACGGTGTAAGTTGAATTTTTTTTCTGTTTCTTCTCTTAGCTCATAACGATGTGATAGGTTATCATTAAAGGAATTTTAGTTGTATTAATGGTGATGTGTATAAAGTACGTCTGTTAAGCCTTGTCGAGTGTATTATTCCTTCGTTTTTCATATGTTTATCTTATTGGTTCTTTAAAAAGTAGATATTTCAAGTCTTTTTGTAATTGATATTCAATGTTATTAATGTGTTACACTGGTGGTAAGGTAAAAATACGAATGAAGGCGGAACGCTAGGCGAGGTAAAAGAGAGAGAGAGAGAGGAGGAAAGGTGGAATGGTAGGAGAGAAGTCTAGTAGGGGTTAGAAGAGAGAAAGAGAGAGAGCGAGAAGCCTATGAGAAAGAAGGCGAGATGCTAGGTATAAATGGTGAGAATAATCAAGTGTTACAATAGGAGGAACGCTAAAAATATGAGGGAGGGCGGGGGAGCTAAAGGGAGAGGCGGAGGGTGGACTGATAGGTTAGAAGTCTAAGAGAGGATAGGGGAGAGAGAGAGAGAGAGAGAAGGAAGGCGCGATGATAGGGATAAATGGAGAGAATGAGTAAGTGTTTCAATGGAGGGAAATCTAGGCTGGAATAGTAGAGAGAGAGAGAGAGAAAGAGGGCGAGAGAGAGAGAGAGAGAGAGAGAGAGAGAGAGAGATAGCGAACCACTAACACCGAGGAACATATTTACACTACCAGCTTAGACTAACCAGTAATCTCTAACTGTTTCACCCTTATGCTTCATTTATGGTACAACGTTAAACAGACACCCAACTACATAGCTATAAATATTTTCTAACGGCTACCTGGCGCGATAGCGTCCCACAGAATCGAGATAATCCCCGATCCGATAGCACGCTGTCCGAACCACTCGAGCTAATCTGAAGGGGTCACCCGCCGACACGCGATCCGCCTCGAGGTCACCACGCACCCACGTGATCCGGCGCCCGCTGCACGAGGGGTCACGCCGCACGAGAGGTCACGCCGTCGCACGACCGATAACTCCCCTTGTCTCTCGTGTACATTAGGCGCTAAAGGCGCCTCTTATATAGCTTTGTTAATTTACGGCCAAATGCGACTTAGTTACAACATTGTATACTACTAACACTGCGGGCAAGCTGCTGGAGAAAATAGTTGCTTGTGTCCCCACCTGTCACCTTGAACAGAAACGCGTATTCCCAACCACACTCGGAGGTTATAGATATAACAAAAAGAGACATGGCTCAATGCGGCAGTCTTTGTCTATGACGTCTTCGAAGGCTTCCACAGACGAGAGGAGACATATGCTGCTGCTATAGATCTGGAGGATGCATACAACAGGGTACCATTTGAATATCTCATGCATATGCTCCTCAAACTGGAGGTGCACCCCTTCCTCATTAGATGGATCGCCGCGGCACTGTTTCAGAGGAAGGTGATACTCAGATGTGGAAGTTGGTCTTCCGAGCCAACATCCATTTGTCCAGTACTGCCACAAGGCTCACCATTGTCACCAGTTCTATTTAACGTGTACACAATAACGATCACGGAACAACAGCTGGATGGGAGGGGAAGAGCTATGACTTTTGCTGATGAATTTCTGGCATATCGACAGGGAAGAGACAGACGGGGAATCGCCTCCACAATGCAAGACGAACTCGATCGCATTTCTTCCTGGTGTGGGGTTTCAGGTGCCTTGGTTAATCCTAATAACTCATCAGTTTCATGGTTCTCCCTTAACAATCATATCGTTAATACGACCACATCGGTAGTACGAATGGGAGCTGATGAGGTGACCAGGGACAAGTTGATGACATACCTCGGAGTTAAGTTTGATCGCAGCCTTTGTTTTCAGGACCACGTCGACCATGTGATGACAAAATCCCGCAAAGTATTAGCCGCCTTGAAGGTCATAGCAGCTGCCAACATCGAGCAGAGGCTACTTACTCTTCTGTTCCAGGGATTAGTCCTCGCACCAATCGAGTATGCCCTGGCAATTCTTACTGTCAGTACGACTCAAATTGATAGGCTGGAGAAAATACAAAATGAAGCCATGCGCATTATCCTGGGATGTACGAAGGACACTCCCTGTATAGCAATGAGGTATCTTCTTGACTTTCCAACCATGGATGACAGAATCAAGATCTGGAGAGCACGAGCACACCTGAAGATTAGTACAGATACAGAGCATCCATTGCACCACGTGCTCAACACAGTGAAAGGTGCCAGGCTAAAAAGAGGCAAATCATGGGTGGGCCGAGCAGAAGATGTCATCAAACAGGTCTGTGGGCTTACCAATATCAGCGTTGGTGAGGAGTGGATACTGGTGCCTACGTCATTCAAGGGGACTTTCTCGTGTATTGTTACACTCGACAGGAAAAGTAGGGAACAGAACCCGGTCGTGGTTAATGCTGAGGTCAACGGTCTCATCTGCGATAACACCGATGAGAAAGATGCAGTCATCTATACAGACGGATCAGTAATACGACACCAAAGAAGTGCATGGCCATTTACAGCACGCTCGGCAGGCAGAATAGCCAAGGAAGAAAGTGGTGCATACGTCATGACCACGTGTAGCATGACAATGGAGGCGATGGTAGTGACTAAGGCATTCAAATGGTTAGAGTCACAAGACTACACCACACATGTATACTGAGTGATTCGATGAGCATGATTAAAAAAGTGGATGCGGGCTCTGTACGCATGCAATGGGTAGAGTCGTTGCAGAAGTCCAAAATACGCAAGGTCACCTATGACTATGTCCCTGGACATGCGGGAGTACGGGGAAATGAAAGAGCGGATAGGTTGGTTAGCTGCGCTGTCGTTGTGGACGGGAAACCAATGGATCGGGCGGACATCATCAATGCCCTCCGAGATGTGGGAAGAGCATGGGACTTCGACAAACACAGATCCACGTCACTTCTTCGGATGATGGAAATGGGAGTTAAGGTGGGCACAGTCAGAAATGAGAAACTTAGTGGCCGTGTAAAAAGACTTATCAACCAACATAGAACTGGAGTCGTCAGTCGCTGGACACTGAGGAAATTGCTGAGGAGGGGATCTGAGCACCTATGGGCATGTTCGGGGTGCAATGATGATGACCCGCAAATAACTCAATAACTCAATAACTCAATAGAATGGAAACGGAAGCTGTTTATAAACATCTACAATTTACTTGTCGTTCAAACATCGTGGAAAAATGTGCGGAGAAACGACACAAATCACGGAAATTGCGTGAAAGATTAGCAAACGAAATAGGTAAGACATATGAAGGGGTAAACCAAATAAAATAATGGTTTGTCTTGGAGCTAGAAAATGTGTATACATTAAATTGAGAAAATTAAAAACCATACGTTTTTAATTAGGAACAAAAATATATTTGTGGGGACATTGAGATTATTATGTTATGTGCAAAATTTGAACAATTTCGATCAAGTGGTTACAGAGATATTAATTATTAAATAGCGGCTAACTATTTTGAGAAACGGACTATAAAATGTTTTTGAAGCTTGCTGCTTTCCACCCTTGTAAGGCGTTACTTGCTGCTATTACTCCCAGTCTTAAAATAGAGTTCGCAGCAGTACAGTCCGCACAACATTCGATAATATCTGTATTGTTGGTTAAACATCTATCAATCTGTGATAATAGGGCTGTTGATCGATGATTCCCTGTAGCGGTCAGTTTCTCAACCAATTGATATTGCATTTTTGTGTGGACTTCAGGAAGTAAACTGAGAAATAAATGTACTTTCATCAGCGCAAAACGTGAGATAATTCTGTAAACGTTTCATTAATGTCGTTGTTCTTCAGAGATAATGAATGACTGCAGGCCTATCTCAAGCAGGGACCTTAGCTACAAAAGTGTGTGTCTTACGGTGGGATGGGAGTATTTGAGTTATTAAGTCGAGACAGTGACAATACAAAGCTCACCTACAACTCTCTCTAATCAAAGGCAATCTATTAATTGAACGAGTGTAGCAGTTCTTGACTCTAATGTCAGTTTCAGTCAGTTTCCTATATTCTGATATAGGTTGATCCATACACAACGAAACGATCATCTTAGAATGCTCCAACAATCTTCAATGTTGTATAAATGTGCATTTAGTATTTTACTGTTTTCACTGTTCGACAAAAACACAAGAGTCGTGTCATACAGCAGTGCCCTACGTCTGGCCTAAAGACAATTCTGAGAATATTTCGAATACGCTCAATCGGCAAGGAAGAAGTTATCAAGAAGTGCGTTCAAAAAGATTTATTTACACACAATCATGGCGAGATGTTTCCAGTTCCGATCCAAGATGGGGGATTTTTTTTTCCATCATGCCATAGACGGCTGATCGACAGTTGACACAACGTCACACACCACCAAAGGGAGAGATCACCAACGACACAGGTCATCAAAAGCACAGATCACAAAAGAAACATACCACGAAAGGCACATGCAATCAAAGGCACAGATGATCAAAGGCATCTATCACCAAAGACACAAACCACCAAAGGCACAGATCACCAAAGACACACATCACCAACGGCACAGATCACAAACAGCACAGATTACCAAAGGGACAGGCCACAAAGACATAAATCACAAAAGGGACCGATCACTAAAGGCACAGACCACCAAAGAGACAGATCAATAAAGGGACAGATCACCAAAGATACAGTTCACCAAAAGCACAGATAAGCAAAGGCATATACCACAAAGACACAAATCACCAAAGGGACAGGCCACAAAGACACAAATCACAAAAGGGACCGATCACCAAAAGGGACAGGCCACAATGACACAGACCACCAAATGGACAGATCACAAAAGGGACAGACCACCAAATAGGCAGTCTACCAATGATACATATCACCAAAGGGACAGACAACCATTGGAATAGACCGCCAATGATACAGATTACTAAAGAGATAGATCACTAAAGGCACAGACAACCAAAGGCACAGATCCCCAAAGGCACAGATCACCAAAGACACAGACCATCAAAGTCACAGACCTCCAAATGGACAGATCACCAAAGACACAGATCACCATAGGGACAGTTCACCAACGGAACAGATCACAAAAGGCATACATCACAAAATAAACATATCACAAAAGGCGGCATGCAATCAAAGGCACAGATCACCAAATGCTCAGACCACCAAAGGCACCGATAACCAAAGACACAGACCACCAAAGGCACCAGTCACCAAAAGGACAGACCAACAAAGGCAAAGATCACCAAAGACACATTTCAACACAAGCACATACCACCAAAGTCAACTTGGTAGTGGAGATCAAAGAAAGCAGACCACGAAATGCACATATCATCACAGACAGATTAATGACGGAGTTATGAGAAGGCAGACCACCAAAAGCAACTTGATGGTAGAGATCGGAGAAAGCAGACATTTTTCATCATCATCAAGTACCATGCCTGCTGGCGTAGGTGATCGCGTCTCTCCACAACTTTCGATCTCGACACATATTTAATCATTTCTGTTGTTGACCTTTTGCCAATTCTCTTAAGCAGTCTGGTATCTTTTCTCTTGGCTTCCCTCTATCTCTTTATTCCTCAACTTTCTCAGTTGTCACAATATATTCCAGCTGTTCCCTTCTTATTATATGACCGAAAAATTATGATTATTTCTTCCTGATATTGGATATTAGCTCTCTTTTTGCTCTGGTCTCTTTCAGAACGTTTTCATTACTCTTCTTAGCTGTTCATGGTTTTCTCAACATTCTTCTGTAAAACCATATTTCTACAGTCTCCAGTGATTTTCTTGTTTGTTGTTATATTATCCATGATTAGCATTCATATTTTAAGACTGGCTCAACATAAAACTTAAAAAACTCTTTTTCTAATTTCTATTGTAAAAAATGGATTGCACATTATCTTCCTCATTTGTTGGAAAGCTGCTTTTGCCTGAACCATTTCGCATCACACCTTTGTTGTACATCTATCATCTCACCTCTATTGTACATCTATCATCTCACCTCTATTGTACATCTATCATCTCACCACTGTTGTACATCTATCATCTCACCACTGTTGTACATCTATCATCTCACCTCTATTGTACATCTATCATCTCACCACTGTTGTACATCTATCATCTCACCACTGTTGTACATCTATCATCTCACCACTGTTGTACATCTATCATCTCACCACTGTTGTACATCTATCATCTCACCACTGTTGTACATCTATCATCTCACCTCTGTTGTACATCTATCATCTCACCTCTGTTGTACATCTATCATCTCACCTCTGTTGTACATCTATCATCTCACCTCTGTTGTACATCTATCATCTCACCTCTGTTGTGCATCTGCTATCGCACTTCTGTTGGCATCTATCATCACCTCTGTTGTACATCTACCATCTCATCTCTGTTGTACATCTATTATCTCACCTCTGTTGCACATCTATCATCTCACCTCTGTTGTACATCTACTATCTCACCTGTGTTGTACATCTACTATCTCACCTCTGTTGTGCATCTACAATCTGAGGTTAACATTGTTCATGAAGCATTTTTAGATAAATGTAAAGAGGAAGTCCAGCTTTAGTGTACATCAGATTATGTCACAGTCAGTGGGGGCAAGTAGATTAGAGTGTGCTCAATTCGAGGTATGTCACAATTAATATTTAATTGAAGGGTTCCTCTTGCAAGCCAAATTTATTGTTAGATTGGCCAACTTACTTTCCCACACTTACCAGTTTGACAGTCTGCACCTGACCAGCCTGTAGCACAGCCAGTCAAACACCTGCCTATGGTACTGTCGCAGTGTTTTGTGCTGTCATGGCAGTGACATTCATTTCTGCAGTTGTGTCCGAATCTTCCATGTGGACATTCTAACGATGGAAGTACAAAATTGACATGAGCTTGTTACATCAGCACATAACGTTTAAAAAAAAAAGCATGTGAATATATGGCCAGTTTATAAAAACGCAGCAAGTGTTTTTATTCTCTTGAGTGTGTAGAGATTTTGTATTCAATATCTAGACTGATTCTGTTAGTTATTTACATTATTTTATTTCCCATAAAGTCACACAAATGAAACATCTTTATCAAGAACATATTTTCTGCTGAAATCCAGTGTACGGTGTAGTTCCAGGACAACTTAGTAGTTCCAGGACAACTTAGTAGTTCCAAAACAAGTTAGTAGTTCCAGGACAACTTAGTAGTTCCAGGACAAGTTATTAGTTCCAGGACAACTTAGTAGTTCCAGGACAACTTAGTAGTTCTAGGACAAGTTAGTAGCCCCAGGACAACTTAGTAGTTCCAGGACAAGTTAGTAGTTCCAGGACAACTTAGTAGTTCCAGGACAAGTTAGTAGTTCCAGGACAACTTAGTAGTTCCAGGACAAGTTAGTAGTTCCAGGACAACTTAGTAGTTCCAGGACAAGTTAGTAGTTCCAGGACAACTTAGTAGTTCCAGGACAAGTTAGTAGTTCCAAGACAACTTAGTAGTTCCAGGACAAGTTAGTAGTTCCAGGACAAGTTAGTAGTTCCAGGACAAGTTAGTGGTTCCAGGACAAGTTAGTAGTTCAAGGACAAGTTAGTAGTTCCAGGACAAGTTAGTAGTTCCAGGACAAGTTAGTAGTTCCAGAACAAGTTAGTAGTTCCAGGACAAGTTAGTAGTTCAAGGATAACTTAGTAGTTCCAGGAAAAGTTAGTAGTTCCAGGACAAGTTAGTGGTTCCAGGACAAGTTAGTGGTTCCAGGACAAGTTTGTAGTTTCAGGACAAGTTAGTAGTTCCAGGACAAGTTAGTAGTTCCAGGACAAGTTAGTAGTTTCAGGACAAGTTAGTAGTTCCAGGACAAGATAGTAGTTCCAGGACAAGTTAGTAGTTCAAGGAAAAGTTAGTAGTTCCAGGACAAGTTAGTAGTTCCAGGACAAGTTATTAGTTCCAGGACAACTTAGTAGTTCCAGGACAAGTTAGTAGTATCAGGACAAGTTAGTAGTTCCAGGACAACTTAGTAGTTCCAGGACAAGTTAGTAGTTCAAGGACAAGTTAGTGGTTCCAGAACAAGTTAGTAGTTTCAGGACAAGTTAGTAGTTCCAGGACATGTTAGTAGTTCCAGGACAACTTAGTAGTTCCAGGACAAGTTAGTGGTTCCAGGACACGTTAGTAGCTTCAGGACAATTTAGTAGTTCCAGGACAAGTTAGTAGTTCAAGGACAAGTTAGTAGTTCCAGGACAAGTTAGTAGTTCCAGGACAAGTTAGTAGTTCCAGAACAAGTTAGTAGTTCCAGGACAACTTAGTAGTTCCAGGACAAGTTAGTAGTTCCAGGACAACTTAGTAGTTCCAGGACAACTTAGTAGTTCCAGGACAAGTTAATAGTTCCAGGACAACTTAGTAGTTCCAGGACAAGTTAGTAGTTCCAGGACAAGTTAGTAGTTCCAGGACAAGTTAGTAGTTCCAAGACAACTTAGTAGTTCCAGGACAAGTTAGTAGTTCCAGGACATGTTAGTAGTTCCAGGACAAGTTAGTGGTTGCAGGACAACTTAGTAGTTTCAGGACAAGTTAGTGGTTCCAGGACAAGTTAGTAGTTCCAGGACAAGTTAGTAGTTCCAGGACAACTTAGTAGTTCCAGGATAAGTTAGTAGTTCCAGGACAAGTTAGTAGTTTCAGGACAAGTTAGTAGTTCCAGGACAAGTTAGTAGTTTCAGGACAAGTTTGTAGTTCCAGGACAAGTTAGTAGTTCCAGGACAAGTTAGTGGTTCCAGGACAAGTTAGTGGTTCCAGGACAACTTAGTAGTTTCAGGACAAGTTAGTGGTTCCAGGACAAGTTAGTAGTTCCAGGACAAGTTAGTAGTTCCAGAACAACTTAGTAGTTCCAGGACAAGTTAGTGGTTCCAGGACAAGTTAGTAGTTTCAGGACAAGTTAGTAGTTCCAGGACAAGTTAGTAGTTCCAGGACAAGTTAGTAGTTCCAGGACACGTTAGTACTTCCAGGACATGTTAGTAGTTATAGGACAAGTTAGTAGTTCCAGGACAAGTTAGTAGTTCCAGGACTAGTTAGTAGTTCCAGGCAAGTTAGTAGTTCCCGGACAAGTTAGTAGTTCTAGGACGCTAAGTCAGGAGCAGACAGAGAACAATGTGGTTTAAAGACATCAAAGAGACACTGGACATGACAAAAGAGAAATTGGTAGATCGGGCTAGAGGCAAAGATTCTTTCAGACGGGTTGTTGTGAATACAATGTTCTGCAAAAGACATGCTACCTGATTGTCTAGTAACAAAGTTGTAAAAGACCTGATGACGACGAGTTCTACCTAAAAATGTCAAGTAACAAAAGTACAAAAGACCTGATGACGACGAGTTCTACCTAAAAATGTCAAGTAACAAAAGTACAAAAGACCTGATGACGACGAGTTCTACCTAAAAACGTCAAGTAACAAAAGTACAAAAGACCTGATGACGACGAGTTCTACCTAAAAATGTCAAGTAACAAAAGTACAAAAGACCTGATGACGACGAGTTCTACCTAAAAACGTCAAGTAACAAAAGTACAAAAGACCTGATGACGACGAGTTCTACCTAAAAACGTCAAGTAACAAAAGTACAAAAGACCTGATGACGACGAGTTCTACCTAAAAACGTCAAGTAACAAAAGTACAAAAGATCTGATGACGACGAGTTCTACCTAAAAACGTCAAGTAACAAAAGTACAAAAGACCTGATGACGACGAGTTCTACCTAAAAACGTCAAGTAACAAAGGTACAAAAGCAGAAATATACCTAGAATTTCAATTGACGGAAAATACGGAGGTCACACTCACACATAAGCATATGTACACACACACACACACACACACACACACACACACACACACACACACACACAGAAGGGAGCAGAACATCAAGTTGTGCTGCTATAAAGGAGACTTGCCTTGCTATCACAGAATTGCCTTAAATGGGATCACTGTAGTTGAAAACTTCTCCTCTTGTGTAAACTACACATTCACATCCAAGAGTGAATCAGTGAAGGTCACAAAATCATATTCTCTCTGTGGTTTTGAGACTACATTATGATATTACAACCTTCATGGACATGGAGATACAGTGACTACATGATGATATTGCAGCCTTCATGGACATGGAGCAGTAGAGACTACATGATGATATTGCAGCCTTCATGGACAGGGAGCAGTAGAGACTACATGATGATATTGCAGCCTTCATGGACATGGAGATACAGTGACTACATGATGATATTACAACCCTCATGGACATGGAGCAGTAGAGACTACATGGTGATATTGCAGCCTTCATGGACATGGAGATACAGAGACTACATGATGATATTACAACCCTCATGGACATGGAGATACAGAGACTACATGATGATATTACAACCCTCATGGACATGGAGATACAGAGACTACATGATGATATTACAACCCTCATGGACATGGAGATACAGAGACTACATGATGATATTACAAACCTCATGGACATGGAGATACAGAGACTACATGATGATATTACAACCCTCATGGACATGGAGCAGTAGAGACTACATGGTGATATTGCAGCCTTCATGGACATGGAGCAGTAGAGACTACATGGTGATATTGCAGCCTTCATGGACATGGAGCAGTAGAGACTACATGGTGATATTGCAGCCTTCATGGACATGGAGCAGTAGAGACTACATGGTGATATTGCAGCCTTCATGGACATGGAGCAGTAGAGACTACATGGTGATATTGCAGCCTCCACCGCCACCCCTTCCCCTTTCCAGGAAACAAGACTTCTGTGTCTGTGGGTCAGTCAATGAGAAAATCTATACCTTTTTTCTGGCAGAGGCTAAAACATGAGCAACATCGCCTACATGGAGTGGGTTCTGCTGTACATTGAGACATTGAGGTATTGAGTCATTGACTTATTGAGGTAATTGTGTTATTAGTGGGTCATCATCATTGCACTCCGACTCGAGTTCTGTGTTGATTGATAAGTCTTCTTATACGCCAACTAAGTTTCTCGTTTCTGGCTGTTCCCATCTTAACTCTTTCATCCAAAGGAATGATGTGGACTCATGGTTGTCGAAGTCCCGTGTCCTTCCCACATATCGGAGGGCATTGATGATGTCGGTCCCATCCATTGCTTGACCGTCATCAACGACAGCACAGCTAACTACGTATTTTTGACTTCTGCAATGACTCTACCCATTGCCTGCCTACAGAGCGCACAACCACTTTTTTTTTATCATGCTCATCGAATCACTCAGCATGCAAGCGTGGGTGTAGTCTTGTGACTCTGATCAGATGAATGCCCTAGTCACTGCCATCACCTCCATCGCCATGCTACTCGTGGTCATGACGTATGCACCACTGACTTCCTAGACTATTCTGCCTGCCGAGCGTGCTGTAAATGCCCATGCACTCCTTTTGGAAAACTCGTGATATTTCGTATATTGCAGGGATTCACGTTAACTCCAACCCTAATGACTATACCCATTTGTCAACCAAGGCAGTGTCACCGTTTTTGGTTTATTGTACACGTGCTGTCGAATGTCGGTTTCGATGTTTAAAATGTATTTATAATTTTCGCGGGAATTTTATTCTAGAATCAATTTGTTATACTCCTTTCTTAATTTATCTGCACCGTCACCTCGAGTCTTTATTATTTGCGCTTCCTTCTGACTTGTCTGTTCGTATAAGAAAAATGTTCTTCCCAGAGAGATTTTCATTATCTCATTTATTTCTTACCATCAGCCGAATGTTAAATGTGTAAAATGACACACTTGTTTCGCAAGTTTTTGTTTAAATTTGTATCATTTGTCTGGATGACGTCATGGGACGCACCAAGATGGAAGCTCGTCCGCGTCCGAGCCATGGTTTAAACAATGTTGACTTTGAACATCACGCTATCTGTTATCACAGCGAGTTGGCGGATTTTTAGAAATTTAACCACGGGTTTAATAATAAATGTTTGTAAACAGTTCGTTAACCACCGCTGTAGATCAAGACTTTATTCTGCTGGCTTCGTTCGAGACCTTGGAAGTTATGACCTACTTTGTGCAGCCGGTTGGTTTGGGACGAATTGTACGTTACAATGTCACTGCTATATTGACTCAGTTTGTGACAAAACTACAGGGACATGCCCAAACAATGACAGTTGTCAGCACGAATATTTCGAACCCCGGTGTCAGTACTTGGATCTCGTGTTCAAATACGCCCAAAAATCTGAACCTACTTTCCTGTTTGATAACAACGACACCACATGTAATCCGGACACAGATTCCACATCAGTTGAGGCAACTCTCAATCAATCTTTGCCGTTCTCCTGGTTTAGGATTTATGTGAATGACTTAACATATCCGGACAGTTTCACGGTAAAACTAAATGGTTCTGCCTCATGTAATAATGAATCACGGTCTGTAGTTAGTTCGCACGAGATTGATGTCTTTTGCTCTGGGGCTGGTCTGATCAACAAGTTACGGATTGAAGGGGCGATAGTTGCAAATATCTGCTCCATCTACATTGGCGGGGGTCGGAATGTGGCTCTCAAACAGAACACAAACAAGACCGACACATTTAATGCTTGTTATACAGGAGACGGATGTGGACCAGAGGCTGCAGTTAATGGCAAAACAAAGACCAATCTCTATGACAATGACTGCACACATACACAATTGAGAAGTGGAACCAATTCTGTTTACTGGTATCTGAACTATGCCACACCCCAGAAGACTCACACCATTCGAATTTATCATCGAGCTAGCATTATGATTCGGGTAAAGAATGCCACTCTTAAGGCTTTCTCTGACAGTGGCGGTGTAGTATTCCAGTATAATGATATATCATACCCAAACATTTCTGTGAACACTATTGTAGTCACCACACAAGCGACAAAGGCACACATTAAGATTTGAGTTCTCATCGACCATTTCGCAAGCCGACAGTGCACTGACGGTGAGTGAGATGCAAACATTTACAGACACCTATTGTCTGGACGGGCATTCTTGGTCGTTTTGTGCAGTGTGTGCTGCAAAGGCTACAACGTCATCATCGGTACGTGTCATGGCAACTGTTCACATGGGTTCTATGGACATGACTGCTCTGGGTCTTGTCTTAGTGTCTGTCCTTTATGTGAGGAAACTCCGGAAAATGCCTACAATGTAAACGTCCTGGCTACATCTGTAGTGATACCTGTCCCGATGGTAATTTTGGGCTATAGTGCAAACAGACGTGTTCTGATGGTTGTGACATCATATGTGACCCGGAAAGTACAGATTGTACGTGCAAGGAAACGTACTACGGATCAGACTGCACTCTCAAATGTTCGGACAACTGTTTCAACGACACGTGTGAACAGTCAATCGGGAACTGTACATGCAAGGGAACATTCTACGGGTCAGACTGCACTCTCAAATCTCCGGACAACTGTTTGAACGAAACCTGTGAACAGTTAATCGGGGATACTACAACAAACCCAAGCATATGGATACCTTAATGTGCTTCTGTGCTGGACATGGTACATTTCTTGGTGTTTTTCCGTGAAGCCATGGCTTATATCTTGATGTGTTTCTGTGCTAGCCATGGGTCATATCTTGATATGTTTCTGTGCTAGCCATGGCTCATATCTTAGCTTGTGTGTGTGTGTGGGTGTGATGGCCATGGCTCATATCTTGGTATGTGTCATGTTAGTCATATCTCATATCTTGGTGTGTCCGTGTTAATCATGTCTCATATCTTTATGTGTGTATGTGTTTAGTCATATCTCATATCTAAGTGTGTATCTGTGTTAGTCATGTGTCATATCTTTGTGTGTGCATGTTTGGGTTAGATATCTCATATCTTTGTGTGCATGTTTATGTTAGTCATATCTCATATCTTTGTGTGTGCATATCTGTGTATGTCACATCTCATATCCTTGTGTGTGCATAGCTATGTTAGTCACATCTCATATCTTTGTGTGTGCATGTCTATGTTGATCATATCTCATATCTTTGTGTGCATGTCTATGTTAGGGATGTGTCATATCTTTGTGTGTGCATGTCTATGTCAGTCATATCTCATATCTTTATGTGCATGTTTATGTTAGTCATGTGTCATATATCTTGATGTGTGTCAGTGTTGTCATGCCTCGTATCGCTGTGTGCATGTCAGTGTTAGTCACCTCTAGTGACTCGGACAGATGGTGCTCGTAAACCTGGGAGGGCCGATCATCTAAGGGCAGAATCCCCCTACAGAAAAGATCATCTGCTGCCTTGCAGGAAGATTGGGGACAATCAAAGGCTAAGGAATGCAAACCTGAATAAAATGCTGGCTGAAATAGGATGCACTGGGCCACTGGCGCAGAACACAGTGCAACGTTTTAACGGGTGTTCAAACAGAGTGGAGCTGGCAGACTCTAATTGTGATGTTCTGTCTGTGGGGGCAATCAACACACTTAACCTGACAGCTGACTTCATGTGAAAGTCTGGAATCTTACTCTGATTGAGTCCTGATCGCAGAGAGAGAGAGAGAGAGAGAGAGAGAGAAAGAGAGTATCATTTGTCTTCATGACGAAGGCCGCAGTCGTAACGTGTATTCTGTCCAATTTTGTGTCTTTTATACCATCGAGCTGTTACAAGTTTCTTTTCATTCATTAAATTTTCTTATGATTTTACTTCATTGGAATGTCTAACTGAACAATGCATTAATGCAACAAGACAATCTGCCTAGTGAAGTCATGAATGTGAAACACGTCACACACGGGCTTACCACAACCGCTGATGCTACAATACTCCCATCGGATTTTGTCATCAGTCGTGTAGCACCATGGTTTCTCTGAGTCAACGGTTGTCCTACAGTAGTTTCTGGGATAGACCCCGTCTGGAAAGTCTGCTTCCTTGTAGGTGTGCGCGTGAGGGATCTTCAAATCCCATCGCTGGCAAGTGTACATGGCCTTTGAGAAGGTCAGCGTTCCCATGTAGTTTCTCTTCTGACCGTTATAGTAGCAACTGTTGGCTGTAAACGAGACAAATGTAAAGATCTATTCAGTTTATTGTAAAATGATTATGGTTATGGAAGGCCTCGGTATTACTGCAAACGAATTAACATCCATAATTGCTCAACCGCCCGTGCCAGTGGAATCATCCGAATTACTAACACATCTCCCAAACATAGAAAGGTAACTGTAGTCCCCATCGTAGCAGTCTCAGCAGACGCAAAAAGACATAAGGCGAAACCGCGCAGAAAGTGAACACAGCCAACTGTTCCCTGTCATACGATATCATCATTCATCGTAAACAAGCGGGATATCGAAACAGGATCAAAACGGATGAGACACACAGCTCACGGTGTGCACAGAGCACTTAACTCAGTAGCTCCTGCAACAAGCCGGACTTGGAATATGAGGAAACTGCAAGAAGGAACACTTTTCAGACATAGCCTTCAATGTTTCCTGCCGCCTATCCACCATATACCATGGAAGTTCGCGTCCTCCCGAAAATGATGATCGCCGTAGCACTTGATGATGTTATTGTAAAATATTTTATTTCATGTGCGCTTCTGGTTTGATCATGAAATTACAACTGGTTAGAAACATGTAAAGCAGGCTACGATCTGAAATAGCAATGAAACAGATGGCCAATGTTCATATTTTTATTCAAAGAAAAGAAGGGGTGACCACTACAGAGTAAATAACAATTTATCGTTACAATTACATTCGCTGCACTGCAATTATTTGCCCTTTCCCATAATTATAATCGATTAAAAATAATAAAGTGGATATATAGAGCACAAGAACATTATACTGTGACTTTCACCGAGAGACCCATGAGCGTGAGAATGACTAGATTTGACAAAATAAAACAGGGTTTAAATGATGACTATGACCACTGATAAATAAATGAAGAGCCACAGTAGCTTTCTGATACGACAGTATATGGCACAGTTAATGTGCATGAATCTCATTTAATGATTTGAAATAGTTGACTGAAATATGAGTGAACATTGTCTTTAGTCTCTTCTAGACAAATTACAATTAGAGTATTGACATAAGGACTAAAGAGAGACATGAAAACAAAATTATAACAAAACTTACAAAAAACAAAATGACAATACAGTAACCACTGAGTATAATAGTTATATCACCTTATTGAGTTATTAAGTTAGGCAAGCAACTAAAACAAGTAGAGGAATTAAAATATCTAGGACATTTAGTGACAAACGATAATTCACAAACAGCAGAGATAAAATCGAATAGAGAAGCAATAAAGCGTGTCAAATCATCGGACAGTTATCACCACTATTGTCCAACAAGGAAATAACTCTGGAGGCAAAACGAGCACTATACAATACAATCTTCATCCCAACGTTGTTCTACCAATGTCAGACCTGGACCCTAGATGCAAGAACAATAACAAAGATAGCCTCTACTGAGATTAAATGTGTCAGACGAATGACAGAAAACAGTCTGAGAGATAAGATCAGAAATGAAGAACTGAGAAAAAAGCTAGGAATAGCCCTCGTCATAGAATATATAAAGAAACAACAGATAAAATTGTTTGGCCATGTAACAAGACAGAAAGAACAAAACACAATACAACGAGCCTTCAACAAACGTTGCGAAATAGCAAGACACAATGGTTGACCACGAAAAAGATGGATCGATGGAATATTAGAAGCACTAGGAAACATAACAGCAGCAGAGGCGAACAGTAGAGCAAAAGACCGTAAATTATATCTCTCCTCGACGCTGAAAGGCAAATGAGGAAGGACAGAAGAACTGAGTTATTGAGTTTTTTGCGGGTCATCACAATTGCCATCCGAACATGTCCATAGGTACTCAGATTCCCTCCTCAGCAAGTCTCGCAGTGTCCAGCGACTGACGACTACAGTTCTGTGTTGGTTGATAAGTCTTCATATAACCCCACTTTGTTTAACGTTTCTGGCTGTGCCCATCTTAACTCCCATCTCTTTCATCAAAAGGAGTGACGTGGGCTCATGGTTGTCGAAGTCCTGTGCCCTTCCCACATCTCGGAGAGCATTGATGATGTCCGCCCGATTCATTGGTTGACCGTCTTCAACGACAGCGCAGCTAGCCAACCTCACCGTTTTTTCATTTCCCCGTACTCCAGCATGTCCTGGGACGTAGACAAAAGTGACCTTACGCATTTTTTACTTCTGCAAAGACTCTACCCATTGCATGGGTACAGAGCCGGCCTCCACTTTTGTTGTCATGCTCATCAAGTTATTCAGTATGTAGGCGTGGGTGTAATCTTGTGACTCTAAAAAGATTAATGCCCTGGTCCCTGCCATCACCTCCATCGTCATGCTGCTCGTGGTCATAACGTATGCACCACTGTGTTCCTTGACTATTCTGCCTGCCGAGCGTGCTGTAAATGCCCTTGCACTCGTTTTGTCGAGCTACAAATCCGTCTGTATAGATGACTGCATCTTTCTCATCGGTGTTATCGCAGATGAGACCGTTGACCTCCGCATTGTCAAAGACTGAGTTATGTTCTCTACATTTCCTGTTGAGTGTGACAATACACGAGAATGTCCCCATGAATGATCTAGGCGCCGGTATCCACTCCTAGCCAGCGTTGTTATTGGTAAGCGCACGTACCTGTTTGATGACATCTTCTGCCCGGCCCACTCATGATTTGCCTGTTTTGAGCCTGACACGTTTCCCTGTGTTAAGTTCGTGGTGTAATAGGTGCTCTTTAGCTGCACTAATCTTCAAGTTTGCTCGTGCCCTCCAGATCTTGATTCTGTCATCCATGGTTGGAAAGTCAAGAAGATACCTCATTGCTACACAGGGAGTGTCCTCGTACACCACGATAATACGCATAGTTCATTCTGTATTGTCTCCAGCCTTACTATATTTGAGTCTTACAGACAGTAATAATTGCATAGACACACTCGACTGGTGGGAGGACTAGTAGTCCCTGCTACAGAAGGGTAAGTAGCCTCTGCTCAATGTTGGTAGCTGACATGATCTTCGAGGCGACTAATCCTTTGCGGGACTTTGTTATCGCATGGTTGACGTGGTCCCGAAAACACAGGCTGTGATGAAAATGAACTCCCGGGTATGCCACTTTATGAGCTCCCATTGTTACCACCGGTGTTTCCGTGTTAACGATATGATTGTTAAGTGAGAACCATACAACTGATGCTTTATTAGGATTAACCAAGGCACCTGATACTCCACACCAGGAAGAGTTGTGATTGAGTTCGTTTTGCATTGTAGAGGCGATTTCCCTTCTGTCTCTTCCCTGTCGATATACCAGAATATCATCAGCAAAAGTCATAGTTCTACCCCTCCCATCCTGCTGTTGGGCCGTGATCGTTAATGTGTACACGTTAAATAGAACTGGTGACAATGGTGAGCCTTGTGGCAGCCCTGGACAAATGAACGTTAGGATGACCAACTTCCACATCTAATCAGTATCACCTTCCTTTGAAACAGTGCTGCAGCAATCCATCTAATGTGGAAGGGGTTCACCGCCAGTTTGAGGAGCATATGCATGAGATATTCAAATGGTACTCTGTTGTATGCAACCTCCAGATCTATAGCAGCAGCACATGTCTCCTCTCGTCTGTGGAAGCCTTTGAAGACGGCATAGGCAAAGACTGCCGCATTGAGCCATGTCTCTTTTTTGTTAAATTTATAACCTCCGAGCGTGGGTGGGAATATGCGTATCTGTTCAAGGTGAGGACACGGACAACTATTTTCTATAGTGGCTTGCCCTCACTGTTCTGCATCATCATGATTCTATAGGCACTGATCTGAGAATGGCCCTTGTTTGGCACCGGTAGCGGTAGTAAGTAGCTGTGTAGGCACACCTCCTTAATCTGGCCACTCTGCATGCTGACATTAAACTCTTTGGATAGTTTTTTCAAGTCGTCGTCAGCTAAATCGTCTATCATCGTACCGAACACCATCTGAACCAGGAGCAGTGTTGTGTGATCTTTCAAGTGTTGTGCTAATGGTATCAGTTGTGATTGTGAGATCTTCTCTCAGAACTACATCCTCACACAATTTTGATAGTGACCCCTAGTTACACCACATTTATTCAATAAATGGGTATGTCGTTTTCAAAGAGGAAAGAGAAGAAGATCATTACCTTCATCAAGTAACGGGCCTGCTGGCGTAGATAATCATGTCTCTCCGCAATTTTCGATCTCGACAGTTATTTATCATTTATGTTGTTGACCTTCTGCCTAGCCATTCTCTTAAGCTGCCTAGTATCTTTTCTCTTTGCTTCCCTCTATCTTTTCGTCCCTCCATTTTCTCATTTGTCACAATATATTCCAGCTCTTCTCTTCTCATTACATGGCTAAAATGATGATTATTTCTTCTTAATATTGTCAATTATCTCTATTTTTGCTTCGGTCTCTTTCCGAGCATTTTCATTACTCTTCTTAGCTATCCATGGTATTATTATGGCATAAAAGAAGGCTGAGAAAGCCTAGAGGGGTCAGGAAAGTGCAACTTCCACAACGATTGACGGCAAACATGGAGTAGGAGAAGTCGGTAAGACAGTTTACGTGTAGTTTCATTTGTGACGCCTGTCATTTGATAATAAATAAGGAGGATAACTGAAGTGATAGTCATTCAAGGATGCTCCATTTGATGAAACTACATTTCAGATACAACTTCGATTTGTGATTGAGTGCGGCACATGCAGGAAACGATAGACGGTACATGTATTTAAACAAGCTACCGAATTCACTGTGCTAAGACTTAATTATGTTTTTTTAGGCGGAGAAAATTCAGGGTTATACATGTACAATGATAAATAACTTGTCTTCCAAATTCAGCATAACCCATATTACCAGCTCATATTGTCCCTAACGATCATCCAGCAATAGTAGAATGTTTCTCTAGAAATTGTTTGTAACGGCATCAAGCAATAGTAGAATGTTTCTCTAGAAATTGTTTGTAACGGCATCAAGCAATAGTAGAATGTTGCTCTAGAAATTGTTTGTAACGGCATCAAGCAATAGTAGAATGTTGCTCTAGAAATTGTTTGTAACGGCTACCAGCAATAGTAGAATGTTTCTCTAGAAATTGTTTGTAACGGCATCCAGCAATAGTAGAATGTTTCTCTAGAAATTGTTTGTAACGGCATCAAGCAATAGGAGAATGTTTATCTAGAAATTGTTTGTAACGGCTACCAGCAATAGTAGAATGTTTCTCTAGAAATTGCTTGCAACGGCTTCAAGCAATAGTAGAATGTTTCTCTAGAAATTGTTTGTAACGGCATCCAGTAATAGTAGAATGTTTCTCTAGAAATTGTTTGTAACGGCATCAAGCAATAGTAGAATGTTGCTCTAGAAATTGTTTGTAACGGCTACCAGCAATAGTAGAATGTTTCACTAGAAATTGTTTGTAACGGCATCCAGCAATAGTAGAATGTTTCTCTAGAAATTGTTTGTAACGGCATCAAGCAATAGTAGAATGTTGCTCTAGAAATTGTTTGTAACGGCTACCAGCAATAGTAGAATGTTTCTCTAGAAATTGTTTGTAACGGCATCAAGCAATAGTAGAATGTTTCTCTAGAAATTGTTTGTAACGGCATCAAGCAATAGTAGAATGTTTCTCTAGAAATTGTTTGTAACGGCATCAAGCAATAGTAGAATGTTTCTCTAGAAATTGTTTGTAACGGCATCAAGCAATAGTAGAATGTTTCTCTAGAAATTGTTTGTAACGGCATCAAGCAATAGTAGAATGTTTCTCTAGAAATTATTTGTAACGGCATCAAGCAATAGTAGAATGTTTCACTAGAAATTATTTGTAACGGCATCAAGCAATAGTAGAATGTTTCTCTAGAAATTATTTGTAACGGCATCAAGCAATAGTAGAATGTTTCTCTAGAAATTGTTTGTAACGGTATCCAGTAATAGTAGAATGTTTCTCTAGAAATTGTTTGTAACGGCATCAAGCAATAGTAGAATGTTTCTCTAGAAATTATTTGTAACGGCATCAAGCAATAGTAGAATGTTTCTCTAGAAATTGTTTGTAACGGCATCAAGCAATAGTAGAATGTTTCTCTAGAAATTATTTGTAACGGTATCCAGTAATAGTAGAATGTTTCTCTAGAAATTATTTGTAACGGCATCCAGTAATAGTAGAATGTTTTACTAGAAATTGTTTGTAACGGCATCAAGCAATAGTAGAATGTTTCTCTAGAAATTATTTGTAACGGCATCAAGCAATAGTAGAATGTTTCTCTAGAAATTGTTTGTAACGGCATCAAGCAATAGTAGAATGTTTCTCTAGAAATTGTTTGTAACGGCATCAAGCAATAACAGAATGTTTCTCTAGAAATTATTTGTAACGGCATCAAGCAATAGTAGAATGTTTCTCTAGAAATTATTTGTAACGGCATCAAGCAATAGTAGAATGTTTCTCTAGAAATTATTTGTAACGGCATCAAGCAATAGTAGAATGTTTCTCTAGAAATTGTTTGTAACGGCATCAAGCAATAACAGAATGTTTCTCTAGAAATTATTTGTAACGGCATCAAGCAATAGTAGAATGTTTCTTTAGAAATTATTTGTAACGGCTACCAGCAATAGTAGAATGTTGCTCTAGAAATTATTTGTAACGGCATCAAGCAATAGTAGAATGTTTCTCTAGAAATTGTTTGTAACGGCATCAAGCAATAATAGAATGTCTCTTTACAAATTGTTTGTAACGGCATCAAGCAATAACAGAATGTTTCTCTAGAAATTATTTGTAACGGCATCAAGCAATAGTAGAATGTTGCTCTAGAAATTGTTTGTAACGGCATCAAGCAATAATAGAATGTTGCTCTAGAAATTGTTTGTAACGGCATCCAGCAATAACAGAATGTTTCTCTAGAAATTGTTTGTAACGGCATCCAGCATTAGTAGAATGTTTCTCTAGAAATTGTTTGTAACGGCATCAAGCAATAGTAGAATGTTTCTCTAGAAATTGTTTGTAACGGCTACCAGCAATAGTAGAATGTTTCTCTAGAAATTGTTTGTAACGGCATCAAGCAATAATAGAATGTTGCTCTAGAAATTGTTTGTAACGGCATCAAGCAATAGTAGAATGTTTCTCTAGAAATTGTTTGTAACGGCATCTAGCAATAGTAGAATGTTTCTCTAGAAATTGTTTGTAACGGCATCAAGCAATAGTAGAATGTTTCTTTAGAAATTGTTTGTAACGGCATCAAGCAATAGTAGAATGTTTCCCTAGAGATTGATTGAAACGCTCACCATGCAAAAATAGAATGTTGTAATGATATTTCCAAGGATGCACTGATGGAACTGAACATTTCTCATAACGTAGTCTCTCCATTTTTATTACACTTCGGAATAAAGAGTAAATCAGTGATAACCATTAACAATATCTATTAAGCAATACAAACAAATCAAAGTAAATAACTGCCAAACTGAAGAGTTTTTTTTTTATTGTTGAGGACTGAAAAGCGTGCGCTGAAATCAATGAATAAATTAACAGGATGAAACACGGGCCTAGTTGCAGTTTGAGATATGCAAGGCGGCTAATCTTTCTCGCGACATTAGATTCTCGCGTCCTGATCTTTTCACGTGTTTTGACTCAATGAAAGTATTGGCACTTAGACTTCAAGTATTGATCCTGGTACAAATGATTTGTCTCAGGAACTCGCTTATGCCAATGTCGATTTATACCTAAGCGCTTCCTTAATGTCAATTGTCTTTAATCAATGTCGACAAACTGTTCCTGCAAAAAGTCCAGATCAGTATATTTGGGAATATTCAACCAATATATGTGAGTTTATATTTCTTTTATTTTAATTATGCATTGAGTTATTGAGTTATTGAGTTATTTGCGGGTCATCATCATTGCACTCCGAACATGTCCATAGGTGCTCAGATCCCCTCCTCAGTAATTCCCTCAGTGTCCAGCGACTGACGACTCCAGTTCTATGTTGGTTGATAAGTCTTCTTACATGGCCACCAAGTTTCTCATTTCTGGCTGTGCCCATGTTAACTCCCATTTCCATCATCCGAAGAAGCGACGTTGATCTGTGTTTGTCGAAGTCCTGTGCTCTTCCCACATCTCGGAGTGCATTGATGATGTCCGCCCGATCCATCGGTTGCCCGTCCTTAACGACAGCGCAGCTAGCCAACCTGTCCGCTCTCTCATTTCCCCGTACTCCCGCATGTCCAGGGACATAGACAAAGGTGACCTTACGTATTTTGGATTTCTGCAACGACTCTACCCATTGCATGCGTACAAAGCCCGCCTCCACTTTTTTTATCATGCTCATCGAATCACTCAGTATACATGCGTGGATGTAGTCTTCTGACTCTAACCATTTGAATGCCTTGGTCACTGCCATCACCTCCATTGTCATGCTACTCGTGGTCATGGCGTATGCACCACTGTCTTCCTTGGCTATTCTGCCCGCCGAACGTGCTGTAAATGCCCATGCACTTCTTTCGTGTCGTCTTACAGATCCGTCTGTATAGATGACTGCATCTTTCTCATCGGTGTTATCGCAGATGAGACCGTTGACCTCAGCATTAACCACGACCGGGTTCTGTTCCCTACTTTTCCTGTCGAGTGTGACAATACATGAGAAGTCCCCTTGAATGACGTAGGCACCGGTATCCACTCCTCACCAACGCTGAGATTGGTAAGCCCACAGACCTGTTTGATGACATCTTCTGCTCGGCCCACCCATGATTGATGTGCCTCTTTTTAGCCTGGTACCTTTCTCTGTGTTGAGCACGTGGTGCAATGGATGCTCTGTATCTGTACTAATCTTCAGGTATGCTCGTGCTCTCCAGATCTTGATTCTGTCATCCATGGTTGGAAAGTCAAGAAGATACCTCATTGCCACACAGGGAGTGCCCCTCGTACATCCCAGGATAATGCGCATGGCTTCATTTTGTATTTTCTCCAGCCTATCAATTTGAGTCGTACTGACAGTAAGAATGGCCAGGGCATACTCGATTGGTGCGAGGACTAATCCCTGGAACAGAAGAGTAAGTAGCCTCTGCTCGATGTTGGCAGCTGCCATGACCTTCAAGGCGGCTAATCCTTTGCGGGATTTTGTTATCACATGGTCGACGTGGTCCCGAAAACACAGGCTGCGATCAAACTTAACTCCGAGGTATGTCATCAACTTGTCCCTGGTCACCTCATCAGCTCCCATTCGTACTACCGGTGTGGTCGTATTAACGATATGATTGTTAAGGGAGAACCATGAAACTGATGCTTTATTAGGATTAACCAAGGCACCTGAAACCCCACACCAGGAAGAAATGCGATCGAGTTCGTCTTGCCTTGTGGAGGCGATTCCCCGTCTGTCTCTTCCCTGTCGATATACCAGAATATCATCAGCAAAAGTCATAGTTCTTCCCCTCCCATCCAGCTGTTGGGCCGTGATCGTTATTGTGTACACATTAAATAGAACTGGTGAAAATGGTGAGCCTTGTGGCAGCCCAGGACAAATGGATGTTGGCTCGGAAGACCAACTTCCACATCTGAGTATCACCTTCCTCTGAAACAGTGCCACGGCGATCCATCTTATGAGGAAGGGGTTCACCGCTAGTTTGAGAAGCATATGCATGAGATATTCAAATGGTACCCTGTTGTATGCATCCTCCAGATCTATAGCAGCAGCACATGTCTCCTCTCGTCTGTGGAAGCCTTCGAAGACGTCATAGGCAAATACTGCCGCATTGAGCCATGTCTCTTTGTTATATCTATAACCTCCGAGTGTGGATGGGAATACGCGTTTCTGTTCAAGGCGACACGTGAGGACACGGGCAATTATTTTCTCCAGCAGCTTGCCCGCAGTGTTCTGCATTGTGATGATTCTGTAGGCACTGATCTGAGAATGGTCCTTGTTTGGCTTCGGTAGCGGTAGTAAGTAGCTGTGTAGCCACTCCTCCTTAATCTGGCCACTCCGAATACTGGCATTAAACTCATTGGCCAGTGTTGTCAAGTCGTCATCAGCTAAATCGCCTATGTCATCATACCGAACACCATCTGGACCAGGAGCAGTGTTGTGAGACCTTTTAAGTGTCGTGCGAATGGTATCGGTTGTGATTGTGAGATCTTCTTCCAGCCCTACATCCTTACACAAATTTGACAAAGATCCCCGTATCCTCATTCTTACAGCCTCATTTCTTTGGTCCGTCTGCTCAATGTAGCGGGCAAGCAGGGCCTTCCCTTTGCTCTCATCAGATTTGTGCCATATCTGGTCTGTGCTCTGAAAGTCTGGTATACCTCTGTGTCGTGGTGTGCCATTCATGCACTGATGAAGGCGCCAGAATGTGGCTAGCGATTTTTCTGAGCACACTTTTTTACAGAAGTCATCCCATTTGGCATCCTTAGCCTGCTTAGCGCATAGTTTAAAGTGCATCATTTTTTGGTCGACCTCTACTTTCAGACGCTTCAAGAGCACAGGTTGTGTTCTACCATACCTTCTGGCTTTCTGCCATGTCTTGGCCGTTTGTCTCTTGCTCCGCCAAGCTTCCTTGACATCTACGTTCCACCAGGGTGGCTGCGTCCATCTCTCCTGCCTCCTACGAGGGGCGCTCTGTTTCCTATGTCTGATTTTGCTATTGACGTCCTGGTCTGTTTTCTCGTAGTTGAATGTGTGGAGCTTTCTTCTCTGGCTTTTATTTCCGCCTTTCTCAATTAGGAGGACACATGGATAGTGATCACTTCCGTGGAACCCCAGTGCACTCCACCTGCAAACCGGTGCGAAGGTGGAAGACACCAGTGCCAGGTCTATGACACTATCAGAGTCCCCTGTTCGAGTGGCCATTCTTGTTGCCCTTCCATCATTCAAGCACACTAAATCGACTGACACTAGTGCGTTCTCTAGGTCTTCTCCCTGCTTGTTGGTTATGACGTTACCCCACTGGTCTCCTCTAGCATTAAAGTCTCCGCAGAAAATGACATTCTCTTCATCGAACTCGAAGAGATTCTGCCATTGTTGTGTGTTCACCTTCCCATTACAGGCATACACATTAACAATCACGAAATGAACTGGGGTCTGCACCCTAACCGCATGTACCTGCAATTCTGCATTGTTCCACACAGACATATCAACCTCAGCTGCCACCATATTGTTGCGCACAAGGATGGCCTGCCCAAGGTGTCGTCTATTGTAAAAGCAATGAAAGCCAGGAGTAATTACTGTCCTGTCACCAAGAAGAGTTTCTTGCAAAACCATTATATCGGCGCCGCACAGTAGCTTATCAAGAATGGGCCGTCGTTGATTAATGGACCCACAATTCCAATAAGTAACGCGCACATACTTTAGGCCTAGCCTCTCACACTTTGACAGTTTAGTGCCACCCCTCTTGCCCCGTCGTGTTTTCCTTCTTCGATGATGTAGTTTGGGCTGCATCTGAAAACCTACACTTCTTACCGTCGTCTTTGATGAACGTCGCTGAACGTTGTTGCTTTGGATGGCCTAGACTCACGTGCACTTGCTCAGTCGCACGGCCTAGAACCCGTTCCACGTTATAAACTGGCCAGCTCCAGTAACTAGCTCAGCAGCACGCGGAAACACTGAGAGCTTTCTACAAATTAAATGACTTACGCATCCTTGACGACAGACCGGCGTAAACAAACCGCCATTTTTTGACGCGTTCAATAGTGTAACAACAATAATAAGTGATGAAATAAGGAAATTATAACAAAATGCAATGAATCAAAAGAAGCAAAGTGATTAACATCAAATAGAAAGCGCGCACACTCACATGAACCCTCAAAAAATAAATAAAAACAAACAAATAAACAGGCATGTGTAAGACGAACGTAACTTGGATTGGTCAATTAACAACACGCTGGTAGATATTTAAACGGAAGTCTCATGAATGTGACTTGTTAATCTACCAACAACAATCGTTAAGAGCGCATCAGGGTAATAAAAAGGAAGTCAAGAGCCCCGTCACGACAAGTGGTGTATAGAGAGTATGATGTTACTGACCATAATTTTTACAGACCTTCCGCACATGATTTTTGAGGTAATATGGTCGGAATTGCTATGCTAATGCAATACTATGTACCAACCAACGATAAGAATGATATTAGTTAAAGATGAATTCTATAAACATTTACAATATCAGATGGATGCAAGACGAGCAAAGGATATTATAATCTTGATGGGAGACCTAAATGCTAAAGTAGGATCAGACAACAGAGGCTTCGAAGAGATTATGGGAAAACATAGACTTGGAGATATAAATGAGAATGGAGAGATATTTGTGAATTTATGTGCCCTTAATCAAGTGAGCCTAGGAGGAACAATATTCCAAAATAAAGGAATATTAAAACTACATGGGTGTCACCAGATCATAGAACGAAAAATCAAATTGGTTACATGTGTATTAATAATAAGTTTAAGTCATCCTTACAGGATGTAAAAGTATATAGAGTGGCAGATGTAGCTTCAGATCATCATCTTCTGATAGCCAAACTTAATAGATATACAACAACGAATAAGGGTAGAAAGTATCTTAATGTAGGGTTTCTTAAAGAACAAGGAATTAAAGATAAATTCACAGTCACAATATCAAACAAATACCAAGTCCTCAAACAACTAGAAAATACAATAAATATAGAAAATCATTGGAAACAGGTAAAAGATATATGGAAAGAGACATGCGAAGAAACACTAGGGAAAAGAGAACGTCAGAATAAGGCATGGATGACAGCAGAGACCCTGGACAAAATTAAAGAAAGAAAAAACAAGAAAGCAGACATAAATAAAAGCAAAGTAAAAAGTAAAGGCAAGTACCCCCGTCACGCCAAGTGGCGTATAGGGAAATATGATGTTAGTGACCCTATATTTTACAGACCTTCAGAACATGATTTTTGGAGTAATGTGGTCAGTATTACGCCCGAGCTGCTTTAATTTCCCAGAAAAAATCCGGTACCCATTTAAGGCTGGGTGAACCCGGAAGCCGTCGGTTGGGATCGAACCCTACCCCTTGTCATTTGTAGTCCAGTTCACTAACCACTGAGCTATCGCGGCTCCCTAAATAAAAGCAAAACGAGAAGTAATAAAGCCAAGACACGGGAAGCTTACACAGAGGTGAACAAAGAAGTGAGAAGATGCATTAAATGGGATAAGAGGAAATATATAGATGAACTAGTTAAAGAGGCAGAGGAGGCAGCAAATAAAAGGAATATGGAAGAACTGTACAACAGAACAAAGACATTAAGTGGAAAATACAAACAGATCAATGCCTTTATTAAAGATAATAAAGGAAATCTGCTTAGTAATATAAGGGGGCAAATGGAGAGATGGAAAGAGCACTTTGAAGAACTTTAGAATAGACCCGGCTCAAAAAATCCTCCAGATATACTGCCAGCAGAAGAAGAGTTACACGTTAACTGTGGAAAACCAAGTAAAGAAAAAATAATGAAAGCCATCAAGCTATTAAAAAATGGTAAAGCCACAGGACGTGATGAAATTCCTTCGGAAGCCATCAAAGCAGATATTAACACCTCTACCAAGATGTTACATGATCTATTGGATACAATTTGGGATAGGGAAGAAATACCTAAAGACTGGAAGCAAAGGTTATATGATCAAACTACCAAAGAAAGGAAGTTTACAGGAGTGCACAAACTATGGGGGAATTATGCTACTATCAGTGCCAGGAAAAATATTAAGCAGAATCATTCTGGAGAGACTAAAGGAGGCAGGGATGCCTTATGTCCCCATTTCTCTTTCTACTGGCCATAGATTGGATTATGAAAATAACTCAAAACAACAGAAATGGAATCCAGTGGTCACTGACCAAACAACTTCATGATTTAGACTTTGCTGATGACATAGCTCTCCTATCACACAGCCATCAACAGATGCAGGATAAAATGAGCTTACTTAATGAGAGATCACAACAGCTAGGACTGAAGATTAATAGAGATAAGACCAACATTATGAGAATTAATACAGTTGGCAATAACCAAATAAAACTAGGAGAAATACCTCTATTAGATGTACAATCTTACATATATCTGGGCAGTAATATAGATAAAGAGGGAGGAACAGAAAATGATACCAAAATAAGGATATCAAAAGCAAGAGGAGCTTTCATTGCACTGGGGAACATGGAAATCCAAAGAAATTAGGTTAAATACAAAAATAAAAATTTTCAACTTAAATGTTAAGGCCTAATATATGGCTGTGAAACATGGAGAACAACAAAATTGACAATCACGAAGATACAGACTTTCATTAATGGGTGCTTACGCAGAATAAAGGGATGGAAATGGCAGGACAAAATCACTAACATAGAATTATGGAAATGTACCAGTCAAACACCAGTGGATAAAGAGATACAGCGAAGACGATGGCGCTGGATAGGACACACACTACGGAAGACACAAAAAAGCTCATTTTTTGGAATCCCCAGGGGAAAAGACAAGGAGGAAGACCAAGGAATTCTTGGAGAAAACAGATAGAAGCAGAGATGAAAATGATGGGGAAAACATGGAATGATCTTAAAAGAATGGAAACAATCAGAACGACTTGGAAAGTGTTTGTTGAAGACCTATGCTCCAATGGGAGCTAAAAAAGTAGAAGAATAAGATGGTCGGAATTACGTCCGTGTCGCTTTACGTCCCAGAAAATCCGGTACCCATTCAAGGCTGGGTGAACCCGGAAGCTGTCGATCAGGATCGAACGCGACCTCTTATATCATAATGCACGTTGTTTAATGTCGGTTATAAATTTGGTAAACTATTTCTATACAAAAAATACTAAACAATTTATAAGGCTGAATATTGCTACACTGCTATCAATAATAGGATCCGCGATAGCTCAGTGACTAGTTAACTGGAGTACAAAGAATAAGAGTTCGGGTTCGATCCTGATCGACGGCTGCTAGGTTCACCCAGCCTTAAGTGGGTACCGGATTTTTTCTAAGAAAGTAAAGGGGCACGGGCATAATACCGACCACATTACCACAAAAATCATGTACCGAAGGTGTGTAAAAATTATGGTCACTAACACCATATTCCCGATATGCCAATTGGCGTGGCGGGGCTGTTTACTTTCTTTTTACAATCAATAGTCTTGAATGTTGCTTCAACACTTAATACAGCTAACTGTTTCTCCATTACCTATGACGATAACTGTTTCTTCATCATCTATAGTGTTGACTGTTACTCTATTATAATATCTATAGCGTTGGCTATTACTCCACCATCTATAGCGTTGTCTATTACTCCAAAATATATAGCGTTGACTGTTACTCCAACATCTATAGCGTTGACTGTTATTCCACCATCTATAGCGTTGTCTATTACTCCAGCATCTATAGCGTTGACTATTACTCCACCATCTATAGCGTTGACTATTACTCCACCATCTATAGCGTTGACTGTTACTCCACCATCTATAGCGTTGACTATTACTCCACCATCTATAGCGTTGGCTTTTACTCCACCATCTATAGCGTTGACTATTACTCCACCATCAATAGCGTTGACTGTTACTCCACCATCTATAGCGTTGACTATTACTCCACCATCTATAGCGTTGACTGTTACTCCAACATCAATAGCGTTTACTGTTACTCCAACATCAATAGTGTTGACTGTTACTCCAACATCAATAGCGTTGACTGTTACTCCACCATCTATAGCGTTGACTGTTACTCCAACATCAATAGCGTTGAATTTTACTCCACCATCTATAGCATTGACTTTTACTCCACCATCTACAGCGTTGACTATTACTCCACCATCAATAGCGTTGACTGTTACTCCACTATATATAGCGTTGACTGTTACTCCAACATCAATAGCGTTGACTGTTACTTCAACATCAATAGCGTTGACTGTTACTCCAACATCAATAGCGTTGACTGTTACTCCAACATCTATAGCGTTGACTATTACTCCACCATCTATAGCGTTGATTGTTACTCCAACATCAATAGCGTTGACTGTTACTCCAACATCTATAGCGTTGACTATTACTCCACCATCTATAGCGTTGATTGTTACTCCAACATCTATAGCGTTGACTGTTACTCCAACATCTATAGCGTTGACTGTTACTCCACCATCTATAGCGTTGACTGTTACTCCAACATCTATAGCGTTGACTGTTACTCCACCATTTACAGCGTTGACTATTACTTCACCATCTATAGCGTTGACTATTACTCCACCATCTATAACGTTGACTATTACTCCACCATTTATAGCGTTGACTACTGCTCCACCACCTATAGCGTTGACTATTACTCCACCATCTATAGCGTTGACTATTCCTCCACCATCTATAAAGTTGACTATTACTCCACCATCTATAACGTTGACTATTACTCCACCATTTTTAACGTTGACTATTACTCCACCATCTATAACGTTGACTATTACTCCACCATCTATATCGTTGACTATTGCTCCACCATCTATAACGTTGACTATTACTCCACCATTTTTAACGTTGACTATTACTCCACCATTTTTAACGTTGACTATTACTCCACCATTTTTAACGTTGACTATTACTCCACCATCTATAACGTTGACTATTACTCCACCATTTTTAACGTTGACTATTACTCCACCATTTTTAACGTTGACTATTACCCCACCATCTATAACGTTGACTATTGCTCCACCATCTATAGCGTTTACTGTTATTCCAACATCTATGAAGGTGAATGTTACACCAACATCTATGAAGGTGAATGTTACCCCAACATCTATGAAGGTGAATGTTACACCAACATCTATGAAGGTGAATGTTACACCAACATCTATGAAGGTGAATGTTACACCAACATCTATGAAGGTGAATGTTACACAAACATCTATAGCGTTGACTGTTACTCCAACATCTATAACGTTGACTGTTGCTCCACCATCTATAACGTTGACTGTTGCTCCACCATCTATAACGTTGACTGCTACTCTAACATCTATGAAGGTGAATGTTACACAAACATCTATAGCGTTGATTGTTACTCCAACATCTATAACGTTGACTGTTACTCCAACATCTATAACGTTGACTGTTACTCCAACATCTATACCGTTGATTGTTACTCCAACATCTATAACGTTGATTGTTACTCCAACATCTATAACGTTGACTGTTACTCCAACATCTATAACGTTGACTGTTACTCCAACATCTATAACGTTGACTGTTGCTCCACCATCTATAACGTTGACTGTTACTCCAACATCTATAACGTTGACTGTTACTCCAAGATCTATAACGTTGACTGTTACTCCAACATCTATAACGTTGACTGTTGCTCCACCATCTATAACGTTGACTATTACTCCAACATCTATAACGTTGACTGTTACTCCAACATCTATAACGTTGACTGTTACTCCAACATCTATAACGTTGACTATTACTCCAACATCTATAGCGTTGACTGTTACTCCAACATCTATAACGTTGGCTATTACTGCACCATCTATAACATTGACTATTGCTCCACCATCTATAGTGTTGACTATTGCTCCACCATCTATAGCGTTGACTATTGCTCCACCATCTATAACGTTGACTATTACTCCACCATCTATAACGTTGACTATTACTCCACCATCTATAACGTTGACTATTACTCCACCATCTATAACGTTGACTATTGCTCCACCATCTATAACGTTGTCTATTACTCCACCATCTATAACTTTGACTATTACTCCACCATCTATAACGTTGACTATTGCTTCACCATCTATAGCGTTTACTGTTATTCCAACATCTATGAATGTAAATGTTACACCAACATCTATGAAGGTGAATGTTACACCAACATCTATGAAGCTGAATGTTACACCAACATCTATGAAGATGAATGTTACACCAACATCTATGAAGGTGAATGTTACACAAACAACTATAGCGTTGATTGTTACTCCAACATGTATAACGTTGACTGTTGCTCCACCATCTATAACGTTGACTGTTGCTCCACCATCTATAACGTTGAATGTTACACCAACATCTATAACGTTGACTGTTGCTCCACCATCTATAACGTTGACTGTTGCTCCACCATCTATAACGTTGACTGTTACTCCAACATCTATGAAGGTGAATGTTACACAAACATCTATAGCGTTGATTGTTACTCCAACATCTATAACGTTGACTGTTACTCCAACATCTATAACATTGACTGTTACTCCAACATCTATACCGTTGATTGTTACTCCAACATCTATAACGTTGACTGTTACTCCAACATCTATGACGTTGACTATTACTCCAACATCTATAGCGTTGACTGTTACACCAACATCTATGAAGGTGAATGTTACACCAACATCTATGAAGGTGAATGTTACACCAACATCTATGAATGTAAATGTTACACCAACATCTATGAAGGTGAATGTTACACCAACATCTATGAAGGTGAATATTACACCAACATCTATGAAGGTGAATGTTACACCAACATCTATGAAGGTGAATGTTACACAAACATCTATAATGATTTTTGGAGTAATGTGGTCAGTATTACGCCCGAGCTGCTTTACTTTCCCAGAAAAAATCCGGTACCCATTTAAGGCTGGGTGAACCCGGAAGCCGTCGGTTGGGATCGAACCCTACCCCTTGTCATTTGTAGTCCAGTTCACTAACCACTGAGCTATCGCGGCTCCCTAAATAAAAGCAAAACGAGAAGTAATAAAGCCAAGACACGGGAAGCTTACACAGAGGTGAACAAAGAAGTGAGAAGATGCATTAAATGGGATAAGAGGAAATATATAGATGAACTAGTTAAAGAGGCAGAGGAAGCAGCAAATAAAAGGAATATGGAAGAACTGTACAACAGAACAAAGAAATTAAGTGGAAAATACAAACAGATCAATGCCTTTATTAAAGATAATAAAGGAAATCTGCTTAGTAATATAAGGGAGCAAATGGAGAGATGGAAAGAGCACTTTGAAGAACTTTAGAATAGACCCGGCTCAAAAAATCCTCCAGATATACTGCCAGCAGAAGAGTTACACGTTAACTGTGGAAAACCAAGCAAAGAAAAAATAATGAAAGCCATCAAGCTATTAAAAAATGGTAAAGCCACAGGACGTGATGAAATTCCTTCGGAAGCCATCAAAGCAGATATTAACACCTCTACCAAGATGTTACATGATCTATTGGATACAATTTGGGAGAGGGAAGAAATACCTAAAGACTGGAAAGAAGGTTATATGATCAAACTACCAAAGAAAGGAAGTTTACAGGAGTGCACAAACTATGGGGGAATTATGCTACTATCAGTGCCAGGAAAAATATTAAGCAGAATCATTCTGGAGAGACTAAAGGAGGCAGGGATGCCTTATGTCCCCATTTCTCTTTCTACTGGCCATAGATTGGATTATGAAAATAACTCAAAACAACAGAAATGGAATCCAGTGGTCACTGACCAAACAACTTCATGATTTAGACTTTGCTGATGACATAGCATAGCGTAGTGTTACCGGGGCCTCATTATGAGGGAGGTAGAGAATAGTGACACTGTGACCTTCCAGGCATGTCGTAAGAGGCGACTAAGGAGGTTGATCGATGGCTTGACAAGCTGTCATTGTAAAAAGTATTGTTATGGAAACAGCGCCATAGATTTTAGAGCAGTGATCTCTGCAATATGTGCCATTTTGGCACGCAAGGTTTCTGTTTTTGAGATTGTGGTTCTGCCCTATGTGCCGTCTTCGGCTCGAAAGGACAATAGATAGATAGATAGATAGATGACATAGCTCTCCTATCACACAGCCATCAACAGATGCAGGATAAAATGAGCTTACTTAATGAGAGATCACAACAGCTAGGACTGAAGATTAATAGAGATAAGACCAACATTATGAGAATTAATACAGTTGGCAATAACCAAATAAAACTAGGAGAAATACCTCTATTAGATGTACAATCTTACATATATCTGGGCAGTAATATAGATAAAGAGGGAGGAACAGAAAATGATACCAAAATAAGGATATCAAAAGCAAGAGGAGCTTTCATTGCACTGGGGAACATGGAAATCCAAAGAAATTAGGTTAAATACAAAAATAAAAATTTTCAACTTAAATGTTAAGGCCTAATATATGGCTGTGAAACATGGAGAACAACAAAATTGACAATCACGAAGATACAGACTTTCATTAATGGGTGCTTACGCAGAATAAAAGGAAGGAAATGGCAGGACAAAATCACTAACATAGAATTATGGAAATGTACCAGTCAAACACCAGTGGATAAAGAGATACAGCGAAGACGATGGCGCTGGATAGGACACACACTACGGAAGACACAAAAAAGCTCCTTTTTTGGAATCCCCAGGGGAAAAGACAAGGAGGAAGACCAAGGAATTCTTGGAGAAAACAGATAGAAGCAGAGATGAAAATGATGGGGAAAACATGGAATGATCTTAAAAGAATGGAAGCAATCAGAACGACTTGGAAAGTGTTTGTTGAAGACCTATGCTCCAATGGGAGCTAAAAAAGTAGAAGAATAAGATGGTCGGAATTACGTCCGTGTCGCTTTACGTCCCAGAAAATCCGGTACCCATTCAAGGCTGGGTGAACCCGGAAGCTGTCGATCAGGATCGAACGCGAACTCTTATATCATAATGCACGTTGTTTAATGTCGGTTATAAATTTGGTAAACTATTTCTATACAAAAAATACTAAACAATTTATAAGGCTGAATATTGCTACACTACTATCAATAATAGGATCCGCGATAGCTCAGTGACTAGTTAACTGGAGTACAAAGAATAAGTGTTCGGGTTCGATCCTGACCGACGGCTGCTAGGTTCACCCAGCCTTAAGTGGGTACCGGATTTTTTCTAAGAAAGTAAAGGGGCACGGGCATAATACCGACCACATTACCACAAAAATCATGTACCGAAGGTGTGTAAAAATTATGGTCACTAACACCATATTCCCGATATGCCACTTGGTGTGGCGGGGCTGTTTACTTTCTTTTTACAATCAATAGTCTTGACTGTTGCTTCAACACTTAATACAGCTAACTGTTTCTCCATTACCTATGACGATAACTGTTTTTTCATCATCTATAGTGTTGACTGTTATTATTGGTTATTGGTTATGGAAGGCCTCGGTCTCACAGCAAACGAATTAAAATCCATAATTGCTCAACCGCCCGTGCCAGTGGAATCATCCGAATTACCAACTCATCTCCCAAACAAAGAAAGGTAACTGTAGTCCCCATCGTAGCATTCTCAGCACACGCCAAAAGACATAAGGCGAAACCGCGCCGAAAGTGAACACAGCCAACTGTTCCCTGTCATACGATATCATCATTCATCGTAAACAAGCGGGATATCGAAGCAGGATCAAAACGGATGAGACACACAGCTCACGGTGTGCACAGAGCACTTAACTCAGTAGCTCCTGCAACAAGCCGGACTTGGAATATGAGGAAACTGCAAGAAGGAACACTTTTCAGACATAGCCTTCAATGGTTCCTGCCACCTATCCAACATATACCATGGGAGTTCACGTCCTCCCGAAAATGATGATCGTCATAGCACTTGATGATGTTAGGCCGTCATTGATGACTCCAATTCCAAACATATAGACACACAGTGGTGGTAAGTTATCATTTCCAATCCAACAGAAGCCACATGACCTGTAGTTAGTAAAACCACAGAGAGAATATGATTTTGTGACCTTCACTGATTCACTCTTAGATGTGAATGTGTAGTTTACACAAGAGGAGAAGTTTTCAACTACAGTGATCCCATTTAAGGCAATTCTGGGATAGCAAGGCAAGTCTCCTTTATAGCAGCAGAACTTGATGTTCCCCGCTCCTTTCTTGTAGCTGCCGCCACACGATTCTGATGTCTCATTAACTTGGACATCATTCAAGAACAATGTCAGATTAACATTCCATAGATATGGCTCTGCTGATGAAATGCTTGGTGCAACAGTTGTATCAATCATACTGGAGGCTCCTGGTCTGTGGTCATTAATATCACAGACGGCACATGATGTTGTTATATTCAGTATTTCTTTCTGGGGTGTAAATATGTGGCACATATATGGAGAGTGGTTTGTGGTCACAGTAATCCCATTAAAGGCAATTCTAGGGTAGCATGGCATAGCTGTTTCAGAACAGCACAATCCTATGATGTTTTCTGTGTTCGCTATAAAGCTGCTGCTGCTACGCAATCCTGACCAATTATAGGTGTGGACATTATTCACTTGCAATGACAAAACTGCTTTGTTTACATCATAAACCTCTGGAAGCGAATCATTTATGGGACTAATAGTACAATTTATTCTTCCATCGGGGATATCTTCATTGAGTCCCCAAAAAAGGTCTTTGGTTAAAAAGCACATATGCTTTTGAGTTAAACACACAATGAGCCCACTTCAAAGATTCAAAATGATCCTTGCCAATGCCATCCATTTGCACAAGTTAGGTCCTTAGCTACCAACGTCTAAAACGAAGCCATCCAATTAACGACTTTATCTGCAGCGAAGGTTAACGAACTGTGAACAAACATTTATGTTCAAACCCTTGAAAACATTTTCAAAAATCTGCCAACTCGCAGCAATAATATATATCGTGTTGTTCAATGTAAACATTGCTTGGTCCATAGCTCGAATATAAATAAGCTGCCATTTTGGTGCGTCCCATGACGTCATCTCCCTGTTGACTGTTACTCTATTATAATATCTATAGCGTTGGCTATTACTCCACCATCTATAGCGTTGTCTATTACTCCAGCATCTATAGCGTTGACTATTACTCCACCATCTATAGCGTTGACTATTACTCCACCATCTATAGCGTTGACTATTACTCCACCATCAATAGCGTGGACTGTTACTCCACCATCTATAGCGTTGACTATTACTCCACCATCTATAGCGTTGACTGTTACTTCAACATCAATAGCGTTTCTGTTACTCCAACATCAATAGCGTTGACTGTTACTCCAACATCAATAGCGTTGACTGTTACTCCACCATCTATAGCGTTGACTGTTACTCCAACATCAATAGCGTTGACTTTTACTCCACCATCTATAGCATTGACTTTTACTCCACCATCTACAGCGTTGACTATTACTCCACCATCAATAGCGTTGACTGTTACTCCACCATCTATAGCGTTGACTATTACTCCACCATCAATAGCGTTGACTGTTACTCCACCATCTATAGCGTTGACTGTTACTTCAACATCAATAGCGTTGACTGTTACTCCACCATCTATAGCGTTGACTATTACTCCACCATCAATAGCGTTGACTGTTACTCCACCATCTATAGCGTTGACTGTTACTCCAACATCAATAGCGTTGACTGTTACTTCAACATCAATAGCGTTGACTGTTACTCCAACATCAATAGCGTTGACTGTTACTCCAACATCTATAGCGTTGACTGTTACTCCACCATCTATAGCGTTGATTGTTACTCCACCATCTATAGCGTTGACTATTACTCCACCATTTATAGCGTTGACTATTGCTCCACCACCTATAGCGTTGACTATTACTCCAACATCTATAGCGTTGACTGTTACTCCAACATCTATAACGTTGGCTATTACTCCACCATCTATAACATTGACTATTGCTCCACCATCTATAGCGTTGACTATTGCTCCACCATCTATAGCGTTGCTGGTTTTATCAAGGTAAGTGGATGGACAGGATCCTGCCATTTACTGTTGGTTCGATCAAGATAAGTGGATGGACAGGATCGTGTCATTTAATGCCGGTTTTATCAAGGTAAGTGGATGGACAGGATCGTGTCATTTAGTGCTGGTTTTATCAAGATAAGTGGATGGACAGGATCGTGTCATTTACCGCTGGTTATGTTTATGGTTATGGTAGGCCCCGGTATTACTACAAATCAATTAAAATCCATAATTGCTCAACCGCCCGTGCCAGTGGAATCATCCAAATTAAAATCTCATCTCCCAAACAAAGAAAGGTAACTGTGGTCCCCATCATAGCAGTCTCAGCACACACCAAAAAAAAACAAAAGGTGAAACCGCACAGAAAGTGAACACAGGCAACTGTTCCCTGTCATACGATATCATCATTGGTCGTAAATTATCGGAATATCGAAACAGATGAAACATATAGCTCACTGTGTTCACAGAGCCCTTAACTCAGTAGCTCCTGCAACAGGCCGGACTTGGAATATGAGGAAACTGCAACAATGAACATTTTTCAGACACAGCCTTCAATCGTTCCTGCCGCCTATCCACCATATTGACTATCTAAGTGTTCTATCTTGTCATCATCATCATCATGTACCCTGCCGGTTGGCGTAGGCGATCATGTCCCTCCACAATCTTCTATCTACAGTGCATTGCATCAGTTCTGTTGTTGACTGTTTTCCATGCCATGACACCAAGCTATCCAGTATTTTCTCTCTTTGTCGTCGGCGATCTCTCTTTCCTTTTATTTTGCCAGTTGTAACCAAGTATTCCAACTGTCCTCTTCTCATGATGTGCCCGAAAAATGTTGATTGCTTCTTTCTGGTGTTTTTTAAGAGCTCCCTTTTTGTGTTGGCCTCTTTGAGAACTTCCTCATTGGTCTTTTTATCTGTCCAGGGAACTTTCAACATTCTTCTGAGAAATCCCATCTCTGTGGCCTCTAGCCGTCTTTTCATTTGTTTGTCTACTGTCCATGATTCGCTTCCATAGGTCAGAATTGGTTCTATATAGCACTGATGAACTCTCTTTCTCATTTTTATTGACATAGATTTGTTGCATAAGATATTTTTCATTTTCTTAAATGCTATTTTGGCCTGAGCTATTCTGCTTTTTATTTATGTGGTGCATCTCCCATCTTATGTTATTATTGTGTCCAAGTATTTGAAACGTTGCACTTGTTTCAGATTTGTCTCGTTTATTTTTATGCTGCATGATGGTGATGATTGTTTCTTCGATATGACCTTTAGTTATGTTTTCTTACTATTCAGACTGAGACCTTTCTTGTTGCTTTCTTCTACTATTATGTTTATCATTTCTTGTAGTTCGTTCTCTGTCTCTGCTATTAAGACTGTGTCATCCGCATATCGCAAATTATTTATGTTGTGACCGTTGACTTCAATTCCTTTTTTGTCTACTATTGATCTCATAATATATTCGCTGTAAAGTGAAAACAAGCCCGGTGACAGAACACAGTCTTGTCTGACTCCTTTTTTTATATATTGCAATTGTCCTGTTTGGTTGTTAATTCGTATAGCTGCTGTTTGTTGCCAGTACATATTTTTTATGATTCGCAGATCCTTGCCATCAATGTTTAATTTCTCCAGCATATTGATTATTTCCACATGCTTTACTTTATCAAATGCTTTCGTGTAGTCTATAAAGCACATATATAGATCTTTCTTTACCTCTATAGATCTTTCTATCAATGTCCTTAAGATGTATATTGCGTTATTGGTGCCCTTTCCTTCCACAAATCCACATTGTTCCTCACTTATTTCTGGTTTTATTTTGTTCCTTACACGTCTCATGATTATTCTTAGTAATATTTTAGTCATATGGCTCCTGAGACTAATAGTGCGATGGTCTTCACAATCAGTAGCGCCTGACTTCTTCGGTATGGCTACAAAGATAGATTTTAGTAGATCCTCGGGTATGTGTCCTGTGTTATATATGTCATTGAGTAATTTTGTTATGACTTGTACTCCCAACTCTCCTAATGCATTTATCTCTTCGATTGTTATAATGTCAGGACCTGGAGCTTTGCCTCTTTTCATGTGTTGAATTGCGTCCTCCACTTCACTCTGCATTATTGGTGGTCCTGTGTCTTCATTTGAATTGTTTAATTCTGGTCTTTCATCATCATAGAATTGACTTATATATTCTGTCCATCTTTCCATTATCTTCTCCTGTCCCATTATTATATTTCCTTCCTTTGATTACACACATCCTGAAACTTTTACTTCTTTTCTTCCTGTTAATTCATTTAACTGATTGTGCATAAATTTTGGGTCTTTCTTTTGTTGTTTTTCCATTTCTTCACATTTCTGTTTTAACCATCCTTCCTTTGCTTCTCTGCATTTGTTTTGGATCTCTTTGTGCAATATTTTGTATGCTCGTTCTTCTGTCTTATGTTTTCTTCTTTTGTCCATTAGTTGTAATATTTCTTCTGTCATCCATTTCTTTTTGTTGATTCTTTTAGTCACTGGTATTACTTCTTTTGATGTTTGCTGAATCGATTGTTTGAGCATTTCCCACTGCTCCTGGATGCCCTGTATTTTCTCAATAGCATTATATCTATTTTGTACTATCATGCTGTACTTATCACTCATCTGTTTATCTACTCTTAGCATATCTAGTTCTAATTTTATATTTCTTGGTGATTTCTGTGCCTTCCGCAGTTTTATTCTTATCATTCCAACTACTGGTACATGGTCACTATTACAATCTGCTCCTGGCCTTGTTTTAACAGACGTTAGCCCATTCCTGAATCTTCTCTGTACCAGTATAAAATCAATTTGATTGTGTACTTTTTTGTCTGGGCTTTGCCATGTCCATAGTCGCCTAGGGTGTTGTTTGAACCAGGTGTTACCTATAATCATTTCATGTGTCTTTGCCCAATCTATCAATCTATCCCCTCTGTCATTCGTCTCGCCAAGGCCATGCCCCCCAGTCACATTTTGCACTTTAGCTGTTCCTACCTTTGCATTGAAATCCCCTAATACAACAGTTATTATACATGAGATCCTCTGCCTGCCATCGCGGTGTGGGGACCATAACCGGCACTACTTGTCGGCTGCTCCCACCACACCATCCACCACCTGCTCCAATGGCTTCACATAACCCTGATAGGGGGGGGGGGGCTAAACGGGAGCTCCACCTTGCCCAGGGGTGTCCCGAAGACTAGCGGAGGAAAGGAGACGTCTTACTCCTCCTTTGGTAGGGCAGAACCCTACCCCGCTAACCCTAACTATCTTGTACAAGTTTTTAATTAGCTATTACCGCTTAATTCATCGGGTAAATTATATCGCTTTTGGTATACTAGACGGATATTAAGAGGTCGGTCAGAAATTTGAAAGAAAAATATAAAAGAATAGGAAAATATTGGTTTAAGTGTGAACTACAGCTTAGCCGTCGTATTTTACTAGCTAGATCAAATGTACAAGGGCGTCTGAGAGTGAACATTTCACTCTATACCAACTCCCCGAATAATGTCGATCTGTTCAACGTTGTTTCTCTATAATGTCATTGGAAAAGAGGTATATATGATATACAATTATTGGAGTAATGACTCTCTGAGCTTGACTGTCATGACGTCTGTTGATATACAATTATTGGAGTAATGACTCTCTGAGCTTGACTGTCATGACGTCTGTTGATATACAATTATTGGAGTAATGACTCTCTGAGCTTGACTGTCATGACGTCTGTTGATATACAATTATTGGAGTAATGACTCTCTGAGCTTGACTGTCATGACGTCTGTTGATATACAATTATTGGAGTAATGACTCTCTGAGCTTGACTGTCATGACGTCTGTTGATATACAATTATTGGAGTAATGACTCTCTGAGCTTGACTGTCATGACGTCTGTTGATATACAATTATTGGAGTAATGACTCTCTGAGCTTGACTGTCATGACGTCTGTTGATATACAATTATTGGAGTAATGACTCTCTGAGCTTGACTGTCATGACGTCTGTTGATATACAATTATTGGAGTAATGACTCTCTGAGCTTGACTGTCATGACGTCTGTTGATATACAATTATTCGAGTAATGACTCTCTGAGCTTGACTGTCATGACGTCTGTTGATATACAATTATTGGAGTAATGACTCTCTGAGCTTGACTGTCATGACGTCTGTTGATATACAATTATTGGAGTAATGACTCTCTGAGCTTGACTGTCATGACGCCTGTTGATATACAATTATTGGAGTAATGACTCTCTGAGCTTGACTGTCATGACGCCTGTTGATATACAATTATTGGAGTAATGACTCTCTAAGCTTGACTGTCATGACGTCTGTTGATATACAATTATTGGAGTAATGACTCTCTGAGCTTGACTGTCATGACGTCTGTTGATATACAATTATTGGAGTAATGACTCTCTGAGCTTGACTGTCATGACGTCTGTTGATATACAATTATTGGAGTAATGACTCTCTGAGCTTGACTGTCATGACGTCTGTTGTGCAAGTGACAACCTCAGCCGCTTTGTTTGTGTTTGCGGTGGTTTATTGGCTGTCCTCAAACATTATTTAGAAATCTATAGTAGATGGGCAGATCTTGCTGGGCTGAATGAGGACGAAGTAGAGGCTGTCTTGCTATTACTTGAGTGCCAGCGAAGAATGCTCAAATGATGATTTTGTTCAGACAGGACAGAAACAAGCAGCTGAACATCAAAGACAATAAGCACGATGAAGATGTACTAGCTCTACGGTCCTTACTGACACAAGATTTGTTTGAGATTGTGAAGTATTTGGATAACGCTATGACAATTATGAAATCAACTACAAGAAAGGTTCACAGTTCTTCATGGACTACTGTTTCATTGAACTGTTAGCACGCATTACCTTCATTCATTTTGTGCCTTTATTTTCAGCTGAAGACAGTTCCACAATCTTTGATTTAAATCAAGTTGAACTCCATGTTATTGAATTGATCTAATCGTTAAATCGTCTGAAAGTTGTAAAACTTTTAATGTGACGTCAGTGATGTTGTTTCAGTCATCTTGAGTGACGTCATGTGCTACAGTGGTCTAGCTAGCTCGGATACGCATGCAAGTTCTGATTTAATGAAAGAGAATTATAGACACTAATGTGTAGGTGAATGGCTTCTTGACAATATCATAACTTGTCTTATAAGACTATTTCAATGGCAGCGAAGATTATTTTATTTTTATGCAGGTTCCTGCATCAACAGCAGAGAGCATAAAAGAATCAATGTTTATAATATTTACTTGCCACTAGATTCAAAATAACCGAAATAAGGTTGTACATATTTGCATGTTATACCATTAATATACACGTTTTTGGTATGACGTCACCGAAGAATAGATGATCGCGGAATTTCACACCTCGGTGGAAAAACTGTCATTCAGATCATCATTTTCGAAGTCTGTTACTATATGTTGTCCTTGAGATCATCATTATCGAAGTCTGTCACTATATGTTGTCCTTGAGATCATCATTATCGAAGTCTGTCACTATATGTTGTCCTTGAGATCATCATTATCGATGTCTGTCACTATATGTTGTCCTTGAGATCATCGTTATCGAAGTCTGTCACTATATGTTGTCCTTGAGAACATCGTTATCGAAGTCTGTCACTATATGTTGTCCTTGAGATCATCATTTTCGAAGTCTGTTACTATATGTTGTCTTTGGGATCATCATTTTCGAAGTCTGTTACTATATGTTGTCTTTGGGATCATCATTTTCGAAGTCTGTTACCATATATTGTCCTTAAGGTCATCATTTTCAATGGCTGTTAATATGTGCTGTCTTTGAGATCATCGTTTTCGAAGTCTGGTACTACATGCTTTCTTTGCAAGATCCAACGAGACGAAATTCTGAGGGAACTTATGAAGTATATGACGATTGGGTTTTTATTTCTATGCCTGGCTTCCTTTTACTACATGTTTAAGGCTTAGCATTGTCGTTTTAAATGTTCACAACTTTCAGTTGTTTAGTAAACCAGCTGTAGTTTATTTTTTCAACTTTCAGTTGTTCAGTAAAGTAGCTGTAGTTTATTTTTTTTAGAATATCAACGTATCTGCGAGAGTAAAAAAAGTAATCCCATCGCAGTAAAATCGGTAGAACTTGTGATGTCTTTTGCACAACCTCTCCTGTTTACTGCAGCTCAGTTATAAAGAACCAACAATGCACAAACGTTTCTATGGTTGAGAGCAGGAATGATCTTCTAAACCATGCAATCCAACATAGAAATACGACATAAATGATCCCGTCCTTTTCGCTGGTTCTCGAGTGTCCAATTTTCAATGTTCACGCCTGCTATTGCTGAGTGACTACATCGCCATTTATCTGTATCTGATGTTTCTCCGTTCCTGCAGTGTCTTATCCACATTCAAACAATCTCCGCACTGAAAGTGAGGGAACCATGAACAAACATTTTTCTGACGATTGTGAATCACTTTAATCTGACAACCATCGGTGGTGAGGGATTCTAGCCGAGTTCTGATACTGGCGCATGTGCCCTCATTTTGAACACCAACGATACGAAGCCGTCTGGTGTCAGACTGCTCAAAGGTTTTCAAAGTGCAGAATTTGAGTTTTCTTCCTTTTTTCTTCCTTTCTTTCTTTCTTTTTTTCTTTCTTCATTAAACGTTCACCACGACACATTAATTAAAATAGTCCACGATAACCAATATCTCCGTTTAGCCTTTCGTGTAAAGGAACCGATCGCTGCCATGTCAACTTTTGTTATTTTGCGAACTGGCCAGAAATCTCATTATTTGTACAACGGGCATAAAAATAAGGACAGAGAACACTTCATAGTGGCTACAGTTGGAGCCAAGTTCAATAAGGACAGAGAACACTTCATAGTGGCTACAGTTGGAGCCAAGTTCAATAAGGACAGAGAACACTTCATAGTGGCTACAGTTGGAGCCAAGTTCAATAAGGACAGAGAACACTTCATAGTGGCTACAGTTGGAGCCAAGTTCAATAAGGACAGAGAACACTTCATAGTGGCTACAATTGGAGCCAAGTTCCAATGTTGAGAAACTAGATGATGATGTTTGCAACAAATGCTCCACTGTCATAAGACCAGAGGCACATGCGAATTCCTGAGATTTACAAATGTTGAACATATGGTATATGTGCTTTCAGTCTGCTGTGATCACTACTTCATCTAAAAACCTGGTCTCGCCTGGACAGTTGGTAGATTGTTTTTGTTGCGGGATACAGCCATCAAGATGCACAGAAATGCGAAACTGCTGTAAAGCTGATGATAGGGATGATTTTTTTTTAAAGTAAAAAGTGGTATTGTAACAGTTTTTAGTAGATGAGAAACAAAACAAAAGTAGAACGACGTTTCGGCCAAGTCGACCTTCAGCTGGAACAATAAATAACACAAAAATACATAAAAGGACATACACAGAAATCTTACTACATGGCAATCATGTGCTAGACTATCAAATCAGGAGAATAATTCACTTCCCTAGTGGTCCAGAACTATGGAGCCTTCTATACTTCGAGCCTACGGCAACTGACATTGTCGATACTGTAAGGGTACTATGAATTGTAAGTAATCATGAAGGCTAGGGACTGTTTGGTCTTGAGGAAAGACGCCTGTCTCGAGACAGAGAGGATGTGAGTTCAAATCCCCACTGCATCAGTTGGAATTTGTATTTGTGATTTATCTGCGACAACCACCCCTGGCTTCGGCAACCACCCCTGGCTTCGGCAACCACCCCTGGCTTCGGCAACGAGACCTAGCTTGAAATGTCAATTACTCATCGACGGAAAAAAAATATTCAATTCCTATTCTCTAGTCCTGGAGATAAGAAGATGAATCAAATAGATTACATAATGATAAAAGATATGTTCCGTAACAAGAAAGCCAAAACCTATCCAGGAGCAGATATTAACTCAGATCACAATCCTGAAATGATTAAGCTGACAATCAAACAAAAAAGAAACAATAGAAGTCTAATTCATCAACAATACCACTAGATATAACAGCTTTAAATCATAACGATGTTAAAGATACTTGTACAAGACAAGTACAGAACACATATCATGGCATCATCTCTTATCTCCTACACCTTTTGTCTTCTCAATTTGACAGCTACGTTTCCTCGAATGTTGCTGTGCCGTTTTTTATTTGTGTTCTCCGTGATGCCACACTTTCCCAGTTTATTTGTGTTCTCCGTGATGACACACTTTCCCAGTTTATTTGTGTTCTCCGTGATGCCACACTTTCCCAGTTTATTTGTGTTATCCGTGATGCCACACTTTCACAGTTTATTTGTGTTCTCCGTGATGCCACACTTTCCCAGTTTATTTGTGTTATCCGTGATGCCACACTTTCCCAGTTTATTTGTGTTCTCCGTGATGCCACACTTTCCCAGTTTATTTGTGTTATCCGTGATGCCACACTTTCACAGTTTATTTGTCTTCCTCGTGACGCCACACTTTCCCAGTTTTATTGTGGTCTCCGTGATGCCACACTTTCCCAGTTTATTTGTGGTCTCCGTGACGCCACACTTTCCCAGTTTATGTGTGGTCTCCGTGGCGCCACACTTTCCCAGTATAATTGTGGTCTCCTTGACGCCACACTTTCCCAGTTTATTTGTGGTCTCTTTGACGCCACACTTTCCCAGTTTATTTGTGGTCTCCTTGACGCCACACTTTCCCAGTTTATTTGTGGTCTCCGTGACGCCACACTTTCCCAGTTTATTTGTGGTCTCCTTGACGCCACACTTTCCAAGTTTATTTGTGGTCTCTGTGACGCCACACTTTCCCATTTTATTTGTGTTCTCCATGACGCCACACTTTCCCAGTTTATTTGTGGTCTCTGTGACGCCACACTTTCCCAGTTTATTTGTGGTCTCCGTGACGCCACACTTTCCCAGTTTATTTGTGGTCTCTGTGACGCCACACTTTCCCAGTTTATTTGTGGTTTCTGTGACGCCACACTTTCCCAGTTTATTTCTGGTCTCTGTGACGCCACATTTTCCCAGTTTATTTGTGGTCTCCGTGACGCCACACTTTCCCAGTTTATTTGTGGTCTCCGTGACGCCACAGTCTCCCAGTTTATTTGTGGTCTCCGTGACACCACACTTTCCCAGTTTATTTGTGTTCCTCGTGACGCCACACTTTCCCAGTTTTTTTGTGTTCTCCGTGACGCCACACTTTCCCAGTTTATTTGTGTTCTCCGTGACGCCATACTTTCCCAGTTTATTTCTGGTCTCCGTGACGCCACACTTTCCCAGTTTATTTGTGGTCTCCGTGACGCCACACTTTCCCAGTTTATTTGTGGTCTCCGTGACGCCACACTTTCCCAGTTTATTTGTGGTCTCCATGACGCCACACTTTCCCAGTTTATTTGTGGTCTCCATGACGCCACACTTTCCCAGTTTATTTGTGGTCTCCGTGACGTCACACTTTCCCAGTTTATTTGTGGTCTCCGTGATGCCACACTTTCCCAGTTTATTTGTCTTCTCCGTGACGCCACACTTTCCCAGTTTATTTGTGGTCTCCGTGACGCCACACTTTTCCAGTTTTTTTCGCTGATAGGGAACTCATTTAAATAAGCCCCGCAAACATCCTTGTATCTCAGCATTAGCCTGACCTTTGGCCTCTTTCTGTCCCTGATTTCCCCATATAATAATTGTTTTAGAATACGATTGCTTTCCATTCTCATCATGTCACCCAGCCACCCTAATCTCCGACTCCCAAGTGTTCCCATTCAAGATGAGAGTTTGGCTCTTTCTAAGACATTAGTGTTGGTTACTTTGTCCTACCATTTGATGTTCACTATCTAACGAAGGCAACGCACATGAAAACATTTTAATCTTTTCTCCAACCCTACACTAGTAGTCCATGTTTTTGATCCATATAAAAGTATATATCAGCACAACCTTGGTAAATTGGAATCATATTCTAACAGTACCAAGCACTAATATTTTCACAGCAAATTTGTTATTTTATATTTGTGAAATGTATAATTATTCATGACATTTGAGAGTTCAACTTACAGAGCTGACAGCCAGGTCCCCAGAAACCATCTTTGCAACCTCGCAGGCATGATCCGGTCATTTTGTCACAAGGCAGGTCTTGAGCGCATCGACACACAAAATTGCACTTATAACCAAAATAGCCATCCGGACACTTTTCAAACAAGGGTCGAATGCCTTCTGAGAATATCAGAAACACCAAAACAATATATTAGAAGCACCATAACAAGTTATTAGAAATATCATAACAAGTTATTAGAAATATCATAACAAGTTATTAGAAATATCATAACAAGTTATTAGAGATTTCATAGCATGTTATTGGAAGTATCATAACAAGTTATTAGATCTATCAAACACGTTATCATAAATATTAAAGTAAGTTATTAATGTCAACTACGTTATCACAAATATCAAAACACATTTCTAGAAATATCAAAACACGTTATCAGAAATGCCAAAAAAAGTTGTAATAAATGTCAGACACATTACAGGAAACATTAAAACATGTTATTAGAAATATCAAAACATGTTATTAGAAATATCAAAACATGTTATTAGAAATATCAAAACCAGCTACTAAAAATACCAAAGCAAAGTTATTACAAACATCAAATAAGACATTAGAAATGTCAAACGTGTTTTCAGAAATATCAACCAAGCACCCAAAAAAATCAATTTTTTCAGATAAATCAAACATCAGACATAAATCAGGGAAAATTGAGACATAAATCAGACATAAATCAGCTTTGTGGTCCATGAGATTGTAGTGGTCACGACAAGATACCCAAGCACGTTTCATTAGAATTCTACAAATAAAGTAGGGTAGCACTTTGAAGTAAATGTAGTGTTGAAGGCCACACATTTTCATGACAACAGATACTTTTAATGGTGATGTGTGTTTTGTATCACACAGATTTACCAGATAGCAGGTGAAAGGAAAGGAAACTATACACATGGAAAATCCCTAGAGATAAGAAGAGGAAAGTAGTATACAATGTTGTAACTAAGTCGCATTTAGGCGTAAATTAACAAAGCTATATAGCAGGCGCATTTCGCGCGAAATGTACACGAGAATCAAGGGGAGTTAACCATGACGGCTCGTGTCGGGATGTTGACCTCTAGTCCCGGTGACCCGGAAGTGACCTGTTTATGTCTGCGTTGCCTGTCTGAGTTTGTGTGAAGATCTTGTCAGAGACGCGGCGGGCGGTGTGTTGACCTCTAGTCCCGGTGACCCTGGAAGTGACCTGTTTATCTCTGTTTTGTGCTGACTTTGGCGTTCTTCATGTACTTGCTCGATAGGGATAGGTTAGTAGATTATACAACATCAATGAAAAACGATCAATATAAAACAGAAGACAAGGATATATTTTATTCTTTTATTATCTCAATAGGTGTATAACATACAGTGGGTATTATATAAAATTACAAAAATATTTAGTACACTGAGTAAATATATAGTACAAGGATAACATTTATTTATAGCTATGTAGTTGGGTGTCTGCTTAGCTCTATGTCATAAATGAAGCATAAGGGTGAAACAGTTAGAGATCGTTGGTCAGTCTAAGCTGGTAGTGTACATATGTTCCTCGGTGTTAGTGGTTCGCTATCTCTCTCTCTCTCTCTCTCTCTCTCTCTCGCTATCTCTCTCTCTCGCTCTCGATCATTCTCTCTCCCTCTCCATCTCTCTCTCGATATATCTCTCTTTCACAAGACTTCTCTCTCACTCCTAGACGTCTCTCCTACCATGCCAACTTTCATCCTCTCTCTCTCTCTCTCTCTCTCTCTCTCCTAACATTCCACCCTCCATCGTACATTTAGCTTCCGTCATAGACTTCCCTCCATTGTAACATTTATTCATTCTCTCCATTTAAACCCATTAGCTCTACTTAGCTCCTCTAAATTTCTCTCTCTCTCTCTCTCTCTCTCTCTCTCTCTCTCTACTATTCCAGCCTAGATTTCCCTTCATTGAAACACTTACTCATTCTCTCCATTTATCCCTATCATCTCGCCTTCCTTCTCTCTCTCTCTCTTTCTCTCTCTCTCTCTCTCTTTCTCCCCTATCCTCTCTTAGACTTCTAACCTATCAGTCCACCCTCCGCCTCTCCCTTTACCTCCCCCACCCTCCCTCATATTTTTTTTTTTTTAGCGTCCATCCTATTGTAACACTTGATTATTCTCGCCATTTATACCTAGCATCTCGCCTTCTTTCTCATATGCTTCTCTCTCTCGCTCTCTCTCTTCTAACCCCTACTAGACTTCTCTCCCACCATTCTACCTTTCTTCCCCCCCCCCTCTCTCTCTCTCTATCTCTTTACCTCTCCTAGCGTTCAGCCTTCATTCGTATTTTTACCTTACCGCCAGCGTAACACATTAATAACATTGAATATCAATTACAAAAAGACTTGAAATATCTACTTTTTAAAGAACCAATAAGATAAACATATGAAAAACGAAGGAATAATACACTCGACAAGGCTTAACATACGTACTTTATACACATCACCATTAATACAACTGGAATTCCTTTAATGATAACCTATCACATCGTTATGAGCTAAGAGAAAAACAGAAAAAAAAAATTCAACTTACACCGTAAAATATTCCACTACAACACAGACCGCTAGACTGAACAGTACTATGAAAATAAACGTCCGTGAATCAAGCGCGCTTATAACACGAAGTCTCACATCCGACTAGTTTAATCTGGTAAATAAAAGTTAGGAGACAAGGGCAGAAACCTAGGAGGCAAGGGCAGAAACCTAGGAGGCAAGGACCGAAACCTAGGAGGCAAGGACAGAAACCAAGGAGGCAAGGACAGAAACCTAAGAGGCAAGGGCAGAAACCAAGGAGGGAAGGTCAGAAACCTAGGAGGCAAGGTCAGAAACCTAGGAGGCAAGGTCAGAAACCTAGAAGGCAAGGTCAGAAACCTAGGAGGCAAGGGCAGAAACCTAGGAGGCAAGGACAGAAACCTAGGAGGCATGGTCAGAAACCTAGGAGGCAAGGTCAGAAACCAAGGAGGCAAGGGTAGAAACCTAAGAGGCAAGGGCAGAAACCAAGGAGGGAAGGTCAGAAACCTAGGAGGCAAGGTCAGAAACCTAGGAGGCAAGGTCAGAAACCTAAGAGGCAAGGGCAGAAACCTGAGAGGCAAGGTCAGAAACCTAGGAGGCAAGGGCAGAAACCTAGGAGGCAAGGGCAGAAACCTAAGAGGCAAGGGCAGAAACCTAAGAGGCAAAGACAGAAACCTAGGAGGCAAGGTCAAAAACCTAGGAGGCAAGGGCAGAAACCTAGGAGGCAAGGGCAGAAACCTAGGAAGCAAGGGCTAAAAACAAGGAGGGAAGGTCATAAATCTAGGAAGCTGTGTTAGAAAACAAGGAGGGAAGGTCAGAAAGGACACACCATTAATACAACTGAAATTCCTTTAATGATAACCTATCACATCTGGTAAATAAAGTTGGACGACACTATTCCACCCTCGACTAACATCTAGGTTAACCAATCAGAGAGAGGATTTCTATCGGACACCCACCAACGAAATGACTGACCTCTGGATTAACTAATCAGAGAAAAATATTACTGTTATCGTGATAACTGACCTCATTTTCAACTTGGAGTGCTGTCGAGTCTGACGCGTGGGTTACTTTAAATTGAGTCGGCCCTGATACAATCCACCTAGCGGGTCAATGATGGGAGGAAATAATACAAGCGACGGGTTACTTGAACACGTTTTGACCCCTGATGCAATACCAGGAGTTCCATGACAGTCATAAATAGTTGGATACAACGAGCAGGAAGTTATATTCAAGGTCCAAAAAGAGTGGCCAAATCACTAACATTTTACCTCCAGAACACAACAATTTAGGCTCATACTAAAAAAGTCGACCTAAAAATCCCAAAAAAGCTACTCACATAGTCATAATAGTTAGACACAACGAGTAGAAAGTTATATTCAAGGTCCAAAAAACGTTATTTTAGACATCCCCATAGCAAAAAGGCACTTATAACTCACTTTCGAAATTGTTACCCCCTTACTATTTTTAGGGATACGCCCATAAAATCGGTAAAAATCGTAAATTCTCACTCTAGGCATACCCCCAAACTTTATTTTAGACATCCCCATTGCAAAAATTTACATAAAAAACCACTTTTAGGATTTTACCCCCTTAGCATTTTTGAGGGTTACGCCCATGAAATCGGTAAAAATCGTAAATTTTCACTCTAGGCATACCCCCAAACTTTATTTCAGACATCCCCATTGCAAAAATTTACATAAAAAACCACTTTTAGGAATTTACCCCCATAGCATTTTTGAGGGTTACGCCCATGAAATCGGTAAAAATCGTAAATTTTCACGCTAGGCATACCCATAAACTTTATTTTAGACATCCCCATTGCAAAAATTTACATTAAAAACCACTTTTAGGATTTTACCCCCTTATCATTTTTGAGGGTTACGCCCATTAAATCGGTAAAAAATCGTAATTTTAGCACGTAGGCTTACCTAAAACTTTATTTTAGACATCCCCACACAAAAAATTTACTTAAAAATCACTTTTGAATTGTTACCCCCTTACCATTTTTGAGGGTTACGCCCATGGAATCGATAAAAATCGTAAATTTAGCACGTAGGCTTATCTAAAACTTTATTTTAGACATCCCCACACCAAAAATTAACTTAAAAATCACTTTTGAAATTGTTACCCCCCTTAAAATTTTTGAGGGTTACGCCCCTGAATTCGATAAAAAATTGAAATATTCAACAAAATGGAATAACATGCACCGAAAGACAATAGATTTGGCACCGACTTTGCACGAAACGAGAAGTAGTATGTTGGGTGGGTCCGCACCCACTATCACTACTAGCTTTTTGTTGTTTTTTTGTTGGAGTTTGATATGTAGGGGTGTCAAAAATTATGTGGGAGGTATGCCTTGAGGTTATATTTCAATTTTTTATCGATTTCAGGGGCGTAACCCTCAAAAATTTTAAGGGGGGTAACAATTTCAAAAGTGATTTTTAAGTTAATTTTTGGTGTGGGGATGTCTAAAATAAAGTTTTAGATAAGCCTACGTGCTAAATTTACGATTTTTATCGATTCCATGGGCGTAACCCTCAAAAATGGTAAGGGGGTAACAATTTCAAAAGTGATTTTTAAGTAAATTTTTGGTGTGGGGATGTCTAAAATAAAGTTTTAGGTAAGCCTACGTGCTAAAATTATGATTTTTTACCGATTTAATGGGCGTAACCCTCAAAAATGATAAGGGGGTAAAATCCTAAAAGTGGTTTTTAATGTAAATTTTTGCAATGGGGATGTCTAAAATAAAGTTTATGGGTATGCCTAGCGTGAAAATTTACGATTTTTACCGATTTCATGGGCGTAACCCTCAAAAATGCTAAGGGGGTAAAATCCTAAAAGTGGTTTTTTATGTAAATTTTTGCAATGGGGATGTCTAAAATAAAGTTTGGGGGTATGCCTAGAGTGAAAATTTACGATTTTTACCGATTTCATGGGCGTAACCCTCAAAAATGCTAAGGGGGTAAAATCCTAAAAGTGGTTTTTTATGTAAATTTTTGCAATGGGGATGTCTAAAATAAAGTTTGGGGGTATGCCTAGAGTGAAAATTTACGATTTTTACCGATTTTATGGGCGTATCCCTAAAAATAGTAAGGGGGTAACAATTTCGAAAGTGAGTTATAAGTGCCTTTTTGCTATGGGGATGTCTAAAATAACGTTTTTTGGACCTTGAATATAACTTTCTACTCGTTGTGTCTAACTATTATGACTATGTGAGTAGCTTTTTTGGGATTTTTAGGTCGACTTTTTTAGTATGAGCCAAAATTGTTGTGTTCTGGAGGTAAAATGTTAGTGATTTGGCCACTCTTTTTGGACCTTGAATATAACTTCCTGCTCGTTGTATCCAACTATTTATGACTGTCATGGAACTCCTGGTATTGCATCAGGGGTCAAAACGTGTTCAAGTAACCCGTCGCTTGTATTATTTCCTCCCATCATTGACCCGCTAGGTGGATTGTATCAGGGCCGACTCAATTTAAAGTAACCCACGCGTCAGACTCGACAGCACTCCAAGTTGAAAATGAGGTCAGTTATCACGATAACAGTAATATTTTTCTCTGATTAGTTAATCCAGAGGTCAGTCATTTCGTCGGTGGGTGTCCGATAGAAATCCTCTCTCTGATTGGTTAACCTAGATGTTAGTCGAGGGTGGAATAGTGTCGTCCAACTTTATTTACCAGATTAAACTAGTCGGATGTGAGACTTCGTGTTATAAACGCGCTTGATTCACGGAAGTTTATTTTCATAGTACTGTTCAGTCTAGCGGTCTGTGTTGTAGTGGAATATTTTACGGTGTAAGTTGAATTTTTTTTTCTTCTGTTTTTCTCTTATCTCATAACGATGTGATAGGTTATCATTAAAGGAATTTCAGTTGTATTAATGGTGTGTCCTTTCTGACCTTCCCTCCTTGTTTTCTAACACAGCTTCCTAGATTTATGACCTTCCCTCCTTGTTTTTAGCCCTTGCTTCCTAGGTTTCTGCCCTTGCCTCCTAGGTTTCTGCCCTTGCCTCCTAGGTTTTTGACCTTGCCTCCTAGGTTTCTGTCTTTGCCTCTTAGGTTTCTGCCCTTGCCTCTTAGGTTTCTACCCTTGCCTCCTAGGTTTCTGCCATTGCCTCCTAGGTTTCTGACCTTGCCTCTTAGGTTTCTGCCCTTGCCTCTTAGGTTTCTGACCTTGCCTCCTAGGTTTCTGACCTTGCCTCCTAGGTTTCTGACCTTCCCTCCTTGGTTTCTGCCCTTGCCTCTTAGGTTTCTACCCTTGCCTCCTTGGTTTCTGACCTTGCCTCCTAGGTTTCTGACCATGCCTCCTAGGTTTCTGTCCTTGCCTCCTAGGTTTCTGCCCTTGCCTCCTAGGTTTCTGACCTTGCCTTCTAGGTTTCTGACCTTGCCTCCTAGGTTTCTGACCTTGCCTCCTAGGTTTCTGACCTTCCCTCCTTGGTTTCTGCCCTTGCCTCTTAGGTTTCTGTCCTTGCCTCCTAGGTTTCTGTCCTTGCCTCCTAGGTTTCTGTCCTTGCCTCCTAGGTTTCTGCCCTTGCCTCCTAGGTTTCTGCCCTTGTCTCCTAACTTTTATTTACCAGATTAAACTAGTCGGATGTGAGACTTCGTGTTATAAGCGCGCTTGATTCACGGACGTTTATTTTCATAGTACTGTTCAGTCTAGCGGTCTGTGTTGTAGTGGAATATTTTACGGTGTAAGTTGAATTTTTTTTTTCTGTTTTTCTCTTAGCTCATAACGATGTGATAGGTTATCATTAAAGGAATTTCAGTTGTATTAATGGTGATGTGTATAAAGTACGTATGTTAAGCCTTGTCGAGTGTATTATTCCTTCGTTTTTCATATGTTTATCTTATTGGTTCTTTAAAAAGTAGATATTTCAAGTCTTTTTGTAATTGATATTCAATGTTATTAATGTGTTACGCTGGCGGTAAGGTAAAAATACGAATGAAGGCTGAACGCTAGGAGAGGTAAAGAGATAGAGAGAGAGAGAGGGGGGGAAGAAAGGTAGAATGGTAGGAGAGAAGTCTAGTAGGGGTTAGAAGAGAGAGAGCGAGAGAGAGAAGCATATGAGAAAGAAGGCGAGATGCTAGGTATAAATGGCGAGAATAATCAAGTGTTACAATAGGATGGACGCTAAAAAAAAAAAAATATGAGGGAGGGTGGGGGAGGTAAAGGGAGAGGCGGAGGGTGGACTGATAGGTTAGAAGTCTAAGAGAGGATAGGGGAGAAAGAGAGAGAGAGAGAGAGAGAGAGAGAAGGAAGGCGAGATGATAGGGATAAATGGAGAGAATGAGTAAGTGTTTCAATGAAGGGAAATCTAGGCTGGAATAGTAGAGAGAGAGAGAGAGAGAGAGAGAGAGAGAGAGAGAGAAAATTTAGAGGAGCTAAGTAGAGCTAATGGGTTTAAATGGAGAGAATGAATAAATGTTACAATGGAGGGAAGTCTATGACGGAAGCTAAATGTACGATGGAGGGTGGAATGTTAGAGAGAGAGAGAGAGAGAGAGAGAGAGAGAGAGAGAGGATGAAAGTTGGCATGGTAGGAGAGACGTCTAGGAGTGAGAGAGAAGTCTTGTGAAAGAGAGATATATCGAGAGAGAGATGGAGAGGGAGAGAGAATGATCGAGAGCGAGAGAGAGAGATAGCGAGAGAGAGAGATAGCGAGAGAGAGAGAGAGAGAGAGAGAGAGAGATAGCGAACTACTAACACCGAGGAACATATGTACACTACCAGCTTAGACTGACCAACGATCTCTAACTGTTTCACCCTTATGCTTCATTTATGACATTTAGAGCTAAGCAGACACCCAACTACATAGCTATAAATAAATGTTATCCTTGTACTATATATTTACTCAGTGTACTAAATATTTTTGTAATTTTATATAATACCCACTGTATGTTATACACCTATTGAGATAATAAAAGAATAAAATATATCCTTGTCTTCTGTTTTATATTGATCGTTTTTCATTGATGTTGTATAATCTACTAACCTATCCCTATCGAGCAAGTACACGAAGAACGCCAAAGTCAGCACAAAACAGAGATAAACAGGTCACTTCCAGGGTCACCGGGACTAGAGGTCAACACACCGCCCGCCGCGTCTCTGACAAGATCTTCACACAAACTCAGACAGGCAACGCAGACATAAACAGGTCACTTCCGGGTCACCGGGACTAGAGGTCAACATCCCGACACGAGCCGTCATGGTTAACTCCCCTTGATTCTCGTGTACATTTCGCGCGAAATGCGCCTGCTATATAGCTTTGTTAATTTACGCCTAAATGCGACTTAGTTACAACATTGTATACTACTGAGGAATCAAATAGATTACATAATGATAAAAGATAGGTTCCACAACAGTATCAAGAAAGCCAAAACCTGTCCAGGAGCAGATATTAATATTAATAATATTAATAATATTAATACTATATATATATATAAATATTTATATAAATATATATATATGTAAATATATATATATATATATATATATATATATATATATATATATATATATATACATATATATATATATATTCAGATCACAATCCTGTAATGATTAAAATGAAAATCAAATTAAAGATAAAGGGAAATAAGCAAAAGTCTAATCCATCAACAATACCAATAGATATAACAGCTTTAAATCAAAACTATATTAACGATACTTATACAATACACGTAAAGAACACATATCATGAGCTGCTAGAACAAGGAATTGAGCAATACAGAAGAGAAAATCCTGATGAAAAAGTCACAACCAAATGGCAGTGCACAAAGAAAAGCATACAAGAAACCTGCGACACCTTACCCTAAAAAAAAAAGAACTAAAAACATAAATGGATAACTAACACCATCTTAGAAAAAAATGGAAGAAAGGAAACAAGCGAAGAACACTGCCCAATACAATAACATAGATAATGAAATACGCAAAGTGTGCAAAAAGGCAAAAGAAGACTGGCTCAGCAAAAAAATGTATAGAAATAGAAACTATAAAAAGCAAACAAAACTTAAGAGGAATGCACACAGAAATAAAGAGAATGACTAATAAAAATTTTAAAAAGCCACAGAAAGAGGATGCATTGCAGACAAAAAAGGAAAAATGCTAACAGAAAAAAAGATATAATAGATAGATGGTAGGAATATATAACAGAACTATTTCATGATCAAAGGAAAAAGAAACCAATTATAAAATGTACTTCAGACTATAAAATCTTAAAATCTGAGGTGGAAAAAGCTATAAAAACAATGAAAAAGGAAAAAAGCAGCCGGACCAATACATCATACAGACAGGTATGATACAAGCACTTGCAGATTTTGGCAGTGAAGTGATTACAGACATATGCAACGACATATACCACACAGGATACATACTAAATCAATTAAAAACATCAACTGTTATTGCATTGCCTTAAAAGAATGGTGCAGTTGAATGCAGTGACTTTAGAACAATAAGCCTAATGAGCCATGTTACAAAAATCATGCTAAAAGTTATACAAGGAAGGATTCAGAATAAAATCAATACTGAATTAGATGAGCAGCAATTTGGATTTAGGAGAAATAGTGGGACAAAAGAAGCCATATTCTGCATGAGAACACTAATCAAAAAGTACACAGAAGTAAACAAACTAATATATGCCTGCTTCATAGACTACACCAAAGCTTTTGATAGAGTACACCACAAACAACTTATAGAATCCCTGAAAGAGATACATCTAGATGACATAGACATACGACTAATAAGTAATCTATACTGGGAGCAAACGGTAATAATAAAATATAACAAAGAGAACTCTACACCCATTGATATAAAAAGATGAGTAAGACAAGGATGCATCCTATCACCAAGCTTGTTCAATCTATACCATGAGCAAATCTTTAAAAACATCATAGAGATTTGGTTATTTGGTTATGGAAGGCCCCGGTATCACTGCAAACGAATTAAAATCCATAATTGCTCAACCGTCCGTGCCAGTGGAATCATCCGAATTACTAACTCATCATAGAGATGTCAGGCCTAAACATTAATGGAAAGATACTCAATATCCTAAGATAGGCTGATGATACTGTACTTCTAGCAGAAAAATCCGAAAGATCTACAACAATCAATTAATGAAATAAACGTGACAAGCAAAAAATATGGACTAGATATGAATATCAAAAAGATCAAAACTATTATCATAAACAAAGAAAATACTCATAACCTACAAGTGGATATCAAAATTGAACCTGGAGAAAGTTCAAAACTACAACTACCTTGGTCAGTAATGAATGAAAAATGTACAACTGAAATAATGAAAAGAATCATCATTATCAAGTATCGGGACTGCTGGCGTAGGTGATAATGTCGTTCCACAATTTCCGATCACGACAGCTATTTATCATTTTTGTTGTTGACCTTCTGCCAAGCCATTCTCTTAAGCTATCTGGCATCTTTTCTCTTTGCTTCCTCTATCTCTTCGTTCCTCAATTTTCCCAGTTGTTACAATATATTCCAGTTGTTCTCTTCTCATTACATGGCCAAAGAATGATGATTGTTTCTTCCTAATATTGAAAATTAACTCTCTTTTTGCTTTGGCCTCTTTCATAACGTTTTCATTACTCTTCTTAGCTGTCCATGGTATTCTCAACATTCTTCTGTAAAACCACATTTCTACAGACTCCAGTGATTTTCTTATCTGTTGTCCTATTGTCCATGATTTACATCCATATGGTAAGACTGGCTCTACATAACATTTAAGAACTCTTTTCTTCTTTCTAGTGTCAAAAATAGATTGCATAGTATCCTCCACATTTCTTGGAAATCTGCTTTTTGCCTGAGCCATTCTGCATCTCACCTCTTTTGTACATCTTCCGTCTGAGGTTAACAAAGTTCCACAATATTTAAATTCATTTACCTGTTTTCATATTGTTCCACTTGTATTTATTTTGCACTGAGGTGATGTCTTTTTCTTTATGCTGTTACCATTACTTCTGTCTTTTTGCTATTAAGGCTGAGTCCTTTATTTTTGCTTTCTTTCACTATAATGTCTAACATTTCTTGTCACTCATTTTCACTATTAGCGATTAAGACTGTATCATCGGCATACATTAGATTAATTATAATATGACCTCCGAATGATATTCCAGGTATGCCCCTTATGGATCTTAAAATAATCTCACTATAAATATTAAACAAATCTGGTGACAGCACACAACCTTGTCTAACACCCTGTTCGTTGAAACATTCCCAATTGGTTTCCAGTTCCTATGGCCGCTGTTTGTTGCCAGTACATGTTCTTTATTATTCTTAGATCTTTGCTTTTCTACGTTTATGCTTTCTAATATTTTGGTTATTTCTTGGTGCTGTACTTTGTCAATTAATTTGGTATAATCTATGAAACATAGGTATAGATCTGTTTTCACCTCTATAGCTCTTTCTACAAAAGATGTTAAGATGTATATGGCGTTGCTTGTTCCTTTATCTCCAACAAAACCACACTGTTCACCACTAATTTCTGGACTGATTTTGTTTCGCACTCTTCTCATGATGATTCTTAGTAATATTTTGGTCATGTGACTCACAAGGCTTATTGTGCGATAATCATTGCATTCAATCGCACCAGGTTTCTTTGGTAGGGCTATGAATATTTATTTGAGCAGGTCGTCTGGTATATGTCCAGTGTTGTAGATATCATTCAATAGTTTTGTTATTATTTGTATTCCAAAATTACCCATGGCTTCAATCTTTCCTTTAGTTATATTATCTGGTCCAGGAGCTTTTCCTTTTTCCATATTACGCAAGGCGTCTTCCACTTCTTCTTTGAGTATTTCTGGTCCTTCTCCATTATCCTTAATATTTACTTCTGTTCGTTCATCATCATAAAGATCTTTAATATATTCCGTCTATCGTTTCCTTATGCTTTCTTATTCAATCAACAGTTCTCCTTCCTTTGATCTTAAACATCCAGTTTTTGATTGCGTTTTTATTCCTGTCAATTCTTCAATCTTTTTGTTGCCTCAGTTAACATCAAATTAAATTTTGATGTTCTCAAATCAGACAAGAAGTTGCAAGACAAACATTAAATTACAAATCAGAACCGGTAAAATGCAATAGAGAAGATACAAAGAATTGATGAACAGTGGGAAATGCTAAAAGAATCAATGCAACAAACATCAAAACCGTTCATACTGCCAGTGAGGACAAATTCAAGAAAGAAATGGATGACAGATGAAATTTTGCAGCTAGTGGATACAAGAAGACGAAATAAAGAAAAATAAAGATGAGTATAAGAGATTAAATAAAGAAATTATTCTAAAATGCAATGAAGCAAAAGAAGCATGGCTAACAGAGAGATGTAAAGAGATTGAAATGAAACAAAAGAATAGGTATGGCAAAAAGTAATTTTAATGTCATGAAAAATATATCATCATCAAAACAAATAACACCAGGGCTAAAACTAAGAATAGAAAAATTGTATGTCTTCTCAACATTCCTATATGGTGCAGAAAAATGCAGAATTAGATGGAAAGAAAAGAATACAAACGATGAAGTCTTAAAACAACTAAAAATGAAAAGAGAACTACTAAATACAATTCAAACAAGACAAATGCTATTTTTGGGCCATGTTAAAATACACAACAGCCCACTAAAAGTAATCTTGGAGGGGAAAATACAGGGTAAAAGAGGCAGAGGCAGAGGCAGACCAAGACTAACATGGACGAGTAACATCAAAAGATGGACAAATCAGCCTATGTCTACCTGCACCATCAAAGCAAGAGACAGAGCAGGATGGCGCTCCATGGTAACCAACCTTCTTTGCGGAGATGGCACTCGATGATGGTGAGGTGAAAGATACAACAGACTAGCTAGGATTGATAGCTGCAAGTGCTGGACATCTGGCGCAGGAGAGAGACAACATCAAAGTAGTTATCATGGCAGTTAGGTTTCATTAGGCCTATAGATACAACACTATAGACACAACTATATGGGCCAGTGCAAGAATTACAAAAAGATAAAAAAATTTATACAGGAAACGAGATTGCAGATACAGACAGTACTTCAGGCGAACGAAAGATAAACAGATAGATTAGGAACAAGCTATATGAAGATGATGATGGAAGCGCAAGTTATAGAGCACACAGACGATGGAACTGCAAGCCGCACGTTATAGGGCACATGGACGAAGGAAACACAAGCCGCACGTTATAGGGCACATGGACGAAGGAAACACAAGCCGCACGTTATAGAGCACATGGACGAAATAAACACAAGCCGCATGTTACAGAACTCACGGACGAAAGAAATACAAGCCGCATATTATAGGGCACACGGATGTAGGAAACACAAGATGCACATTATAGGGCACACGGACGATGGAAACACAAGCCGCACGTTATAGAGCTGACGGACGAAAGAAACACAAGACGCATGTTACAGAGCTCACGGATGAAGGAAACACAAGCCGCACGTTATAGACCACATGGACGAAGGAAAACAAGCCGCATGTTACAGAGCTCACGGACGAAGGAAACACGAGCCGCACGTTATAGGGCACATGGACGAAGGAAACACGAGCTGCACGTTATATAGCTCGCGGACGAAGGGAACACAAGCCGCACGTTACAGATCACATGGACGAAGGAAACACAAGCCGCATATTACAAAGCACACGGACGAAGGAAACACAAGCCGCACGTTAGGGAGCTCACGGACGAAACGAAACACAAGCCGCACGTTACAGAGCACATGGACGAAGGAAACACAATCCGCACGTTATAGAGCACACGGACGATGGAAACACAATCCGCACGTTATAGAGCACATGGACGATGGAAACACAATCCGCACGTTATAGAGCACATGGACGATGGAAACACAAGCCGCACTTTACAGAGCATACGCACGAAGGAAACACAAGCCGCTCGTTATAGAACACACGCACGAAAGAAATACAAGCCACATGTTATCGGGCACATGGGCGAAAGAATCACAAGCCACATGTTATAGGGTACACGGACGATGGAAATAGAAGCCACAAGTTATAGGGCACACGGATGAGAGAAGCACAAGCCGCATATTATAGGGCACATGGACGATGGAAACACAAGCCGCAAGTTATAGGGCACATGGACGATGGAAACACAAGCCGCATGTTATAGGGCACACGGACGATGGAAACACAAGCCGCATGTTATAGGGCACACGGACGAAAGAAACATAAGTTGCATGTTATAGGGCACATGGACGATGGAAACAGAAGCCGCATATTATAGGGCACATGGACGATGGAAACACAAGCCGCATGTTATAGGGCACATGGACGATGGAAACACAAGCCGCATGTTATAGGGCACACGGACGAAAGAAACATAAGTTGCATGTTATAGGGCACATGGACGATGGAAACACAAGCCGCAAGTTATAGGGCACATGGACGATGGAAACACAAGCCGCATGTTATAGGGCACACGGACGAAAGAAACATAAGTTGCATGTTATAGGGCAATGGACGATGGAAACACAAGCCGCATGTTATAGGGCACATGAATGATGGAAACACAAGCCGCATGTTATAGGGCAATGGACGATGGAAACACAAGCCGCCTGTTATAGGGCACACGGACGATGGAAACACAAGCCGCCTGTTATAGGGCACACGGACGATGGAAACACAAGCCGCATGTTATAGGGCACACGGACGATGGAAACACAAGCCGCCTGTTATAGGGCACACGGACGATGGAAACACAAGCCGCATGTTATAGGGCACACGGACGAACATTTCTGCATCCAGAAGAACAAGTATTCAGGTCAAACAAGTCTGTTATTTTATTGAATTATATTTGCCTATTATAAATGAGAATGGAACGTGCTAAAACTGTCGGTTTGAGTTGGTGTGATCATAGATGTCAACAGTAGGGTTATTTTTATCTATTGAAGCTTAAAACACATGATGTCTTATGTAAAATGGGCAGCCATGAATAAAACACCAGATAAATGGATGACAGTTTAGGTGGTGTGATTATAAACTAGAATAGTTTTAGTGGTACTCCATATAGGTGGTGTGATTATAAACTAGAATAGTTTTAGTGGTACTCCATATAGGTGGTGTGATTATAAACTAGAATAGTTTTAGTGGTATTCCATATAGGTGGTGTGATTATAAACTAGAATAGTTTTAGTGGTACTCCATATAGGTGGTGTGATTATAAACTAGAATAGTTTTAGTGGTACTCCATATAGGTGGTGTGATTATAAACTAGAATAGTTTTAGTGGTACTCCATATAGGTGGTGTGATTATAAACTAGAATAGTTTTAGTGGTACTCCATATAGGTGGTATGATTATCAACTAGAATAGTTTTAGTGGTACTCCATATAGGTGGTGTGATTATAAACTAGAATAGTTTTAGCGGTACTCCATATAGGTGGTATGATTATCAACTAGAATAGTTTTAGTGGTACTCCATATAGGTGGTGTGATTATAAACTAGAATAGTTTTAGTGGTACTCCATATAGGTGGTGTGATTATCAACTAGAATAGTTTTAGTGGTACTCCATATAGGTGGTGTGATTATAAACTAGAATAGTTTTAGTGGTACTCCATATAGGTGGTGTGATTATAAACTAGAATAGTTTTAGCGGTACTCCATATAGGTGGTATGATTATCAACTAGAATAGTTTTAGTGGTACTCCATATAGGTGGTGTGATTATCAACTAGAATAGTTTTAGTGGTACTCCATATAGGTGGTGTGATTATAAACTAGAATAGTTTTAGTGGTACTCCATATAGGTGGTGTGATTATAAACTAGAATAGTTTTAGCGGATATCATATTTAAGGGCTAAAATGAAAGTTGTTTTTTTTCATTTTTATTGTAGTGGTCATGATTATCATCGTTATCATGATCATAGTTATGATTATTAAGTATCGTGTCTACTGGGGCAGGTGATCATGTTTCTTTACCTACAACTTATATCTCTACACCTGTTCATCACTTCTGTTGTTGACATCCCGCCAAAGTATTCTTTTAAACTGCCTTGTGTGTTTTCTTTCTGTTTCCATCCATCACTCGTATAGGACGTATCCCTCAACTGTCACAATATTTTCCAGGTATTCCTTTCTCATAAAATGACCCCACAATTAAGACTGTTAATTTGTTATGTTGAAAATAAGGCGCCTTATTGTTTTGGCTTTTTGAGAATGTCTCTTTTTAGCCGACCATATTACACGATCTTGTGAAATCACATTCTGTGGTCTCCAACGTTTACTTGTTGATTTTTCGAGTGAAGGTTATCTTTACAGATTAGAACGGAGGTACATGATTCATTTCATTACGTCAAGATTGGCTGTACAGGACAACAAAGAAATCTTTGTTTCTATTATCTCCATTGTCAAAAGTGGATTGTCAATATCCTTGCATTCTTTTAACTGAAAGTTTCACGTAACAAGTGAACAACACAAACCAGAACAATGTTTCAGCTCAAAAGGCCTTCGGCAGGAACAAACATACAACACACATACAACAAACATACAACACACATACAACAAACATACAACACACATACAAATACGTATTTAAAATTTAGAAAATAAAAAATATATATATAAATTCCGAAAAATTTCTGACCGTTTTTTTCTATTTTTTTTTCTCTATATATTTGTCATGTCTGCTCACAATTAGCTTCACTACAGCTTCCCATATGCATTTATGTGCCATGATTCCATTCTTTGAAATCTAACTTTAATCTGACCTCAACTATTCTGCGCCATACCTCCATAGCACATCTTCCACCTGAAGTTAACGTTACTCCCAGGTACTTAACTTCTTTTCACTCATTTAGTGTCGTCTCGTCATCGAGATTTGACTACCATAGAGAGACATTCCGATCTGTCTCTTGCTTCAATAGTGCAGGCTGTCATAGGCTGAATTGTCCTTTTTTTTATTTTACTCGTCCATGTTAGTCTTGGGCTGCTTCTGTTACCTCGTATTTTCCATTCAAAGATTACTGTTAGTAGGCTGTTGAGTCTTTTAACATGCCCCAAAACTCTCATTTATCATGTTTGAATTGTGCTTAGTAGTTCTCTTTTCATTTTTAGTTGTTTTAAAACTTTATAATATGTTATATTTTTCTTTGCATTCAAACTTCAAAGTCTTAAATTTTATGTTTTCTTCTTTAATGTCCATGTTTCTGCATCATACAGGAATGTTGATTTCTATGACTTGTTTAATGCTGCCCCATTTATTTTAATTGCACATTTAAGAGATGTATTTTATTTATTATCAAGATGTTGCGAGGTTAGAGTGGTAGTCATCATTGCAGTTTAGGAGTGAATATATGATTATTGGTTAGAGTTTTTGAGTGGAGGTCATGACTATAGACTAGAGTGAAGGTTATCTTTACAGACAGAACTGAGGTCATGACTATAGACTAGAGAGAAGGTTATCTTTACAGACAGAACTGAGGTCATGACTATAGACTAGAGAGAAGGTTATCTTTACAGATAGAACTGAGGTCATGATTACAGATCGGAGTGAAGGTTATCTTTACAGATAGAACTGAGGTCATGACTATAGACTAGAGTGGAAGCGATCATTGCGCTTGTAGAGTAGAGTGCAAGTCATAACTCGCTTAAACTGGTTTTCCTGGCTAGATCGTGCATATATTTGTAGCACTGTATAATTGAAAATAGTATTTACTATTTGAGTGAAGATTGAGTGAGTTAATTTAGAAAAATAGCTTTCAGTTCATAATTCAGAATGGATGACTGAGAAAGAGTGAGAAACAACAATCCTGAAAGGACTTGTTTGCGTTGATTGCTGTGACCTTGAGGGGTGAACGGCAATTGAAAACTGTAATGGGGGCGTCCCAAGGGTGGAGACCTTAGTCTCAGACTAAGGCATCGTAATGAAGTGCATGAGTAAACGTCGGCTATTAGGGATCAATGTACTTTTTAGTCAGGAGACTGCACAAATGTGTGGCATCCACTCGGAAAATGAAGAAATGTAGCATAACTTCGAAGGAGAGAATGAATGTAGAGAGTATGTGTAACCATCGAGTAACGAACAACCAACGTGATGTATTTGACCCTTTGTTGACGGGGGCTCAGAGTTTTGAGATCTCTTCGACATGTACTGACAATTCTTGTGCATCCACGCTATACATGTCAACCATATCATCATCATGTACCCTGCCGGTTGGCGTAGGCGATCATGTCCCTCCACTATCTTCTATCTACAGTGCATCGTATCAGTTCTGTTGTTGACTGTTTTCCATGCCATGACACCAAGCTATCCAGTATTTTCTCTCTTTGTCGTCCGCGATCTCTCTTTCCTTTTATTTTGCCAGTTGTAACCAAGTATTCCAACTTTCCTCTTCTCATGATGTGACCAAAAAATGTTGATTGCCTTTTTCTGATGTTTTTTTAAGAGCTCCCTTTTTGTGTTGGCCTCTTTGAGAACTTCCTCATTGGTCTTTTTATAAGTCAACCATATACATGAGGCTAACAAAACACGCACGGTTGATGTCCTTGATACAAACTACTCAAGTGGACATAGTTCACACAATTAACATCAAGAAATGATATTCCCGTGAGATAAACTACCTCAAGCATATTTTACACCTGTGATAACAATCTCGGCACACATTGTTGGGTCGGTAGCAACCTAAACACACACCTGATCATAATCTACACCTGTTGTTAACAACCTAAACGCACACCTGATCATAATCTACACTTGTTGTTAACAACCTAAACGCACACCTGATCATAATCTACACCTGTTGTTAACAACCTAAACACACACCTAAACATAATCTACACCTGTTGTTAACAACCTAAACACACACCTGAACATAATCTACACCTGTTGTTAACAACCTAAACACACACCTGATTATAATCTACACCTGTTGTTAACAACCTAAACACACACCTGATTATAATCTACACCTGTTGTTAACAACCTAAACACACACCTGAACATAATCTACACCTGTTGTTAACAACCTAAACACACACCTGATTATAATCTACACCTGTTGTTAACAACCTAAACACACACCTGATCATAATCTACACCTGTTGTTAACAACCTAAACACACACCTGATTATAATCTACACCTGTTGTTAACAGCCTAAACACACACCTGAACATAATCCCTGATCCTTTATTCTATGTGTACTACAGTGTGAGAGTTTAATATCCTAAACAAAAATGAGTTTTTCTAGCACTTTCGCACAGTATATGTTTATTTTAAAGCAGTAATATGATTACAGTGCAATAATGATAAATAATTTTAAATATTCTGTTATTTGCTTTATTTTAAATAAAATGTTTAACATTATCATGTGCCATTCTAGTTGGCGAAGGCGATCATATATTCCACAATTTTTTGTCCACAGTACATCGTATCAATTCTGTTGTTGATTGTTTTCCATGCCATGACGCCAAACTATCTAGTAACTTCTATCTTTGTCGTCCGCGATCTCTTTTTCCCTGTATTTGGCCGTTTGTAACCAAGTATTCCAACTTTCCTTTTTTCATGATCATGAGAAGAGAACAACTGGAATATATTGTAACAACTGGAAAAATTGAGTGACGAAGAGATAGAGGGAAGCAAAGAGAAAAAATAACAGACAGCTTAAGAGAATGGCTTGGCAGAAGGTCAACAACAGAAATTACAAATAACTGTCGAGATCGAAAGTTGTGGATAGACATGACCACCTACGCAGCAGGCCGGATATTTGATGATGATAAATTTGTTATAATATGTCATGTCCAAGACGGCTATATTCTCACGCCTGTATGGCAGACGTTCTTTAGTTGAAATGACCTCAGTTATGAACACAAAGTCCGATGTTTCTAACTAATTCAGGATTGCTGTCTACGCAGCATTCTATTTTGTTCCCGCCCTTCTGCTATAACATCGCAAATGTGCTAATATAACAATTGCCGTCCTAATAACATCGCAAATGTGCTAATATAACAATTGCCGTCCTAATAACATCGCAAATGTGCTAATATAACAATTGCCGTCCTAATAACATCGCAAATGTGCTAATATAACAATTGCCGTCCTAATAGTCCAGTGTTTAAGACTGTAACTTTTACCTTCTACCGCCGCCGTGAGTATAACAATAGTTCAACTTCCAGGACAAATTTCACAAACTTCAAACCGTCAAAAAAAAAGTATTACTTTCACTTTAACTCACAGAAATTATAACATTTATATTTTTTATATAAATAAATATAGGTGTTCACTGTTAATATGAGAGATTAAGTGCCGTAAATTAAGCAGATCGTAAAATATGATTAAATCACTTATGATGACCGGCGTGGTGCGCACACATAGACCACTGCAAATACAAATATCTTAATGTGTGTCTGGGCTGGCCATGATTCATATCTTAGTGTGTGTCTGTGCTGGCCATGATTGATATCATAGTGTATATCCGTGCTAGCCATGGCTCATATCTTGGTGGGTGTCTGTGCTGGCCATGATTGATATCATAGTGTATATCCGTGCTAGCCATGGCTCATATCTTGGTGGGTGTCTGTGCTGGCCATGATTGATATCATAGTGTATATCCGTGCTAGCCATGGCTCATATCTTGGTGGGTGTCTGTGCTGGCCATGATTGATATCATAGTGTATATCCGTGCTAGCCATGGCTCATATCTTGGTGGGTGTCTGTGCTGGCCATGATTGATCTTAGTGTATATCCGTGCTAGCCATGGCTCATATCTTAGTGTGTGTCTGTGCTGGCCATGATTGATATCATAGTGTATATCCGTGCTAGCCATGGCTCATATCTTAGTGTGTGTCTGTGCTGGCCATGATTGATATCATAGTGTATATCCGTGCTAGCCATGGCTCATATCTTAGTGTGTGTCTGTGCTGGCCATGATTGATATCATAGTGTATATCCGTGCTAGCCATGGCTCATATCTTGGTGGGTGTCTGTGCTGGCCAGGGTTCATATCTTAGTTTTATGTCTGTGCTAGCCATGGTTCATATCTTAGTATATTTCCGTGCTAGCCATGGTTCATATATTAATGTGTTTCTGTGCTAGACTTGGTTCATATCTTGGTGTTTCCGTGAAGCAATGGCTCATATCTTAATGTGTTTCTGTGCTAGCCATGGCTCATATCTTAGTGTGTGTCTGTGCTAGCCATGGCTTATATCTTAGCTTGCGTGTATGTGTGTGTGTTCTAGCCATGGCTCATATCTTGGTGTGTGTCATGTTAGTTATATCTCATATCTTGGGGTGTGTCATGTCATGTTAGTCATATCTCATATCTTGGTGTGTCCGTGTTAATCATGTCTCATATCTGTATTAGTGTCTGTGTTTAGTCATACTTCATATCTTAGTGTGTATCTGTGTTAGTCATGTGTCATATCTTTGTGTGTGCATGTCTGGGTTAGTGATATCTCATATCTTTGTGTGTGCATGTCTGTGTTAGTCATATCTCAAATCATTGTGTGTGCATGTCTGTGTTTGTCACACCTCATATCTTTGTGTGTGCATGTCTATGTTAGTCATATCACATATATTTGTGTGCATGTCTATGTTAGGCATGTGTCATATCTTTGTGTGTGCATATCTACGTCAGTCATATCTCATATCTTTGTGTGCATGTCTATGTTAGTCATGTGTCATATCTTTGTGTGTACATATATATATCAGTCATATTTCATATCTTTGTGTGCATGTCTATGTTAGGCATGTGTCATATCTGTGTGTATGCATATCTATGTCAGTCATATCTCATATCTTTGTGTGCATGTCTATGTTAGTCATATCTTTGCGTGTATGTCTGTGTTAGTCACATCTCATATCTTGATGTGTGTCAGTGTTAGTCATACCTCGTATTGCTTTCTGCATGTCTGTGTTAGTCACATCTCATATCTTTGTGTGTGCATGTCTGTATTAGTCACCTCTAGTGACTCGGGCAGATGGTGCTCGTAAACCTGGGAGGGCCGACCATCTAAGGGCAGAATCCCCCTACAGAAAAGACAATCTGCTGCGTTGCAGGAAGATTGGGGACAATCAAAGGCTAAGGAAAGCAAATCTGAATAAAATACTGGCTGAAATCGGATGCACTGGGCCACTGGCGCAGAACACAGTGCAACGTTTTAACGGGTGTTCAATCAGAGTGGATCTGGCAGACTCTAACTGTGATGTTCTGTCTGTGATCAACACACTTAACCTGACAGCAGACTTCACGAGAGAGTCTGGAATCCTACTCTGATTGAGTCCTGATCGCAGAGAGAGGGAGAGAGAAATACAAATTTTTTTTTTTTTCAATGACCCGGGAGGAAAAAATATGACTCACTTTTGCTCACAGAAATAATGAAATTGTATTTCTGTATAAACAGATATATGTGTTCAATGTTAATAAGAGAGGTTAAATGTGGTAAATTAGGTAGATTGTGATATAAATTATATCATCATCATCAAGTGCCGGGCCTGCTGGCGTAGGTGATCATGTCTCTCCACAACTTTCTATCTCGAAAGCTATTTATCTTTTCTGTTGTTGACCTTCTGCCAAGCAATTCTCTTAATTAAGCTGTCTGTTATTTTTTCTCTTTGCTTCCCTCTACCTCTTCGTCCCTCAATTTTTCCAGTTGTTACAATATATTCCAGTTGTTCTCTTCTCATTACATGGCCAAAAAATGATGATTGTTTTTTCCTAATATTGGAAATTAACTCTCTTTTTGCTTTGACCTCTCTCAGAACATCTTCATTACTCTTCTTAGCTGCCCATGGTACTCTCAACATTCTTCTGTAAAACCACATTTCTACAGACACCAGTGATTTTCTTGTCGGTTGTTATATTGTCCATGATTAGCATCCATATGTTAAAACTGGTTCTACGTAATATTTAAGAACTCTTTTTCTTGTTTCTATTGTCAAAAATGGATTGCATAGTATCCTCCACATTTTTTGGAAATCTGCTTTTGCCTGAGCCATTCTGCATCTCACCTCTTTTGTACATCTTCCGTCTGAGGTTAACAAAGTTCCAAAATATTTAAATTCATTTACCTGTTTTCATATTGTTCCACTTGTATGTATTTTGCACTGAGGTGATGTCTTTTTCTTTATACTGTTACCATTACTTCTGTCTTTTTGCTATTAAGGCTGAGTCCTTTATTTTTGCTTTCTTTCACTATAATGTCTAACATTTCTTGTCACTCATTTTCACTATTAGCGATTAAGACTGTATCATCGGCATACATTAGATTAATTATAATATGACCTCCGATTGATATTCCAGGCATGCCCCTTATGGATCTTAAAATAATCTCACTATAAATATTAAACAAATCTAGTGACAGCACACAACCTTGTCTAACACCCTGTTTTATTCGTTGAAACATTCCCAATTGGTTTCCAGTTCTTATGGCCGCTGTTCATTGCCAGTACATGTTCTTTATTATTCTTAGATCTTTGCTGTCTACGTTTATGCTTTCTAAAATGTTGATTATTTCTTGGTGCTTTACTTTGTCAAATGCCTTGGTGTAATCTATGGAACATAGATATAGATCTGTTTTCACCTATATGGCTCTTTCTACTAAAGATTTTATGATATAAATGGCATTGCTTGTTCCTTTATCTCTAACAAAACCACACTGTTCATCGCTAATTTCTGGACTGATTTTGTTTCGCACTCTTCGCATGATGATTCTTAGTAATATCTTAGTCATATGACTCATAAGGCTTATTGTGCGATGATCATCGCATTCAATTGCACCCGATTTCTTTGGTAGGGCTATGAATATTGATTTGAGCATGTCGTCTAGTATATATATATATCCGCTGTTTTAGATATCCTTCAATATTTTTGTTATTATTTATATTCCAAAATCACCCATGGCTTCAATCTCTTCTTTAGTTATATTATCTGGTCCAGGAGCTTTGCCTGCTTTCATATTGCGCAAGGCGTCTTCCACTTCTTCTCTGAGTATTTCTGGTCCTTCTCCATTATCCTTTATATTTACCTCCGTTCGTTCATCATTATAAAGATCCTTAATGTATTCTGTCCATCGTTCCCTTATGTTTTCTTGATCAATCAACAGTTCTCATTCCTTTGATCTTAAACATCCAGTTTTTGATTGCGTTTTTCTTCCTGTTAATTCCTTAATTTATTGTACGAGTATATAGCTTTAGCATCTCCTGTTTGTTGCATTTCAATCTCTTTACATCTCTCTTTTAGCCATGCTTCTTTTGCTTCATTGCATTTTACAACAATTTCTTTATTTAATCTCTTATACTCATCTTTATTTTCTTTATTTCTTCTTCTTCTTGTATCCATTAGCTGGAAAATGTCATTTGTCATCCATTTCTTTCTTGAATTTGTCCTCACTGGTGGTATGAACTCTTTTAATGTTTGTTGCATTGATTCTTTTAGCATTTCCCACTGTTCATCAATGCTTTGTATCTTCTCTATTGCATTGTACCGGTTCTGAATTGTGATTTTATATTTGTCTTGCAGCCTCTTGTCAGATTTGAGTAAATCTAATTTAACTTGATGTTAACTGAGGCTCGTTTTGTTGTTTTTAATTTTACTCTAAGCTTTTCCACAATTGGTACATGATCACTATTGCAATCTGCCCCTGGTCTTGTTTTCACACACACCAGACTGTTTCTAAATCTATTGCTTATCATTATATAATCAATTTGATTACGTGCGTTGTCCCCTGGGCTTTTCCATGTCCACAGACGTTTTGGATGTTGCTTAAACCAGGTGTTTCCTATCATCATGTTGTGTGTTCTTGCCCAGTCAATAGATTTCTCACCTCTTTTATTCCTCTTGCCTAAGCCATAATGACCAACTACTTCCTTAACTCTTTCCTCTCCTACTTTTGCGTTAAAATCCCCTAGAACTATGGTGTTTTCATGTGGTTTGCATTCATGAAGTGCCTCATTTAACTCGTTGTAAAATTTATCAATTGTTTCCTCTAGACCACGGATGGTTAAATTTCTTTCAAATGGCGGACCAATTTGTATTATTTTTTTTTGTGGCGGGCCACACACATAACAATATCAATACAATAAACGTGGCATTTGTTTTAAGGTAATATTTTTGTTATTTATCTGCATTATTTGCTTACATAAATCATTTTATTGCAATAGAGTTAAACATGCCTAGTTGATTTATAAAAATCAATAAAATTTGCTATTTATATTGTTTAACAAACATGTTTTAGTTAGGTCATTTTAAAGTTGACAAGTAACAAACCTTAATGAGAACAACGGGACGTTCATGTGCAGCAACAAGTTCATCTAAGTCAATGTGTAAAGATGATGATGATATTCGGAATAAATCCTGAAGGTGGCCATCAGTGAGTCGGTTTCTTTGTGACAATTTAATCTCCTTCATTGTTGAAAAAGCGCATTCACGTATATATGTGCTTCCGAACATAGAAGTAATTTTCAAACTGAAATCACCCAATGCGGGATATTTTTCCTGTGGCACAAGTTTCCAAAAGTCAACTCCTATCTTCATCCTTGATTGGAAAAAGGGGTCACTTTGGAGGTTACATAACTCCAGGTGAAAAGTGTCATATTGTTGGAAAATGTCACACTTCATAGGGTTGTTAAACAATGCCAGTTCTGGTCGTATACCACTGAAGTCAGAAAATCGTTCATTGAATTGCTCCAATAGTTTGTCTAACATTAATACAGAAAATTTGAAATCAGTGTCACTGCGCTCCTCAATCAATTCTTTGCACGAAGGAAAATGAATGAAGTTTTCTTTGGCCAGGGTAAATCTAAAAACTTTTAGTTGATTTATAAATTCATCTAGGTGTCCTACCAAATCTGAGACTGTTTGGGAACGTCGTTGTAGCTTCACGTTGAGTTCATTCATGTGCTGGGTGATATCAGTTAAAAAGGCCAATACTCTGTTAAAATGTGGATCAGACATTTTTCTGATCAGTTCTTTGTTGGTATCATGTTTCTCTAAAAACGGGTTTATCTCGTTTCTCAAAGCAAAAAACCGCCTCAAACAATTCCATCTGCTTAGCCAGCGTACTTGTGTGTAGAGCACCAAATCGCCATATTCCGCCTCAACTTCTGATAGAAAATTTATAAACTGTCGGTGTGTCAAAGACCGATTCCCGCCTTTTATTAAATTCACACACTTTATTACAGTTTTCATAACATCCTCCACGTCTAGAATCTTGCCACACAGTGCCTCCTGGTGTAAAATGCAGTGTAATGCAGAGTAATGCTGGGCAATGGATTCCAGCCTTCCTTAATAATCCAACTAGACCTGTTTGAGTACCACACATTGACTTAGCGCCATCTGTCACTATTGCTGAAAGTCTGTTTATGTCACCGATACCGTTAACAACTTTCATAACTGAGTTATAAATGTCTTGACCTTTGGTCGTATTATGCAATGAATCTAAAGCGAGTAGCTCTTCATTGATAATAAAGTCTTTTGAAACAGTTCTTATGCAAATTAAAAGTTGTGCTGTGTCTGATATGTCAGTAGATTCATCCAAAGCCAGAGAAAAGTAAGCGGAATTTGTAACGACACTATTTAATTTACTAGATATATGAGAACTTATTTCCTCAACCCTTCTAGTGAATTCTCAAAATGATTTGGCAATTTTTTCTTCCCCAGATGCACGCGCCATGTTAATAGAACAACGCTTTGCGACGTCACCGTCACATAATGATTTTTTTAAATTTCGCTATCTCTGCGCTTACAACAAACGATGCCATTAAGGAACTTGTTTGTTTTGTTGTTGATGTAGTAAAAACAGATTTCTGAGCACTAACCTTTTTCTTCAAATCGCACACAAGTGTAGAACGTATTGTACCAATGTAGTCCTTGTATTTAGTGGCGTGATGCTGTGTGTAATGCCGTTTAAGATTATACTCTTTATTTAAAGACAACACTTGCAAACACACAAGGCACTGCGGTTTGCTATCCTTATTGTTGATAAATAAAAAATCATGTTCCCATTTCTCAGGAAAAAAATCTGATTTTTTTCATTTAATTGACGTTTATTGTTCATATTATACCACGACCGAAGCAACAGACAATGAAAACACAGATTACAACAATAGCACTTTTTCCTGTTAAAATGGAACTGTTCACTGTAACTCGACAAAATCAGAATGATCAGATCGGATATATAATTTTGACTGATGAAAAGAGGTTTAGAGAGAACGAAACTGAAAGTAAAATAATTGTGAGGTGAATGTGTTGGGTGGAGGAGGTGGGTGACTGACAGTATTTCTTGGCGGAAACTGTTTGAACTCGCCGTTACGAGAGTCGGCTCTAGAACCATTCGTTGGCTTCTTCCTTTGTTTAAGTCGGTCGCAGGATGATCAAAAGAAAAAAAAAAAGAATGGGTCGGAAATGACGGGAAATCGACGTTAAACTAACTACTAGAGTGTTCCGAGTTTTAAACATAGGTCTACTAGGGAATACTTGAGTTAGCTTTCTCCACGGTAGAAGTTAATGTAAATCAATTTTTGACTAAAAAGTCTCACCCACAAGGCAGTGGGGTTGTTTTACTTCGGGGTACCCTCCCTTAGCCTTTTACTCTCTCGAGCTTACCTGCATGGCAGCAGGGCAGCCACATGTTGTACTGTTTACTGCATACAGTAGCGGGTAAAATAATAACGGGTATTTTTACCCGTTACTGTATAAAATATATAGTCATGGTGTAATTTTTCTGGGAGTGGCGGACTGGACAAGCATTTCGGTCCTACTTCGCGGGAGGGAGTTCTGAATTTGACGTCACGCCTGCTAAAGGTAGATGTTTTAAAGAGCATGTGTTGAGATACGTTCTAGGTTATTTCCATCTTTTTCGATATCCACTTTTGTATTTTGTGTGTTTTCTCTGCTGATAATCATAGTTTTAGCTTTTTTATATTTATATCCAAACCTTATTCTTTGCTTGTCTTGTTTATGTTGTTAACTAGTTGTAGGAAGTTCTCAAAGAGGCCAACACAAAAAGGGAGCTCTTAAAAAAACATCAGAAAGAACCAATCAACATTTTTCGGGCACATCATGAGAAGAGGAAAGTTGGAATACTTGGTTACAACTGGCAAAATAAAAGGAAAGAGAGATCGTGGGCGACAAAGAGAGAAAATACTGGATAGCTTGGTGTCATGGCATGGAAAACAGTCAACGACAGAACTGATACGATGCACTGTATATAGAAGATTGTGGAGGGACATGATCACCTACGCCAACCGATATGGCACATGATGATGATGATGAGTTGTAGGTCTTCTTTTTTAGTTTCTGTCATTAATAGCGTATCATCAGCCTATCTTAGATTATTGATTATATATTCAGTAATGCTTAGACCTGGCACCACCAAGATGAATAAAGATCTGCTCATTGTATAAGTTGAATCAATATGGAGATAGAATGCAGCCCTGTCTTACTCTTCTTTTGATATCAATATGTGCAGAGTTCTCATTGTTGTATTTTATTATAGCTGTTTGTTCCCAGTATAAATTACATATCAGTCTAATGTTTATATCATGTAGATGTATATTTTTTAGTCATTCTATCAGTTGTTTATGATGTATTCTATCAAAAGCTTTGTTTAGTCTAACGAGCATACATAAATTGGTTTGTGTATTTCTGTATATTTTTCTATTAATATTCCCATGCAACAGATGGTTTCTCTTGTCTAACTGTTCTTTTAAAATCCAAATTATTGTTTTATTTTGGCTTCTTCTCTGCATAACTTTAAACACATTTTTTTATGATATGGCTCATCAAACTTATTGTAATACAGTCACTGTACTCCACAGCACTGGTCTACTTGGACAAACCAATAAATATATTTTTAGTTCATTTGGGATATATCCTGTGTTGTATAATATCATTGCAAAGGTCTGTGATTATAATCTGTGCCCAAATCTCCTACAGCTTTATTCATTACAATCTGTGTGTTGTCTGGTTCTACAGTTGTTCCATGTTTCATTGTATGTATAGGCTTCTCTGCTTTCCATTTACGATTTCATATCCTGATTCAAACATTGTGGTTTGTTTCTTATTGTTTTCATCTCCAAACAGGTCTACTGTTTATTTTTGCCATCAGTTGATTATATCTTTATTCTCTGTTAACATGTTTCCCTTTTTGTTCACTATCCTTCCCCTATATGTGCCTTTTAAAATCGTGTTGGTCATTCTTTTTATTTCATCGTGCATACATTTTAAATATGAAGTGTTTTCCGTGGTTTCGTTTTCCAGATATGTTTTACTAGAGCCAGACCTCTTTTTGCCTGTCCACACATATTGTAGATTTCGCTATCTATATTTTGTGCATTGGCTTGTGTTCTTCGCCTCTTTTTTATCCAATGTTTCTAAAATGGCTTCAGTTATCTATTTTTGTTTTACCATATGTTCCTTTTAGGTAAGATGCTGATGGTTTCTGTTATGCTTTTCTTTATGCATTGCCATGTGGTTGTTACTTTTTCTGTGTTCCCTCTTCTCTATAATTCTTTCCTCTAACAATTTTTAAAAAGTATTTGTTTTTACATATTTGTATGTGTATGTTTAAGTGCTGTCTAACCCAGAGCTGTTGTGTTCAGCCGCATTATTTGTTTATTATTTTTCTGTCTCGTTTCACATTATGTGAGTAATATTATTATAATATTATTTTCATGTTGATCATAACAGGTATGTGATCTCAGTTAATATCAGCTCCTTGATATGTCTTAACGTGTATGGTGCTGTTTCTAAATCTCTCTTTGTTTATTATGTAGTTTATGTGGTTTCTCATGGTATCCCCAGAACATTTCCACGTATACCGCTATATTTTCTATTGCTCAAAATATAGTTGTTCGATGGTCCATGCATATATTTTTAGGTCTTTATTTGTTGTCTGTATTGCGCAAGAATACTGTATAGCACAAGAACGTTGCATTGACAAAAACATTGTATAGCACAAGAACATTGTATAGCACACAAACATTGTATAGCACAAGAACATTGTATAGCACACAAACATTGTATAGCACAAGAACATTGTATAGCACACAAACATTGTATAGCACAAGAACATTGTATTGCACATAAATATTGTACAGCACATACATATTGTACAGCACAAGAACATTGTATTGCACATAAATATTGTACAGCACATACATATTGTACAGCACAAGAACATTGTATTGCACATAAATATTATTTAGCTAAAAATATGGTATAGTAAAAGAACATAGTATAACAAATCTGTGTATGGAAATAAATTATAATATAATATATTTTAAATTGGAAAATTGTGTGAAAATCACACAAATGCTAACAACCGTTATAAACAGTACCAGCATTCCATTCAATTATATCTTCTACTGAATTTTTTTAAAAAGTACTTAAACTGCTTGCTTTGTTCCTTCGTGGATCGTGCGATGTATTCTCCTTGTCAATAAATATGTGTAATACTGTTGTACTTCAACAGGGTGTAGCCATACCCACAACTATAACATTAAATAACATACCCATTGAGTCTGTGTGAAAGCTCCCCTACCACGGCTCTATCAACCACCCAACTTGATGAAGGACATATACCCGACTCGAAAAGGCAGCTTCGATATTCGGTAAACTTAAACATAGAACATGAGCCAACACCAAATCAACACCCAGAACTAGGATTATAATTTACCAAAGTTCTGTGCTTCGTACAACTGTATATGGATCAGAAACCTGGACTACCTATGCAGGGCAGGAGGGAATGTACACATCTTTCATGTGCGGTTCCGTCGCAAGATAATGAACATCAAATGGCAGGACAATGTAAACAACTCTAGCGTCTTATAACGAGCTCAACTGCAATCGATCATGGCAACACTTAAGAGCCTGAGTCTAATGTGACTGGGTCACTTGTGAATAAATGAAAACAATCATATTCCCACACAATTATTGTGTGGTGAACTCAGCGACGGAAAGAAAGGGCAGGCCAGTGCTGAGATATAAGGATGTTTACAGGGTTTCCTTGAGGAATTCTCTAAGAGGGAAAGAAACTAGGAAAGTCTGGCAGGAAATAGTAGCACATGAAGGAGAAATATATATATATATCTTTTAAAAACGGCACAGCAGCATACAAGGAAATGAGATTGTCAAAGTCAGAAAACTAAAGGCGCAAGAGAAAGGAAATGAGGCCAGGCACCACAAATGCATCTTGTTCATTCTGCGATCGGATATGCCTGTCCAGTATTGGCAGATTCAGTCACGAGAGAAGCTACTCAGTAGAACATCATCCAGCATAAAACACTAATATATTAACTAACCTTTTGACTAATCATTATTTATTGGCACCAATCGTCTGTTAATACCTCCAAGGATGTATATATATATATATATATATTTAAATAGCTTCTGCAATTGACTTTAACTAAATACAATTGTTCTTTATATCTCAATTTAAAGATAAGTATACGCGATACACAATTAAAATATATTTCTCCTTATTTATGAATTCGTTATGAATAGCACTCTGACCAGTATCCATAGTAATTTGTTTAGACAAATTATAAACATAACATTGAAAATAAATATTAGAAATTTATCATATAAAATAGAATTTGATAATTAGATATCAGAAGATGAACGATGAGAATTAGAATTAAATAATAAAATATAGAAGTTAAGAATTAGAAATAAATAACAAATGATATAGGAGGAGAGTTGGACATAAATAGTAAATAACAGAAGATGGAATTTTGGTGAAAAAGTATACATGAATATAATAGAGATGATTTCGGGGAAAAAAATATATATCAAAGTTTGACTGATAACAAAAAAATAGTAAAATAAAAGAAGAGGAGAAGATATATCTTGCAAAGTGACATGAGTGGTGGACAATGAATCAACTAAGTGAGCTGGAGGCATGTGCTTTGTCTGATATCTTCGACTGTGTACCATGGTAAGTACCGCTGTAGTGAATGTAATTGGACAATTGTTAGCAGGAACACACTAGGAAGTATGGAAATTCCATCTTTGTGTGCGAGGACATCGAGTTGTCAGAAAATTGAGGGACAGTTAGAAACATGTATAGAGAGAGAACATTGAGTTTGTCAGAAAACTGAGGGACTATTAGAAACAGGTACAGAGAGAGAGAGAGAACATTGAGTTTGTCAGAAAATTGAGGGACTATTAGAAACAGGTACAGAGAGAGAGAGAGAACATTGAGTTTGTCAGAAAATTGAGGGACTATTAGAAACAGGTACAGAGAGAGAGAGAGAACATTGAGTTTGTCAGAAAACTGAGGGACTATTAGAAACAGGTACAGAGAGAGAGAGAGAACATTGAGTTTGTCAGAAAACTGAGGGACTATTAGAAACAGGTACAGAGAGAGAACATTGAGTTTGTCAGAAAACTGAGGGACTATTAGAAACATGTATAGAGAGAGAGAGAGAGAGAACATTGAGTTTGTCAGAAAACTGAGGGACTATTAGAAACAGGTACAGAGAGAGAACATTGAGTTTGTCAGAAAATTGAGGGACAGTTAGAAACATGTATAGAGAGAGAGCGAGAACATTGAGTTTGTCAGAAAATTGAGGGACTATTAGAAACAGGTACAGAGAGAGAACATTGAGTTTGTCAGAAAACTGAGGGACTATTAGAAACAGGTACAGAGAGAGAACATTGAGTTTGTCAGAAAATTGAGGGACTGTTAGAAACAGGTACAGAGAGAGAACATTGAGTTTGTCAGAAAACTGAAGGACTATTAGAAACAGGTACAGAGAGAGAACATTGAGTTTGTCAGAAAACTGAGGGACTATTAGAAACAGGTACAGAGAGAGAACATTGAGTTTGTCAGAAAACTGAGGGACTGTTAGAAACAGGTACAGAGAGAGAAATTGATAGGCAGAGAGAACGTGCAGGCACTGTTAGCTATATCACGATAAATCCATATGAAATATAAAAATATATCCAAATTACATAGATGAAAACAAATCCAGAGATGCTTTGAATTAAATGCACCAGTTTTCCTATCTTTTGCTCAAGATTAGACACATTGTTTTATTAAACTTTCAGAAGTTTATGCACAGCCGACTCAAAATGAGTCTCCACGATAACACGATTGCGCAATAGTGACAGTACAATGTGATTAATTATTTTCAGAAGATAAAGCATTCCAAAATAATCCTGGTCACGTGCAACAATTCTCCGTGGACCATGTGCTCAAAACAACTGATTAATTCACAACAGAAAATGCAACTCAAAATAATTATAACTGACTTGTGTAGACACTGTATGGTGATTGGTTACACTTCGCAAGTTATCTAGATAACTATCTTGGTTGCTCACAGAAGTCAATAATTACACATCATCATCATCAAGTACCGTGCCAACAGGCAAGTGTGATCATGTCTCTCCCCAATTTTCGATCTCGGCAGCTATTTATCATTTATGTTGTTGACCTTCTGTTTTTCCAGTTGTTACAATATATTCCAGTTGTTCTCTTCTCATTACATGGCCAAAAAATGATGATTGTCTCTTCATAATATTGGAAATTAGTTCTCTTTTTGCTCTAACCTCTTTCAGAACGTTTTCATTACTCTTCTTAGCTGCCCATGGTACTCTCAACATTCTTCTGTAAAATAACATTTCTACAGACTCCAGTGATTTTCTTGTCTGTTGTCCTATGGTCCATGATTCGCATCCATATGTTAAGACTGGCTCTACATAACATTTAAGAACATTTTTTCTTGTTTCTATTGTCAAAAATGGATTGTATAGTATCTTCCTAATTTTTTTGAAAGCTGCTTTTGCCTGAGCCATTCTGCATCTCACCTCTTTTGTACATCTTCCGTCTGAGGTTAACAAAGTTCCAAAATATTTAAATTCATTTACCTGTTTTAATATTGTTCCACTTATCTTTATTTTGCACTGAGGTGATGTCTTTTTCTTTGTTGTTACCATTACCTCTGTCTTTTTGCTATTAAGGCGGAGTCCTTTATTTTTGCTTTCCTTTACTATAATGTCTAACATTTCTTGTCACTCATTTTCACTCTTAGCGATTAAGACTGTATCATCAGCATACCTTAGATTATTTATATTATGACCTCCAATTGTTATTCCAGGCATGTCCTTTATGGATCTTAAAATAATCTCACTATAAATATTAAACAAATCTGGTGACAGCACACAACCTTGTCTAACACCCTGTTTTATTTGTTGAAACATTCCCAATTGGTTTCCAGTTCTTATGGCCGCTGTTTGTTACCAGTACATGTTCTTTATTATTCTTAGATCTTTGCTGTCTACGTTTATGCTTTCTAAAATGTTGATTATTTCTTGGTGCTTTACTTTGTCAAATGCCTTGGTGTAATTTATGAAACATATGTATCTGTTTTCAGGGAATAATAGAACAAAGAAGTATGTGTTAGCACTCGGAAAAATTGACAGACAAACAACAATAGAAAAAAACGAAGAACAATATATGGTCCGAAGCGGGATCGAACCCGTACTCAGTGGCACCGCGTCTCGCCACGAGAAGCCGAACGCTTGGCACACTGCCACGCAGCCAACTAAAAAATTGGTTATTGTAGCAGTGCCTTACACGAAGGCGTTCTCAATGACTATAGCATAGGGTAACGATCACAGACCGGAAATAAATTGTATATTTGTACTTTCCTATTAATGCAAGTATCTCCCAGTAGGGCTGAATACTTGTGTTGTAGACAAACATTTATTGGACGAAACAGCACGAATAGTAGTTTCCAGTGGTTATATACTGGGTACAAATAATAATACATAAATAATAAATGTTTGTCTACAACACCAAGTATTCAGCCCTACTGGGAGATACTTGCATTAATAGGAAAGTACAAATATACAATTTATTTCGGTCTGTGATCGTTACCCTATGCTATAGTCATTGAGAACGCCTTCGTGTAAGACACTGCTACAATAGCCAATTTTTTAGTTGGCTGCGTGGCAGTGTGCCAAGCGTTCGGCTTCTCGTGACTAGGCGTGGTGCCACTGAGTACGGGTTCGACCCCGCTTCGGACCATATATTGTTCTTCGTTATTTTCTATTGTTGTTTGTCTGTCAATTTTTCCGAGTGCTAACACATACTTCTTTGTTCTATTATTCCCAATTATCGCCTCGGAGGTTCCCCATATAATAATATTTATGTATTATTATTTGTACCCAGTATCTGTTTTCACCTCTATGGCTCTTTCTACTAAAGATCTTATGATATAAATGGCATTGCTTGTTCCTTTAGCTCTAACAAAACCAAACTGTTCATCGCTAATTTCTGGACTGATTTTGTTTCGCACTCTTCTCATGATGATTCGTAGTAATATCTTAGTCATATGACTCATGACGCTTATTGTGCGAAATTACACATGTGGCCGTCTAAATATCGATATCATTAAGAGTTCTGTATTTATGTCCTTCCTGTGTGTTACCGGGGCCTCATTATGAGGGAGGTAAAGAATAGTGACACTGTGACCTTCCAGGCATGTTGTAAGAGGCGACTAAGGAGGTTGATCGATGGATTGACAAGCTGTCATTGTAAAAAAGTATTGTTATGGAAACAAAGCCATAGATTTTGGAAGCAGTGATTTCTATAATATTACTGCCATTTTGGCACGCAAGGTTTCTGTTTTTGAGATTGTGGTTCTGCCCTATGTGCCGTCTTCGGCTCGAAAGGACAATAGATAGATAGATTTATGTCTTGGCTACCGCCGTTGCTAACCGACACTTTCCCAGATTCTGTAATTACATTCACATAACTTCTTTGCATAGAATCACACACACGATAATATGACTTTTGTATTATTCCGTATATTTGTAACCTTGATTGTCTTAATAAGCACTGATCTCTTTAGAGACTCGAAATATCTCCTTATAGCTAAACACCTTCCCTTGAAATAAATTCTCAGTGAATAATTTTTTCATCATCATGTGCCACACCGGTTGGCGAAGGCGACCATGCCCTTCCACAATCAACTATCCACCATGCATCGTATCTAATCTGCGATTGACATCTTTCCATGACACTAAGCTATCTAGTATTTTCTCCCTTTGTCGTCCGCGATCGCTCTTTCACCATGTTCTGCCAGTTGTAACTAAGTATTCCAACTTCCCATGATGGGCCCGAAAAATGTTGATTGTTTCTTTCTGATGTTTTTTAGGATCTACCTTCTTGTGTTGGTCTTTTAGAGAATTTCCTCGTTGGTCTTTTTTGCTGTCAATGAAACTTTCAACATTCTTCTGAGAAATCCCATCTCTGTGGCCTCTAATCATCTTTTCATTTGTTTGTCTACTCTCCATGATTAGCTCAATAGGTCAGAATTGGCTCAATATAGCAACAATAAACTCTCTTTCTCACGTCTATTCACATAGATTTGTTGCAGAAGAGGTTTTTCATTTTCTTAATTGCCATTTTGTCCTCAGCTGTTTTGCTTTATATTTCTGTGGTGTACTTTTCATCAGATGTTGTTATTGTGCCCACGTATTTGAAACGTTACGCTTGTTTCAGATTTGCCCTGTTTATTTGTATGCTGCATGTTTGTGATGATCGTTCTTTCGATACGACAATTCCTCCTGTTTTCTTACTTTTCAGACTGAGACCTTTCTTGTTGCTTTCTTTTACTGTTATGTCTATTATTTCTTGTAGTCCATTCTCTATCTCTGCTAATAAGACTGTGTCATCCACTTATCGCAAATTATTTGTGTTGTGAAAGTCGACATCAGTTCCTTGCATATCTACTTTCGATCTCATAGTGTTTTCGCTGTAAAGTGAAAACAAATCCGGCGACAGAACACAACATTGTTTGACTTCTTGTTTTATATATTGGAACTGTCCTGGTTGGTTGCTAATTCTTATGAATGGTGTTTGTTGTTAGTGCATTTTTTTATGATTCAAAAAGAAATGGATCAATGAATAATCCTTTACTAAAACATCACTGAATGTTTCTCTAAGTTTAGAATTCTAAGTCAAGTCCTCAACTGAAATGTTCTACTCACTGCCTATTTTTCTTCTCTCCTGACCTAATGCTCTCCAGACTGTCCTATCTCATTACACTGTTTAATATAATCTGACTGTCCTCCGATCTAATGTAATTCCTGACTGTCCTGTCGAATCTAACTACGCGGGGCCTCGGCTGCTTAGTTGGGAAAACCACCCGACTGGGCTACCAACGTTCGGACAACCTGTGTTCGATTCCCGCTGAAAGCAGCGTGAGTTGTACTTGTGATTAGAAAAAAATACCCCCGCGGCCGATCCAGCCGCTGGCAGAAATGGGCACCAGGATATTACCCTGGAAAGGCGAGGAATGCCGCCTCGCATAGTGAGTTTCGATGCTTGAAGCGACACACTCCAGAAGTCTTCGAACACTTCTGGATAGGCAGCCGAGCATATTTGGGTGAAAACTCGAGTGCTAAGACGCCTAATCAAGTCTCGTACTTTACCTTTGCCTTCATATAACTATCGATTCTTTTAGATCCTAGACTCAACATTTACTGACGCTATGTTTATTTCCGCCCAATTTCGTTTTCCATCATATTCCTAGCCTAATTAATTTTTTTTTGCCTGCTTGGAGGATAAACTCGCCATTGAGTTCCGGCATCTTCCTTTAATCGTATGCAAACGTTTAACAATGAAAATTTGGTGGGTCGCTTACGAGTTAAGTAACTTATATCTAAATTCGCCGTCGAGAGATTATCGTATAAGTTTACTTGTCTGTAGTTTCTTTCGTTATAAAAAACTCGTTCAAATATCATACATTTCATTTCTTAAAGCCGCGCCTAAAATGCGTGCGAGCAGGAATTGTTCATGTTTATCAAATAATATGCGATCAAAGTTTTAAATCTAGTGTAACAAACAACGATGATGTAATGATATTACAATCACACACAAATATATATTTACAACTCATTACTCTGTATTTACAGTTAAATTGTTAAACATGCTATGGTTAATTGTGTTAAACACACATAGGCACAGTAATTACATCGCATTGGTGGCGGGTCTAATTCACTGCTGTGTCTTTGTTACGTCACACTGGTGTCAGAACGAACTTACAGATGGGTCTGAATTACATCACATAGGTGACCAACTGATGGTTGCACCGCAGCTACGTCACATTCGTAGCAAGGCTAACCCACAGTGGTACTGATGATGTATCACATAAGTGACATTGGGGTTAACTTGCAGTTGCGTCGTAGTTACGTCACATTGAAGTGGGTGCTAATTGACAATTGCATCACAGTTGCATCACATTGTTGTCAAGAATAATTAACACTTGTACCGTAGTTACATTCCATTGGTGTCGGTGCTAACACATATAAGCACAGAACCAACTCACACAGACGTACAGACCTGCCGTCAGACATTTTAAATTACTGAGAACAACAGAACTCTCGATCTCCTTATATTATTTGAGGGTCTGTTCCGCTTCTATTACATATTTTATGATTTAGAATATTTTTTCTTTTATAAAAAAGAACTTGCGAAAAGAATGTCGATGATGACATTGTTCAGTATCGATCTCTCAAACCCTATACGCCAACTTTTTTTGTTTGTTTTTGTATTGTATAGATAATGGTGAAGTATTGTGTCAATTTTCTGTCAGGTAAATGACACTATAATGATGCTTCGTTTTCATTTTTCATCTTCAGGTAGCTTGGCCTTTGCAGAACGTTGCATTCGACATTGCCCATCTGAAATAATCTGTCTCTAGCCAGATCTCCCACATAACGTTGCAATCACCATAGCCCGCCTGAAATAATCTGCCTAAAGCCAGATCTTCCACTTCTATTGTCTTTTTCAAGGTCTCCTGAATTTATTGAAACCGCCTTCTTCTTGCTTTTTTTTTAATTACCTTATTTAAATGTAACACTACAGATAAGCATTTTATTTTTTTACGCTGTTTAAAAATTTACATTCGGGACCCGGAACCGAAAAACACGTCGGGACTAAGTAAAGCGAATCTATTTGCAGCCAACTGAGTACGTGTCTACTCATCACACACGCACACAACTGCTTTAACTGTTCAAAATACTAACTTATTTTGCATATCAATCCATTATTTTAAAAAGAAAGTGGAGCCGGGGTCTGTACGCATGAAATGGTTAGTCATTGCAGAAGTCAAAAATACGAAAGGTCACCATTGTCTGTGTCCCTGGACATGCGGGACAGTTGGCTAGCTGCACTATCGTTAAGGAAAGTCAACCACTGGATCGGACGGACATCATCAATGACCTCCGAGATGTGGGAAGACCACAGGACTTCGACAACCATGAGTCCATGTCACTCCTTCGGATGAAAGAGATGGGAGTGAAGATGGGCACAGCCAGAAAGGAGAAGCTTAGTGGCCGTATAAGAAGACTTATTAACCAACACAGAACTGGAGTCGCCAGTAGCTGGACACTGAGGGAATTGCTGAGGAGGGGATCTGAGCACTTATGGACATGTTCGGAGTGCAATGATGATGACCCGCAAATAACCCAATAACTCAATAACTCAATAACCCAATAACTCAGTAATCAATCCATTCATTGATCTCTATCTCCCTTTCTTTATGTGTTTGACTTCCTCTCTCTTACTCTCTGTGTATTTGTGTTGCTTTCCTCCCTTTATCACACGTCCCAAAACTCCTGTTCATTTCTCTCTCTCTCTCTCTCTCTCTCTCTCTCTCTCTCTCTCTCTCTCTCTTTCGCGCTCTCTCTCTTTCCTGTGTCGATAAAAGTCACCTGCTAGGACTCGATTAAGAGATTCAAAATGAAAGTTCCATTGAGAAACTAGTGTATAGACAGGAAGGGAACATGTCTAAGGTTATCCACTTTCTTGAGAGATGCCGCCGCCAGCGTCTAATGGCAGCTTGATAGATACTCTCATTGAATTACTCCAAGGAAGAGACAGCTGAAATGTACCAGCTGGGGAGAGTTCACTGACACAAGAATCTAAGCTATACAATTGATATTGAATAATTTCAAATCACAATCACCGGTTAGTTGCAGGATCTCCTAATTGTATTGTTATATAGCGAGAAAGATTTGTTTCAAACATCAACTGTACTTTAATAAATACACTTTTTACAAAAAAGCGTCATTATCACTACCGTATTAAAGTTGCAAATGGGGTAACATAATCTATTACATTGTTTGTGGTTGAGGGGATTGTGTTTCGTAGATAAAAAAAAAAAGTAAAGTACCCCTGTCACGCCAAGTGGCGTGTAGGGAATATGGTGTTAATGACCATAAATTGTACAGACCTTTGGCACATGATTTTTGGGGTAATGTGGTCGGTATTACAACCCTGGCGATTTACTTTCCCAGAAAACAAATCGTTTCGTAAATATGATTTTAAGAATTAATTAGCAATAATAATATATATATATCATATATACCACACGCAAGCATAAAAACCTTATAAAAACTCATGCATATTATTGCATTTATATTACTTAATAGTAGCACATGTGGATCACTTTAGATCAATGCATGTATTTGTATAGCAATTTATATTAATGCATGTTTCGTCGTTTATATTAATTGTATTACTTTATATTAATGTTATATTACTTTATATTAATTAATTTATTTATATTAATTCAAATTCAAAGAATCGCAGATTGTATCTCCCCTCGACGCCAACGGCAATGGAGGAAGGATAGAAGAAGAAAAATGAAGAAGAAGAATTCAAATATATATAGAGTTGTTGAGTTATTTGTGGGTCATCATCATCATTGCACTCCGAACATGTCCATAGGTGCTCAGATCCCCTCCTCAGTAAGTCTCGCAGTGTCCAGCGACTGATGACTCCAGTTCTATGTTGGTTGATAAGTCTTCTTACAATCTCAACTCCCATCTCTTTCATCTGAAGGAGTGACGTGAACTCATGTTTGTCCAAGTCCTGTGTCCATCCCACATCTTGGAGGGTATTGATGATGTCCACCCCGATCCATTGGTTGACCGTCCTCAACGACTGGGGTGCTAGTCAACCTGTCCGCTCTTTCATTTCCACATACGCCTGCATGTCCAGGGACGTAGACAAAGGTGACTTTACATAATTTTGACTGCTGAAATGATTCTTACCAATCGCATGCGTACAAAGACCACCACCACTTTTTAAAATACGTTTTTATCACTTTTTAACAATTATTTTGTTACCATTTTTGTATTGTCCCCCTGAATGAAGTAGGCACTGGTATCCACTCCTTCCCAGCGTTGATATTGGTAAGCACACATACCTGTTTGATGGCATCATCTGCTCGTCCCACCCATGATATTTTTCTGTTTACTTTAGAAAATAAGTCATTGCTACACAGGGAATATCCCTCGTACATCTCAAGATAATGCGCGTAGCTTCATTCTGTATTTTCTCCAGCCTGTCAATTTGCGTTGTAGTGTCAGTAAATATTGATAGAGCGTACTCGATTGGTGCGAGGACTAGTCCCTAGAACAGAAGGGTAAGAAGCCTCTGCTCAATGTTGACAGCTGCTATGACTTTCAAGACGGCTAATACTTTACGGAATTTTGTTATCACATGGTCGGCGTGGTCCTAAAAACACAGGTTGCGATCAAACTCAACTCCGAGGTACGTCATCAACCTGTCCCTGGTCACCTCATCAGCTGCCATTCGTACCACCGGTGTTTTCCGGTTAACGATATGATTGCTAAAGGAGAACTATGCAACTGATGCTTTATTAGAGTTAACCAATGCACCTGATAATCCACACCAGGAAGAAATGCGATCGAGTTCGTCTAGCATTGTGGAGGCGATTCCCCGTCTATCTCTTCCCTGTCGATATACCAGAATATCATCACCGAAAGTCATAGTTCTTCCCCTCCCATCCAGCTGTTGTCCGTGATCGTTATTGTGTAAACGTTAAATAGAACTGGTGACAATGGTGAGCTTTATGGCAGCCCAGAACAAATGGATATTGGCTCGGAAGACCAACTTCCACATCTGAGTATTACCTTCCTCGGAAACAGTGATGCAGTGATCTATATGATGAGGAAGGGGTGCGCCGCCATTTTGAGGAGCATGTGCATGAGGTATTCAAATTGTACTCTTTTGTATGCATCCTCCAGATCTATAGCAGCAGCACATGTCTACAGCATGTGCATGAGGTATTCAAATTGTACTCTTTTGTATGCATCCTCCAGATCTATAGCAGCAGCACATGTCTACAGCATGTGCATGAGGTATTCAAATTGTACTCTTTTGTATGCATCCTCCAGATCTATAGCAGCAGTTTATGTTTCCTTTTGTTTGTGGAAGCCTGCGATGACGTCATAGGCGAAGACTACCGCATTGAGCCATGTCTCTTTGTTATATCTATAACCTCCGAGCATGGAAAGGAATGCGCACATCTGTTCAAGGTGACAGGTGAGGACACGGGCAACTATTTTCTCCAGTAGCTTGTCCGCACTGTTCTGCATCGTGATGATTCTGTAGGCACTGATCTGAGAATGGTCCTTGTTTGGCTTCGGTAGCGGTAGCAAGTAGCTGTGTAGCCACTCCTACTCAATAAATGGGTCTATAAAGACATAGCCATTTATTCAATAAAGTGGTGTAACTGGGGGTCACTATCAAAATTGTGTGTCAAAAATGATTATACATTCAAAGAGGAAAGAGTAGAAGATCATTACCATTACTCTCCTTATCACATGTATACACGCACACGTATTTAGTTTGTACGTCATTTGCAGGACGCTGGTCTCGTCACATGTCATCTAATCTCTGTCACTTAGCAAATCTTTCATTTCCTCTGTTATCGAGTTCAAGGTGTTTTTGATATTCTAAAACCACTTTCTTCTTGGTCGGTTCCTCGTCTACCTCACATACATTATTTTTCTTTTCATTTTTCTTTGTTTACTGTATTCTGTTGTAGCATTGTAATTCCTCTGTAAGAAGATGTTTATAAACCAGTTCTCTTCAAAGTTCACGTTCTCATTTGTCATGTGTCTTTGAACATGACCCAAAAATGTCATTTGTCTTGTCTTAATTGTATTTAGTAGTTCTCTTTTTATTTTCAGTTCTTTTAAAACTTTATCGTTTGTTATCTTTTGTTTCCATCCAATTCTACATATTCTTCTATAAATCCACATTTCAAAGGCTTCAATTTTCTGTTCTGTTTTCTTGTCTAATGTCCATGTTTCTGCACCATACAGGAATATTGAGAAGATGTAACATTTTGCCATTCTTAGTTTCAGCCCTGCTGATATTTGTTTTGTTGTTAGTATATTTTTCATGGCATTAAAATTACTTTTTGCCATACCTATTCTTTTGTTTATTTCAATTTTATATTTTCCATCATTGGTTATAGCATGTCCCAGGTAGTTGTAGCTCTGGACTGTCTCCAGATGTATTCCCTCAATTGTGATATTTAATTGTAGGCCTTGAGAATTTTCTTTGTTTATGATCATAGTTTTAGTCTTTTTGATATTCATTTCTAGTGCATATTTTTTTATTGTTATTTTTATCACATTAAGCAATTGTTGTAGGTCTTTAGGATTTACTGCTAGTAGAACAGTATCATCAGCATATCTTAGGTTATTGATTATCTTTCCATTAATGTTTAGGCCTGGTATCTCTGAGATGTTTTTAAAGATTTGCTCAGTGTATAGATTGAACAAGCTTGGTGATAGGATGCATCCTTGTCTTACTCCTCTTTTTATGTCCATGTGTGTAGAGTTCTCTTTGTTATATCTTATTATTGCTGTTTGCTCCCAGTACAAATTACATATTAGTCGTATGTCTGTGTCGTCTAGATTTATATCCTTTAGGCAGTTTATGAGTTGGTTATGGTGTATTTTATCAAAAGCTTTGGTGTAGTCTATAAAACAGGCATATATTGGTTTGTTTACTTCTGTGTACTTTTAAATCAATGTTCTCATGCTGAATATGGCTTCTTTTGTCCCACTGTTTTTCCTGAATCCAAATTGTTGCTCATCTAATTCATTAATTGATTTTATTCTGAATCCTTCCCTTTATAACTTTTAGTAAAATCTTTGTTACCTGGCTCATTAGGCTTATTGTTCTGAAATCACTGCATTCAACTGCACCATTCTTTTTAGGCAATGCAATGAAAGTTGATGTTTTTAGATCGTTTGGTCTGTATCCTGTATGGTATATGTCAATGATCATTTCGACGCCAAACTCTTCTAGAGCCTGTATCATCTCCATCTGTATATTGTCAGGCCCTGCTGCCTTTCCCTTTTTCATTGTTTTTGTGGCTTTTTCAACTTCAGATTTCAGGATTTTATAGTTGTATGTACATTTTATGTCTTGCTTTTTGTCCCTTTCGTCATGAAATAATTCTGTTATATATTATTGTCATCTATCTATTATATCTTTGTTGTCTGTTAGCATTCTTCTCTCTTTGTTTGCAATACATCCGTTTCCTGCAGCTTTTTTATCTTTATTAGTCATTCTCTTTATTTCTGTGTGCATCTCTCTTTAGTTTTGTTTACTTTCCATAGTTTCGACTTCTAGACATCTTTGGTTGAGCCAGTCTTCTTTTGCCTTTTTGCACATTCTCCGTATTTCATTGTCTATATCCTTGTATCTGGCAGTGTTTTTCGCTTGTCTTCTTTCTTCCATTTTTTCTAAGATATTCTGTGAGTCTTTAAAAACGTTTTATACATTCTGATTTTGTAATTAGTCAATCGGCTTGCTGTAATATGAGGAATGTAAGCAATTCAACGTTTTTATCATTACACTTCTCAAATTATTTTTAACTTTAAAGATGTTGTCCCGTTCCTACTACGTCTGAAATATGTCTATGCAGCTCCAATTGTAATTTCTGTTTTATCCTCTTCATGAAGATCTGATTGAGTACTTTACATGCATGGATTATTAGAGTAGTTGCTCTTAGATTTCTTTCCTTTGGAATGGGTTGCACACTGATCTATTCCATGCTTTTCAAATGGCTGCATTCTCTCAGGTCTTTACACAAAGTGCATGGTAACCGCTGGAATTCCAATCTGCCTGGGTGAATTCACTGGAACATTATTGCACCCTGATGTCTTTTCTCTCTTCAGACTTTGTTTTCCACAGACCACACCTCATCTAGCATAGTTTCTCATTCTAGTTTCTTTACTATCATTCTTTATATACGAGTGTTCTGAAGCAACTTCAAACATTTATCTACAACATTTATCTACAACATTTATCTACAACATTTATCTACAACATTTATCTACAGCATTTGTCTACAGCATTTATCTACAGCATTTATCTACAACATTTATCTACAAGATTTATCTACAGCATTTATCTACAACATTTATCTACAGCATTTATCTACATCATTTATCTACAGCATTTATCTACAGCATTTATCTACAGCATTTATCTACAGCATTTATCTACAACATTTATCTACAGCATTTATCTACAGCATTTATCTACAGCATTTATCTACAACATTTATCTACAACATTTATCTACAGCATTTATCTACAACATTCATCTACAACATTTATCTACAGCATTTATCTACAACATTTATCTACAACATTTATCTACAGCATTTATCTACAACATTCATCTACAACATTTATCTACAGCATTTATCTACAGCATTTATCTACAACATTTATCTACAGCATTTATCTACAACATTCAATTACAACATTTATCTACAGCATTTATCTACAAGATTTATCTACAACATTTATCTACAACATTTATCTACAGCATTTATCTACAAGATTTATCTACAGCATTTATCTACAACATTCATCTACAACATTTATCTACAGCATTTATCTACAAGATTTATCTACAACATTTATCTACAACATTTATCTACTGAATTTATCTACAACATTTATCTACAGCATTTATCTACAACATTTATCTACAACATTCATCTACAACATTTATCTACAACATTCATCTACAACATTCATCTACAACATTTATCTACAGCATTTATCTACAAGATTTATCTACAACATTTATCTACAGCATTTATCTACAACATTTATCTACAGCATTTATCTACAACATTTATCTACAACATTTATCTACAACATTCATCTACAACATTTATCTACAGCATTTATCTACAACATTTATCTACAACATTTATCTACAACATTCATCTACAGCATTTATCTACAACATTTATCTACAACATTTATCTACAACATTCATCTACAACATTTATCTACAACATTTATCTACAACATTTATCTACAACATTTATCTACAACATTTATTTCAATATATCTGTATGTTAAGTTAGTGTGCTGTTATTGCAATCATTAGTTACTTCACCTGATGCTCATAACATGATTGGACAACCTACGGCCTACGGGCTAAGACCGGGCCTCCATGTACTTTTGACAGGCCGTGATTTATAACTACGATACTCTCCTGTCCCTGAGTTGAAAAAAGGATGATTTTAAAGTAAGAGCCCAGATGAGCATAAGAATTGTGTTCTAATAAGCATTTCAAAATACTGGAAACATTGCTTGCTTTACAGTATCACCACAGGCGAAATGTGTAATCTTTGACTATTGAAGACTGCGAAGAAAAGTTTCTTTGACAATGAGGACGGCGACAGCAATCCTACACATTGGACAATTCTGCGAGATGATAATGCGATGTTTCTTTTAGTGTTGGGACAGGAAATGGATCGCGGTAATGGTGTGTCCATTTTAATAAAGAAGGTATCGACAGTTACATCATGAGACGCTTAAGTGACATCAATCTTTTGTGTTTTTAACAATTCTGCGAGATCACGAGAATAGTGTAATATATAATTGTTGTCAATACTCTGGTGAGTCAAAACCGGAAAATAAAGAACAGCTATCAATGTTTTGTTCAGAGTGGTCAAAACTGTAAGGGAAACAGACAAGAACTTTAACTTCACAGAAATAACTAGTAGCAGGAATCTGTTAATGAAGCCAGTAGAAATAGCCGACTTATGGGGATATACTTAACATATGGAGCTTCTCAATACCCGAGGAGAGTATGGGAGTAAAAAATATCACATCGCAAAATAAAAGATCTCTAACCAATAACTCCAGGAGTAGACACACGTATGAAGTTATCAACCAATGTCGGACCAGTAGCAGAAATAATCCAAGCAGGAAGGTAAAACTTCAATGCAGCATTGGTATAACAACAACACCCACAGATTGGCAGATAGTAACGTCCATAGGGGAATTTAATGATAGTAAACGAGAATACACAACAACAATAAACACTGAGTGAAGTAAATCTGTGCACACCGTGAACTGTGCGTTTTATCCGTTGTGATCGTGTTTCGATATTCATATTGCTTACGATGAATGATGACATCGTGTGACTGGGAAAAAGATAGCTGTGTTCACTTTCTGTGCGGTTTCGCCGTTTGTCTTTTAGCGTGTGCTGAGACTTATATGATCGGGACTACAGCTACCTAGTTTGGGGGATGAGATATTAATTCGGATGATTTCACTGGCACGGGCGATTAGCAATTATGGATTTTAATTCGTTTACAGTGAGACCAGAGCCTTCCATAACAATAACACAGTAACAAAGCATTTCGTTGTTGAACCACATAGGCAAAGTGCACGCCAACATAATAGACGAGATTCAGATCAATTATAATAGGACCACAGCTGGCAGAATAGATGAACTGTAACAAAAAAAGCTGATCTAATGCAATCTCTAGAGTTAATGTCTGGTAGAAAGGAAGAGAAACATAGTAACGGTCTACTGGTTGCATATGTAGATCAAGAGAAAACATCAGACTGAGTGCATCAAGAATTGTACTTCAGTACGGGGTAGACTAACACTTCACTAGATGATGCACATTTTTTTTAAAAAACGATTTCAGAAGTGGGGTTAAATGATCGTCGTTATTGCCATAACCTTGTAGTAGAAGATAAGACCTCAAGGAATGTGTGTAATTGTCAGAATGAAGTCGTCAGCAAAGAAAAAGCAGACTTGATTTCATGACATTGAAAATCAACATACTAGAGAATTCACTGATAATTCATTATAGGTTTTGTGATAACCACTGTTATAGTAGTTAAGTGTGAGCTCTCAGAAACAAATGAAACGTGTGCTTGTGACCCAGCGAGACAGATCACGTATAGTGTGTGCCGTCTTGCGGTGGCGCCTGTGTTGATTCATTGCTCATGTGGGATGTTACCAGACTACGCTGTCTCTGCAAACGAATATCCAAACCAAAAATAATCGTTTGAAAACACACTGTAACAAAAGTGGGACCGGTTATCAATCTGATTTTACTAGACGATCATCTTCGCCAGCCGACCAAAGACGACGTTCTTAACTGAAGCAGAACCAGTTCCTGAGAGAGGATATGTGGTCTGTGTTCCACTACAAATTTGACCAAGAAGTCTACTCGGATTCGGCGGGAGCGTCGGTATATATACACTATAGCGATCCGGATGTGTTCATTATGAGCTGCACACCTTTATTCAAAACGCAACTCGTTCAGTGAAACAGTATGAGCGATCATGATGAACACTGTGTTGGTTGCTGGAACGGGAGTAGCAGATATGGGAATATCCGCCTGGGATGATGAACACTGTGTTGGTTGCTGGAACGGTAGTAGCAGATATGGGAATATCCGCCTGGGATGATGAACACTGTGTTGGTTGCTGGAACGGGAGTAGCAGATATGGGAATATCCGCCTGGGATGATGAACACTGTGTTGGTTGCTGGAACGGGAGTAGCAGATATGGGAATATCCGCCTGGGATGATGAACACTGTGATGGTTGCTGGAACGGGAGTAGCAGATATGGGAATATCCGCCTGGGATGATGAACACTGTGATGGTTGCTGGAACGGGAGTAGCAGATATGGGAATATCCGCCTGGGATGATGAACACTGTGTTGGTTGCTGGAACGGTAGTAGCAGATATGGGAATATCCGCCTGGGATGATGAACACTGTGATGGTTGCTGGAACGGGAGTAGCAGATATGGGAATATCCGCCTGGGATGATGAACACTGTGTTGGTTGCTGGAACGGGAGTAGCAGATATGGGAATATCCGCCTGGGATGATGAGCACTGTGTTGGTTGCTGGAACAGGAGTAGCAGATATGGGAATATCCGCCTGGGATAATGAACATCAGTTCTAAATTCTAACAAGAAGAAAGAAGAGTCTATACTTTGGGACGACACCTTGGCTCGATCGCTTCTGATATTCTTAATTTCTTAAGATTATGCATCTGTTTTCATTTTCAGCTTGCATTTTCTATCACTCTTTCATTTATCGCTCTCTCTAACTTTGTACTTTCCTAGATCTTTCTCTTTGACTTTAACCCTTTCTTTTTTCCATTCTCCCTTATTATTTGTGAATTTTTTTGGCTCCTGCGCGCTCGTTCATTCTCTCTCTCTCTCTCTCTCTCTCTCTGCCCTTAATAACAGTACTTGTCTCGACTTCTGATAATCACTAGCTTGAACTACACTCTCTTTGATTAATTGTCACTACCCACAAGTGGTGCTGTTATTGTAGCTCCCGCTCCGGGCAACACGGACAAGGCAAATCTATACACCCACTGATACAGCTGTTCTGCCCTAAATATTGCTTCTCGTTGTAGGAGCCTGGAGTACGCGCGCTAGTTTGGTGGCGGCTAGGCACGCGGGAACGTGGAGGTGCCTGCATGAAGGCCTGGCTATTTCTCCTTGCACTTCCGTCTAATGTTTATAACACGCCCAGGACTATCCAGGGTGGAACACACGTGAGGCGAAAATTCCAGCAACACGCGTGCACACGCTCTCGTCTCATGTAGCGTTCATTTATACTCTTGAGAAGGTCACCCCCGTTTCACATTGCATATACACACGCACGCGCACAGTGTCAGATATCTCTACACATCGTTCATACAGAGATACTATGATCTAGTACACATCGTTCATACAGAGATACTATGATCTAGTACACATCGTTCATACAGAGATACTATGATCTAGTACACACGTTCACAGGAACAGGAACCAAGAAAACCACAGGGCAACTCTTCCTTAGCTATTGTTGGCTCATTGTCACAACTCTTATCACATCTTTGTCTGGTGTGTACGTCTGACACTATTGTTGGCTCATTGTCACAACTCTTATCACATCTTTGTCTGGTGTGTACGTCTGACACTATTGTTGGCTCATTGTCACAACTCTTATCACATCTTTGTCTGGTGTGTACGTCTGACACTATTGTTGGCTCATTGTCACAACTCTTATCACATCTTTGTCTGGTGTGCACGGCTGACACTATTGTTATCATTGAACTCACAAACTTCGCTACCAAAACACAATCATGTCACCCTAGCATGCATGTGCATGCACCCACACACACACACCATAACACGCATGTACATGCCACATACACACACCACAACACGCATGTACATGCCAGGACATACACACACCATAACTCACATGTACATGCCACCTCACACACATTATAACCCACATGAACATGCCATCACACACACACACACCATAACACACATGTACATGCCACATACACACACGCCATAACACGCATGTACATGCCACCACACAAACACACCATAACACGCATGTACATGCAACATACACACACACCATAACACGCATGTACATTCCACCACACACACATCATAACATGCATGTACATGCCACCACACACACATCATAACACGCATGTACATGCCACCACGCACACATCAAAACACGCATGTACATGCCACGAAACACACTTCAAAACACGTATGTACATGCCACTACACACAACCACTATAACACGCATGCACATACCACCACACACACACCAAAACACGCATGTACATGCCACCACACACATCATAACACGCATGTACATGCCACCACGCACACATCATAGCACGCATGTACATGCCACCACACACAACCACCATAACACGCATGTACATGCTAGGACACACATCATAACAGGCATGTACATGCCACCAGATATACACCGTACCACGCATGTACATGCTGCCACACAGACATCGTACACACACGTACATGCCACCACACACACCATAACACGCATGTATTCCACGTCTAAATGTTGAAAGTAAAGATTTAAATGTTGAAAGTAAAGATCTAAATGTTGAAAGTAAAGATCTAAATGTTGAAAGTAAAGATCTAAATTTTGAAAGTAAATATTTAAATGTTGAAAGTAAAGATTTAACTGTTGAAAGTAAAGATCTAAATGTTGAAAGTAAAGATTTAACTGTTGAAAGTAAAGAGCTGAGGAAGATAAAAAATACATTTTGGAAGCAAATTCTCATGCACATGCGTCATACCTGTTAGAGAGAGCGATCATGTCCTTCCACAATCTTCTCTCCACAGAGCTTATATCAATTCTGTTGTTGGCCGTTTTCCGTGCCATGATACCAAGCTATCTAGTATCTTCTCTCTTTGTCATCCACGATATCTCCTTCCCTGTATTTTTTCACTTGTAATCAAGTATTCCAAACTTTACTCTTATTATGTGTCCGAAAAATGCTGATTGTTTCTTTCTGATGTTTTTTTAGGAGTTCTCTTTTTTGTGTTGACCTCTGTGAGAGTGTCCTCGTTGGTCTTGATAACTGTCCAGAGAATACGCAACATTCTTCGCAGCTCAGCTCTGTGGCCTCTAATCGTATTTTCAATCATGTGTTTGTCTACTGTTAATGATTCGCTTTTATAGGTCACAATTGGATCTGTATAGCACCGATAAGCTCTATCTATAGTTCTCACTTAAAGTGACATAGACTTGTTGCAAAAGTCGTTTTTTTTTTCATTTTCTGAAATGCAGCTTTGACCTGAACTATGGTTATGATTATGGAAAGCCCCGGTATTCCACAAACGAATTAAAATCCATAATTGCTCAACCGCCCGTGCCAGTGGGATCATCCACATTAATATCTCATCTCCCAAACACAGAAAGGAAGCTACAGTCCCCATCACAGCAGTCTCAGTAAACGCCAAAATACGTAAGTCGAAACCGCACAGAAAGTGAACACAGCTATCTGTTCCCCGTCATACGATATCATCATTTATCGTAAGCAATCGGAATATCGAAACACGATCACAGCGGATGAAACGCACAGCTCACGGTGTGCACAGAGCATTAAACTCAGTAGCTACGGCAGCAAGACTCACTTGGAATATGAGGAAACTGCAACAAGGAACATTTTTCAGACACAGCCTTTAACGGTTCCTGCCGCCTATCCGCTATATTGACCGGAAGTTCACGTCCCCCTGAAAATTTTGTTTATCATATTTTTAAATAATGTATAGCGCTTGATGATGTTAGGTCATCGTTTTTGTCTCCAAAACCGAACATATGAAACAGAGTTGCTCGTCGGATTGTCCTCATCGTACATCGAACAACAGTCGGTAAGCGGTTTACGTCAACATCTCCCTTGCAATGTGAATTTGTGAAATGATAAACCAGTCCACACCGAGGATGTGAAATCATGAACAAAACTCCGTCACTTCGCCCTTCATTATAAGCATAAGGCCAGTCTAGGGATATACAATCAGCATTTATGATGACGTACATACACAACAATGGATGCGCCCACATAGGACCGATTAATTTAGTGAATGTAGCCAACAACGCACGAAACACCGTAACGATGGTGCTAAATCCTAATGAGAAACCTTCAATTGACTTGGCAGAGCAATCCATATTAATGAGTTGTAACTTGTAAATAATTGGCGTCCAACAATTCTAACGACTGTCATTGAATAGTACTCAATGTGTTGACGTAAACCGCATATCAACTCCAAGACGAGGAAGGTCGCATTCACAACACTTGACCTACGCATGTGCAAGACACAGCAGCACCAATCCGTTAAGTGGAACATCAGGTTGACTTTAATGCATAAATCTGCGCTGGACAGCTGAAATTAACCAGTCCCCAAATGCAAATCGAGCAGCGGTCTATAAATATGAACTCATTCAACTATCATGGAACCGGAAGACCTAAACTATTCTGCTTTTTTTCAGTGGTGCATCTTCCGCCTGTTATTATTTTCCTCAAGTATTTGACGCTCTGCACGTGTTTAAGATTTTTCCCGGTTATTTTTATTGTGCACTATAGTGACTATTGATACATCGATATAACCATTACTTATGTTTTCTTACTATCCAGACCGAAACATTTCTTGTTGCTTTATTTCACAACTACTGTAGATCATTTCAGTCTCTGTATTTTTTATTATACCACGTAAGGCGATTTTTCTGATTAAAAAGAAAGTTGCAGAAAAAGACAGCTGTGTAAAAACCTGATCATTTACGGCAGCTCATGTAGAACATCACTCTCTGAAGATATCGACGCCTGAACACAACCTTTATCGTTTTGTAGACGATTCTCACGTCCAAGTAATGTTTTATATTAGTAGACTTGTAGGATCTAGAAACGTCCTCTGACAGAGCTACCATCCCAAGATTAGGGCAACTGATGGTCCATAGGAAAATAATGAACTTAGTGCGGCCTCCATATACGCCAGACTGTCATTGATAAACTGGAATTACCACATGTTTAGACACTCATCCTATGGTTGTTGACAACGATAATGTAGATGTATATACATCAGAGATTAAGAGATTATGTGCATTCAGATTTTCTTGTTTGATCGAACAAGAGCGTTTGGTTTCAGTTAATTTTTATTTATTAAAAAAGGCACTGAAATACTTAACGTGTACTTCATGTTTCGTCACTTCCACTGGATTTTTTTTTTTTTAATGTTTAAAATACGACAGAACAATGACGAAAGATAGCTTTTGCGACTTTGACATGGAATACAAGCTCAGATCTGATGGAGATGAAATACTCATTGATTCCTAATGATGGCGGTCAGCTCATAGGTCAAACAGGCCACCTGAACAGGGCCTGCTGTTTACACTGTGAACAACCTCATAGTAAAGACTGGCCTGCTACATGATGATGCTCCTCACTCAAACGAGGGTTTGGAACCTTCATAAACGTGGTTGTTTATTCGTCTATATAGTGTTGCCCCGTTAAAACCATTTGCAGTAACATTTGGACTAAGAAAAGATTCGTATTGTCACCACTCGTGTTTATCACTTACATTGACAAAATACGCAAGGGGTGCAATATCACAGTGAAGCTATAAATGAACTACTTTTTACTGACGACTAGGCCCAAATACTTTTGAAGAAACAGAACTTCAAGAGCACCTGCTCTCCTAGAATAAAGAATGTAAAATTAATAATATGAAAATAAGCCCTGAAATAATAGAAGACATATCGATAGGAAGACAAAAGTGAGCATTAAGCATAGCTATAGAACACCACGTTATACATAAAGTAACAAACTTTAAATATCTTGGAGCAACATTATCAGAAGATAGTACATTTGATAAAGAAATAGACATCCGATGCAACAAGGCACACCAGACATTGGGACAGCTATCCACTATGCATTCATTCATTTTCCTCTCGGGCCGAAGACAACATATAGAGGCTGGAGTTGTCCACTATTGACGATTTGCTTCTAGTTCATTTTGGTCTTGCTTGTTTCTTAGTCTCGTGGTTGAGCCTTCCCTAGTCATTGTTCTGCGTAGTGATTCTCTTGGTCTACCTTGATTTCTTTTACAAGATGGTTTCAACATGAATGACTGACATGTATTCATTCACTCTAAGCACATAGCCGACGCCTTCTTCCTATAACATTCGACACGTATTCTTGTCTTGATTCGTCTCTTATCCCCTATACTTGAACACACATCTATACATATTACCACCAAGAAACATCTTATACAGAGTATATTCACTCCCCAATATCAAATATGGTCACTTACGACAAAGCATAAAAGAAAACTTGTCACCACATAGATAAGATGTCTTAGAAAATCGCTTGGAGTGACCAGAAAATAAAGAATAAGATTTTATATTATAAGAGAAAACGTAGACACTGAACCAATCCTAAGTTACAGAAATAACAAATAAACTGGTTTGCCTCCCCTGTAGCTGTGTGTCCACATACAAAGCCTATTTAAGGAGAAAGGAGAAGAGGCAGACCAAGAGTATGATGAACAAACAACACAAAAGAAGTGCTACAACATTGACAAAAAGGTTGAAGAGAGAACCAAAACTTTGTATCTCCCTCGATACTCGAAAGAGTGCAAGCAGAAGCGAAGAGAGAGAAAGAAAGTGTCGCTCCATGACTATAATAAGGTATATGGTGCCGGTATCAGGCATACCTTTGTTATGCCTCCGCTAGCGAATTCTTCAGTTTTATGTTAAACGAGTTTTGCCATATTATTGACATTGATAATTGATGTAATAGTGGAACAACAGCACCTGTATTTCGATACAATATAAACAACGAATTTTACAACAGATAAACAGGTACAACAACTTTGTATTAATGGACAAAAAAATTAGAAATAGTAACTAGTTTTGAATATATTGGATCACTGCTGACGAATGATGGAAAACCATAAATTAACATCTAAATGAGATTTTTTTTAAAAAGACTCGAGCAAAACTGCGCAATAAATATCCAGGAAGTGTAATATTACAAGAAAACTTAGGAACAGTTGGAGGCTGTGCATGAAAAGTGTTCCTTGTTGCAATTTCCTCATATTACAAGTCACATGTCTGTGTTAGTCACCTCTAGTGACTCGGGCAGATTGTGCACGTAAACCTGGGAGGGCGACCATCTAAGGGCAGAATCCCCCTAGAGAAAAGATCATCTGCTGCCTTGCAGGAAAATTGGGGACAATCAAAGGCTAAGGAAACCAAACCTGAATAAAATGATGGCTGAAATCGGATGCACTGGGCCACTGGCGCAGAACACAGTGCAACGTTTTAACAGGTATTCAAGCGGAGTGGATCTAACAGGCTTAAACAGACAGCTGTCTTCGTGCGAGAGTCTGGAGTCCTACTCTGATTGAGTCCTGATCGCAGAGAGATTTGAACTGAATTGTTCCCACAGTATCATAAGGTTTAGAAATGTGGACTATCGACAGATATGCTCAAAATCAGAACCTTCCAACGTAAGTGTTCCAATAGAATACACAGTTCATCATGACAAGAGAAATGAACAAACAGACCAATTTTTCAAGAACTTAAAACTCCAGACGCAAAAAACTGGTTGATAACAACATTAAGACAAGGAACAAGCAATATTTTGGTCATGTTTTAGTTTAGTCAAAACAATTATTCTCATAGAATATCGGACAAATCAATAAATGCTCAGATCTCATACGAAATATATCCCTCAACATGTAGCGACTGACGTCACCGATGTTGTGTTGGTAGATAAGATTCCTGCCTTCCGGTCCCGTCTGGCATCTCTCACCTTGACATAATATTTGTGCAATCTGTTCCTGGTTGCGATTTCAGGGTAATTTCTCCAGTCTTTCTTGTCGCCCAGCTTCCGTAGGGCATTCAGAATGTGCCTCGGTTCAATGACCTTCACACTCAACCTTGGCCAAACTGACAAGCTTTCAACAATTTCATTACCCCTTTCACCTATGTGACCGGGCATGAAAATGAAGCTTTAACGAGACCGTTTTTTAAGTATTTTTTTCTATATTTTTGTCATTTCTCTCCACGAAAATGAATAAGATTTATATTAGACTAGACCTCCCCAGAGACTCGTTGCCGTAGAGGTCAGCCAGTTGTGATCTTTCTGAGCATGTGCGTTTAGTCACCTAGAGAAGATACATGTGTATAAGTATGTGTCTCAAGCAATGCCAATGTCTTAGCGACACCCATGATTTCCATAGTCAAACTACTGGTAGACAATGTGAAAGCATCACTGTCTTCGTTCAAAGTTCTACCTCCAACATGAGCCGACAAATTTCACTAGATCCGTACTTGCTGAATAATAGACAGAATAATAGACTATTAACAATTGCGTCACTCTCGGAACTGCACTCTGACGGTACTTGTACCCATTCTTCTCCAGGCTGTATGTCATCGATTGAACACATCTGCTGAAAAATATTTATAGCATCCATGATTGTCCTCTTTTTAACCTGCTTCCTTTTACACCAATAAATTAAGGATATTTAAAAAGTAAAAGTCAGGCTAATCCTTGGCATCAAAGAACAAGACGACGCTACACAATGTGCTGGCATGACCTTCATTGCATATAGGTCGTGTCTGGTTTTCAATACCACCTTGTCTACATATTTGTTAACAGCAGGACACCGAGCAACAAAACATTGCTGATATCTCATGCATGAGTTCTTTCAACGACCTCTGAACAAAAACTCACATTTGACGCTGATTTGTTGCAATTATTTTTAAAAAGTCAACATGTCATCAGTCCTATTTCATATAAAACGTTACAATGGTCTAGAAAAGATAAGTATGGAGGACATAAGTTGAAGGCAGACTAGAGTGAGGAATGCTATACCGAAGATGATGAGAGCAGTTGTCATGAGCTGGGCCTTTCACAGGACAGAGAAAACTTGAGAGTAGTTGTCATGAGCTGGGTCTCTCACAGGACAGAGAAAAGTTGAGAGTAGTTGTCATGAGCTGGGCCTCTCACAGGACAGAGAAAACTTGAGAGTAGTTGTCATGAGCTGGGCCTCTCACAGGATAGAGAAGACTTGAGAGTAGTTGTCCCGAGCTGGGTTTCTCACAGAACAGAGAAAATTTATAGTAGTTATCATGAGCTAGGCTTCTCAAAGGACAAAGAGGACTTGAGAGTAGTTGTCATAAGCTGTGCCTCTCACATGACAGAGAAAACGTTATAATAGTTGTCATGAGCTGTGTCTCTCACATGACAGAGAAAACGTTCTAGTAGTTGTCATGAGCTGGGCCTCTCACATGACAGAGAAAACGTTATAGTAGTTGTCAAAGCTTGGCCTCTCACATGACAGAGAAAACGTTACAGTAGTTGTCATGAGTTGGGCCTCTCACATGACAGAAAAAAACGTTATAGTAGTTGTCAAAGCATGGCCTCTCACATGACAGAGAAAACGTTATAATAGTTGTCATGAGCTGGGCCTCTCACATGACAGAAAAAACGTTATAGTAGTTGTCATGAGCTTGGCCTCTCACATGACAGAGAAAACGTTATAGTAGTTGTCAAAACTTGGCCTCTCACATGACAGAGAAAACGTTATAGTAGTTGTCATGAGCTGGGCCTCTCACATGACAAAGAAAATGTTATAGTAGTTGTCATGAGCTGGGCCTCTCACATGACAGAAAAAGCGTTATAGTAGTTGTCATGAGCTTGGCCTCTCACATGACAGAGAAAACGTTATAGTAGTTGTCAAAGCTTGGCCTCTCACATGACAGAGAAAACGTTATAGTAGTTGTCATGAGCTGGGCCTCTCACATGACAGATAAAACGTTATAGTAGTTGTCATGAGCTGGGCCTCTCACATGAAAGAGAAAACGTTATAGTAGTTGTCAAAGCTTGGCCTCTCACATGACAGAGAAAATGTTATAGTAGTTGTCATGAGCTGGGCCTCTCACATGACAGAGAAAACGTTATAGCAGTTGTCAAAGCTTGGCCTCTCACATGACAGAGAAAACGTTATAGTAGTTGTCATGAGTTGGGCCTCTCACATGACAAAGAAAACGTTATAGTAGTTGTCATGAGCTGGGCCTCTCACATGACAGAGAAAATGTTATAGTAGTTGTCATGAGCTTGGCCTCTCACATGACAGAGAAAACGTTATAGTAGTTGTCAAAGCTTGGCCTCTCACATGACAGAGAAAACGTTATAGTAGTTGTCAAAGCTTGGCCTCTCACATGACAGAGAAAACGTTATAGTAGTTGTCATGAGCTGGGCCTCTCACATGACAGAGAAAACGTTATAGTAGTTGTCATGAGCTGGGCCTCTCACATAACAGAGAAAACGTTATAGTAGTTGTCAAAGCTTGGCCTCTAACATGACAGAGAAAATGTTATAGTAGTTGTCACGAGCTGGGCCTCTCACATGACAGAGAAAACGTTATAGTAGTTGTCATGAGCTTGGCCTCTCACATGACAGAGAAAACGTTATAGCAGTTGTCATGAGCTGGGCCTCTCACATGACAGAGAAAACGTTATAGTAGTTGTCAAAGCTTAGCCTCTCACATGACAGAGAAAACGTTATAGTAGTTGTCATGAGCTGTGCCTCTCGCATGACAGAGAAAACGTTATAGTAGTTGTCATAAGCTATGCCTCTCAGATGACAGAGAAAATGTTATAGTAGTTGTCATAAGCTGTGCCTCTCACATGACAGAGAAAATGTTATAGTAGTTGTCATGAGTTTGGCCTCTCACATGACAGAGAAAACGTTATAGTAGTTATCATGAGCAGGACTTCTCACAGGACAGAGAAAACGTTATAGTAGTTGTCATGAGCTGGGCCTCTCACATGACAGAAAAAACGTTATAGTAGTTGTCATGAGCTTGGCCTCTCACATGACAGAGAAAATGTTATAGTAGTTGTCAAAGCTTGGCCTCTCACATGACAGAGAAAACGTTATAGTAGTTGTCATGAGCTTGGCCTCTCACATGACAGAGAAAACGTTATAGTAGTTGTCATGAGCTGGGCCTCTCACATGACAGAGAAAATGTTATAGTAGTTGTCATGAGCTTGGCCTCTCACATGACAGAGAAAACGTTATAGTAGTTGTCAAAGCTTGGCCTCTCACATGACAGAGAAAACGTTATAGTAGTTGTCATGAGTTGGGCCTCTCACATGACAGAGAAAACGTTATAGTAGTTGTCATGAGCTTGGCCTCTCACATGACAGAGAAAACTTGAGAGTAGTTGTCACGAGCTATGACTATCACAGGACAGAGAAAACTTGAGAGTAGTTGTCCCGAGCTATGCCTATCACAGGACAGAGAAAACTTGAGAGTAGTTGTCACGAGCTATGCCTATCACAGGACAGAGAAAACTTGAGAGTAGTCCCGATCTATGCCTATCACAGGACAGAGAAAACTTGAGAGTAGTTGTCACGAGCTATGGCTATCACAGGACAGAGAAAACTTGAGAGTAGTTGTCCCGAGCTATGCCTATCACAGGACAGAGAAAACTTGAGAGTAGTTGTCCCGAGCTATGCCTATCACAGGACAGAGTAGACTTCAGAGTAGTTGTCACGGGAGTCAAGTTCCAACAGGGACAAGCAACTGGATGATGATGATGATGTTTCACGTTTGGGAAGGGTAACAGATAAACGAAGAAATATAAGTTGATAATATTACAGACACCTAAAAAAACAGGTTGCAATATATAATAAATATGTTTAAAAAAGAAATAGAAAGTATTTTGTCAACGTCAGGCAAAGAAGAGAGAGCTGTGACATTATAATAAACGAAATAGAAAATGAAGATACATTATTGATAATGGAAACTGTGACAACAATAGCAGGCAGTTAGGTTAAGTTATTGTTTGGCAGGAAATAAACAAGGGAAGTGATAAACATCTGTAGAGATAAAAGGTTGTGAAGAGGGATGATGACCTATGTCAGCAGACAATGGCACTTGATGATGATGATGCTAACTATTGTTAGTTGCCAATCGTTAGATCGTGTTTATTGCACTCATACTGCATTCTTTGTAATAATCTCATTTTTCTTACGCTGATGCTTATATTGCTTTTGTTTTGTTGGCCCATTAACGTATTAGCGTGTTGTATTTGATGATTGCTGCCATTTATTACTTTTAACGTTCATATTTATGACTCAAGCGTTTTTATTTATTGCCTAGGCTAACTCTAATCTGACAATCTCCAAGGGCTGTAGAAGCTTCGTTAAGTCTTTCCTACCAACAAGGCTACCTCTGTTAGGTGTATAAGAGCTCTTTGTGACATTGATTATTTCTGCCAGATTCTAGTTCGTGTCAATTTTTTTTTTTAACTTTGTTAAATGTTCTGTCAACTGTTCTATACTTTTCTGCTATTGACTCCCCAAAGCTGTCCTAGAATTAATAATTTTGTAGCAAGGCATGAACAAATTAAAAGTTGCACTTAATTAAGGATGTTAAAGAATAGTGCATAACAAAATAGGTCAAGGTTATATGTGCAGACAGTGTGGGCTGATAGACGTAGCAAGGTCAGCAAGGAGTCTCCACTAGAATGTGTGGGCGTAGAGAACAGAAATACTCAGATATTTGACAGAAGAGGTTGGTGGCTAGGAGTGGCCAGTATATATACAAGAGTGAGCGAGAATGAGAGAAAGACAGAGAGTAGACACCATCAGAGAGAGAGAACACACAGAAGACACATAGCAGTGCTATTAAAATAAATATACGGTGGATGTTGTTGGATACCTCAGGCATTTGTCGCTTGTCAGGAATGACAGAAATTGATTTTACTTGAATGTATGTTATTGCTAATAAGACGGCCTGAAGAGTTATATTTCAAGACACAATCAAACAAGTGAATATATATATATATCATCATCAAGTACCGGGCCTGCTGGCGTAGGTGATCATGTCTCTCCACAACTTTCGATCTCGGCAGCTATTTATCAATTCTGTTGTTGACCTTCTGCCAAGCCATTCTCTTAAGCTGTCTGTTAATTTTTCTCTTTGCTTCCCTCTATCTCTTCGTCCCTCAATTTTTCCAGTTGTTACAATATATTCCAGTTGTTCTCTTCTCATTACATGGCCAAAAATGATGATTGTTTCTTCCTAATATTGGAAATTAGCTCTCTGTTTGCGTTGACCTCACTCAGAACATATTCATTACTCTTCTTAGCTGTCCATAGTATTCTCAACATTCTTCTGTAAAACCACATTTCTACAGACTCCAGTGATTATCTTGTCTGTTGTCCTATTGTCCATGATTCGTATCCATATGTTATAACTGGCTCTACGTAACATTTATCTCTCTCTCTCTCTCTCTCTCTCTCTCTCTCTCTGCGATCCGGACTCAATCAGAGTAGGATTCCAGACTCTCACATGAAGTCAGCTGTCAGTTTAAGTGTGTTGTTCGCCCCCACAGACAGAACATCACAATTAGAGTCTGCCAGACCCACTCTGATTGAACACCCTTAAAACGTTGCACGGTGTTCTGCGCCAGTGGCCCAGTGCATCCGATTTCAGCCAGCATTTTATTCAGGTTTGCATTCCTTAGCCTTTGATTGTCCCCAATCTTCCTACAAGGCAGCAGATTGCATTTTCTGTAGGAGGATTCTGCCCTTAGATGATCGGCCCTCCCAGGTTTACGAGCACCATCTGCCCGAGTCACTAGAGGTGACTAACACAGACATGCACACACAGAGATAGGAGATGTGACTAACACAGACATGCACACACAAAGATATGTGATGTGACTAACACAGACATGCACACACAAAGATATGTGATGTGACTAACACAGACATGCACACACAAAGATATGAGATGTGACTAACACAGACATGCACACACAAAGATATGTGATGTGACTAACACAGACATGCACACACAAAGATATGAGATGTGACTAACACAGACATGCACACACAAAGATATGAGATGTGACTAACACAGACATGCACACACAAAGATATGAGATGTGACTAACACAGACATGCACACACAAAGATATGAGATGTGACTAACACAGACATGCACACACAAAGATAGGAGATGTGAATAACACAGACATGCACACACAAAGATGTGAGATGTGACTAACACAGACATGCACACACAAAGATATGAGATGTGACTAACACAGACATGCACACACAAAGATATGTGATGTGACTAACACAGACATGTACACACAAAGATATGAGATGTGACCAACACAGACATGTACACACAAAGATATGAGATGTGACTAACACAGACATGCACACACAAAGATATGAGATGTGACCAACACAGACATGTACACACAAAGATATGAAATGTGACTAACACAGACATGCACACAGTGATACGAGGCATGACTAACACAGACATGCACACACAAAGATATGAGATGTGACTAACACAGACATGCACACAGCGATACGAGACATGACTAACACTGACACACATCAAGATATGAGATGTGACTAACACAGACATGCACACACAAAGATATGAGATGTGACTAACACAGACATGCACACGCAAAGATATGAGATGTGACTAACACAGACATGCACACAGTGATACGAGGCATGACTAACACAGACATGCACACACAAAGATATGAGATGTGACTAACACAGACATGCACACACAAAGATATGAGATGTGACAAACACAGACATGCACACACAAAGATATGAGATGTGACAAACACAGACATGCACACAGTGATACGAGGCATGACTAACACAGACATGCACACACAAAGATATGAGATGTGACTAACACAGACATACACACACAAAGATGTAAGATGTAACTAACACAGACATGCACACACAAAGATGTAAGATGTGACTAACACAGACATGCACACACAAAGATGTAAGATGTAACTAACACAGACATGCACACACAAAGATGTAAGATGTGACTAACACAGACATGCACACACAAAGATGTAAGATGTGACTAACACAGACATACACACACAAAGATGTAAGATGTGACTAACACAGACATGCACACACAAAGATATGAGATGTGACTAACACAGACATGCACACACAAAGATATGAGATGTGACTAACACAGACATGTACACACAAAGATATGAGATGTGACTAACACAGACATGCACACACAAAGATATGAGATGTGACTAACACAGACATGCACACACAAAGATATGAGATGTGACTAACACAGACATGCACACACAAAGATATGAGATGTGACTAACACAGACATGCACACACAAAGATATGAGATGTGACCAACACAGACATGTACACAGCTATACGAGACATGACTAACACCGACACACATCAAGATATATGACACATGACTAACACAAACATGCATATAAAGATATGAAATATGACTAACATAGCCATGCACACACAAGGATATGAGATGTGACATACACATACATGCACACACAAAGATATGAGATATGACTAACATAAACATGCACACAAGAATATGAGATATCACTAACCCAAACATGCACACATAAAGATATGACACATGACTAACACAGATACACACTAAGATATGAGATATGACTAAACACATACACACATAAAGATATGAGACATGATTAACACGGAGACACCAGGATATGAGATATGACTAACATGGCACACACCAGGATATGAGCCATGGCCAGCACACACACACACACACACACACACACACACACACACACACACACACACACACACACACACACACACACACAAGCTAAGAAATGAGCCAAGGCTAGCACAGAAATACATCAAGATATGAGCCATGATAGCACAGAAACACATCAAGATATGAGCCATTGCTTAACGTAAAACACGAAGAAATGAACCATGTCCAGCACAGAAACACATTAAGGTATCCATATGCTTGGGTTTGTTGTAGTCTGCAGACTCTTCTTAACGTGGGAATCATCAACATACGAGACGCAGGCCACGATTAACTGTTCACAGGTTTCGTTGTCCGGAGATTGGAGAATGCAGCCCCCGTACGGGTACCTGTAGAACGTTCCCTTGCATGTACAGTTCCCGGTTGACTGTTCACAGGTGTCGTTGAAACAGTTGTCCGGACATTTGAGAGTGCAGTCTGATCCGTAGTACGTTTCCTTGCACGTACAGTCTGTACTTTCCGGGTCATATATGATGTCACAGCCATCAGAACACGTCTGTTTGCACTGTAACCCAAAATTACCATCGGGACAAGTGTCACTACAGGTGTAGCCAGGATGATTACATTGTAGGCATTTTCCGGATTTTTCCCCACATAAAGGACAGACACTAAGACAAGACCCGGAGCAGTCATGTCCATAGATCCCATGTGAACAGTTGCCGTGACATGTACCGATGATGACGTTGTAGCCTTCACTACACACTGGACAAAACGACCAAGAATGGCCGTCCAGACAATAGGTATCTCTAAACGTTTGCATCTCACTCACCGTGTGCTCTGACGGATCACAGTGCTAGCTCGATGATAAATTCGAATGATGTGAGTCTTCTGGGGCGTGGGAAAGTTCAGATACTAGTAAACAGAATTGGTTCCACTTCTCAATTGTGTGTGTGTGCAGTCATTGTCATAGATATTGGTCTTTGTTTTGCCATTAACTACGGCCTCTGGTCTACATCCTTTTCCTGTATAACAAACATTAAATGTGTCGGTCTGGTTTGTGTTTTGTTTGAGAGCCACATTCCGACCCCCGCCAATGTAGATGGAGCAGATATTTGCAACTATCGCTCCTTCAATACGTAACTTGTTGATCAGACCAGCCCCAGAGCAAAAGACATCAATCTCGTGCGAGCTAACTACAAACCGTGATTCATTGTTACATGAGGCAGAACCATTTAGTTTTACCGTGAAACTGTCCGGATAGTTTAGTCATTCACATAAATCCTAAACGGCAAAGATTGATTGAGAGTTGCCTCAAATGATGTGGAATCTGTGTCCGGATTACATGGGGTGTCGTTGTTATCAAACAGGAAAGTAGGTTCAGATTTTTGGGCATATTTGTAAATATAATCCAAGTACTGACACTAGGGTCCGAAAATTTCGTGCTGACAACTGTCATTGTTTGGGCATGTCCCTGTAGTTTTGTCACATACTGAGTCATTATAGCAGTGACATTATAACGTACAATTCGTCCCAAACCAACCGGCTGCACAAATTAGGTTATTAACTTCCAAGGTCACGAACGAAGCCAGCAGAATAAAGACTTGATCTACAGCGGTGTTTAACGAACTGTGTACAAACATTTATTATGAAACCCGTGGTTACATTTATAAAAATCCGCCAGCTCGCTGTGATAACAGATAGCGTGATGTTCAAAGTCAACATTGTTTACACCATGGCACGGACGCGAAAAGCTTCCATCGTGGTGCGTCCCGTGACGTCTTCCTGTAATTCGTAATACGTAACATTTAAGAACTCCTTTTCTTGTTTATATTATCAAAAATGGATTGCATAGTACATTCCTCATTTTTTGGAAAGCTGCTTTTGCCTGAGCCATTCTGCATCTCACCTCTTTTGTGCATCTTCCGTCTGAGGTTAACAAAGTTCCCAAATATTTAAATTCATTTACCTGTTTTAATATTGTTCCACTTGTCTTTATTTTGCACTGAGGTGATGTCTTTTTCTTAGCATGTCGTCTGGTATATATCCGCTGTTGTAGATATCATTCAATATTTTTGTTATTATTCCTATTCCAAAATCACCCATGGCTTCAATCTCTTCTTTATGTTATATTATCTGGTCCAGGAGCTTTTCCTGCTTCCATATTGCGCAAGGCGTCTTCCACTTCTTCTCTGAGTATTTCTGGTCCTTCTCCATTGTCCTTAATATTTACTTCCGTTCCATCTTCCGTATATATATATATACATATATATATATATATATATATATATATATATATAACACATTAAGAAACATAAGGAATATAACAAGTTGTAATAATACTCGTATATAATGAATTAACAAACAAGCTGCTTCAAATATTTTTTACAGTTTGACATTCCGACAGGTTTCTCTGTGTTGAATTTTCTAACTTATATAGTTATTTGTCTTGTTTGTAATATATTCATCCATTGTATATTTACTTTAATTCCTTAACGTCTTAACATTGTCATGGGCAGTTTCCATTTGTTCACTTCCCACTCTTTACTTTTCCACATATTTCTTATTATACTTTTTTTAAACTAAAGTAGTGCTATATTCTTTCCATTCATTGAATCCTCACACGTCCACATCGAGTTTCATTTGTTTTTTCGCTTGACACGCCCTTCCTTTCCATCAATAAATATATTTTGATGTGAATAATATGTTTAATGTATATTAATGTCAAAGTATTCATTTAATCATATCATTCATGTTGGATTGTAGATAATTATAGCAATTTCACTGCCTTTTAGGCAGTTATTTTAGAAGGGTATGAAAAATGTTGTCAAATGCAAATATGCTCTTTTGTTCGTAATGAAAAATTGATATTTCATGTTTTTGTAGCAGGGACCGACGTAAGATCTGTGTCCTGAGGTATCAGATTTTAAAAAAAATGAAACAAAAATTAAATAAATAATCCGGCCTTTACAGAGTAGAGAAGGGAGGATTACAAGAGAGAATCGGAGAGAGATCATTAGGACTAGATATAGTGAGAGAGTTAGAGAAAGCAGAGTTCAGCGATGTATTTGTTTCCTTTTATAGCAGCTTAATGTTCTCTTTAAAGTAAAATCCTATACGAAGATTTCCCATTTTTTGTTTACGTGCCAAGTAAACGTGCATTCATTTTAATTCTTGTGAAAAGTGCAACAAATGTGGTTATGGTTAGTCGAAGGTCCGGTATAACCGACCGCAAACGAATTAAAATCCATAATTGCCCAACCGCCCGTGCCAATGGAAGCATCCTAATTAAAACTGATCTCATTGAAAGTTCCAAATAAACAAAGACCCCTGCTAGAAGCACACGCCAAAAGGCATAAGGCCAAGCAGCACCGAAAGTGAACGCAACTATCCTTCGTCGTACAAAATTATCGTTCATCGTAACCAATCGGAACACGATGCGGATGAAATACATAGCTCACGGTGTGCACAGAGCACTAAACTAAGTATGAGTAAACAAATATGATACAGCGAAATGAAGGTACCAGTTCTTGGATGTCCCAGAGTTGACAGGCCCGTCTTTTGCAAAGTTAATATTAACATAATAGGATGGGGTAGTGAATATGCTCATGACACCCCCAGACAGTGATTTCAATTTGTCACCAGCAGTAAACAGTTCACCAGTTATTCACTCGCATAAAGTGGAATGTACATGTTGCTTCGTGTCTTGCAACTATAGCTCGTTTCAAATCACTTGCCCAACTTCAAAACGCTATTGCTCAGTAACCGTTTGTTAAAAACTGTTGAAATGTTCAAAATGTTATTAGAATGCAAAAGACCCTTTAAATGTATATTTAACAAATATCTTGCAGCTGAAGTTTTCTTAAAGCGGCGAATTTCTTTGATGTTTGTCAAAATTGTAAATTGTGAACCCCTAAATAATAGAAATTACCGTAGTTGCTGGTCTATGATTAATTTTCACTAGGTAAAGGCGTGGCCGTAATGGGGAAATACCAGGAGAATTATTGTCTTCTCAGTTCGAGGACGGACGATAATATCAAGGTATACCTGTATGTCCAATTTTCATAGTTGTGTGGTCCTGAAAAGGACCGTTTGTTAAACTAATTTAAGGTAATATAGGGGCCAACATTGTGGGGGCTATATACTTTCATTCTGAATCAGACGAGTCTAAAAGATTAATAACTGTTTGGGTTGAACATTCCACAAACCATCATTTTTCCAATATTCCTCTTCCTGTTTTAAGACGTGGCCTTCACATTTAGCCCAATAATCTTTGTCTATATTTAATAAAGCGAGATTAGCAAGAGTCTTTACATCGCATATTTTGAATGTTGTATTTTCATCTGCCCCTTGTCCTTTTAATTTTGCCCAGATTAGTTCTATTGGATTTAAATGAGCATGGTAAGGTGGCAGCCTCAAACTTATATGACCGTGCTCTTGGATAATCTTATCTATTTGAAAAATCTTTGTCCTTTGTTTTTGCTTTACTAGAGATAGTAATTCAGGTTTTAAGTACATGTTATTAAATTGTATGTGCTCCTTTGTGAGCCATATCTTAATAGCATCTTTTGTACTGGATGACGTCGGGACTTTATCTTCAAGTGCAACAAAGTTGTGGTACGCTGCATTGTCCATTATTAGGCAAGATGGTCGATCTAGTGATGGGAGAACAGAATTTTCAATCCAATGTCTAAATATGTGATCATTCATCTCAGAGTGATAATCCCGATTGTCTATGGATTTTGAAAGAAAAATGAACTCTGCATTCTGTATTAGTCCATGTTGTCGACTACCTGCATGAGCAATTATCAAGCGCTGTCCTTTGCTGATAGGTATTAATCTCTTAATCTTTCCATCTGATGACTGCCATTCCCTTTGGTTAGTGTGGTGAGCATTGATCCATGTTTCATCCAAGTACACAATATAATAACCTTGCTTGCGCACCTCTTTTACTTCACGTAAGTACTTGCTTCTCATGACTACTATATGTGGCTTCTCACAGATAATGTTTCGTCCATTGGAATACTTTCTGAATGTAAAGCCTGCAGCTCTCACATTCCTTCATAATGTAGACTTTGATATTTCAATACTGTTGTTCTTTTTCAGCGAAATTTTTAATTTTCTTATTGTAACAGTTTCATTCATACCCAACATTTTGCGAATTTCACTTCTAATAAGTTCACTGTCGAAAGTATCCAACATTTTTGCTCTTCCTTGTGATTTTGTATATTTTGAACATTGACGGTCACGTGCTTGAATCCAGCGATTAAATGACCGTTTAGATAAATCCAAAATGTGTCTTGTCCTATTCTCAGGGTTTTCTAAAGAATGAAATAATCTTCCTCTTTAGCCTCTTTGCAAAAATAGTCATACATTTTTATTGCGATGTTTTGTAAATTGCAGAAGTTCATTTTAAGACTCATGATAAATGTTATCGTTCCACGTCTACACCTATGAATGAACGGAAATGGAACACACAATTTCTCAAATGTCTAATTGTGTCAAAAAAACCACGGCGAAAGCGTGCAAACACGTAAATTTTACCGTGTATGGATTTTTACTCGCTATTTTTAACTTAAAATACTGTAAACATTAAGTTTTGACTACATCAATGGGTCGTTATAAATTGATATAAATCAAATAAGCAACAATAATAACCAAATGTTTTTTTTTTATGAAATTAATTCCCTGTTGGGTTCTAATCGTTATAACTTTACATGCAAATTTTGAACAACTTACAACAAGCGGTTAAAAAATCTATCGATTTTAAAAGTTGGGCACGAGTTATGAAACATGCTATAGAGTCTTTCTAACTGGTCACTCTTGTTCGTCTTCTATAATTTAGGGTAACTCACAAGCTGTAACCAATTCCATGCAAACAGTTGTGCCCCCTCGTGTCAGCATTAATACTGATGGTTTTGAATGAGAATCTCAGTGTTCTTTAAAAACGCTTATTTTGTTCGATCCACACGTCAGCGTTTCCCTTCCTGTATGTAGTTCGCCAAATAAATAAAACTTCTTCTCCTTCTACTTTCCTCCCTTATCTGCTTTTCAGCGTCGAGGGGGGATATAATTTGCGGTCTTTTGCTCTTCTGTTCACCTATGCTGCTGTTATGTTTCCTAGTGCTTCTAGCATTCCATCGATCCATCTTTTTAGTGGTCGACCCTTGGGTCTGGTGTTCTCACAACGTTTCTTGAAAGCTCATTGTGTTGTGTTTTGATCTTTCTGCCTTGTCACGTGGCCAAACTATTGTATCTGTTGTTTCCTTATGTATTCTATGGCGGGGGCTATTCCTAGCTTTTTTCTCAGTTCTTCATTTCTGATCTTACCTCTCAGAATGTTTCCTGTCATTCGTCTGACACATTTCATCTCAGTAGAGGTTATTTTTCTTATTGTTCTTGCATCAAAGGTCCAGGTCTGGCATTGGTAGCACAACGTTGGGATGAAGATTAAATTGTATAGTGCTCGTTTTGGCTCCAGTTTTATTTCCTTGTTGCACAATAGTGGTGATAACTGTCCAATGATTTGACAAGCTTTATAAATAAAACTAATTTTGGAAATAGGTAGTTTGGGGGCGGACTGTTACGTATCGTCCAGCTGGTTTGTACTTCCATTATAATAGTGTCACTACTGGGGAGATCAGATATGTCCATGAATCATGTTTTGCCAGTAGATATTCATTAGCTTTTTAGGGCAGGTTTTGTGGAAGTGCTTTAGTTGATATTTGGTATGCTTATACACAGTCCAGTTCAGATTTGACATGCATAAAAGCAGCACTGAGTATACATCATCTCTGGCAACCTTTATCTTTATTTATATGCTTATACCGCTATTACAGAAAATTAAGATACTGTCCATTGACAAAACAAAATAGACAACCGAAAATCATCATCAAAAGTGAAGAACTTGAAATTGTAACAAACTATGAATATACGGGATCTGTAATAAACTAATAATGGGGACTGCCAGAAAGAGACCAAAAGAATATTAGCAATAGCAACACACAAAAATAAAGTGTCATTGTGGCATAACACCAGCAAGACAGCAAAATTAAAATTACTGAGGACATGTATCTTCCTGATAGCAACACATGGTTGTAAATCATGGACAATCTCGCAAGCAGCAAGGAAAAAATTGATTAATTCGAAACAAAAAGCTACAGAAAAATCCATAAGACACTTGATAATGAATAAGAGCAGTGGTGACTTGCTTAAAGATTTAATCATTTAAAAAGAGCTAGCTTATAAACACAATTCTACAGAGGAAATTACAATACTATAACTACTTCAAAACATACAGCGAGCTGGAAAGAACAAATAATAAAAATCATGGTTTCTGGACGACGCATCAGGAGCAGACCAAGAAGAAGGTGGTTTCAAGATATCAGGGAGACCTTGAACAGGGCAACAGAAGAAGTGGGAGATCTGGCTAGAGGCAGATTCTTTCAGATGGGCTGTGGTGAATGCAACGTTCTGTGGGAGATCTGGCTAGAGACAGATTCTTTCAGATGGGCTGTGGTGAATGCAACGTTCTGTGGGAGATCTGGCTAGAGACAGATTCTTTCAGATGGGCTGTGGTGAATGCAACGTTCTGTGGGAGATCTGGCTAGAGACAGATTCTTTCAGATGGGCTGTCGTGAATGCAACGTTCTGTGGGAGATCTGGCTAGAGGCAGATTCTTTCAGATGGGCTGTCGTGAATGCAACGTTCTGTGGGAGATCTGGCTAGAGGCAGATTCTTTCAGATGGGCTGTGGTGAATGCAACGTTCTGTGGGAGATCTGGCTAGAGGCAGATTCTTTCAGATGGGTTGTGGTGAATGCAACGTTCTGTGGGAGATCTGGCTAGAGGCAGATTCTTTCAGATGGGCTGTGGTGAATGCACCGTTCTGTGGGAGATCTGGCTAGAGGCAGATTCTTTCAGATGGGCTGTGGTGAATGCAACGTTCTGTGGGAGATCTGGCTAGAGGCAGATTCTTTCAGATGGGCTGTGGTGAATGCAACGTTCTGTGGGAGATCTGGCTAGAGGCAGATTCTTTCAGATGGGCTGTGGTGAATGCAACGTTCTGTGTGAGATCTGGCTAGAGGCAGATTCTTTCAGATGGGCTGTGGTGAATGCAACGTTCTGTGGGAGATCTGGCTAGAGGCAGACTCTTTCAGATGGGCTGTGGTGAATGCAACGTTCTGTGGGAGATCTGGCTAGAGACAGATTCTTTCAGATGGGCTGTGGTGAATGCAACGTTCTGTGGGAGATCTGGCTAGAGACAGATTCTTTCAGATGGGCTGTCGTGAATGCAACGTTCTGTGGGAGATCTGGCTAGAGGCAGATTCTTTCAGATGGGCTGTCGTGAATGCAACGTTCTGTGGGAGATCTGGCTAGAGGCAGATTCTTTCAGATGGGCTGTGGTGAATGCAACGTTCTGTGGGAGATCTGGCTAGAGGCAGATTCTTTCAGATGGGTTGTGGTGAATGCAACGTTCTGTGGGAGATCTGGCTAGAGGCATATTCTTTCAGATGGGCTGTGGTGAATGCACCGTTCTGTGGGAGATCTGGCTAGAGGCAGATTCTTTCAGATGGGCTGTGGTGAATGCAACGTTCTGTGGGAGATCTGGCTAGAGGCAGATTCTTTCAGATGGGCTGTGGTGAATGCAACGTTCTGTGGGAGATCTGGCTAGAGGCAGATTCTTTCAGATGGGCTGTGGTGAATGCAACGTTCTGTGGGAGATCTGGCTAGAGGCAGATTCTTTCAGATGGGCTGTGGTGAATGCAACGTTCTGTGGGAGATCTGGCTAGAGGCAGATTCTTTCAGGCGGGCTGTGGTGAATGCAAAGTTCTGTGGGAGATCTGGCTAGAGGCAGATTCTTTCAGATGGGCTGTCGTGAATGCAACGTTCTGTGGGAGATCTGGCTAGAGACAGATTCTTTCAGATGGGCTGTGGTGAATGCAACGTTCTGTGGGAGATCTGGATAGAGACAGATTCTTTCAGATGAGCTGTGGTGAATGCAACGTTCTGTGGGAGATCTGGCTAGAGGCAGATTCTTTCAGATGGGCTGTGGTGAATGCACCGGTCTGTGGGAGATCTGGCTAGAGACAAAGATACTTTCAGATGGGCTGTGGTGAATGCAACGTTCTGTGGGAGATCTGGCTAGAGGCATATTCTTTCAGATGGGCTGTGGTGAATGCAACGTTCTGTGGGAGATCTGGCTAGAGGCAGATTCTTTCAGATGGGCTGTCGTGAATGCAACGTTCTGTGGGAGATCTGGCTAGAGGCAGAATCTTTCAGATGGACTGTCGTGAATGCACCGTTCTGTGGGAGATCTGGCTAGAGACAGATTCTTTCAGATGGGCTGTCGTGAATACACCGTTCTGTGGGAGATCTGGCTAGAGACAAAGATACTTTCAGATGGGCTATGGTGAATGCAACGTTCTGTGGGAGATCTGGCTAGAGACAGATTCTTTCAGATGGGCTGTGGTGAATGCAACGTTCTGTGGGAGATCTGGCTAGAGGCAGATTCTTTCAGATGGGCTGTGGTGAATGCAACGTTCTGTGGGAGATCTGGCTAGAGGCAGATTCTTTCAGATGGGCTGTGGTGAATGCAACGTTCTGTGGGAGATCTGGCTAGAGGCAGATTCTTTCAGATGGGCTGTCGTGAATGCACCGTTCTGTGGGAGATCTGGCTAGAGACAGATTCTTTCAGATGGGCTGTCGTGAATGCACCGTTCTGTGGGAGATCTGGCTAGAGGCAGATTCTTTCAGATGGGCTGTCGTGAATGCACCGTTCTGTGGGAGATCTGGCTAGAGACAATGATACTTTCAGATGGGCTATGGTGAATGCAACGTTCTGTGGGAGATCTGGCTAGAGGCAGATTCTTTCAGATGGGCTGTGGTGAATGCAACGTTCTGTGAGAGATCTGGCTAGAGACAAAGATACTTTCAGACGGGCTGTGGTGAAATGCAACGTTCTGTGAGAGATCTGGCTAGAGACAAAGATACTTTCAGACGGGCTGTGGTGAAATGCAACGTTCTGCAAAGGACGTGCGACCTGATGATGACGATAATACCGCTATTATGCCAAAACGTTGTGTAATCAAATGTGCAGCTTCGGCAATCCTGGTAACAACCTCATTATCGTTATTGACAGTCTATTTAGTATACATGTAGTTATCTTTGGCAGTCATCTCTGCCAATATGTAACACACCTCTTGTTTTCACATCTTTCACTTCTCTCTCTCTCTCTCTCTCTCTGTCTCTCTGTCTCTCTGTCTGTCTGTCTCTCTATCTCTCTCTACTAACATATATGCTTATATATAAAAAAAAGAAGTAAAGAACCCCCGTCACGCCAAGTGGCGTCTTTGGACTAAGGTGCTAGTGACCATAAATTTTACAGACCTGCGGCACATGATTTTTGGGGTAATGTGGTCGGTATTACGTCCGGGCCGCTTTACTTTCTCAGAAAAACATCCGGTACCCATTAAAGGCTGGGTAAAATGCCTATATAAGGTAAAGAATATATCATTACGAGCTGAAGCAGATGTTAGGACGTTGTTCATTTAAATAATAACAGCTGGAGAAAAAGAGAGCTAGAGGTGAGGCAGCTACCAAGAAACGCAAAAGATAGTGGAGATGAAGAAACCAACAAACGTTGGATGGGACCGTGCATCCGTCTACAAGCATAAGGTACATTGACCTCTTTCCGTACGGAAGCTTTTTATCGACGCAACGGAAGAGATTTTAGAGACAAAATTGTTCATGGTTTGAAGAATCAATCTACATATTGATATTTACCTAACATATAACATATTATATATGAATGTTTAGATAATTGAACAAGGAATTAGATTTCACCAATATCACGATGATACAAGACATGTAAAACGAATATGGTTTGATGGCGTTCACACTAATCAAATTTAGCGTGGCGCACTATGCGGCTGAACGTACGCAACCGAAATGGAAATGGCGCACCATGCGGCGGATCGTAGGGAAAGAAGACAATCATCAAGATAAATGAGGTAGTGTGAGATGAAACAAACAATAAACAATTTACCTACAACACAGTGCAATAATGATATTTTATAAATGAAAGGGCAATATTTCATGTGGAAATGAATGACTAAACTGTTTACCCGGTGCCGCGTTAACTTTTTATTTTACTTTAATTAGTTGCTAACGCCACAACGAGTGAGATTAATTTTTTTTCATCAACTTTGATGGAACCCTCTCACTGGCAATCCAGCACCAAATGACCACAGATTACGCAGGCCATAGTTTGCACTGACTAGAGCTTACACTGATTAGAGCTTACACTGACAAGAGTTTACACTGACTAAAGCTTACACTGACTAGAGCTTACAATAACTAGAGCTAACACTGACTAGAGTTTACACTGATTAGAGCTTACACTGACTAGAGCATACACTGACTAGAGCTTACGCTGACTAGACCTTACACTGACTAGAGTTTACACTGATTAGAGCTTACACTGACTAGAGCTTACACTGATTAGAGCTAACACTGACTAGAGTTTACACTGACTAGAGCTTACACTGATTAAAGCTAACACTGACTAGAGTTTACACTAATTAGAGCTTACACTGACTAGAGTTTACACTGACTAGAGTTTACACTGACTAAAGCTTACACTGACTAGAGCTTACACTGACTAGAGTTTACACTGACTAGAGCTAACACTGACTAGAGTTTACACTGATTAAAGCCTACACTGATTAGAGCTTACACTGACTAGAGCTTACACTGACTAGAGCTTACATTGACTAGAGCTTGCTTGCAATGATAGAGCTTACACTGACAAAAGCTTACACTGACTGGAGCTTACACTGACTAGAACTTACACTGACTGGAGCTTACACTGACTAAAGCTTACACTGACTGGAGTTTGCTTGCACTGATAGAGCTTACACTGACAACAGTTTACAGAGGCTACAGCTTACACTGACAACAGTTTACAGAGGCTACAGATTACACTGACAACAGTTTACAGAGGCTACAGATTACACTGACAACAGTTTACAGAGGCTACAGATTACACTGACAACAGTTTACAGAGGCTACAGCTTACACTGACAACAATTTACAGAGGCTATAGCTTACACTGACAACAGTTTACAGAGGCTATAGCTTACACTGACAACAGTTTACAGAGGCTACAGCTTACACTGACAACAGTTTACAGAGGCTACAGCTTACACTGACAACAGTTTACAGAGACTACAGCTTACACTGACAACAGTTTACAGAGGCTATAGCTTACACTGACAACAGTTTACAGAGGCTACATATTACACTGACAACAGTTTACAGAGGCTACAGCTTACACTGACAACAGTTTACAGAGGCTATAGCTTACACTGACAACAGTTTACAGAGGCTACAGATTACACTGACAAACAGTTTACAGAGGCTACAGCTTACACTGACAACAGTTTACAGAGGCTACAGCTTACACTGACAACAGTTTACAGAGGCTACAGCTTACACTGACAACAGTTTATAGAGGCTACAGCTTACACTGACTAGAGCTTATACTGATTATTTGGTTATGGAAGGCCCCGGTATCACAGTAAACGAATTAAAATCCATAATTGCTCAACCGCCCGTGCCATTTGAATCATTCGAATTACTAACTCATCTCCCAAACAAAGAAAGTCACAGCACACGCCAAAAGACATACGGTGAAACCGCACAGAAAGTGAACACAGCCAACTGTTTCCTGCCATACGATATCATCATTCATCGTAAACAATTGGAATATCGAAACATGATCAAAACAGATGAAACACACAGCTCACGGTGTGCACAGAGCACCTAACTCAGTAGCTCTTGCAACAAGCTGGACTTGGAATATGAGGAAACTGCAACAATGAACACTTTCATACATAGCCTTCAATGGTTCCTGCCGCCTATCCACCATATTGACGGGAAGTTCACATCCTCTTGAAAATGATGTTCGTCATATTTTTTAAAATGTATAGCGCTTGATGATGTTAGGACATCGTTTTTGACTCCAATTCCGAACATATAAAACACTGTCGTCGGATTATCCCCGTCGCGCATCAAACAACAGACCGTAAGATTAGCGTATGGCCGGTCTAGGGATATACGAGGAGCCATTATGATGACGTAGCACACACAACAATGGCTGCGCCCATAGATTCCTGATTACTCTAGTTAATGCAGCCTACAACGAACGAAACACGGTGCAAATTCACTAAACAGATAAAACTTCGGCTGATTTGGCGAAGCAATCCACATTAATGAGTTGTAACATGTAAATGACTTGCGTCAAACAATTCCAATAACGGTCATTGAACAGCACTCAATGTGACGTAAACCGCAGATCAACTCTGGACGGTAAAAGGTCGCATTCACAACACTTGATTTATCAAAAAGGAATATTGTTGGAGTGAAACACAACAAACAACAAGGTAGAAATAAAAACAGCCATCAACAAGGTAGAGGTAAAACATAGCAACCAACAAGGTAGAACTGAAACAGTGGGACTAAAATTGTAGAAGTAAAACATAGCAAACAACATGATAGAAGTGAAACATAGCAACCAACATGATAGAAATGAAACATAGCAACCAACATGGTAGAAGTGAAACATAGCAACCAACATGTTAGAGGTGAAACAAACCAATATGGTAGATGTGAAACATAGCAACCAACATGGTAAAAATGAAACATAGCAACAAACATGATTAAAGTAAAACATAGCAAACAACATGATAGAAGTGAAACAGCAACCAACATGATAGAAATGAAACATAGCAAATATACATGGGTGAAGTGAACAACAAACAAATGTATAAGTGAATAACATCAATCAATATGGTAGACACGAAACATAGCAACCAACATGGTAAAGGTGAAACATAGCAACCAACATGTTAGAGGTGAAACAAACCAATATGGTAGATGTGAAACACAGCAACCAACATGGTAAAAATGAAACATAGCAACCAACATGATAGAAGTGAAACATAGCAACCAACATAGTAGATGTGAAACATAGCAACAAACATAGTAGATGTGAAACATAGCAACAAACATAGTAGATATGAAACATAGCAACCAACATAGTAGATGTGAAACATAGCAAGAAACATAGTAGATATGAAACATAGCAACAAACATAGTAGATGTGAAACATAGCAACAAACATAGTAGATATGAAACATAGCAACCAACATAGTAGATATGAAACATAGCAACCAACGTGGTGGATATGAAACATAGCAACCAACGTGGTAGATGTAAAACATAGCAACCAACGTGGTAGATGTGAAACATAGCAACCAACGTGGTAGATGTGAAACATAGCAACCAACGTGATAGATGTGAAACATAGCAACCAACATAGTAGATGTGAAACATAGCAACCAATATGGCAGACGTGAAATATAGCAACCAATATGGTAGATGTGAAACATAGCAACACACATGGTAGATGTGAAACATAGCAAGCAATATGGTAGATATGATACATAGCAATAAACATGGTAGATGTGAAACATAGCAACCAATATGGCAGATGTGAAACATAGCAACCAATATGGTAGATGTGAAACATAGCAACAAACATGGTAGATGTGAAACATAGCAACCAATATGGTAGATGTGAAACATAGCAACAAACATGGTAGATGTGAAACATAGCAAGCAATATGGTAGATGTGAAACATAGTAACCAATATAGCAGATGTGAAACACAACAACCAACATGGTAGATATGAAACATAGCAACAAACATGGTAGATGTGAAACATAGCAACCAATGTGGTAGATATGAGACATAGCAACCAATATAGCAGATGTGAAACACTACAACCAACATGGTAGATGTGAAACATAGTAACCAACATGGTAGATGTGAAACATAGCAACCAATATGGTAGATGTGAAACATAGTAACCAACATGGTAGATGTGAAACATAGCAACCAACATGGTAGATGTGAAACATAGCATCAAACATGGTAGATATGAATCATAGCAACCAACATGGTAGATGTGAAACATAGCATCAAACATGGTAGATGTGAATCATAGCAACCAACGTGGTAGATGTGAAACATAGCAACCAATATGGTAGATGTGAAACATAGCAACCAACATGGTAGATGTGAAACATAGCAACCAATATAGCAGATGTGAAACATAGCAACCAATATAGCAGATGTGAAACATAGCAACCAATATAGCAGATGTGAAACATAGCAACCAGTATAGCAGATGTGAAACATAGCAACCAATATAGCAGATGTGAAACATAGCAACTAATATAGCAGATGTGAAACATAGCAACCAATATAGCAGATGTGAAACATAGCAACCAATATAGCAGATGTGAAACATAGCAACCAATATAGCAGATGTGAAACATAGCAACCAATATAGCAGATGTGAAACATAGCAACCAATATAGCAGATGTGAAACATAGCAACCAATATAGCAGATGTGAAACATAGCAACCAATATAGCAGATGTGAAACAAAACAACCAACATGGTAGATGTGAAACATAGCAACCAACATGGTAGATGTGAAACAAAACAACCAACATGGTAGATATGAAACATAGTAACCAACATAAAGAAGTAAAGTAAAGTACCCCCGTCACGCCAAGTGGCGTATAGGGAAATATGGTGTTAGTGAAGTGAAAGTAGAAGTGAAACATCGTAACCAACAAAGACAGAAGTGAAACATAGAAACCAGTAAAGTAGAAGTGAAACATAGAAACCAGTAAAGTAGAAGTGAAACATAGAAACCAGTAAAGTAGAAGTGAAACATAGAAACCAGTAAAGTAGAAGTGAAACATAGAAACCAGTAAAGTAGAAGTGAAACATAGAAACCAGTAAAGTAGAAGTGAAACATAGACACCAGTAAAGTAGAAGTGAAACATCGTAACCAACAAAGACAGAATTGAAACATAGAAACCAGTAAAGTAGAAGTGAAACATAGAAACCAGTATAGTAGAAGTGAAACATAGAAACCAGTAGAGTAGAAGTGAAACATCGTAGAAAATAAAGTTGAAGTTAAACATAGAAATCGATAAAGTAGAAGTGAAACATAGCAACTATTAAAGTACAATATTACTTTAGTGGTTAATGAACTGGACTACAAAGGACAAGAGGTAGGGTTCGATCCCAACCGACGGCTCCGGTTCACCCAGCCTGAAATGGGTACAGGATTTTTTTCTGGGAAAGTAAAGTGGCACGGGCGTAATACCGACCACTGTACCCCAAAAATGATGTGCCGAAGGACTGTCAAATGTAGGGTAACTAACACCATATTCCCTATACGCCACTTGTATGGTCACTAACACCATATTCCCTATACGCCACTTGTATGGTCACTAACACCATATTCCCTATACGCCACTTGTATGGTCACTAACACCATATTCCCTATACGCCACTTGTATGGTCACTAACACCATATTCCCTATACGCTACTTGTCGTGACGGAGGGGTACTTTACTTTTTTTAATTTTTTTTTTTTTATAACAACCAATAAAGTAGAAGTGAAATACGACAACCTGTAATACAGAAGTGAAACATACAGGCCAATAAAGTAGAAATGAAACATAGCAGCTTGTGATGCAGAAGTGAAACATATCAACCAGTAAAGAAGAAATGAAACAAATCTAGCAGTAAAGTAGAAATGAAATATATCTAGCAGTAAAGTAGAAATGAAACATATCTAGCAGTAAAGTAGAAATGAAACATATCAAGCAGTAAAGTAGAAATGAAACATATCAAGCAGTAAAGAAGAAATGAAACATATCAAGCAGTAAAGAAGAAGTGAAACATATCAAGCAGTAAAGAAGAAGTGAAACATATCAAGCAGTAAAGAAGAAATGAAACATATCAAGCAGTAAAGTAGAAATGAAACATATCAAGCAGTAAAGAAGAAATGAAACATATCAAGCAGTAAAGAAGAAATGAAACATATCAAGCAGTAAAGAAGAAGTGAAACATATCAAGCAGTCAAGTAGAAATGAAACATATCAAGCAGTAAAGTAGAAGTGAAACATATCAAGCAGTCAAGTAGAAATGAAACATATCTAGCAGTAAAGTAGAAATGAAACATATCTAGCAGTAAAGTAGAAATGAAACATATCTAGCAGTAAAGTAGAAATGAAACATATCAAGCAGTAAAGTAGAAATGAAACATATCTAGCAGTAAAGTAGAAATGAAACATATCTAGCAGTAAAGTAGAAATGAAACATATCTAGCAGTAAAGTAGACATGAAACATATCTAGCAGTAAAGAAGAAGTGAAACATATCAAGCAGTACAGTAGAAATGAAACATATCTAGCAGTAAAGTAGACATGAAATATATCTAGCAGTAAAGTAGAAATGAAACATATCTAGCAGTAAAGTAGACATGAAACATATCTAGCAGTAAAGTAGAAATGAAACATATCTAGCAGTAAAGTAGACATGAAACATATCTAGCAGTAAAGTAGACATGAAACATATCTAGCAGTAAAGTAGAAATGAAACATATCTAGCAGTAAAGTAGAAATGAAACATATCTAGCAGTAAAGTAGACATGAAACATATCTAGCAGTAAAGTAGACATGAAACATATCTAGCAGTAAAGTAGAAATGAAACATATCTAGCAGTAAAGTAGAAATGAAACATATCTAGCAGTAAAGTAGAAATGAAACATATCTAGCAGTAAAGTAGAAATGAAACATATCTAGCAGTAAAGAAGAAATGAAACATAGCAGCTTGTGAAGCTGAAGTGAAACATATCAAGCAGTAAAGTAGAAATGAAACATAGCAGCTTGTGAAGCTGAAGTGAAACATATCAAGCAGTAAAGAAGAAATGAAACATAGCAGCTTGTGAAGCTGAAGTAAAACATCTCAAGCAGTAAAGAAGTGAAACATATCTAGCAGTAAAGAAGAAGTGAAACATATCTAGCAGTAAAGAAGAAGTGAAACATATCTAGCAGTAAAGAAGAAATGAAATATATCAAGCAGTAAAGAAGTGAAACATATCTAGCAGTAAAGTAGAAATGAAACATATCTAGCAGTAAAGAAGTGAAACATATCTAGCAGTAAAGAAGAAATGAAACATATCTAGCAGTAAAGAAGTGAAACATATCTAGCAGTAAAATAGAAATGAAACATATCTAGCAGTAAAGAAGAAATGAAACATATCTAGCAGTAAAGAAGAAGTGAAACATATCAAGCAGTAAAGTAGAAATGAAACATATCTAGCAGTAAAGAAGAAGTGAAACATATCAAGCAGTAAAGTAGAAATGAAACATATCTAGCTGTAAAGTAGAAATGAAACATATCTAGCAGTAAAGAAGTGAAACATATCTAGCAGTAAAATAGAAATGAAACATATCTAGCAGTAAAGTAGAAATGAAACATATCTAGCAGTAAAGTAGAAATGAAACATATCTAGCAGTAAAGAAGTGAAACATATCTAGCAGTAAAATAGAAATGAAACATATCTAGCAGTAAAGTAGAAATGAAACATATCTAGCAGTAAAGTAGAAATGAAACATATCTAGCAGTAAAGTAGAAATGAAACATATCTAGCAGTAAAGTAGAAATGAAACATATCTAGCAGTAAAGTAGAAATGAAACATATCAAGCAGTAAAGTAGAAATGAAACATATCTAGCAGTAAAGTAGAAAAGAAAAATATCTAGCAGTAAAGTAGAAATGAAACATATCAAGCAGTAAAGTAGAAATGAAACATATCTAGCAGTAAAGTAGAAATGAAACATATCTAGCAGTAAAGTAGAAATGAAACATATCTAGCAGTAAAGTAGAAATGAAACATATCTAGCAGTAAAGTAGAAATGAAAAATATCTAGCAGTAAAGTAGACATGAAACATATCTAGCAGTAAAGTAGAAATGAAACATATCTAGCAGTAAAGAAGTGAAACATATCAAGCAGTAAAGTAGAAATGAAACATATCAAGCAGTAAAGTAGACATGAAACATATCTAGCAGTAAAGTAGAAATGAAACATATCAAGCAGTAAAGTAGAAATGAAACATATCTAGCAGTAAAGTAGAAATGAAACATATCTAGCAGTAAAGTAGAAATGAAACATATCACGCAGTAAAGTAGAAATGAAACATATCTAGCAGTAAAGTAGAAATGAAACATATCTAGCAGTAAAGTAGAAATGAAACATAGCAGCTTGTGAAGCTGAAGTGAAACATATCAAGCAGTAAAGTAGAAATGAAACATATCTAGCAGTAAAGAAGTGAAACATATCTAGCAGTAAAGAAGTGAAACATATCTAGCAGTAAAGAAGTGAAACATATCTAGCAGTAAAGTAGAAATGAAACATATCAAGCAGTAAAGTAGAAGTGAAACATATCTAGCAGTAAAGTAGAAGTGAAACATATCTAGCAGTAAAGTAGAAATGAAATATATCAAGCAGTAAAGTAGAAGTGAAACATATCAAGCAGTAAAGTAGAAATGAAACATATCTAGCAGTAAAGTAGAAATGAAACATATCTAGCAGTAAAGTAGAAGTGAAACATATCAAGCAGTAAAGTAGAAATGAAACATATCAAGCAGTAAAGAAGAAGTGAAACATATCAAGCAGTAAAGTAGAAATGAAACATATCAAGCAGTAAAGTAGAAATGAAACATATCTAGCAGTAAAGTAGAAGTGAAACATATCAAGCAGTAAAGAAGAAGTGAAACATATCAAGCAGTAAAGTAGAAATGAAACATATCTAGCAGTAAAGTAGAAATGAGACATATCTAGCAGTAAAATAGAAGTGAAACATATCTAGCAGTAAAGTAGAAATGAGACATATCTAGCAGTAAAGTAGAAATGAGACATATCAAGCAGTAAAGTAGAAATGAAACATAGCAGCTTGTGAAGCTGAAATGAAACATATCTAGCAGTAAAGTAGAAATGAAACATATCTAGCAGTAAAGTAGAAATGAGACATATCTAGCAGTAAAGTAGAAGTGAAACATATCTAGCAGTAAAGTAGAAGTGAAACATATCTAGCAGTAAAGTAGAAGTGAAACATATCTAGCAGTAAAGTAGAAGTGAAACATATCTAGCAGTAAAGTAGAAGTGAAACATATCTAGCAGTAAAGTAGAAGTGAAACATATCAAGCAGTAAAGTAGAAATGAAACATATCTAGCAGTAAAGTAGAAGTGAAACATATCTAGCAGTAAAGAAGAAGTGAAACATATCTAGCAGTAAAGTAGAAGTGAAACATATCTAGCAGTAAAGTAGAAATGAAACATATCTAGCAGTAAAGTAGAAATGAGACATATCTAGCAGTAAAGTAGAAGTGAAACATATCTAGCAGTAAAGTAGAAGTGAAACATATCTAGCAGTAAAGTAGAGGTGAAACATATCTAGCAGTAAAGTAGAAATGAAACATAGCAGCTTGTGAAGCTGAAATGAAACATATCTAGCAGTAAAGTAGAAATGAAACATATCTAGCAGTAAAGTAGAAATGAAACATAGCAGCTTGTGAAGCTGAAATGAAACATATCTAGCAGTAAAGTAGAAATGAAACATATCTAGCAGTAAAGTAGAAATGAAACATATCTAGCAGTAAAGTAGAAATGAAAAATATCTAGCAGTAAAGTAGACATGAAACATATCTAGCAGTAAAGTAGAAATGAAACATATCTAGCAGTAAAGAAGTGAAACATATCAAGCAGTAAAGTAGAAATGAAACATATCAAGCAGTAAAGTAGACATGAAACATATCTAGCAGTAAAGTAGAAATGAAACATATCAAGCAGTAAAGTAGAAATGAAACATATCTAGCAGTAAAGTAGAAATGAAACATATCTAGCAGTAAAGTAGAAATGAAACATATCACGCAGTAAAGTAGAAATGAAACATATCTAGCAGTAAAGTAGAAATGAAACATAGCAGCTTGTGAAGCTGAAGTGAAACATATCTAGCAGTAAAGTAGAAATGAAACATAGCAGCTTGTGAAGCTGAAGTGAATCATATCTAGCAGTAAAGTAGAAATGAAACACATCAAGCAGTAAAGTAGAAATGAAACATATCTAGCAGTAAAGTAGAAATGAAACATAGCAGCTTGTGAAGCTGAAGTGAAACATATCTAGCAGTAAAGTAGAAATGAAACATAGCAGCTTGTGAAGCTGAAGTGAAACATATCTAGCAGTAAAGTAGAAATGAAACATATCAAGCAGTAAAGTAGAAATGAAACATATCAAGCAGTAAAGTAGAAATGAAACATATCAAGCAGTAAAGTAGAAGTGAAACATATCTAGCAGTAAAGAAGAAATTAAACATATCTAGCAGTAAAGTAGAAATGAGACATATCTAGCAGTAAAGTAGAAGTGAAACATATCTAGCAGTAAAGTAGAAGTGAAACATATCTAGCAGTAAAGAAGAAATTAAACCTATCTAGCAGTAAAGTAGAAGTGAAACATATCTAGCAGTAAAGTAGAAGTGAAACATATCTAGCAGTAAAGTAGAAGTGAAACATATCTAGCAGTAAAGTAGAAGTGAAACATATCTAGCAGTAAAGTAGAAGTGAAACATATCTAGCAGTAAAGAAGAAATTAAACCTATCTAGCAGTAAAGTAGAAGTGAACATGTTGACTGCGATAAGTAAACACTTGTTCTAGATGTAGCTAACACTGGGGCCTTCAGCTAACGTTGCCATTATTTTTGTGAATGATGACTACCAGAAAGAGGTCTTCTTCGTCTTCTGCCTCTTTTCACTGATACCTAAAAGGTGTCGTGGTTTATATCATTTGTCGTTCTTGACCTGCTCGAACTGTCTGAATTAGTGATTTTCCTTTGTTGTTACATATCTCTGTCACTGCATCTATCCATCTTCTTCTGGGTCTTCCTCTTGGTCTTTTTCCATGCATTCTCGAGAAGAACGCCCTTGATGGTGATTGATAAAGATTCATTCTGACCAGGTGGCCAAACCATTTAAGTTGTTGTTCTATATATTCTTGGCAGGGTTTTGTTCCTACCATTTTTCTTATGGTTTCATTTGGTATTCTATCTTTTCTTGTGTTGTTTGTTACTTTTCTCAAGCATCGCATTTCACATGTATTTATCTTTCTTAATTGTGATTTAGAAAGGGTCCATGTTTGACTTTCATAACACAAAGTTGGTATGAAAATGCTAGTTATCATTTGTTGTTCAGCTGGCATAGAAATGTTTGGATGTCTTAGAAATGGTGAAAGCTGGTATGTGACAGCATTTGCTTTTTGTATTCTCATGTCAATTTCTCTGTCTAGTTTTCCATCTTCTATGAACTTTGTGCCTAAATACTTGAATTCCTCTACTTGTTTTATTTCTTTATCTTTGATCTTGATGTTTAATGGGTGTCTTAATTTGCTTATTCTCATAGCCTCTGTTTTTGCTGTGTTAATTTTCATACTGTAGTTTGTGCAACTTTTATCTAGAGATGTTATATGCTGTTGTAGCAGGTTTTTATCCTCATATATAAGGCATTGGTCATCTGCGAAGAGTAGCTCGTTGATGTTGGAACTTTCTACCTCTATATTATTTGATTTTTCCTTATTGTTGGTTGTTTCCTGATTTATTTTGTCCATATATATGATGAAGAGGAGTGGTGAGAGGACACATCCTTGTCTTATACCTGTTGTATACTGAAACCATTCTGACAGACCTTCCGATGTTCTGACGGCACTTTGACAGTTTTTATATAATGCTATTATATTATCTAGTAGTTGTCCTGCTACCCCGTAGGTATCTAAAGTTTGCCAAAGTTTGTTCCTGTCCACACGATCAAACGCTTTTTCATGATCTATAAACACAAATATTTAGGTTTCTGTCATATTCTATTGTTTTTTCACATAGTTGTCTCAATTTAAATATAGCATCTGTACAGCTTTTGCCTTTCTGAATCCGAATTGATTAATACTTAATTGGGGTTCTATTATGTATCTTACTCTCCTCTCCAATATTTTAGCGAACATTTTACCAACTTGACTCAATAGGGATACTCCTCTGTACATTTCACACTCCCTTTTGAAAGTAAAAACATGTACAAGGAAGAGGCCAATGGTCAATAAACCTCATGACTTGTTAAGGGAATCAACAAAACAATCCACCTTGGACTGTCAGCACTTTGTAGAGTACCACAACTCCAGACACCTCAACAGCCACTGTTTCCCCGAGGTAGGTATTACTTATTGTGATATCTCTTCACTTCCGATCCGACAGTTCTCTGTTATGATGTGTCGAACTGTGCTGAGTGCGTGACCCAGTCTACAGCTTGTCTCTGCTATTACTGAATACATTTTCTTACACTAGCAGATTAGTATTTGGAAGATTGTGTGTTCACTTGCCAATAGTAATTACATGCTATTTCATAATTATATTGTTTCTGTTCATGAATTAGTTTTTATTTGGAAACAGTATAACTCATATATCAAAGAATGTTCATATCTCTGTTTGCTATGCCCTCTCGTAATTGTTTCCTTTACTTTCGTATTGTGTGCATTATCAAACTACTCATTAACAATGAGATCTCTTGTAGCAGCGACTTGGTCATGTTTTGGCTGAGTCTAACTTCTCTTTCCACTTTTGGGTTGAATGATCCCGTGCCTCTTGAGGCTGTCATTCGTTGGTGCATAGTAACATTGTTATACGTGTTGATGAATTTGTTTTTAAAGTCTTAATTATATTAGTCTACCAATGATTAGTTTGTATTCTTTTATATTTCTTATAATATGTGTAATATAATCTGCTGAATTGTTCATCCTAACTTCTACAGTAAGGTATTCAATTCCCAAATTTAGAAAGAAATCTCCCAGGAGCAGTTAATCTATTTTGCTTATTGCCTATATATTGATCTTACAGCTTCGCATTCCTCTGTTATTATCTTTAATGTTGCCACATTACTCATGGTTCTCACATTCCTTAAATCTAGTCCAATTACGTGTCTTGGGAGCTGGGACTAATATTTCACACCATTAGAGTCTAGACAACTTTCATATTGTCAGGCACGCAAACCTAAAACTCTGCACATCGCCTGCAGTTATATTTTGGTATACAGATTTGCAGAAGATCAGGCTCTAGCACATGGAAAATTAGAAAACCTGCAAGAGTACTTAAATAGGCCCAACAGCACTGGCACAAAATACAACATGAAAATCAACATCTACATAATAGAAGTCATGAATATCGCAAAAGAGAAACAGAACATCAACATAACTATAGAGTAGAACTACTATAAGTAGAGAAATTTAAATATCTAAAAAGTTTAGTTACAAACGACAATTCATAAACAGCTGAAATAGACGGAAAATGCAACAAAACTTGTCAAATCATTGGACGGGATATGACGTCATGGGACGCACCAAGATGGAAGCTTGTTCGCGTCCGTGCCATGGTGTAAACAATGTTGACTTTGAACATCACGCTATCTGTTATCACAGTGAGTTGGCGGATTTTTAGAAATGTAACTACGGGTTTGATCATAAATGTTTGTACACAGTTCGTTAACCATCGCTGTAGATGAAGTCTTTATTCTGCTGGCTTCGTCCGTGACCTTGGAAGTTAATGACCTAGTTTGTGCAGCCGGTTGGTTTGGGACGAATTGTACGTTACAATGTCACTGCTATAATGACTCAGTTTGTGACAAAACTACAGGGACATGTCCAAACAATGACAGTTGTCAGCACGAATATTTCGGACCCCAGTGTCAGTACTTGGATCTCGTTTACAAATACGCCCAAAAATCTGAACCTACTTTCCTGTTTGATAACAACGACACCACATGTAATCCGGACACAGATTCTACATCAGTTGAGGCAACTCTCAATCAATCTTTGCCGTTTAGGATTTATGTGAATGATTTAACATATCCGGACAGTTTAAAGATAAAACTAAATGGTTCTGCTTCATGTAACAATGAATCACGGGTTGTAGTTAGTTCACACGAGATTGATGTATTTTGCTCTGGTGCTGGTCTGATCAACAAGTTACGGATTGAAGGGGCGGTAGTTGCAAATATCTCCTCCCTCTACATTGGCGGAGGTAGGAATGTGGCTCTCAAACAAAACACAAACCAGACCGACACATTTAATGCTTGTTACACAGGAGACGGATAAGGACCAGAGTTAATGGCAAAACAAAGACCAATCTCTATGACAATGACTGCACACACACACACAATTGAGAAGTGGAACCAATTCTGTTTACTGGTATCTGAACTTTGCCACGCTCCAGAAGACTCACACCATTCGAATTTATCACCGAGCTGGCACTATGATTCAGGTAAAGAATAAGGAAACGTACTACGGATCAGTCTGCACTCTCAAATGTCCGGACAACTGTTTCAACGATATATGTAAACAGTCAACCGGGAACTGTACATGCAAGGGAACGTTCTACGGGTCAGACTGCACTCTCCAATCTCCGGACAACTGTTTGAACGAAACCTGTGAACAGTTAATCGGGGCCTTCGTCTCGTATGTCGATGATTCCCACGTTAAGAAGAGTCTGCCGACTACAAAAAACCCAAGCATACGGATACCTTAATGTGTTTCTGTGCTGGACATGGTTCATTTCTTGGTGTTTTTCCGTGAAGCCATGGCTCATATCTTGATGTGTTTCTGTGCTAGCCATGGCTCATATCTTAGCTTATGTGTGTGTGTGTGTGTGTGTGTGTGTGTGTGTGTGTGTGCTGGCCATGGTTCATATCTTTGTGTGTGTCATGTTAGTCATATCTCATATCTTGGTGTGTCCGTGTTAATCATGTCTCATATCTATATGTGTGTATGTGTTTAGTCATGTCTCATGTTTTGGTGTGTATCTGTGTTGGTCATGTGAAATGTCTTTGTGTGTGCATGTTTGGATTAGTGATATCTCATATCTTTGTGTGCATGTTTATGTTGGTTATATCTCATGTCTTTGTGTGTGCATGTCTGTGTGTGTCACATCTCATGTCCCTATGGTGCATGGCTATGTTAGTCACATCTCATGTCTTTGTGTGTGCATGTCTATGTTGGTCATATCTCATATCTTTGTGTGCATGTCTATGTTAGGCATGTGTCATATCTTTGTGTGTGTATGTCTAGTCAGTCATAACTCATATCTTTATGTGCAAGTTTATGTTAGTCATGTGTCATATATCTTGATGTGTGTCAGTGTTAGTCATGCCTCGTATCGCTGTGTGCATGTGTGTGTTAGTTACATCTCATATCTTTGTGCGTGCATGTCTGTGTTAGTCACCTCTAGTGACTCGGGCAGATGGTGCTTGTAAACCTGGGAGGGCCGACCATTTAAGGGCAGAATCCCCCTACAGAAAAGATCATCTGCTGCCTTGCAGGAAGATTGGGGACAATCAAAGGCTAAGGAATGCTAACCTGAATAAAATGCTGGCTGAAATCGGATGCACTGGGCCACTGGCGCAGAACACAGTGCAACGTTTTAACGGGTGTTCAATAGGAGTGGATCTGGCAGACTCTAATTGTGATGTTCTGTCTGTGGGGGCGATCAACATACTTTACCTGACAGCTGACTACATGTGAGAGTCTGGAATCCTACTCTGATTGAGTCCTGATCCCAGAAAGAGAGAGAGAGAGAGAGAGAGAGAGAGAGAGAGAGAAATCATTGGACAGTTATCATCACTATTAGTCTAACAAGGAAATAACTCGAGAGACAAAACGGACACTACAATACAATCTTCATCCAAACGTTATGCTACCAATGCCAGTCCTGGACCCTAGATGCAAGAACAATAAGAAAAATAACTTCTAGTGAGATGAAATATGTTAGACAAATGACAGGAAACAGCCTGATAAATTCGATCAGAAATTAAGAACTGAAAACAAAGCTACGAATAATCCCCGGCGTACGATATATAAAGTAACAACGAATAAAATAGTTTAGCCACGTGATAAGGCAAAAAGATCAAAACACAAGACGACGAGCCTTTAATAAACGTTGCGAGAACACCAGAACCAAGGGCCGAGCACGAAAAAGTTGGATTGACGGAATATTAGAAACACTCATCATCCTCATTGTCATCATGTGCCATACATTTTGGGGTAGTGATCATGTCCCTCCACAATCTTCTATCCATAATCCACAATATCAGTTGTGTTGTTGAATATTTTCTACGTCATGACACTAAGCTATCTAGTATCTTCTTTCTTTGTCGTCAGCGATTCCTGTATTTTGCCAGTTGTAACCAAGTATCCCAACTTTCCGCTTCTCATGATGTGCCTATGATATTAGAAACACTAGGAAACATAAAAGCAGCCGAGACGAACAGAAGAGCAAAAGATCGCAAATTATATCTCCCCTCGATGCTAAAAGGCAAATGAGGAAGGAAATAAGCAAAAGAAGTTATTTTCTTGATCGCAGAGAGAGAGAGAGATAGAGAGAGGGAGAGAGAGAGAAATGCTAAAGTTGTCACTCCCATGCAGTAACCTACAGCACAGAGAGAAGAGTGTTATTATCTGTTGCATTAAACCTCTCTAGTTTGCTAGGACCGGCAATGATGTAAACTTACCACTGACAAAACTTGGTATATCAGGGGGGCAGAAACGGCTAAAACTTTGCCTGCAAGGTCTTTTATTTCCATAAGGATCCTTTGTGGTGCAGACGAAATGTTTTGTTTACTATTCTATTCTATTCTATTCTATTCTATTCTATTCTATACTATTCTATTCTATTCTATTCTATTCTATTCTATTCTATTCTATTCTATTCTATTCTATACTATTCTATTCTATTCTATTCTATTCTATTCTATTCTATACTATTCTATTCTATTCTATTCTATTCTATTCTATTCTATTCTATACTATTATATTCTATTCATGGAATCAGTTTCTGTGCGATCGGAGCATTCGCTCCACCGCCCCATCCTAGCATTTCTCTGTATCGACCATACCAGATTCAAGTCTAAATTCATCAGTCTTTCAACATCTCTCCTAGTATCCCTCCTCCTTTTCTCTTAAGGAATGAAGAGATGTCCTCTTCGTCCAGAATCAGGTCGCACTCAGTCAGTGCCAGAACTGCCAGAGAGAGAAAGAGAATAAAAAAAGATGTAAAACTTTCCCAAGGAAAGAGTTATCTTGTCACAGGAAAAAGAGACATTTCCTGACGAAGAACATAATAGTAAGGGACAACGATACTTAAAGCAGAAATGATAATTAAAATATCGTTTATCTAGTTCTTTATTTTTCAAAATTGCCCTGTTATATTTTTTGTATGCTCTTTTTTATATTTATTTTAGACATCGGTCAATCCTTACTGCTGTAAATATTCAGTGCAACCATATGATATCTTAAATACAACATAATGTTATAGCTTTGACCGTTATTACATATATGCCTAAAGATGTGTGACGTATGCTGATCTTTACAATTTATTCAATCTCCCTACAAATACTCAAGGATCGCCCATTTCCTTGTATCTATGAGTTTATATAGATTTTATTTCAAGCACCCTGAGTTTTGAACGTCTTGGAATTATCCCATCTATTTTATGTTCTTAGTTGAGACTCAGTTATGATGTTTCGCCTCTGTCGATAATAACTTGTAGACTTACTTCATATATATATGACTCTAAAAATATAGTCTTTTGGGACAGGAAGCCTAGTGACAATTGATAATTAACAAATCGGCTGAGCTGATCTTAAGATGCAACAAAGCATGTCGAAACATCATTTACAACTATCACCACTATTGTCCGACAAGGATATTACACTAGTGGCAAAACGGGCACTTTACTACATGATTTTCATCCCAACGTTGTGCTACTAATGCCAGACCTGGACTCTCAAGAAAGATATGAACAATAACCACTACCAAGATATCATGTGTTAGACAAATGACAGGGAACAGCCAGATAAATACGATCAGAAATGAAGAACTGAAAAAAAACCATACAACACACAAAGAAGGAAACAGATACAATCGCTGGTAACATGATAGGTTCGAAGGGCCAAAATACAACATATTGTGGCTTTAATAAACGTTGCGAGAAAAGATTCAAGAGTCAACCACCAAAAAGATGAATTGATGGAATCATAGAAATACTAGGACACGACAGCAGCATAGACCCATAGAAGAGCAAAGGACCGGAAATTTTATTTCCCCTGATCCCGAAAGACATATGAGGAAGGAAAGCATCAGATTTTATTTCATGTCATTATTTCACTTCCATGTTATTTTATTACAGCCTTGATCACACATTCCAAACTGCAACAACCGTGACCACGTCATTACAAGCAGAAACAAGTATGCGATTTCTGGATCAGCGTTGGTTATACCTCTAGTCAGTTACCATAGCCCCGATGATCATCTCCGATTATCTAGAAAGGCTTTGGTGTCCCTGGTCTAGCAGGCCGATATTGTTTATTTTATCGTTAAGAAAGCTTTCAGGTTAGTCAGACGAATACTATGTATCTTTCATCGTTAAAAGGGTGTTAATTGCGTTAGTTGCGTTGTGTCGTGATTTACAAGAGTAATTAGGTTCGCTGGCTCAAAGTCATCAACCTCGAAAAAAACAACTTTTTCTGTTCATTTATTAACTAAAATTAAACATCCTCACAGTTGCACTCTCAAGAAACTCATGGGTGTCCAGTCTATCTGTCTAACGAGCAACAAAACGTTATCCATGACGAACTGTTTGTTTGAAAGGCACCTTATATATCTTCTCTATTTCTCACTAATTCAATCTTAAGTTTGACATTATTTGAATCATGGACTTGTCAATAGCAGCCATTTTCTAAAACAAAGTAGGAACAACCCATTTTCTTCCTACGCCACGTGGTCAGTTTTTAGTTAGTTTCTTATGTAGTTAATTCGTTTGTCAGTTAGTTAGTTTGTCAGTCAGTTAGTTTGTCAGTTGTTGATTTTGTTCAAGATGGCGTTTGTGCGTGGACAGTGTTTTCCGTTACAGCGCGCGTTGTTTTGAAACACGCCGGGTATACGCGGAGAACTGTTAGCACTCGGAAAAATTAACAGACAAACAACAACAGAAAAAAACGAAGAACAATATATGGTCCGAAGTGGGATCGAACCCGTACTCCCTGGCACCGCGCCTTGCCACGAGAGGCCGAACGCTTGGCACACTGCCACTCAGCCAACTAAAAAATTGGCTATTGTAGTAGTGTCTTCCACGAAAGGCGCTCTCAATGACTATAGCATAGGGTAACGATCTCAGACCGGAAATAAATTGTATATTTGTACTTTCCTATTAATGCAAGTATCTCCCAGTAGGGCTGAATACTTGTGTTGTAGACAAACATTTATTGGACGAAACAGCACGAATAGTAGTTTCCAGTGGTTATATACTGGTAACAAATAATAATACATAAATATTATTATATGGGGAACTTCCGAGGCGATAATAGGGAATAATAGAACAAATAAGTATGTGTTAGCACTCGGAAAAATTAACAGACAAACAACAACAGAAAAAAACGAAGAACAATATATGGTCCGAAGTGGGATCGAACCCGTACTCCCTGGCACCGCGCCTTGCCACGAGAGGCCGAACGCTTGGCACACTGCCACTCAGCCAACTAAAAAATTGGCTATTGTAGTAGTGTCTTCCACGAAAGGCGCTCTCAATGACTATAGCATAGGGTAACGATCTCAGACCGGAAATAAATTGTATATTTGTACTTTCCTATTAATGCAAGTATCTCCCAGTAGGGCTGAATACTTGTGTTGTAGACAAACATTTATTGGACGAAACAGCACGAATAGTAGTTTCCAGTGGTTATATACTGGTAACAAATAATAATACATAAATATTATTATATGGGGAACTTCCGAGGCGATAATAGGGAATAATAGAACAAATAAGTATGTGTTAGCACTCGGAAAAATTAACAGACAAACAACAACAGAAAAAAACGAAGAACAATATATGGTCCGAAGTGGGATCGAACCCGTACTCCCTGGCACCGCGCCTTGCCACGAGAGGCCGAACGCTTGGCACACTGCCACTCAGCCAACTAAAAAATTGGCTATTGTAGTAGTGTCTTCCACGAAAGGCGCTCTCAATGACTATAGCATAGGGTAACGATCTCAGACCGGCCGAGTGCTAACACATACTTATTTGTTCTATTATTCCCTATTATCGCCTCGGAAGTTCCCCATATAATAATATTTATGTATTATTATTTGTTACCAGTATACGCGGAGAACTGCTTGGATGTAGTATTCTGCTCATGCTTGTTGTGGTTGTTTAACTTCTGACAGGCTGCTGGACGGTGATATTCCCCTTGTTAAGCCGATATTTGTCTCCTTTTCAATCGCAGTTTTCACTCCTGCACCGGCGAACGCTTATTTCCGACAGCGACATTCATGTCCATTTCGCTCAATGTCTTGTGAGAAGACTCAGGACAGTTTGTAAGCTACGGGAATAAACCCAGACAGAAAATCACAGGGAAGGACCCTGAGGCAGTCGGTGGTGTATGTTCAGGCCTAGGGAAGGACCCTGAGGCAGTCGGTGGTGTATGTTCAGGCCTAGGGAAGGACCCTGAGGCAGTCGGTGGTGTATGTTCAGGCCTGTGAAAAGACTCAGTCATCAACTTTGGTTTCGAACGTAAGGAACCCACTCCCCCTTTTGGCGCTTTTTAAAGATGAGCTGAGATGAGGCTCATACGTTTTGGGCAAAGAACTTTCTCCATATAATTTGCCCAGACATAGTAAGCAGATGGAAAAGTCTGTTCCATCCTCGTTAGGACACAACCGAAGAAAAAACACAATCTCTCATACTCGGCACATGAAACGTTAGGACCATGTGTCCTGGATTAAATAATAGCAACCTCACGAATGTATAAAACATCATGAAAATACCCTTATCGACATGGAGCTGCAGAGACTACATGTTGATATTGCAGCCCTTCAGGAAACAAGGCTTGCGGACTGTGGTTCAGTCAGGGCAGCAAATTATACTTTTTTTCTGGCGGGAGCAAAGCCTGAGCAGCTTTGCCAACATGGAGTGGGCTGTGCTGTGTATAATAAGCGCGTGTATTCTATAAGTCCGCCCTGCAGTCAATGGTTGACAATCTAGCTAGACTATGTGATTTATTATTCCTGTAAATAAGTATCCAGAAGACGGTGGTACTTCAATAGGCAAAAGGGTGTAGCCAGACCCACAATTACATAACTAAATAACACACCTCTTGAATATGTGAGAATGTTCACCTATCACGGTTCTATGATCACACCCATTGTCTCCATTGAAGAAGAAATACATTCTGGAATCGGAAAGGTTGCTTTCCTATTTGGTAAACTTAAAGATAGAGCATGGGCCAACACTAAACTAACACTCTAACGAACCAAAGTGTGCTGTGAGCTTTCCAATATGAACGCTGGCGAGGAGTGGAAACCGGTGTCTAAGTCATTCAGGGGAACATTCTCGTGTATTGTCATACTCGACAGAAAATGTAGGGAACAGAACTCAGTCGTGGTCAATGCGGAGGTCAACGGTTTCATCTGGGATAACACCGATGAGAAAGATGGAGTCATCTACACAGACAGATCTGTAATACGACACCAAAGGAGTGCATGTGCATTTATAGCACGCTCGGCAGAATAGTCAAGGAAGGCAGGGGTGCATACCTTATGACCACGAGTAGAACGACGATGGAGGTGATGGCAGTGACCAGGGCATTCATCTGGTTAGAGTCACAAGTCTAAACCAACGCCTGTATACTGAGTGATTCGATGTCCATGATAAGAAAAGTAGAGGCGGGCTCTGTACGTATGCAATGGGTAGAATCATTGCAGAAGTCAAAAATACGTAAGATCACCTTTGTCTACGTCCTAGGACATGCTGGAGTACGGGGAAATGAAAGAGCGGACAGGTTGGCTAGCTGTGCTATTGTTGAGGATGGTCAACCAATGGATCGGGCGGACATCATCAGTGCCCTCCGGGAAGTGGGAAGGGCACAGGTCTTCGACAACCATGAGTCCATGTCACTCCTTCGGATGAAAGCGATAGGAGTTAAGATGGGCACAGCCAGGAACGAGAAGCTTAGTGGGCGTGTAAGAAGACTTAACAGCCACCACAAGGGAACAACACCTCAAGACACTGAGGGAATTGCTGAGGATGGGATCTAAGTACCTATGGACATGTTCAGAGTGCAATGATGATGACCCGCAAATAATTCAATAACTAAATAACACAATCTAATGTCTCCCATAATAATCTATAATCCATATAATAACTCCCATCCATCATGACAACACTTGGAGGTCATAGACTAAGGTGGCTATTTCATGTAAGAAGAATGGGAAAGAATCATTTTCCCAACAAATATTGTATGGCGAACGTAGGAAAAGAGACCAAAGGAACAGACCAGACAGGGCTGAAATATAAAGATGTTTGAAGTACTTCTTTGAGTGAATTCTCTATCAATGAAAGAAACTGGAAAAATCTGGCTGCAGATCGTAGCACATGGAGAACAAAAATTTAAAAAAATGGCACAGCAACTTTCGATTCAGTGTCGATATCAAATTTAGAAGAAAAAAGGCGCAGGAGAAATGAGATGGGAGCAGGCATGACAGATACACCTGATTGATGAGATGGGAGCAGGCATGACAGATACACCTGATTGATGAGATGGGAGCATGCATGACAGATACACCTGATTGATGAGATGGGAGCAGGCATGACAGATACACCTGATTGATGAGATGGGAGCATGCATGACAGATACACCTGATTGATGAGATGGGAGCATGCATGACAGATACACCTGATTGATGAGATGGGAGCATGCATCACAGATACGCCTGATTGATGAGATGGGAGCAGGCATGACAGATACACCTGATTGATGAGATGGGAGCAGGCATGACAGATACACCTGATTGATGAGATGGGAGCATGCATGACAGATACACCTGATTGATGAGATGGGAGCATGCATGACAGATACACCTGATTGATGAGATGGGAGCATGCATCACAAATACACCTGATTGATGAGATGGGAGCAGGCATGCCAGATACACCTGATTGATGAGATGGGAGCAGGCATGACAGATACACCTGATTGATGAGATGGGAGCAGGCATGACAGATACACCTGATTGATGAGATGGGAGCGTGCATGACAGATACACCTGATTGATGAGATGGGAGCATGCATCACAGATACACCTGATTGATGAGATGGGAGCAGGCATGACAGATACACCTGATTGATGAGATGGGAGCAGGCATGACAGATACACCTGATTGATGAGATGGGAGCAGGCATGACAGATACACCTGATTGATGAGATGGGAACATGCATGACAGATACACCTGATTGATGAGATGGGAGTATGCATGACAGATACACCTGATTGATGAGATGGGAGCATGCATGACAGATACACCTGATTGATGAGATGGGAGCAGGCATGACAGATACACCTGATTGATGAGATGGGAGCAGGCATGACAGATACACCTGATTGATGAGATGGGAGCATGCATGACAGATACACCTGATTGATGAGATGGGAGCATGCATCACAGATACACCTGATTGATGAGATGGGAGCATGCATGACAGATACACCTGCTTGATGAGATGGGAGCATGCATGACAGATACACCTGATTGATGAGATGGGAGCATGCATGACAGATACACCTGATTGATGAGATGGGAGCATGCATCACAGATACACCTGATTGATGAGATGGGAGCATGCATGACAGATACACCTGATTGATGAGATGGGAGCAGGCATGACAGATACACCTGATTGATGAGATGGGAGCATGCATGACAGATACACCTGATTGATGAGATGGGAGCATGCATCACAGATACACCTGATTGATGAGATGGGAGCATGCATCACAGATACACCTGATTGATGAGATGGGAGCATGCATCACAGATACACCTGATTGATGAGATGGGAGCATGCATGACAGATACACCTGATTGATGAGATGGGAGCATGCATCACAGATACACCTGATTGATGAGATGGGAGCATGCATGACAGATACACCTGATTGATGAGATGGGAGCAGGCATGACAGATACACCTGATTGATGAGATGGGAGCATGCATGACAGATACACCTGATTGATGAGATGGGAGCATGCATCACAGATACACCTGATTGATGAGATGGGAGCATGCATCACAGATACACCTGATTGATGAGATGGGAGCATGCATCACAGATACACCTGATTGATGAGATGGGAGCATGCATCACAGATACACCTGATTGATGAGATGGGAACATGCATCACAGATACACCTGATTGATGAGATGGGAGCATGCATCACAGATACACCTGATTGATGAGATGGGAGCATGCATCACAGATACACCTGATTGATGAGATGGGAGCATGCATCACAGATACACCTGGTTGATGAGATGGGAGCATGCATCACAGATACACCTGATTGATGAGATGGGAGCATGCATCACAGATACACCTGGTTGATGAGATGGGAGCATGCATCACAGATACACCTGATTGATGAGATGGGAGCATGCATCACAGATACACCTGGTTGATGAGATGGGAGCATGCATCACAGATACACCTGATTCATTCTGTGGATGGATCTGTCTATCCAATAATGGCAGATTGAGCCACGAGAGAAGCTGTTCAATAAAACAGCTTCCTGCATCACACATTTCTCGATAAACTTAAGTTATGTACAGCGCAACGGTCTATGGTGGAAAAACTGGTATTCTGTGTCGGTTATTTCTGTTTCTGCTATTTCTATCATGAATCTCGTCTGCTTCTATTAGCACGGTTGAGATATCCATTTCTGATTATCTCTTCAGACTTTAGATTGTATTCCATTATCGTGGAAGATTTGTCTCGAATGGCTGCTCATCCAATGTCCATGCCGAGAGGAGTCAGATATCACGTTTCTCTATATGCCTTCATCTTGTGTTCTGTGTAACAGTTACATCGTTGATCTTTTCTACCGCGACACCGCAAAAACCAGAAGCAGCTTTTCTTCCGTTACCTCTATCTCTCCCACTTTTTATTTTACCTGATATCACTACGGTTTCCCCCGTCTACCACTACTCCACCCACGCCCTATAAATCTGGACTGTCTTTTCCTAATTTATTTTCGAATTTTCCTCTCTTCACCTGCTTCTTTCATTATCATCATTATCATGTGTCACACCGGTTGGCGTAGGCGATCATGTCCTTCCACAATCTTCTATCTACAGTGCTTCGTATGAGTTCTGTTGTTGACTGTTTTCCATGCCATGACACCAAGCTGTCTTGTATTTTCTCTCTTTATAGTCCGCGATCTCTCTTTTCTTTTATTTTGCCAGTTGTTACCAAGTATTCCAACTTTCCTCTTCTCATGATGTGCCCAAAAAATGTTGATTGTTTCTTTCTGATGTTTTTTAGGAACTACCTTTTTGTGTTGGCCTCTTTGAGAATTTCCTCGTTGGTCTTTATAGCTGTCCAGGGAACTTTCAACATTCTTCTGAGAAATCCCATCTTTGTGACCTCTAATCGTCTTTTCTTTTGTTTGTCTACTGTCCATGATTCGCTTCCATAGGTCAGACTTGGTTCTATATAGCACCTATGAACTTTGTTTCTCATTTCTATTAACATAGATTTGTTGCATAAGATACTTTTCATTTTCTGAAATGCTATTTTGGCCTGAGTTATTCTGCTTTTTATTTCTGTGGTACATCTTCCGTCTGATGTTATTATTGTGCCCAACTGCTTTTTTCAGCAACTCATAATTGACTTCTTTTGGCTCATATTGTATCTGAAGCATCCGTCTAAAACAAAAACACCACATCCCAACTTATTTTATTCCGCGATGAGTCTCTTTGTTTACTGTCTGTCCATGATATGCAACAATAATGTAGCATTGGTTCATAAAGCGCAGTAAGACTCTTTTTAACTTTCAATGATGATGACTTAAATCATAAAAATTTTTACTTAGAAAACAAATATCCTTGTTCTGTGCGATTCTACGTGTTAATTAATTTAGTAAGTCATCCTCCAATTACTGTTGTTCACAGATACCTAAAATAATTTTCTTGCCTGAGTCTGTTACCATTTGTATATTTACATATTGCACGTGACTGCAATCTTTGTCTTTTAAGACCACCATAACCCTGTTTTTTCTGTACATTTAAACTGAGTCCCGTTTTTTAAACGTTCTTCTTTAACTGAATGATTAAAGTTGTTATTCATTCTTAGATGTCAGCAGCACCTGCATATCTCAAGCTCTTCAAATAAATCCCCCCCCCCCTACTGTTATTCCAGGCATGTTTTCTGTGTCTATGGATGTCTTCTCTGTACAGCAAGAAAACCAGGAGGTAAATAAATGGCGGCCGACAGAGATACTATCTATCACCAAATAGGGCTCACAGCTGTCACATACTCTCTGCTGTTTGTGTAGTTTAGCTGTCACATACTCTCTGCTGTTTGTGTAGTTTAGCTGTCACATACTCTCTGCTGTTTGTGTAGTTTAGCTGTCACATACTCTCTGCAGTTTGGATAATTCAGTTGTCGCATACTCTATGCAGTTTGGATAGTTCAGCTGTAACATACTCTCTGCTGTTTGGATAGTTCAACTGTCACATACTTTCTGCTGTTTGGATAGTTCAACTATCACATACTTTTTGCTGTTTGGATAGTTCAACTGTCACATACTTTCTGCTGTTTGGATAATTCAGTTGTCGCATACTCTATGCAGTTTGGATAGTTCAGCTGTCACATACTCTCTGCAATTTGGATAGTTCAACTGTCACATACTCTCTACAATTTGGATAATTCAACTGCCAAATACCCTCTGTGTTTTGAATAGTTCAACTGTCATACACTCTCTGCAATTTGGATAATTCAAATGTCACATAATCTGCAATTTGGATAATTCAACTGTCACTTACTCTCTGCAATTTGGATAGTTCAACTGTCACATACTCTCTGCAGTTTTGATAGCTCAACTGCCAAATACCCTCTGTGTTTTGCATAGTTCAACTGTCATACACTCTCTGCAATTTGGATAATTCAAATGTCACATACTCTGCAATTTGGATAATTCAACTGTCACTTACTCTCTGCAATTTGGATAGTTCAACTGTCACACACTCTCCGCAATTTGGATAATTTAACTATCACATACTTTCTGCAGTTTGGATAGTTCAGCTGTCACATACTTTTTGCAATTTGGATAGTTCAACTGTCAAATACTTTCTGCAATTTGGATAGTTCAACTGTCACATATTCTCTGCAGTTTTTTATAGTTCAACTGCCAAATACTCTCTGTGTTTAGAATAGTTCAACTGTTACATACTCTCTGCAATTTGGATAGTTCAACTGTCACATACTCTATGCTGTTTGGATAGTTCAACTGTCACATACTCTGTGCTGTTTGAATAGTAGAATTATTTTTATATTGCTTTTTTGTGACTAGTTCAATCCTGCATAAACTATCTATTTTGTGGGGAATAACTGAACTCAACATGCAAGGACAAATGTGTGAAAGATTCAACTATCTGTTGTGGAAATAATTCAATTCATTATGCAAGGACAAATGTGTGAAAGATTCAACTATCTGTTGTGGAAATAATTCAATTCATTATGCAAGGACAAATGTGTGAAAGATTCAACTAACTATTTTGTGGGGAATAATTCAACTCAACATACAAGGACAAATGTGTGAAAGATTCAACTATCTGTTGTGAAAATAATTCAACTCATCATGCAAGGACAAATGTGTGAAAGATTCAACTAACTATTTTGTGGGGAATAATTCAACTCAACATACAAGGACAAATGTGTGAAAGATTCAACTAACTATTTTGTGGGGAATAATTCAACTCAACATACAAGGACAAATGTGTGAAAGATTCAACTATCTGTTGTGGAAATAATTCAACTCATCATGCAACGACAAATGTGTGAAAGATTCAACTAACTATTTTGTGGGGAATAATTCAACTCAACATGCAAGGACAAATGTGTGAAAGATTCAACTAACTATTTTGTGGGGAATAATTCAACTCAACATACAAGGACAAATGTGTGAAAGATTCAATTATCGGTTGTGGGAATAATTCAACTCAACATGCAAGGACAAATGTGTGAAAGATTCAACTAACTATTTTGTGGGGAATAATTCAACTCAACATACAAGGACAAATGTGTGAAAGATTCAACTATCTGTTGTGGAAATAATTCAACTCATCATGCAAGGACAAATGTGTGAAAGATTCAACACTCTTACTCTCTATTGTGTTGAATCATGAGTTCTTATACTCCGTATGCTGTATGGGTGTATTCGGAGTCATTCAAGTGTGGTTTGCGTCAACCTGCTGTAGGATCATCTCGCCCCTAACGTTTATTTCTCTCATGGATTGCCCTCCGCGACATTGTTCTGACATTGTCCACATAAATTATTTCATCGATTTTGTATTTTTCATCTGTCATTAGATCGATCATGCGCAGCTCGTACATGCTCGTGGTGTCTTCAAACTGACAAATCTGCCCCGAGGGCAAGACGAGTTTGTCCATAGAGACTGAAAACAGACACTTGCCTTGCAGCGTTTTCAACAATTTCACACATGACCTCTTGACTTGTCTCTTGTTACAACTAAAAGGACACTCCATTTTGTTTCAAAATGATGTCATGCAGTAGAGATATAACCAGATAATAAATGTTCATCCAGTGACGTGTTTGATTAGATAGTTGGTCATAGCAGATGAGCCTTACAAGTGAGGAGGAAGCAACAACATATACAAATATTAATAACAGCTAAAACATATCCAGTATTATTATTACCTAAAAATAAACTCTCTATTAAAGATCATATAACATATAATTTCTCTCTCTCACGCTCTCTCTCTCTCTCTTTATTATATTGTATTAAAGGACCTTATATATATATATATATATATATATATAATTTAAATAATATTACATTTAAAGAAATGTTCTTTTCTTTATCTCGTTTTCTTACTTGTATAGTTTTAATACGGGATCAGAAAACTTCCTTCCTCATTCGCTCTACATCATTTAACACATTCTAATAATTATTCTCTGTCATTTACTCCGGCTGTAATTGACACCTTCGTTGATCTCTCTTTAAGACAAAATGGCAGTATGGTATGTTATAATAAAGTTGCCATTTGCTGCGTTCCGCGAAACTGTGAAATCACCAGTGACTTACAAACGAGAAACGTAATAGTGTCAGCTCAGAAATGTCAAATGTCAGAGGTGATGGTGGGACTGGTTGGTCTCAAGGCTCCGTCTCGAGACAGAGTTTGCAAATTAAAATCCCGGCTGTACCAGTTGGGAGTGTTATTTGTGATTTCTCTATGCGGCAACCACCCCTGGTCTTAGCAGCGAGGCCTGTGTGAGTACCTACGAAGACGGAGTTATCTGCCTGTGTGGCGAGGGATCTCTGTGCACACGGTTGCCAGGGAAAAACGTATTGAGAAGCACAATTCTGTTCCTAGTTTCTAGGGGACTTCGCCAGAGATGAAAGCTACCTAACGAACACAATGTAAAACACACATAAGCGGTGATATAGTGAAGATTATAAAGTAATATACCTATCCTGGACGCAGCAGTCTTGCCGGTATTTATGAAGAGCTGAACACAAAAAGGAACAAGATGACTTGAACAACTTTATCTAGGTTGACATGGAGTATATGTTTTTAACATTCTGACCATTAGCATCAAGCCCCTTGCACGCTGAGAGGCAAATGAGAAAGGACAGAAGAAAAGGCTGACCATTAACACTAAGGTCCGATGTATATAAAGCATGCGTACTGAGCACGCTTCTCTGAACCAGCGAGTTGTGGTCTACACCTCACACGAACAAACATTCAACGCATTTCACATTCCTTTCTTATGTCAATTTGCAATCTGCTGGATGGACACACAAAGAAATACTAAATGGTGCCAGGAGGTCAAGCATGTTCACTGTCCCCCAACAACGAGATGGCTACAATGATAAGAACACAGCCAACAGTAGATTTACTGAGGACCTCAGGCTGAGAATAAGTTACACGAAAACCTCTAACTATCGTGACTTTTTCAGCTTTACATGATAGTGGTTGTGGATAGAGTGACGTCAGCCGTCTATAGCTCCTATAGTTGACAACGTCATGCTAGTTGGTTGTGGATAGAGTGACGTCAGCCGTCTATAGCTCCTATAGTTGACAACGTCATGCTAGTTGGTTGTGGATAGAGTGACGTCAGCCGTCTATAGCTCCTATAGTTGACAACGTCATGTTAGTTGGTTGTGGATAGAGTGACGTCAGCCGTCTATAGCTCCTATAGTTGACAACGTCATGCTAGTTGGTTGTGGATAGAGTGTCGTCAGCAGTCTATAGCTCCTATAGTTGACAACGTCATGCTAGTTGGTTGTGGATAGAGTGACGTCAGCCGTCTATAGCTCCTATAGTTGACAACGTCATGCTAGTTGGTTGTGGATAGAGTGACGTCAGCCGTCTATAGCTCCTATAGTTGACAACGTCATGCTAGTGGTTGTGGATAGAGTGACGTCAGCCGTCTATAGCTCCTATAGTTGACAACGTCATGCTAGTGGTTGTGGATAGAGTGACGTCAGCAGTCTATAGCTCCTATAGTTGACAACGTCATGCTAGTTGGTTGCGGATAGAGTGTCGTCAGCAGTCTATAGCTCCTATAGTTGACAACGTCATGCTAGTGGTTGTGGATAGAGTGACGTCAGTCGTCTATAGCTCCTATAGTTGACAACGTCATGCTAGTTGGTTGTGGATAGAGTGACGTCAGCAGTCTATAGCTCCTATAGTTGACAAAGTCATGCTAGTGGTTGTGGATAGAGTGACGTCAGCCGTCTATAGCTCCTATAGTTGACAACGTCATGCTAGTGGTTGTGGATAGAGTGACGTCAGCCGTCTATAGCTCCTATAGTTGACAACGTCATGCTAGTGGTTGTGGATAGAGTGACGTCAGCAGTCTATAGCTCCTATAGTTGACAACGTCATGCTAGTGGTTGTGGATAGAGTGACGTCAGCCGTCTATAGCTCCTATAGTTGACAACGTCATGCTAGTGGTTGTGGATAGAGTGACGTCAGCAGTCTATAGCTCCTATAGTTGACAACGTCATGCTAGTGGTTGTGGATAGAGTGACGTCAGCCGTCTATAGCTCCTATAGTTGACAACGTCATGTTAGTGGTTGTGGATAGAGTGACGTCAGCAGTCTATAGCTCCTATAGTTGACAACGTCATGCTAGTGGTTGTGGATAGAGTGACGTCAGCAGTCTATAGCTCCTATAGTTGACAACGTCATGCTAGTGGTTGTGGATAGAGTGACGTCACCCGTCTATAGCTCCTATAGTTGACAACGTCATGCTAGTTGGTTGCGGATAGAGTGTCGTCAGCCGTCTATAGCTCCTATAGTTGACAACGTCATGCTAGTGGTTGTGGATGGAGTGACGTCAGCCGTCTATAGCTCCTATAGTTGGCAACGTCATGCTAGTGGTTGTGGATAGAGTGACGTCAGCCGTCTATAGCTCCTATAGTTGGCAACGTCATGCTAGTGGTTGTGGATAGAGTGACGTCAGCCGTCTATAGCTCCTATAGTTGGCAACGTCATGCTAGTGGTTGTGGATAGAGTGACGTCAGCCGTCTATAGCTCCTATAGTTGGCAACGTCATGCTAGTGGTTGTGGATAGAGTGACGTCAGCCGTCTATAGCTCCTATAGTTGACAACGTCATGCTAGTGGTTGTGGATAGAGTGACGTCAGCCGTCTATAGCTCCTATAGTTGACAACGTCATGCTAGTTGGAGGGTTACCTGTTTGATTTTTTGCCCGCGGGACTTAGAAAATGTGATGGAGAAATGAACAACAAATAGACAAAAATGTCATGATTAAAGCATGACATAATTGATGCACGACACAAATTTGAACGACGTTTCGGCTGAATAGACCTTCAGCAGGAACAAACAACACACACACAAATATTTAAGTAAAATATAGTTATTCCCATATAGCTAACTAATAATGAAGTATCCACAACATTATCATTTTTCTTTTCTATTTACATTTCTCCTTCGTAAAGCTTTAACCGTACCATTTTTTTCTACTTTTTTATTTACGTTTCTCCTTCGTAAAGATTTAACCGTACCATTTGTTTCTACTTTTTTTCATTTCTCCTTGTTTTGGATGCTTCACACATTAGTTAGATATGTAGGATTAATTGTATTTACTTACATATATGTGTGTGTGTGTGTTGTTTGTCTGTTCCTGCTGGCGGCCTATTGAGCCGAAACGTCGTTCAAATTTGTGTCGTCCATCAAGTAAGTAAAACTTTAACCATACTATTTGTTTTCTATTTTTCTCATTTCTCCTTCGCATTCAACTTTACTGCAGCTTCGTAATTTCATACATTTATTTGTATTTCTTTGCCTTGACTCCTTAGAAAATCCATAGTTTTCTGCGGCTAGACAACCTGTGCCGCGCGCAGAATGCATTCCTAAAGAAACACTCGATGCCCACTTGAAAGATGGATACAGGGTGGTCTTGTTAGATGTAGAGGAACGAACAATGCCATATACATCATAAGATCTTTATAGAAAGAGCCATAGAGGTAAAAACAGATCTATACCTATGCTTCATAGATTATACCAAAGCATTTGACAAAGTAAAGCACCAAGAAATAATCAAAATTTTAGAAAGCATAAAAGTAGACAGCAAAGATCTAAGAATAATAAAGAACATGTACTGGCAACAAACAGCGGCCATAAGAGCTGGAAACCAATTGGGAGTGTTTCAAAAATAAAACAGGGTGTTAGGTAAGGTTGTGTGCTGTAACCAGATTAGTTTAATATGTATAGTGAGATTATTTTAATATCCTTAAGGGGCATGCCTGGAATAACAATTGGAGGTCATAATATAAATAATCTAAGGTATGCTGATGATACAGTCTTAATCGCTAAGAGTGAAAATGAGTTACAAGAAATGTTGGACATTATAGTGAAAGAAAGCAAAAATAAAGGACTCAGCCTAATAGCAAAAGGACAGAAGCAAAGGTAACAACAAAGAAAAAGTCATCACTGCTGTGCACAATAAAGACAAGTGGAACAATGTTAAAACAGGTAAATGAATTAAAATATATGGGAAAATTGTTAACATCAGATGGTAGATGTACGACAGAGGTGAGATGCAGAATGGCCCAGGGAAAAGGGAGCTTTACAAAAAATGAGGAAGATACTATGCAATCCATTTTTCAAAATGGAAACAAGAAAACGAGTTCTTAAATGCTATGTAGAGCCAGTCTTAACATACGGATGTGAATCATGGACAATGCGACAACCGACAAGAAAATCACTGGAGGCTGTAGAAATGTGGTTTTACAGAAGAGTGTTGAGAATACTATGGACTGCTAAGAAGAGTAATGAAAACGTTCTGAAAGAGGTAAAAGCAAACAGAGAGCTCATTTCCAAAATTAGGAAGAAACAATCATCATTTTTGGCCATGTAATGAGAAGAGAACAACTGGAATATATTGTAACAACTGGAAAAATTGAGGGACGAAGAGATAGAGTAAAGCAAAGAGAGAAAATACCAGACAGTTTAAGAGAATGGCTTGGCAGAAGGTCAACAACAGAAATTATAAAGAACTGTTGAGATCGAAAGTTGTGGAGAGACATGATCACCTACGCCAGTAGGCCGGTACTTGATGATGATGATAGTAAAAAATGGATTGCACAGTATTTTCTTCATTTTTTTGGAAAGCTGCCTTTTGCCTGGGCCATTCTTCATCTTACCTCTATCGTACATCTACCATCTGAGGTTAACAATGTTCCCAGATATTTAAAATTTACTTGTTTTAATAGTGTTCCACTAGTCTCTATTGTGCACAGCGGGGATGACTTTGTCTTTGTTGTTACCATTACTTCTGTCTTTTTGCTATTAAGGCTGAGTCCTTTATTTTTGCTTTCTTTCACTATAGGCCTAATGTTTAACATACAATAAAATGCTAAAATACCTGCTGTCACCAAAGATGTGAAATGGATAATTGATCATTGACCCTAGAAATCTCCATCTGGCGATCATTATACGAATGCATTAGAAGTAAAAGCTGGGCGTCTGTCACGGTGTTATCTGCCACCTTTTATATCAAAGAATTTGGAATCAAATAAGTGTGTGCTCAGTAATTTCAGATAAATGATATGTGAGAGTCATGGTCATAGTTGACGCAGCGCCATCTTCTCCTCTCTGTTTATGTCTGTCAAGCTATCGAGTTAAAGGAACACTTGCTGGACGGATCCACTTCTAATGCTAATACAACATCCAGTCGTCACGTCCTCCAGTTTCCTACATCAGCAATCTTTGTCGATTGTGTAACACTAAAATAATGAATGCCTCTAGATAACCCATATCTGAACATTCTTTTTTTAAATTTAGAAACTCATCATTTATAACAGAACTTATTTCATTTAAAGCTTAATTTCCCATGCGGAAGACTTGTAGGCCTCCGGTTGCAATTATTTTAACGCTGATAAATTCAAATGAAAGTGATGATCAAATTGGCCACTTCTTCTTTTACGAAGTTTAGAAAACTTGCACACAATTTTTGTGAGGAAAAATTTCTTCTATTTTAAAACCGGCATAAGGAAAAGTTTATCTAAGCACTGAGCCTATCACGTGTCCAATTGGTACTATTCCGAAGATCGGGTTCAAGGATATTATATACTTCCTCTCTTTAGCTCTGGAACGAAATTAGCATCATCATGTACCATGCAAGATGACGAAGGTGATCATGTTCTTCCACAATTCTCCGTCCACAATGCATCGTGTGAATTATCTGTTCTTGACTGTTTTTTGTGCCACGGCACCAAGCTATCTAGTATCTTCTCTTATTTGTCATATGCAATCTTTCTCTCCTGGTATCTTGCCAGCTGTAACAAAGTAGTCCAACTTTCTCCTTCTAAAGATGTGCACACAAAATATCGATTGCATCTTTTTCATGTGTTCTAGTACGAGCTCTCGTTCTATGTTGGCCTCTTTGAGAATCTACTCATTATTCTGTTTAGCTTTTCAGGGAACTCTCACCAGTCTTCTGAGAAATTCTATCTCTATCGTCTTTTCATTTGCTTGACTAGTGTCCATGGTTCACTTCCATTAGTTTAATGCGGTTTCTATTTAGCACCGGTGAACTATTTTTCTTACTTATATTAACACTGACTTGTTGCACAAGACTTTTATTTTCTAAAATGCTACGTTGGTCTGTTTTTTGTTATTTGTGGTGCGTTTTTTGTCAGATGTTATTATTCTGCCCACATATTTGACGCTCTTCACTTTATTCAGATTTCTCCCGTTTATTTTTATTTTGCATGAATGTTTCTTCAACTTGATCATTACTTCTGTTCAGGCTGAGATGTTTCTTGTTGCTTTCTCTCACTATTGTTGTAGTTCATTCTTCGTCTCTGTCTTCTTACTGTTCAGGCTGAGATGTTTCTTGTTGCTTTCTCTCACTATTGTTGTAGTTTATTCTTCGTCTCTGTCTTCTTACTGTTCAGGCTTTGTATATTGGAACTTTTATGTATGGTTGCCAGTTCTCAAGACTGCTATTTGTTGCCAGACAATACATGTTTTTTTTTATGATTCTCAGACATTTGCCATCAATGTTTAATGTTTTCAGCATATTGATTATTTCCGCAAGCTTTATTTTGTCAAATGTTTTTGTGTAGTCTATAAAACACATATATAAAAGCTTATATCAATGTTCTTAGAATGCATATTGCATCATTGGTGATCTTCCCCTGTTTCTTTATTATTTCTCCGTCTTTTGATTGTATACATCCTGGAGCTTTGACTTATTTTCATCCAAATAATTTGTTTAATTTAATAATAATAGGCATTGTGCATGAATGCTGTGGCTTTCTCTGGTTAGTTTTTCATTTCTTACATCAACATCATCATCTTCGAGAGCCATCTCCGCAACGAAGGTTGACTACCTTGGAGCGAAATTCTGCTTCTTTCTTTGATGGTGCAGGTTGTCATCAGCTTATTTGTCCATCTTTTAATGTTACTCGTCCATGTTAGTCTTGGTCTGCCTCAGCCTCTTTTACCTTGTATTTTCCCCTCCAATACTACTTTTAGTAGGCTGTTGTGTCTTTTAACATGGCCAAAAAATCACATTTGTCTTGTTTGAATTGTGTTTAGTAGTTCTCTTCTTAACTTTAGTTGTTTTAAGACTTCATTGTTTGTTTTCTTTCCTTTCCGTCCAATTCTACCTATTCTTCTATATATCCACGTTTCAAAGGCTTCAATTCTCTGTTCTGTTTTCTTGTCTAGTGTCCACGTTACTGCACCATATAGGAATGTTGAGAAGATATAACATTTTGCTATTCTTAGTTTTAGCCCTGGTGTTATTTGTTTTGATGTTAGTATATTTTTCATGGTATTACAATTACTTTTTGCCATTCCTATTCTTTTGTTTGTTTCAGTTTCACATTTTCCATCACTGGTTATAGTATGTCCAAGAGTAGTATACAATGGCACTTAGAGGCCCCATTTTCTGCGTTCAACACAGAAAAAAGTATGCATTTTTCTCTATATAAATAGTCTACACGCAGATTTTTACCTTATATAAATAGTCTACACGCAGTTTTTCCTTATATGAGAGTCTACCCGCCCATTTTTGTTCCGGTCGTGGTGACCTCTCGTGGCGGCGTCGGGTGACCTCTCGTTGACCTCTCGGGTGACCTCTCGTGGTGGTGTTGTGGTGACCTCCCGCTGCGGTGGTGAAGGGGCGGCGGTGGTATCATAACTTTCACATTCTTTGTACTTTCAATGGTGCTGTAACTTTCATAAATCTATTCTTTCTTTATACTCTCAGGCAATAAAAAACAGTGACAAGTTTATTTATTGTTTTAAAAACTTCCTTTAGAATTAAAGGTAACAACTTAGGCCGTTACACACGCTACACGAAGGCGCATTACCGAACTTAGTAACTACACGGCGTTTAACGTTAAGCGAGATCAAAGAGTTACCGGTAGACGCGCAGCCGCGAAGACGCGCAGCAAGGGGCCGCAAGATCAAAGAGCTCGGTAGACGCGCAGCGAAGACGCGCAGCGTAGACGCGCAGCGAGGGGGCCGCGTTTAACGTTAAGCGCGATCAAAGAGTTCCCGGTAGACGGACCGCGTTTACATCAAAGAATCCGCCTCCCGTGGTGAAATCTCCGTAGCCGGTAAGTGTTCATCAGGAGTGTCATTTATCAGGGGAATTTTACTGGGTGGTTGTTTTAATGTGAGATGTTTAGGGGAAATTAACACTGACAAGTTTATTTATTTATTGTTTTATTCGTATATATTGAACAATAGATAATACATGGTTTAGACAAAAAATGTATTCTTTAACTAATGTACATTATACACATATTTAATACATAGAAAACAAAGTAGTTTATTTACAATCAGTAATACATGATAGTGTTAAATGGCTAAAGGGGAGGTGGTCACGTTGTCAGAATGGAAGTTTATTTATTTATTGTTTTATTCGTATATATCCCACAATAGATAATACAGGGGTGGACAATAATGTAGTCTTTAACTATTGTACATTATAGACAAGTATAATACATAAGAAACAAAGTAGTTTATTTACAAGAAGTAATACATGATACTGTTAAATTGCTAAAGGGGAGGTGGTCACGTTGTTCAGAATGGACCTGTCACTTGATGGGGTGAGGTAGTACGTTGGAAGCTGTAGTAGTAGGTTAGAAGTTGGCGTGTAATAGAAGTAGTAGGTAGTCGGATGTGGAAGTTGTAGTTGTAGAGGTAGCTGTTTGTGGAGGTAGTTGATAGTAGAAGTTGTAGTAGTGAAAGTTGTAGTAGAGCAGGGGACGACGTTCAAATTAACAGACGACGACTTTTATTCGATTGACTCAACAAGCAAAGACCAAAACGTTACTCCCAAACCCACGAAAGCTTAGACTTTGGAGTTCTATATCTTTAGCACTTCAATGAATAACAGACAACAGTAATGGTGAACCTTACAGATAAGAAAACTTAGTTCCAAACCCCAAAATTTCGTCTCATAACTAAAAAAGTTGAACTCAAAACATTAAAAAATCTAGGTCCAAAGTCAAAAATAGTTAGACACGGTAGGGCAAAAGGGCATATTCTTTCCAACCAATACTCCCTATTCTTCTACACATCTGCATCTCGAAGCCTTCGAATTTATATTCAATGTTTGGCTACTGACTATATTTTGCGCCGATTGCTCAGAGTCGATTCTATATTCAACCACTGAACTCTCTGTCGATGTAGTAGACACGTATGTCATGTCATTGTAACAGTCATGTCAATGTAACAGTCATTTCGTTGTAATAGTCATCTCGTTGTAACAGTCACGTATGTCATGTCATTGTAACAGTCATGTCAATGTAACAGTCATTTCGTTGTAATAGTCATCTCGTTGTAACAGTCACGTATGTCATGTCGTTTTATCAGAGACGTATGGTATGTCGTTGTAATAGCCATGTCGTGATGGATGAATGTAGGTTGTCGACTGTGCCATGATGGATGAATGTAGGTTGTCGACGGTGCCATGATGGATGATGTAGGTTGTCGACTGTGCCATGATGGATGAATGTAGGTTGTCGACGGTGCCATGATGGATGATGTAGGTTGTCGACTGTGCCATGATGGATGAATGTAGGTTGTCGACTGTGCCATGATGGATGACTGTAGGTTGTCGACTGTGCCATGATGGACGAATGTAGGTTGTCGACTGTGCCATGATGCTTGTATGTAGATTGTCTAGTGTCGCATGATGGCTGTTGTAGGTTCTGTCTAGTGTGTCGTGATGAGTGTATGTAGATTGTCTAGTGTGCCATGATGGTTGTATGTAATTGTCGAGTATGCTCCAACAAATCACGGCGCCATTTAAACTTCTTTGAACGCAATGGATACAGATGTTCACCAGAAGAAACCTCATTATGAGAAACCATCTGGAGAAAATCCAATAACCCTTTCGTCAACCATATTTAACATACCTAGTTTAACTTCATCAAACATCAAGCTCAACAATACTTAGCATGCCTACTTTAAAAACATCGATACAATTGAATAACCTTTTATCGATAAGCCTTAACGTACTTTAAGAGAAAATATTCCAACTTACAGTGTAAAATATAATGTCAATCCGTCAGAATGAATAGTAACTTTCCTTGAAACAACCAAACTTATAACACGAAAGCCCTGAAGGGTCTAGTTTAAATATAAATTGGTAACAAATGAATACATTATCCAATCAGAGAGTGACTATGCAACATCGACTGATATCTGGATTAACCATTCAGAAAAGAGCATTAACATTGGAGGCGGAGCAAAGTTATGACTGACATCTGTATTATAACCATTCAGAAAAGAGCATTAACATGGGAGGCGGAGCAAAGAAATGGCTGACATCTGTATTATAACCAGTCAGAAAAGAGCATTACTATGAACGGCAGAGTGATTAACCAATCATAGAAGAGCGTAACTTTGAAAACGGTTCCAGTTCCATCTTAAGGTAAATCAATTGGTCGGGTTCTCAGCGAGGATCGTGGGCGTTTCTGGTCCATAGAATGTGTTTGGATAAACTTATGAAGGAGTTTATGTTCCTGGTGGTTGATATTATTCATACATAGGATAAGGCGTGTAAGAAACATTCCAAGTTTTATAAAGCGATGGCTAACCTAGTATATACATTATCGGAGAGAAATGATGTGTTATTTACTGGAATAATTCAGAGAGTCGGTGGTCATAATATCTACGCCACGTTTGTAACCATCGTTATCGAAATACTTTCAGATCGAATTCGCAATTTCGGTCGTCTTGTTGTTCTATATACCCTCGCCTAACGATTAGTTAAGAATCATGTTAAAGACATGTTCGACTCTGATTCCGACATTTGTACTTTAGAAAGCGGACTTTGGTACTTGGACCGGTGGTATCATCGGAAGAGAATTTGGAGAGTGGTTACTAAAAGAAGGTGGTTTGGAAAATTTTCTAGACCTCTCTAACGAAGAAGCTACAACACTGTGGGCTCTACTTCACAACAGCCTTTGGTCTTTAAGAGCTTTACCTAGAAATGTTTATCTGTGAGTTTATATATTTTCCCTAATAAAAGTTTGGTAACCCCACAGCATTTGTTACTGCCTTACAATATTGTTTACCAGGTCACGACACCCTCTCACACTGATGATGAGGGTTGTCCTGTAGTAGGCCTGTGATTGTAATAAGAATGGTTTGCTCCAGCTTTGAAATCTGAAATTTTCACAAAAAGAGATGGTGTTACTCAGTTCCCCTATAATGGGGATGTTGAGTTACTAAAAATAGATTTTGATCTCTGATGCAATACCTGATTAGTTACTAAAAATAGAATGTGACCTATGATCCAATAACAGAATACTCATTGTACTGGTGACCAATTGAGACTGTATGTACTCATTCACCCAATACTCTCACATCAACATGGAAAAGTAAACTCCCAGTCATAGAAAAGTATGTTGTCACGATAGGTGTGTCAATAACAAGGAATAAAAATCATTAAAGACATCCTAATTAAATTGTGAAATTTTGGTGGTTGAGAGATAAATCTGAAGATAAGCACATCAAACTATAAGAACAAGGAAACAATCGTATATTACATACACTTAGAGCCAGTGTTAAGTTAACACGTATTTAGTTAAAATAGAAGGTTATAAATTGAGTAGAGGTAAACTTATACCTTATGGCTCATCTACTTTTTCGAATAAACTCAAGTTCAGAAGAGGAAGACAGTGATGAAGATAGTGATTTGTCAATGAGCACGCAAACCACGACAATATGGCCTAGTGGTAATTTTAATAATGGTTTAACTTTAGACTCAATTTTCAAAAAGACAAATATACGTGAAAGGTTTTTAAACTCTAGTGAAACCTCTGACACCTACATCACCGGCTCTCAAAATCAGGGAGCTAGAAGACTGGAGATTCCAACTGAAATAATTAACAACCACTCCTCGACTGGTAATAGAGATATACAAATCTTTGAACATGATATTTATTTTGAACAAATTAACGCAACGTGGAACGAACAATACGCTTGCAGCCAGCAAAGTGATACACTAAACGATAGAGCTACCAAGGTAAGTAATTGCTTTGGAGTCGAGTTTACCTTTCTAAACGATAGAGCTACCAAGGTAGTAATTGCTTTGGAGTAGAGTTTACCTTTTGATTTTGATATTCTGTTTCGCCTTCATTATCTTTATTACTGGGTTATTACACAACTAGTAGAGACATTATCTTTATTGATGATGATAAATAGTAAATTTCCACATGTAATGAAAATTGTGAAACTAGTTGCTAGTAATGATTGACGTTATAGTAAAGGAAACCGAAAAAATAAAGGACTCATCCTTGACACCATAAAGAAGTAACTGTAACAGCAAAGAAAAAGACAAGTGGAATAATATTAATACTGGTAAATCATTTGAAGTGTTATCCTCTGGAGGTGGAGTAGAGTAAATTTTACGTAGAAGCAAGTTTAACTTACCCAAGAGACTCATGGACAATAGGTTACTAGGTGGGAAGTGAAAGAGATATCCAACACTTGGATGTTGTGACTTGTAATGAGAACGGTGTAATAACTTGTACCAACTTGAAAACATGAGGGGTGAAAAGACAGAGGGAAACAAAGAGAAATGACATCAGCTACAGCGTTGTGAAGAGATATTTTATTATAAAGTGTTTTTCATTTAGAAGTTTTTGCTGGCTTTTAAAACTAAATTGTCTCGTTTCTTCTAGGTTCATTTTTGTGAAGAAACGATTGTTTTAACAATCCACGATGATGAAAATGATGAACCCAATTATTCTTGGCAGCAGTTTTCTATAGACAAGGAGCGCTTCATAAACCGTATACAAGAATGTGGCAAAATTATTTCCCCCATCCTAGCTATTGATCACAGAGCCAAGATTCTAAAAAAGTATTTCAGAAGTAATAGAAACTAAAGTTTAGTTGATATTTTACTTGCCAAGCCCAATCCTGTGTTCACAAGAACACTTCTCTCTAATGAGCATAACATGCTATACTCGAGTTTGTCTCCAACTTGTCAGTGTAGGCCCCGCCCTCTGGATCATCATTTGTTTTGATGACTCCATGGATACATCGGCTTCGTGGGACAAACTTCCCATGATTCATCAAAGATGGCCGCTCTCTGAACATGTCTCATCACGTCCAATGACGTATTGCATCAGTTAGTATAAATAGAACGTATTCCATTGGTTACTATAAATAGACTGACCACGCCCCCTTGTTACAGGGTATAAAGGGCAGCCGTTCTCAGTGCTGCTACATACAGAAAGTCAGAGCCCTGCTACCAAGTCGTGTGCTTTCTAGAATGGAGTCCGTCAGAATGGATATGTGTGATTCCGCTGTTAATGTTGACTGTGATGGTGCTTTTTTCTATGCCGCTCGTAATGGCGAGTATGTAAAGCCTCTACAGAAGAATGGTTTGAAGGCTGTCTCAGTTTCGAGATATCGAGCAAAGACTTTAATTCATCTTAGAAAATACGATGGCAACACGGGGTTGAAATTCCCAACACGTTACGGTATAACACTAACACAGCCTGAATTTGAGACTTTATTGGGTCTGAAGTCTACGATTCTCTCAGAGTGTGACAGACTACGAGTAGCCACAGGTGATGCGTCTACGATTCTCTCAGCTGAGTGTGACAGTATACAAGCAACCACTGATGGAGCATCTACATTTCGCTCAGACTATGACAGAGAACAAACGACCAATGAGGGTGAGTGGTCGATCGCTGCTCCTCCCGTTTATGAGGACTTCCAGGCGTCTACAATTCTCTCAGCAGAGTGTGACGGTGTACAACCAATTACTGATGGAACATCTACATTTCGCTCAGAGTGTGACAGAGAACAAACAGCAAATGAGGGTGACTGGTCGCTCGCTGCTCCTCCCGTTTATGACGACTTCCAGTATCAACAAAGTGACCTTTCGACTGTTCTCACAGACACAGCTCACAAACGAATTGATCCCCGTTCGATCACTAATATAACTGATGGATCTTATGCTATTAAGAACAATAAACAAAATTGTGTTAAATTTTGCGATCCTTGTGTATTTAAAAAACCACGTGGGAGACCACGTAAACTTGTAATTTAAGCATTAAACACATGACTAGGTTGTTATATGTGTACTTTTTTAGATGATTTGTATCCATATTTGCACTATTTAAACCATCATTGTTCAATTATAAACATTTGAATGTGTAACATGTGTTGTCCACGTTGATGTATTGAAATAAATTTATGTTTCATTGTGAAAATAAACATTATAAAAAGATCATATTTGTTTGTTTTTATTTGACTTATTTTATTTTTAATGAGTTTATTCGAAAAAGTAGATGAGCCATAAGGTATAAGTTTACCTCTACTCAATTTATAACCTTCTATTTTAACTAAATACGTGTTAACTTAACACTGGCTCTAAGTGTATGTAATATACGATTGTTTCCTTGTTTTTATAGTTTGATGTGCTTATCTTCAGATTTATCTCTCAACCACCAAAATTTCACAATTTAATTAAGATGTCTTTAATGATTTTTATTCCTTGTTATTGACACACCTATCGTGACAACATACTTTTCTATGACTGGGAGTTTACTTTTCCATGTTGATGTGAGAGTATTGGGTGAATGAGTACATACAGTCTCAATTGGTCACCAGTACAATGAGTATTCTGTTATTGGATCATAGGTCACATTCTATTTTTAGTAACTAATCAGGTATTGCATCAGAGATCAAAATCTATTTTTAGTAACTCAACATCCCCATTATAGGGGAACTGAGTAACACCATCTCTTTTTGTGAAAATTTCAGATTTCAAAGCTGGAGCAAACCATTCTTATTACAATCACAGGCCTACTACAGGACAACCCTCATCATCAGTGTGAGAGGGTGTCGTGGCCTGGTAAACAATATTGTAAGGCAGTAACAAATGCTGTGGGGTTACCAAACTTTTATTAGGGAAAATATATAAACTCACAGATAAACATTTCTAGGTAAAGCTCTTAAAGACCAAAGGCTGTTGTGAAGTAGAGTCCACAGTGTTGTAGCTTCTTCGTTAGAGAGGTCTAGAAAATTTTCCAAACCACCTTCTTTTAGTAACCACTCTCCAAATTCTCTTCCGATGATACCACCGGTCCAAGTACCAAAGTCCGTTTCTAAAGTACAAATATCGGAATCAGAGTCGAACATGTCTTTAACATGATTCTTAACTAATCGATAGGCGAGGGTATATAGAACAACAAGACGACCGAAATTGCGAATTCGATCTGAAAGTATTTCGATAACGATGGTTACAAACGTGGCGTAGATATCATGACCACCGACTCTCTGAATTATTCCAGTAAATAACACCTCATTTCTCTTCGATAATGTATATACTAGGTTAGCCATCGCTTTATAAAACTTTGAATGTTTCTTACACGCCTTATCCTATGTATGAATAATATCAACCCCCAGGAACATAAACTCCTTCATAAGTTTATCCAAACACATTCTATGGACCAGAAACGCCCACGATCCTCGCTGAGAACCCGACCAATTGATTTACCTTAAGATGGAGCTGGAACCGTTTTCAAAGTTACGCTCTTCTATGATTGGTTAATCACTCTGCCGTTCATAGTAATGCTCTTTTCTGACTGGTTATAATACAGATGTCAGCCATTTCTTTGCTCCGCCTCCCATGTTAATGCTCTTTTCTGAATGGTTATAATACAGATGTCAGTCATAACTTTGCTCCGCCTCCAATGTTAATGCTCTTTTCTGAATGGTTAATCCAGATATCAGTCGATGTTGGCATAGTCACTCTCTGATTGGATAATGTATTCATTTGTTACCAATTTATATTTAAACTAGACCCTTCAGGACTTTCGTGTTATAAGTTTGGTTGTTTCAAGGAAAGTTACTATTCATTCTAACGGATTGACATTATATTTTACACTGTAAGTTGGAATATTTTCTCTTAAAGTACGTTAAGGCTTATCGATAAAAGGTTATTCAATTGTATCGATGTTTTTAAAGTAGGCATGCTAAGTATTGTTGAGCTTGATGTTTGATGAAGTTAAACTAGGTATGTTAAATATGGTTGACGAAAGGGTTATTGGATTTTCTCCAGATGGTTTCTCATAATGAGGTTTCTTCTGGTGAACATCTGTATCCATTGCGTTCAAAGAAGTTTAAATGGCGCCGTGATTTGTTGGAGCATACTCGACAATTACATACAACCATCATGGCACACTAGACAATCTACATACACTCATCACGACACACTAGACAGAACCTACAACAGCCATCATGCGACACTAGACAATCTACATACAAGCATCATGGCACAGTCGACAACCTACATTCGTCCATCATGGCACAGTCGACAACCTACAGTCATCCATCATGGCACAGTCGACAACCTACATTCATCCATCATGGCACAGTCGACAACCTATATCATCCATCATGGCACCGTCGACAACCTACATTCATCCATCATGGCACAGTCGACAACCTACATCATCCATCATGGCACCGTCGACAACCTACATTCATCCATCATGGCACAGTCGACAACCTACATTCATCCATCATGGCACAGTCGACAACCTACATCATCCATCATGGCACCGTCGACAACCTACATTCATCCATCATGGCACAGTCGACAACCTACATTCATCCATCACGACATACCATACGTCTCTGATAAAACGACATGACATACGTGACTGTTACAACGAGATGACTATTACAACGAAGTGACTGTTACATTGACATGACTGTTACAATGACATGACATACATGTCTACTACATCGACATGACTGATACAACGACATGGCTATTACAACGACATACCATACGTCTCTGATGAAACGACATGACATACGTGACTGTTACAACGAGATGACTGTTACATTGACATGACTGTTACAATGACATGACATACGTGTCTACTACATCGACATGACTGATACAACGACATGGCTATTACAACGACATACCATACGTCTCTGATAAAACGACATGACATACGTGACTGTTACAACGAAATGACTGTTACATTGACATGACTGTTACAATGACATGACATACGTGACTGTTACAACGAGATGACTATTACAACGAAATGACTGTTACATTGACATGGCTGTTACAATGACATGACATACGTGTCTACTACATCGACAGAGAGTTCAGTGGTTGAATATAGAATCGACTCTGAGCAATCGGCGCAAAATATAGTCAGTAGCCAAACATTGAATATAAATTCGAAGGCTTCGAGATGCAGATGTGTAGAAGAATAGGGAGTATTGGTTGGAAAGAATATGCCCTTTTGCCCTACCGTGTCTAACTATTTTTGACTTTGGACCTAGATTTTTTAATGTTTTGAGTTCAACTTTTTTAGTTATGAGACGAAATTTTGGGGTTTGGAACTAAGTTTTCTTATCTGTAAGGTTCACCATTACTGTTGTCTGTTATTCATTGAAGTGCTAAAGATATAGAACTCCAAAGTCTAAGCTTTCGTGGGTTTGGGAGTAACGTTTTGGTCTTTGCTTGTTGAGTCAATCGAATAAAAGTCGTCGTCTGTTAATTTGAACGTCGTCCCCTGCTCTACTACAACTTTCACTACTACAACTTCTACTATCAACTACCTCCACAACCAGCTACCTCTACAACTACAACTTCCACATCCGACTACCTACTACTTCTATTACACGCCAACTTCTAACCTACTACTACAACTTCTACTATCAACTACCTCCACAACCAGCTACCTCTACAACTACAACTTCCACATCCGACTACCTACTACTTCTATTACACGCCAACTTCTAACCTACTACTACAACTTCTACTATCAACTACCTCTACAACCAGCTACCTCTACAACTACAACTTCCACATCCGACTACCTACTACTTCTATTACACGCCAACTTCTAACCTACTACTACAACTTCCAACGTACTACCTCACCCCATCAAGTGACAGGTCCATTCTGAACAACGTGACCACCTCCCCTTTAGCAATTTAACAGTATCATGTATTACTTCTTGTAAATAAACTACTTTGTTTCTTATGTATTATACTTGTCTATAATGTACAATAGTTAAAGACTACATTATTGTCCACCCCTGTATTATCTATTGTGGGATATATACGAATAAAACAATAAATAAATAAACTTCCATTCTGACAACGTGACCACCTCCCCTTTAGCCATTTAACACTATCATGTATTACTGATTGTAAATAAACTACTTTGTTTTCTATGTATTAAATATGTGTATAATGTACATTAGTTAAAGAATACATTTTTTGTCTAAACCATGTATTATCTATTGTTCAATATATACGAATAAAACAATAAATAAATAAACTTGTCAGTGTTAATTTCCCCTAAACATCTCACATTAAAACAACCACCCAGTAAAATTCCCCTGATAAATGACACTCCTGATGAACACTTACCGGCTACAAAGATTTCACCACTGGAGGCGGATTCTTTGATGTAAACGCGGTCCGTCTACCGGGAACTCTTTGATCGCGCTTAACGTTAAACGCGGCCCCCTCGCTGCGCGTCTTCGCTGCGCGTCTTCGCTGCGCGTCTTCGCTGCGCGTCTACCGAGCTCTTTGATCTTGCGGCCCCTTGCTGCGCGTCTTCGCGGCTGCGCGTCTACCGGTAACTCTTTGATCTCGCTTAACGTTAAACGCCGTGTAGTTACTAAGTTCGGTAATGTACCTTCGTGTATCGTGTGTTACGGCCTAAGTTGTTACCTTTAATTCTAAAGGAAGTTTTTAAAACAATAAATAAACTTGTCACTGTTTTTTATTGCCTGAGAGTATAAAGAAAGAATAGATTTATGAAAGTTACGGAAACATTGAACGTACAAAGAATGTGAAAGTTATGATACCACCGCCGCCCCTTCACCACCGCCGCGGGAGGTCACCCGAGAGGTCAACGAGAGGTCACCCGACGCCGCCACGAGAGGTCACCACGACCGGAACAAAAATGGGCGGGTAGACTCTCATATAAGGAAAAACTGCGTGTAGACTATTTATATAAGGTAAAAATCTGCGTGTAGACTATTTATATAGATAAAAATGCATACTTTTTTCTGCGTTGAACGCAGAAAAGGGGCCTCTAAGTGCCATTGTATACTACTTCCAAGATAGCTGTAGTTTTGAACTGGCTCATGGACTATTCCTTAAATTTTGATATTCACTTGTGGGTTTTGAGTATTTTCTTTGTCCATATTTTTAGTCTCTTTGATATTCACATCTAGTCCATATTTTTTGCTTGTCATATTTATTTCAATAGGTAATTGTTGTAGATCTTTAGGTTTTTCTGCTAGTAGTACAGTATCATCAGCATATCTTAGGTTATTAATTACATTTTCTTCTTTCTTTACATTTCTTATTTAACCATTCGTCTTTTGCTTCAATTCTCTGCATTGGTTTTGGATTTCTTTGTGCAATCTTTTGTATGTTATTTAATATATCTTATGTTTTTGTCTTTTATCTATTAGTTCTAGTATCTCTTATGTCATCTATTTGTAGTTGTTGGTTCTGTTTTGTCACTGGTATAGCTTCTTTTGATGTTTGTTGGATCGATTGCTTTCCACTCATTCTCAAAGTCCTGTATTTTCTAAATATTGCTATAACTATTCTGTACTATTGTGCTGTACTTACCACTCATCTGTCCCTCTACTCTAAAGCATAAATAAGTTATAATTTCATATTTCTTGGGGCTTTCTGTATCTTCTTCAGTTTTATTTTTATTTTTCCTACTACTGTTACATGTTCACTTTTGCAATCTTGTCAAACGAGTAAGGATAAACGAATAAGTGGAAGAAAACCTTGTGCCCAAAAATACCACATTGTCAGGTATGTGCGGCCAAAAATGCCACATTGTCAGGTATGTGCGGCCAAAAATTACACATTGTCAGGTATGTGCGGCCAAAAATGGCACATTGTCAGGTATGTGCGGCCAAAAATGGCACATTGTCTGGTATGTGCGGCCAAAAATGGCACATTGTCAGGTATGTGCGGCCAAAAATAGAGCAGATGTCGCGGCTGCTGTAAACAATGACTAACACATCTTACACTGTAACGCCCATGGAGCGACAGGTCACGAATATATGTAATAATATGATCAATGCAAAAAACCTTTGGAAAGTAAGTCAGCCAATAGCACTTGGCCGGACATTGTGGGCCACGCACAACGGTCGAGTAGCACTTGGCCGGACAGAGTGGGCCACGCACAACGGTCGAGTAGCACTTGGCTGGACCGCGCACAGTTATCGGGCAGCACTTGACCGGACCGCGCACAGCTGTCGGGAAGCACTTGGTCGGACGGACCGGACCGCGCACAACTGTCGAATAGCATTTGGCCGGACGGAGCGGACTGCGCACAGCTGTCGAGTAGCACCTGGCGGGACGAACCGAACCGCGAACAGCTGTCGAGTATCACTTGTCTGGACAGACCGGACACGCACAGCTGTCGAACAACAGCCACACCGCAGCAGTTGTCGAGTAGCACTTGGCCAGACCGTGCACAGCTGTCGAGTAGCACTTGTACACATTTTATGTGATGTCCACGCTGAGAAAGTAAATGACCGCCGAGTTCGACATTATTACAGGCTGAGCTCAGACTTTCATTCCTGCTGCATGCAAATAGCGCGACATCTCCCCCTCCCTACCGAACAGCCAGCCGTACACGTGTCTGTGCGTATTAACGCGCCTGTTGAAATACTGCAGCAGCATGGCAGCAAAATGGACAAGCATGTACACCATTATTAGCCGGTAAGCGGCTACCAAAGGTTCATAGACAGAAGCCGTCAGCAGAAACCCTATATCATGCCACATGTGCACCTGTTTGTAAAGTAGTTCTGTCTTTTGCGTTGTCCATATTGTGGCAAGTTAGTCAATTTCATTTACATTATCGTTCCTTTATTTCCATCTTTTATTTCTAGAAGTGCAATATTACTTAATTCATTGTTACCTGATGTACAATGTTACTTAATTCGTTGTTACCTGATGTACAATGTTACTTAATTCGTTGTTACCTGATGTATAATGTTACTTAATTCGTTGATACCTGATGTACAATGTTCTTAATTCGTTGTTACCTGATGTACAATGTTACTTAATTCGTTGTTACCCGATGTACAATGTTACTTAATTCGTTGATAAATGATGTGCAATGTTACTTAATTCGTTGTTACCTGATGTATAATGTTACTTAATTCGTTGTTACCTGATGTACAATGTTACTTAATTCGTTGTTACCTGATGTACAATATTACTTAATTCGTTGTTACCTGATGTACAATGTTACTTAATTCGTTGTTACCTGATGTACAATATTACTTAATTCGTTGTTAATTGGTGTACAATGTTACTTAATTCATTGGTACCTGATGTACAATGTTACTTAATTCGTTGTTACCTGATGTACAATATTACTTAATTCATTGTTACCTGATGTACAATATTACTTAATTCATTGTTACCTGATGTACAATGTTACTTAATTCGTTGTTACCTGATGTACAATATTACTTAATTCATTGTTACCTGATGTACAATGTTACTTAATTCATTGTTACCTGATGTACAATGTTACTTAATTCGCTGTTACCTGATGTACAATATTACTTAATTCGTTGTTACCTGATGTACAATGTTACTTAATTCGTTGTTATCTGATGTACAATATTACTTAATTCGTTGTTAATTGGTGTACAATGTTACTTAATTCATTGGTACCTGATGTACAATGTTACTTAATTCGTTGTTACCTGATGTACAATATTACTTAATTCATTGTTACCTGATGTATAATATTACTTAATTCATTGTTACCTGATGTACAATGTTCTTAATTCGTTGTTACCTGATGTGCAATGTTACTTAATTCGTTGATACCTGATGTACAATGTTACTTAATTCGTTGTTACCTGATGTACAATGTTATTTAATTCGTTGTTACCTGATGTACAATGTTACTTAATTCGTTGATACCTGATGTACAATGTTACTTAATTCGTTGTTACCTGATGTACAATGTTACTTAATTCGTTGATACCTGATGTACAATGTTACTTAATTCGTTGATACCCGATGTGCAATGTTACTTAATTCGTTGATACCTGATGTACAATGTTACTTAATTCATTGTTACCTGATGTACAATGTTACTTAATTCGTTGATACCTGATGTACAATGTTACTTAATTCGTTGATACCTGATGTGCAATGTTACTTAATTCGTTGATACCTGATGTACAATGTTACTTAATTCGTTGATACCTGGTGTACAATGTTACTTAATTCGTTGATACCTGATGTGCAATGTTACTTAATTCGTTGATACCTGATGTACAATGTTACTTAATTCGTTGATACCTGGTGTACAATGTTACTTAATTCGTTGATACCTGATGTGCAATGTTACTTAATTCGTTGTTACCTGATGTGCAATGTTACTTAATTCGTTGATACCTGATGTGCAATGTTACTTAATTCGTTGATACCTGATGTGCAATGTTACTTAATTCGTTGATACCTGATGTGCAATATTACTTAATTCGTTGTTAATTGGTGTGCAATGTTTTTTCTTCATTATCATGCTCCACACCAGTTGGCGTAGGCGATCATGTCCTTCCACAATCTTCTATCCACAGTGCATCGTATCAGTTTTGTTGTTGACTTTTTACCGTGTCATGACACCAAGCTATCCAGTATCTTCTCTCTTTGTCGTCAACAATCTCTCCTTCCCTGTATTTTGCCATATGTAATCAAGTATTTTGACGTTCCTCTTCTCATGATGTGCTCAAGAAATGTTGATTGTTTTTTATGATGTTTATTAAGAGCTCCCTTTTTGTGTTGCCCTCTTTGAGAATGTCCGCGTTTTTTTTTTGAGCTGTTCAGGGAACTCAATAAATTCTTCAGCGCTATTCCTTAATGTAAAATGAATCTCCTTGATTGTTTCACCTATCCTCTTAGTGTTTTAATGCGTTTCTTCTCTATTGTATCACATGTAAACCTATTTCATCTGTTTCGAGAAATACGTTATTATTTGTTCACAGAAATGCACTACATCTTCTTTTGTGGTTTCTTATGCGCAATGTTATTCCCCTAAAATACAACGTGTCTTCTTGTCGTTCCATAATGTACAACGTGTCTTCTTGTCGTTCCCTAATGGACAACGTGTCTTCTTGTTATTCCATAATGTATGATGTGTCTTCTTGTCGTTCCCTAATGTACAACGTGTCTTCTTGTCGTTCCCTAATGTACAACGTGTCTTCTTGTTATTCCATAATGTATGATGTGTCTTCTTGTCGTTCTTTAATGTACAACGTGTCTTCTTGTTGTTACCTAATGTACAACGTGTCTTCTTGTTATTACCTAATGTACAACGTGTCTTCTTGTCGTTCTTTAATGTACAACGTGTCTTCTTGTTGTTACCTAATGTACAACGTGTCTTCTTGTTATTACCTAATGTACAACGTGTCTTCTTGTCGTTCTTTAATGTACAACGTGTCTTCTTGTTATTACCTAATGTACAACGTGTCTTCTTGTTATTACCTAATGTACAACGTGTCTTCTTGTCGTTCTTTAATGTACAACGTGTCTTCTTGTTATTACCTAATGTACAACGTGTCTTCTTGTCGTTCTTTAATGTACAACGTGTCTTCTTGTTATTACCTAATGTACAACGTGTCTTCTTGTCGTTCTTTAATGTACAACGTGTGTTCTTGTTGTTACCTAATGTACAACGTGTCTTCTTGTTGTTACCTAATGTACAACGTGTCTTCTTGTTGTTACCTAATGTACAACGTGTGTTCTTGTTATTACCTAATGTACAACGTGTCTTCTTGTCGTTCTTTAATGTACAACGTGTCTTCTTGTTATTACCTAATGTACAACGTGTCTTCTTGTTATTACCTAATGTACAACGTGTCTCCTTGTCGTTCTTTAATGTACAACGTGTCTTCTTGTTGTTACCTAATGTACAACGTGTCTTCTTGTTGTTACCTAATGTACAACGTGTCTTCTTGTTATTACCTAATGTACAACGTGTCTTCTTGTTATTACCTAATGTACAACGTGTCTTCTTGTTATTACCTAATGTACAACGTGTCTTCTTGTTGTTACCTAATGTACAACGTGTCTTCTTGTTGTTACCTAATGTACAACGTGTCTTCTTGTTATTACCTAATGTACAACGTGTCTTCTTGTTATTACCTAATGTACAACGTGTCTTCTTGTTATTACCTAATGTAAAACGTGTCTTATTGTTGTTACCTAATGTACAACGTGTCTTCTTGTTATTACCTAATGTATGATGTGTCTTCTTGTCGTTCTTTAATGTACAACGTGTCTTCTTGTTGTTACCTAATGTACAACGTGTCTTCTTGTTATTACCTAATGTACAACGTGTCTTCTTGTTATTACCTAATGTACAACGTGTCTTCTTGTTGTTCCATAATGTATGATGTGTCTTCTTGTCGTTCTTTAATGTACAACGTGTCTTCTTGTTGTTACCTAATATGTAATGTGGATTCTGGTCGTTCACTAATGTACAATGTATTTTCTTGTTGTTCTTTAATATACACGGTATTTTCTTGGTGTTCCCTAATATATAATATGTCTTTTTGATGTTCCCTAATGTACAAAGTATCTTCTTCTTGTTGTCCCCTAATGTACACCATATCTTCTTGTTGTTCAGTAATGTATAATGTGTTTTCTTGTTGTTCCATAATGTATGATGTGTCTTCTTGTTGTTCTTTAATGTATGATGTGTTTTCTTGTTGTTCAGTAATGTATAATGTGTTTTCTTGTTGTTCCATAATGTATGATGTGTCTTCTTGTCGTTCTTTAATGTACAACGTGTCTTCTTGTTGTTACCTAATATGTAATGTGGATTCTGGTCGTTCCCTAATGTACAACGTCTTTTCTTGTTGTCTTTAATGTACACCGTATCTTCTTGGTGTTCCCTAATATATAATGTGTCTTCTTATTGTTCCCTAATGTATAATGTGTCATCTTGATGTTCCCTAATATATAATGTGTCTTCTTGTTGTACCCTAATATATAATGTGTTTTCTCGTTGTTCCCTAATGTATCTTCTTGTTGTTCCCTAATGTATTATGTGTGTTCTTGTTGTTCCCTAATGTACAACGTATTTTCTTGTTGTTATCTAATGTATAGTGTGTCTTCTTGTTTTTCCCTAATGTATAATGTGTTTTTCTTTTTGTTCCCTAATGTAGACAGTATCTTCTTTCTGCTCCCTAATATATAATGTGTCTTCTTGTTGTTCCTTAATGCACAATATTTATTTTTGTCTTTTCGTCTTGTATGGAGCAATTACTCTCTTTTGTTCCTTGCACACAGTTTCGTTTCCGACTGTGCAATATTTATTATGTTTTTCTTTTTTCTTGAATTCATTCATTCCGTAGATGTAATATCCCTTTCCTAGGACACTATTTGCTAATATCTGGTGAAGCATAATGGGTCATCATCTCTTCCTGGAGTACAATGTGACTGATAAAGAACAAACTCGTTCATTGTCTTACATTCGCTAGCTCTGCCTCGGTGTCTCCTCCTTGCTATCAGAGTGTTAACTCTCTGTCCGTGTGTGTATCTCGAGAGTCTGTTGACGCGGGTATAGCGTGCACACATTTCACAGAGCCTTGTCAACCTAATGCTTTACCAGATTAATATAATTTCCATGTTGTCCTGTCCTTTTCTATGACTTCTGTCTCCGTACTCCTGAGATCATGCTGACTATACTTGACATTTGCAACGCTAAGCTTTAGGGCTTGAAGAGAACGAAGGAGTGAGAAACTTTAAGAGATGCAATATCTTTATATAATCTTTTTGATGTCTACAAATTAATATTATATGTTACACATTTGTTTGATGAGATAGTGCTTGGGAACAATTTTCTAATGCCTGAAATAATACATTTGTAGGAAAAAGAGTCAGCCAGATCACATAGTAAGAGTCAGCCAGATCACATAGTAAGAGTCAGCCAAGTCACATAGTAAGAGTCAGCCAGGTCACATAGTTTCAATTCAAGTTTGAATATTACAGCAACACCCGGTAAGTATTCTCGAGAAAGTGAGTGATGTGATGAATATATAAGACTCGGTGAAAAGAAATAAAAAAGAAACACCTTATTCATTCACTACAGCTTGAAACCACATAACTAATTCATTCACCACATCGAGAACTCGTACACCTAATTCATTGACATATTGAATATATACGTATAATTCATACGCCACACTTTGAACACATATACCTAATTCATTCTCTGTATCTTAATTTTTTTTTAAATCCATGCCGGTGAAGGCGCCTACCTGCACCATGGCTAAAAGCAGTCAGCGAATGAATGTGGACTATTAGCATTCTAGAATGGTAACTACCACACATTGTTCTACTGCCGGTCTGGCCAAGTGAGTTGTGTTGATATCAAAAGGGAAGACAAGCCAGTAATATCAGCTGGAGACGGATGTTTGAGCCTTGACGTAGCCCCAAACACATCAAAGTCAAGGGCAGGCGATGACGAGGTGTAATCATAAATGAACACCCACTATTTTAAACAAGGATGTTTAATGAAATAAAAATAACACTAATTGCATGTTGCATGAAAAATAACTAATTTAAAGAAATAATAATGCAATCATTTAATAAAATAATTGAGTAGCAGTGTACGATAATCAATAGTAGCAAATTTATTGTGTTGCCAAATAAAGTATTTAATGAAGGAAAAAATAGAAAAATATTGGGGTAAAAATAATATCATGCAAGGAATCCTAATTGTCTGTGTTCAGGGGTAAAAGAAAAAAAACCAACATCAACGTCGTATTACATGATTAAGTAATAATATTTTGTGTGAAATGAAACTAACATAGACACTTATGTACTTGTACAAAGAAATAATATCAATTTTAACTAGTAAATAAGGAAAACACGGGGATAATCAAGTCAGATAATTTGTTAATAGTGGTTGTATAACGTTTCAAAAACACTATTTGAATTAAGGTAAATAAGACTACAATCAATTTGTGAACAATAATAGGAGACGAGGTAAAAACCAGTAGATGAGTATAAGAGATTACATACAAACATTTTATTACAATGCAATGAAGCAAAACAAGTATGGTTATAACAGAGATGCAAAGCGACTGAAATGAAACAAAAAACAGATGCCAAAGCAAATTGAAGAATTAACAGTAAGAAAAACGCAATCAAAAACTGCATGTTTAAGAACAAAGGAAGAAGAATTGTTGATTGAACAAGAAAACATAAGGGAACGATGAACGGAACACATTAAAGATCTTCATGATGATGAATGAAGAGAAGTAAATATTCATGATAATGTGCAAGGACCAGAAATACCCAAAGAAGAAGTGGAAAACGCCTTGTGCAAAATGAAAGCAGGAAAATTCCCTGGACCAGATAATATGATTAAAGAAGAGATTGAAGTCATGGGTGATTTTCAAATAGAAATAATAACAAAAAATATTGAATAATATCTACAAAAGCGAATATATACCAGACGACATGCTCAAATCAATATTCATTGCCCTACCATGAAAATTGGGTTCGATTGAATGCGATGATCATCGCACAATAATCTTTATGAGGCACATGCCTTAGATTTTACTACGAATCATTATGCAAAGAGTGTGAAACAAAATCATTCCAGAAATTAATGATGAACAGTGTGGTATTGTTGGAGGTAAAGAGATGAACATATACATCATACGATCTTTAGTAGAAAGTGCCATAGAGGTGAAAACAGATCTATACCTATGTTTCATAGATTACACCAAGGCCTTTGACAAAGTAAAGCACCAAGAAATAATCAAAACTTTAGAAGGCATAAACGTAGACAGCAAAGATCTAAGAATAATAAAGAATATGTACTGGCACAAACAGCGGCCATAAGAAGTGGAAATCAATAGGAATGTTTCGACAAATAAAACAGGGTGTTAGACAAGGCTGTGTGCTGTTACCAGATTTATTTAATATGTATAGTGAGATTATTTTAAGATCCATAAGGGGCATGCCTGGAATATCAATCGGAGGTTGTGCTGATGCTAGTCTTAATCGTTTAGAGTGAAATGAGTTACAAGAAATGTTAGACATTATAGTGGTGGAAAGCATCAATAATAACGGACTCAACTACAATAGCAAAAATACAGAATAATGGTAGCAACAAAGAAAAAGATATCACTGCTGTGCACAATAGAGACAAGTGGAACAATATTAAAACAGGTATATGCATATAAATACCTGGGAACAATGTTAACCTGAAATGGTAGATGTACAGTAGAAGTGAGATGCAGAATGGGTGAGATGCAGAATGGCTCGGGCAAAAGCAGCTTTCCATTACATGAGAAAGATGCTGTGCAATCCATCTTTGACAATGTAAACAAGAAAAAGAGCATTATATATTATGTAGAACCAGTTTTAACATATGGATGTGAATCATGGACAATAGGGCAACAGACAAGAAAATCACTGGAGACTGTAGAACTGTGATTTTAGAAACGAATATTGAGAACACCACGGCCTGCTAAGAACAGCTACGAAGAGTAATGAAAACGTTCTGTAAGAGGCTAATACAAAAAGAGGGATAGTTTTCAATATTAGTATGAAATAATCATTATTGTTTTGTCCAGGTAATGAGAAGAGAACAGCTGGGATATATTGTGGCAACTGGGAAAATTGAGGAACGAAGAGATAGAAAGAAGCGAACAAAAAAAAAAGATACCAGATAGCTTAAGAGAATGTTGTGGCAAAAAGTCAACAACAGAAATGATAAACAACTGTCGAGATCGAGAGTTATGGAGAAACATGATCACCTAGGCCAGCTGGTACGGTACTTCATGATGATGATATTATACCCAAGAAATACTAAATGAAGTCAGGTCTCCACTTCGGTGATGCACACGACCTGATAGCAATCCATATGGTGGTGAATATGTAGCCGAACGCAGATTACAGTCTTATTCCAGGCAAGACACTAGAGCCGGGCAACATTCCACTTCTATTAACGGTGGTAGAATGCAGCACGAATGTTCACAGTGCACTGGCGCTGGATCCGCGTTGTTTTCAGGTTCAGGTGAGACCGGAATACTGCTATCTCTGCGATGGAAAATTTCAAACCGCAAAGAATTATTTTGCAACAAAGCCACCAGTCCTGATTCGTATTTGACTAGACGACCATCTCGGGCCGTCGCAAAAAGGGGAATTAAATAAAGATTCAGATAGGATCAAAATTGCAACAACTAAAATATTTTTGATTTAGTGAACGCTTCTATTGGACGTCAGAGAAGTAAAATTCTTATCAAAGTTTTGGCAGCATCTTCTGTTAGAATTCTAAAGATTAGAAAGACGATAGAAAACGCGAAGATTAACATTTCCAAACCTCGAATCCCTTTTTAAAATTGGTGGGTTCAAGAATTCGAGCGTCAAATCACAAATAAATATATCTATATATTGACCTTTCGAGCCGTAGCCCACCCATAGGGCATAGACCCAGATACTCTTTCTCTTATCTGAATTTTTATTCTAGCAGTTTTCAATCTTTGTAAAGATCTTTTATCAAATCTCGCCATTTGTCTCTGTTCTGTGTAAGCAACTATATATATATATATATATATATATATATATATATATATATATATATATATATAAGTAAAGTAAAGTACCCCCGTCACGTCAAGTGGCGTATAGGGAAATATGGTGTTAGTGACCCTATATTTTACAGACCTTCAGCACATGATTTTTGGGGTAATGTGGTCGGTATTACGCCCGTGCTGCTTTACTTTCCCAGAAAAGAATCCTGTACCCATTTAAGGCTGGGTGAACCGGAAGTCGTCGGTTGGGATCGAACCCTACCCCTTGTCCTTTGTAGTCCAGTTCACTAACCACTCAGCTATCGCGGCTCCCATATATATATATATATATATATATATATATATATATATATATATATATATATACACACATAAAAATCATAAATATTATCAAAGACCAAGTGGAACACTATTAAAACAGGTAAATGAATTTAACTATTTGGGAACTTTGTTAACCTCAGACGAAAGATGTACAAAAGAGGTGAGATGCAGATTGGATCAGGCAAAAGCAGCTTTCCAAAAAATGAGGAAAATACTATGCAATCCATTTTTGACAATAGAAACAAGAAAGAGAGTTCTTAAATGTTATGTAGAGCCAGTCTTAACATACGGATGCGAATCATGGACACTAGGACAACAGACAAGAAAATCACTGGAGTCTGTAGAAATGTGGTTTTACAGAAGAATGTTGAGAATACCATGGACAGCTAAGAAGAGAAATGAAGATGTTCTGAGAGAGGTCAAAGCAAAAAGAGAGCTAATTTCCAATATTAGGAAGAAACAATCATCATTTTTTGGCCATGTAATGAGAAGAGAACAACTAGAATATATTGTAACAACTGGAAAAATTGAGGGACGAAGAGATAGAGGAAAGCAAAGAGGGAAAATAACAGACAGCTTTAGAGAATGACTTGGCAGAAGGTCAACAACAGAGATGATAAATAGCTGCCGAAATCGAAAGTTGTGGAGAGACATGATCACCTACGCCAGTAGGCCCGGTACTTGATGATGATGATGACCAATCAAATACCAGTGAATAAAAGAGATATAGCGAAGACGGTGGCGCTGGATAGGACACACACTGTGGAAGCCAGCTGAGAGTATTACACAGCATGCCCCTTTTTGGAATCCCCAAGGAAAAAGACAAAGTGGAAGACAATAGATTCTTGGAGAAGACAGTTGGGAAAAGGAGAGGAAGATGATTGGGAAGACATTGGAATGATCTTAAAAAAATGGCAAGAAACAGAATGGCTTGGAAAGTGTTTGTTGGAGATCTATGCTCCAAAGGGAGGTGAAAGGTAGATATATATATATATACATACACACATAATATATGTGAAGTTTTTAGGGAATAATTGTACTAGTATGTGATACTTAAAGAAATATGTTTTGTGACCTATGTTTGGTGATCTGAAATATTTCAAATTTGCTGTTCATAAACTGAGATGCAAGCTAACGATATTATCAAATAGAGAGATCATTGCTGCAGAACTAGTGTTTGCTCATTTTCTTCTCCCTTCCACCTCATACATTTACATGAAGACTAGTGATTAATGCGATTTCGTTGAAAGCACTGGGAGATTTGTTCCTGGCTGATGTTCTGTACTGGATGGCCTTAGCCAGTCTCTTCCGTTACAGCAGTAGCACGAATGTGGCTCAATCGATTAAAAAGTTTGTCCCTAACGTCAGGTTCAGTCGCAGGGAACTGGAATCATTTCTTGCTGCCCATAAACATTACCTTCGGGCTGATTTCTGTCTGGCCGCTGGTGTGGAGCCCACGTGCTCGTCATGTTGTGTGCGCTCCTTACGGTGGTGGAGTGGGGGAGAACACTTGTATATTTGTATGCTCTTGTGTTTGAATGTGTGATACAGTGTACCGAGTCTTGCGTGTGAACTTTAATTTGTGCTGAAGACCATTGACTTTAGTATATTGACAAGCTATCAGAGTGTGTTCTGGCTACATATGTGTTTATTTATGTGACCGCGTCATGTTATTTAAGCTGTGTATTTTCAAAACTGACTGATGTTTGTTTAAATTTAAAAATAGAAAGACATTTTATAATTATAAAAAAGTAAAGTACCCCCGTCACGCCAAGTGGCGTATAGGGAATATGGTGTTAGCGACCATACATTTTTACAGACCTTCGGCAAATGGATTTTTGGAGTAATGTGGTCGGAAGTACGCCCGTGCCGCTTTACTTTCCCAGAAAAAAATCCGGTACCGATTAAAAGCTGGGTGAACCCGGAAGCCATCTGTTGGGATCGAACCCTACCTATTGTCCTTTGTAGTCCAGTTCACTAACCACTGAGCTATCGCGGCTCCCATTTTATAATTATGCTATGCATTATTTCTACAAATCCCGTGACTGCAGGCTATTATACGAAAAAGTTGGTTCTACACGATTATGATGGCGGTGAGAATATGCATTGTGCATCGTACACATTTCTCGTGTAAACTGTGTTCTCCTTATATCTTTTTTTTTCTGAAGGCTTAAATAAAAAAGTTCTTTTCAAAAAGCAAGTGAATTTAATGATTGGAAAAAGTCTAAAGCCCAGATTGCTAGGGCATGAGCTCAGTTCACATCAGGTTATTACAATATGGAAAGCATTTGAAATACAGTTGGGGACAGAAATGACTCTTGATGTTGCTTTTCCAAGGACACTATCGAAACTATGACATTAGTGATGCACATAAATGTGTTGTGTCCATAAATTCCCAAACTGTTTTTGCGTCATTCAATCATTCACTCATTCTTTCTAGTGTGCATGCATTTAGTGTTTGGACAATTTTGACGCTTGAGAAAAGGTTAACAATGCAATGTTATCCATTGCCTGCGTGTAAAGCCCGTCTCCACCTTTCTTATCATGCTCATCGAATAACTTGGTATGCAGGCGTGGGTGTAATCTTGTGATTCCAACCACCTGAATGGAAGTGATGGTCACAGCCATCACTCGTGCACTCCTTTGGTGTCGTATTACAAGCCCGCCTTTATAGGTCAAAACTCTTCAATCCAGGTATGCCCAGTGCCCGTTTGTGTATCTTTTTCACGGATAAAAATTCTTTACTGTCCACTAAATTCTAAATTTTAAAAATCTGTCATACTTGAAGAAATAAAAATCAAAGCGCCTCAAATGTTTAGTGACTTTCAAACAATGTCTGTGTTAGGTGACAATATGATTCACATCACTCAAACCTGGTTCGATTAGATATGAGGCAGGGAATGGTAGTGGTAATTGTCTGTATATCAATCCATCCATCCATCCAACCATCCACCCACCCAAAACCCATCCATCCATCCACCCATCCATCCAACCATCCACCCACCCAAAACCAATCCATCCATCCACTCATCCATCCAACCATCCACCCACCCAAAACCAATCCATCCACCCATCCATCCAACCATCTACCCACCCAAAACCAATCCATCCATCCATCCATCCAACCATCCACCCACCCAAAGCCAATCCATCCATCTATCCAACCATCTACCTACCCAAAACCAATCCATCCATCCACCCATCCATCCAACCATCCACCCACCCAAAACCCATCCATCCATCCACCCATCCATCCAACCATCCACCCACCCAAAACCCATCCATCCAACCATCTACCCACCCAAAACCCATCCATCCATCCACCCATCCATCCAACCATCCACCACCCAAAACCAATCCATCCATCCACCCATCCATCCAACCATCCACCCACCAAAAACCCATCCATCCATCCATCGACCTTTCGAGCCGTAGCCGGCCCATAGGGAATAGACTCAGATACTTTTTCCCTGTTTCGAAATTTTTTTTCTAGCAGTCTCAATCCTTGCAAAAATATGTTTTTCAAATCTCGCCATTTGTCTCTGTTATGTGCAAGCATCTCGGTTTCACCAAGGGAGCCGATTCCTGCTGCCTTTGCCTTCTCTGATCAATGTTCTTCTGAGTGTTAAATTTAATATTGCTTTCCATATATTTGGATATAGGGCAGGTATTTTTTTTTTATATTTTGACACTTTTTGCATTACCCATCTGTATAAAAAATTGATTTGCTCTTTTCATCAAATATAATCTAGATCACGATATCTTAGTGAAATGTACTGTCTCAAAATACATTTCCTGGAATTTGACAGTTTACCGAAGTCAAACATCACCCGCCCCACAACTTGCTAATGATTACTAACGGTGCAGCCCTAAGTTATTTCTTAACTTGATCTTGACGTTTTTTTAATTAATCGCGTAGTAAATGTTACTCATCATCAGCATGTGCCATACCGGTTGGCGAAGGTGATCATGTCCTTCAATAAACTTCTATCCACAGTGCATCTTATCAATTCTGTTGTTGGTTGTTTACTATGTCATGATACCAGGCTATCTAGTATTTTCTCTCTTTGTCGTCCTCCATCTCTCCTTTCCTATATTTTAAAAATTGTATCCAAGTATTCTAACTTTACTCTTCTCATGATATGCCTTAAAAATGTTGATTGTTTCTTTCTGATGTTTTTAGGAGCTACCATTTTGTGTTGGCCTCTTTGAGAACTTCCTCGCTGGTCTATTTAGTTGTCCAGTGAACTTTCAACATTCTTCTGAGAAATCCATCTCTATGGCTGCTAATCGACTTTTCATTTGTTTGTCTACTCTCCGTGATTCGCTTCCATGGGTCAGATTTGGCTTTATATAGCACTGATGAACTCTCTTTCTCATTTCTATTGACATAGACTTCTTTTATAATTATCATTTTCTGATATGCTATTTTGGCCTGAGCTATTCTTCTTTTTATTTCTGTGGTGCATCTTCCATCTGATGTTATTATTGTGTTCAAGTATTTGACGCGGTATTTGGTTGCTAATTCGTTTAGCTGCTATTTGTGGCCAGTACATGCTTTTTTATGAATTTCAGATCCTTGCCATCAATGTTTACTTTCTCCAGCTTATTGATTATTTACACATGCTTTACTTTGTCAAATGCTTTTGTGTAGTCTATAAAGCACGTATATAGATCGTTCTTTACCTCTTTAGCTTTTTCTATCAATGTTCTCAAGATGTATATTGCATTATTGGTGCACTTTCCTTCCACAAATCCACATTGTTCCTCACTTATTTCTAGTATTATTTTGTTCCTTACACGTCTCATGATGATTCTTAGTAATATGTTCGTCGTATGGCTCATGAGACTAATATTGCGATGGTCCTGACAATCAGTGGCGCCTGACTTCTTAGGTATGGCTACAAAGATAGATGTTTAGCAGATCTTCGGGTATGTGTCCAATGTTTTATATGTCAATGAATAGTTTTGTTATGAATGTACTCCAAGCTCTCCTTGCATTTATCTCTTCAGTACACATTAGAAAGACAATAATAATACTACCAGTGCTAAACAGCCGAATAATGCATTTCTTGCGATGATCTTATTTATAAAACAATGAACAAAATGTACTTACAAGTTTTGAGAACTTTGCCTAATTTGCTTTCTATTTTATTTTTGTAATTAAAACCGTGTTAGTTGACTGATGTTTGATACTACAATGCTTTTCACTGGGATGCCGCTGCAAAAAGAAAGTAAATTAAACAGAGAACAACTATAATAGACACCCGAAATATATCCAGCAAATTAATAACACGTAGTTACCTTTTACATGTGATGTGAAGAGATAATAACCGAATAGCAAAGCAAGCCCTCATGTGGGAAACAACAGGTAAGAGAACAAGAGGAAGACCCAGAAAGACACTGAGAAGAACATTGCTGAGAGAGGCAAAAGCAGCAGGAATCGGCTCCCTCAATGAGATAGAGCTGCTTGCACAGAACAGAGACAAATGGCGAGATTTGATAAAATATCTTTAAAAGAATTGAAAACTGCTAGAACAAAAATTCAGATAAGAGAAGGAGTATCTTGGTCTACGCCCTATGGGCCGGCTACGGCTAGAAAGGTCAATAGACAGATAGTTACTTTCTGGCAACAAAAACAAAAACATTGTATGTACAGTAACACCCGTAGAAAGTGGTGATATGAAACTCTTTATAAAGATATTCGCGGCAGGATCTGATCATCAAAAATGGGCCCCGTCAAGTACAATAAGCCTCATGAGTCACATGACTAAGATATTACTAAGAGTCATCATGCGAAGAGTGCGAAACAACGTCAGTCCAGAAATTAGCGATGAACAGTGTGGTTTTGTTAGAGATAAAGGAACAAGCAATGCCATTTATATCATAAGATCTTTAGTAGAAAGAGCCATAGCTGAAAACAGATCTATACCTATGTTTCATAGATTACACAAAGGCATTTGATAAAGATATAACAAGGAGAACTCTACACCCATGGACATAAAAAGACAAGGATGCATCCTATCACCAAGCTTGTTCAATCTATACACTGAGCAAATCTTTAAAAACATCTCAGAGATACCAGGCCTAAACATTAATGGAAAGATAATCAATAACCTGAGATATGCTGATGATACTGTTCTACTAGCAGAAAATCCTAAAGAGCCTACAACAATTGCTTAATGTGATAAACATAACAAGCAAATAATATGGACTAGAAATGAATATCAAAAAGACTAAAACTATGATATAAACAAAGAAAATTCTCAAGACCTACAATTAAATATCACAGTTGAGGGAATACATCTGGAGACAGTCCAGAGTTACAACTACCTGGGACATACTATAACCAATGATGGAAAATGCAAAACTGAAATAAACAAAAGAATAGGTATGGCAAAAAGTAATTTTAATGCCATGAAAACTATACTAACAACAAAACAAACATCAACAGGGCTGAAACTAAGAATGGCAAAATGTTACATCTTCTCAAAATTCCTGTATGGTGCAGAAACATGGACATTAGACAAGAAAACAGAACAGAAAATTGAAGCCTTTGAAATGTGGATTTATAGAAGAATAGGTAGAATTGGATGGAAACAAAAGATAACAAACGATAAAGTTTTAAAACAACTGAAAATAAAAAGAGAACTACTAAATACAATTAAGACAAGACAAATGAAATTTTTGGGACATGTTAAAAGACACAACAGCCTACTAAAAGTAATATTGGAAGAAAAAATACAAGGTAAAAGAGGCAAAGGCAGACCAAGACTAACATGGACGAGTAACATCAAAAGATGGTCAAGTCAATCTATGATAGCCTGCACCATCAAAGCAAGAAACAGAGTAGAATGGCAATCCATGGTAGCCAGCCTTCGTTTCGGAGAAGGCACACGATGATGATGATGATGATTTGATAAAGTAAAGCACCAAGAAATAATCAAAATTTTAGAATGCATAAACGTAGACAGCAAAGATCTAAGAATAATAAAGAACATGTACTGGCAACAAACTGCGGCCATAAGAACTGGAAACCAATTGGGAATGTTTCAACAAATAAAACAGGGTGTTAGACAAGGTTGTGTGCTGTCACCAGATTTGTTTAATATTTATAGTGAGATTATTTTAAGATCCATAAGGGGCATGCCTGGAATAACAATTGGAGGTCATAATATAAATAATCTAAGGTATGCTGAGGATGCAGTCTTAATCGCTAAGAGTGAAAATGAGAGACAAGAAATGTTGGACATTATAGTGAAGAAAAGAAAAATAAATGACTCAGCCTTAATAGCAAAAAGACAGAGGTAATGGTAACAACAAAGCAAATGACATCACCTCAGTGCAAAATATAGACAAGTGTAACAATATTAAAACAGGTAAATGAATTTAAATATTTGTGAACTTTGTTAACCTCAGACGGATGATGTACAAAAGAGGTGAGATGCAGAATGGCTCAGGCAAAAGCAGCTTTCCAAAAAATGAGGAAGATACTATGCAATCCATTTTTGACACTGGAAACAAGAAAAAGAGTTCTTAAATGTTATATAGAGCCAGTCTTAACATATGGATGCGAATCATGGACAATAGGACAACAGACAAGAAAATCACTGGCTGTAGAAGAATATTGAGAACATGGACAGCTAAGAAGAGTGATGAAAACGTGTTGAAAGAGGTCAAAGAAAAAGAGAACTAATTTCCAATATTAGGAAGAGACAATCATAATTTTTTGGCCATGTAATGAGAAGAGAACAATTGGAATATATTGTAACAACTTAAAAAAATTGAGGAACGAAGAGATAGAGGGAAGCAAAGAGAAAAAATAACAGACAGCTTAAGAGAATGGCTTGGTAGAAGGTCAACAACAGAAACGATAAATAGCTGCCGAGATCGAAAATTGTGGAGAGACATGATCACCTACGCCAGTAGGCACGGTACTTGATGTTGATGATGGTGATGATGATAGAAGAGCCTTTGGTCTGTTCTATATGTTGCGTATATAATAGAAGAGCCTCTGGTCTGTACTATTTGTTGCGTATATAACAGAAGAGCCTCTGGTCTGTACTATATGTTGCGTATATAACAGAAGAGTCTCTGGTCTGTACTATATGTTGCGTATATAATAGAAGAGCCTCTGGTCTGTACTATATGTTGCGTATATAACAGAAGAGCCTCTGGTCTGTACTATATGTTGCGTATATAATAGAAGAGCCTCTGGTCTGTACTATATGTTGCGTATATAATAGAAGAGCCTCTGGTCTGTACTATTTGTTGCGTATTTAATAGAAGAGCCTCTGGTCTGTACTATATGTTGCGTATATAACAGAAGAGCCTCTGGTCTGTACTATATGTTGCGTATATAACAGAAGAGCCTCTGGTCTGTACTATATGTTGCGTATATAATAGAAGAGCCTCTGGTCTGTACTATATGTTGCGTATATAACAGAAGAGCCTCTGGTCTGTACTATATGTTGCGTATATAACAGAAGAGCCTCTGGTCTGTACTATATGTTGCGTATATAACAGAAGAGCCTCTGGTCTGTACTATATGTTGCGTATATAACAGAAGAGCCTCTGGTCTGTACTATATGTTGCGTATATAATAGAAGAGCCTCTGGTCTGTACTATATGTTGCGTATATAACAGAAGAGCCTCTGGTCTGTACTATATGTTGCGTATATAACAGAAGAGCCTCTGGTCTGTACTATATGTTGCGTATATAATAGAAGAGCCTCTGGTCTGTACTATATGTTGCGTATATAATAGAAGAGCCTCTGGTCTGTACTATTTGTTGCGTATTTAATAGAAGAGCCTCTGGTCTGTACTATATGTTGCGTATATAACAGAAGAGCCTCTGGTCTGTACTATATGTTGCGTATATAACAGAAGAGCCTCTGGTCTGTACTATATGTTGCGTATATAATAGAAGAACCTCTGGTCTGTACTATATGTTGCGTATATAACAGAAGAGCCTCTGGTCTGTACTATATGTTGCGTATATAACAGAAGAGCCTCTGGTCTGTACTATATGTTGCGTATATAATAGAAGAACCTCTGGTCTGTACTATATGTTGCGTATATAACAGAAGAGCCTCTGGTCTGTACTATATGTTGCGTATATAATAGAAGAGCCTCTGGTCTGTACTATATGTTGCGTATATAATAGAAGAGCCTCTGGTCTGTACTATATGTTGCGTATATAATAGAAGAGCCTCTGGTCTGCACAGAACTCCTGATTGAACACACAACTTATAGCCAGTAGTAAATGAATACTTCCAGGTTAAAATACAAACAGAGATAGTTATACCATGTACCCTTTACCTGTTATGATCATACACATTAATCACATCAGCAAACAGCACTAAAGAAGCTAACTTATATTTCCACACAACCAAGCATTATTCAGCACAAAACAAAGATTCTGCAAGAGCAGCAATGAGACAACGGGCAAAAAATTGAGCATAAAAAGTGCATCTATCAATATAATTGTACTGCATCCTGTTTTATATCAAAGGTCTGACGCTAGATTCTAGGAACAAATAATAATATAAATATCAAAAGTCAGACTTGGACGTTATAATAATAATAATAATATAAATATCAAAAGTCAGACTTGGACGTTATAATAATAATAATAATAATATAAATATCAAAAGTCAGACTTGGACGTTATAATAATAATAATATAAATATCAAAAGTCAGACTTGGACGTTATAATAATATTAATATAAATATCACCGAACTGGTCAGATCTATGATCGAAGTTATGTTAGACATTATAGCGAAAGAAAGATAAAAATAAAGGACTCGGCCTTAATAGCAAAAAGACAGAAGTAATGGTAACAACAAAGAAAAAGACATCACCTCAGTGCAAAATAAAGACAAGTGGAACAATATTAAAACAGGTAAATGAATTTAAATATTTGGGAACATTGTCATATATAAGAAAAGTAGTTCTTAAATGTAATGTAGAGCCAGTCTTAACATACGGATGTGAATCATGGACAATATGACAACAGACAAGAAAATCACTGGCTGTAGAAGAATGTTGAGGACATGGACAGCTAAGAAGAGTGATGAAAACGTTCTGAGAGAGGCCAATGCAAAAAGACAGACAGCTAATTTCCAATATTAGAAAAAAACAATCTTTTTTTTTTTGGCCATTTAATGATAAGAGAACATCTGGAATATATTGTAACAACTGGGAAAATCGAGGGACGAAGAGAAGTAAGCAAAGAGAAAAGATACCAGACAGTTTAAGAGACTGGCTTAGCAGAAGGTCAACAATAGAAATGATAAATAACTGTCAAGATTGAAAGTTGTGGAGGGACATGATCACCTACACCAGTAGGAGTGGTACTTGATGATGGTGTCGATGGTGATGATCAAAGTCAGTTTGAGAGACATGCAACAAATAACTCAAATAACTCAAATCACCTCCAAAGTAGAATATATAAAGAGTCAACAGATTAAATAGTTTGGCAACGTGACAGAATAGCAACAACTAAGCCCACAGATGTCAACAAATCATTTGAAAAAAATAGATCGAAAAGGGCATCCTTGATAGAGATCGATTACTAGAAACATTCAAAACCAGGCCAGCAGAAGAGGTAATCGAAGAGTAGACGATCTCTACAGTCAAAGTTGAAAGACAATTGATGGATGAAGAAATAAGAGTGAAGCTTGTGTAAGAGATGTTCACAATTTGACATTTAACCGTTAATACCGGAAAATTCTGAATAAGGCAATTTCAATAAAGCGAGGGATCATTCAGCTAAAAGAAAGTTGAATTTGGGCTTTTTGACTAGAGTCAGAAGAAGAATTATGTAAGTGCTGAGTGAAGCTTACTCTGCAGCAATCTACTGTAAGAGAATGAAAACTGAAGCTATTGCTGGTGTTCATAGGTGAGTTTCAAAGGCGACTTAACGGGGCCCTATATCGCATCGGACACTCATTCAATGCTTCGAAATAAAAAGAATCATTGTACCCGGCATGAGTGGACATAGAATGCCTGAAACTGTCTAAAAAAATGACTTCGATGGATGTGTCAAAGTTGCACGACTTTTCACAGAAACAAAGGAACTAAAAGACTGGCCTCAGTTGGGGATATCAATAGTTGCATGTGAGAAATCGGCACAACTATAAAGGAAAGTGTGATCTTGTTGCAGTATCAAGGAAAGTGTGATCTTGATGCTGTATCAGGGAAGGTGTGATCTTGATGCTGTATCAGGGAAGGTGTGATCTTGATGCTGTATCAGGGAAGGTGTGATCTTGATACTGTATCAAAGACGGTGTGATCTTGATGCTGTATCAGAAAAGAGGTGATCTTGATGCTGTATCAAGGAAGGTGTGATCTTGATGCTGTATCAGGGAAGGTGTGATCTTGATGCTGTATCAGGGAAGAGGTGATCTTGATGCTGTATCAAGGAAGGTGTGATCTAGATGTTGTATCAAGGAAGGGGTGGTCTTGATGCTGTATCAAGGAACGTGTGATCTTGATACTGTATCAGGGAAGGTGTGATCTTGATGCTGTATCAGGGAAGGTGTGATCTTGATACTGTATCAAGGACGGTGTGATCTTGGTGCTGTATCAAGGACGGTGTGATCTTGATGCTGTATCAGGGAAGGTGTGATTTTGATGCTGTATCAGGGAAGGTGTGATCTTGATGCTGTATCAGGGAAGGTGTGATCTTGATACTGTATCAAAGACGGTGTGATCTTGATGCTGTATCAGGGAAGAGGTGATCTTGATGCTGTATCAAGGAAGGTGTGATCTTGATGATGTATCAGGGAAGGTGTGATCTTGATGCTGTATCAGGGAAGAGGTGATCTTGATGCTGTATCAAGGAAGGGGTGATCTTGATGTTGTATCAAGGAAGGGGTGGTCTTGATGCTGTATCAAGGAACGTGTGATCCTGATACTGTATCAGGGAAGGTGTGATCTTGATGCTGTATCAGGGAAGGTGTGATCTTGATACTGTATCAAGGACGGTGTGATCTTGGTGATGTATCAAGGACGGTGTGATCTTGATGCTGCATCAGGGACGGTGTGATCTTGATGTTGTATCAAGGACGGTGTGATCTTAATGTTGTATCAAGAACGGTGTGATCTTGATGTTGTATCAGGGACGGTGTGATCTTGATGTTGTATCAGGGACGGTGTGATCTTGATGTTGTATCAAGGACGGTGTGATCTTGATGCTGTATCAGGGACGATGTGATCTTGATGCTGCATCAGAGACGGTGTGATCTTGGTGCTGTATCAAGGACGGTGTGATCTTGATGCTGCATCTGAGACAGTGTGATTTTGATACTGTATCAGGGAAGAAGTGATCTTGATACTGTATCAAGGACGGTGTGATCTTGATGCTGTATCAGGGAAGGTCTGATCTTGAATTTGTATCAAGGAAGTGGTGGTCTTGATGCTGTATTAAAGGACGGTGTGAACTTGATGCTGTATCACGGAAGGTCTGATCTTGAATTTGTATCAAGGAAGGGATGGTCTTGATGCTGTATCAAGGATCGTGTGATCTTGATACTGTATCAGGGAAGGTGTGATCTTGATGCTGTATCAGGGAAGGTGTGATCTTGATACTGTATCAAGGACGGTGTGGTCTTGGTGCTGTATCAAGGACGGTGTGATCTTGATGCTGCATCAGGGACGGTGTGATCTTGATGTTGTATCAGGGACGGTGTGATCTTGATGTTGTATCAAGGACGGTGTGATCTTGATGCTGTATCAAGGACGGTGTGATCTTGATGCTGTATCAGGGACGGTGTGATCTTGATGTTGTATCAAGGACGGTGTGATCTTGATGCTGTATCAAGGACGGTGTGATCTTGATGCTGTATCAGGGACGGTGTGATCTTGATGTTGTATCAGGGACGATGTGATCTTGATGTTGTTTCAAGGACAGTGTGATCTTGGTGTTGTATCAAGGACGGTGTGATCTTGATGTTGTATCAAGGGCGGTGTGATCTTGATGTTGTTTCAAGGACGGTGTGATCTTGATGTTGTATCAAGGACGGTGTGATCTTGATGTTGTATCAAGAACGGTGTGATCTTGGTGTTGTATCAAGGACGGTGTGATCTTGATGCTGTATCATGGACGGTGTGATCTTGATGTTGTATCAGGGACGGTGTGATCTTGGTGCTGTATCAAGGACGGTGTGATCTTGATGCTGCATCAGAGACGGTGTGATCTTGGTGCTGTATCAAGGACGGTGTGATCTTGATGCTGCATCTGAGACGGTGTGATTTTGATACTGTATCAGGGAAGAAGTGATCTTGATGCTGTATCAGGGAAGGTGTGATCTTGATGCTGTATCAGGGAAGGTGTGATCTTGATGCTGTATCAGGGAAGGTGTGATCTTGATGCTGTATCAAGGACAGTGTGATCTTGATGCTGTATCAGGGAAGAGGTGATCTTGATGATGTATCAAGGAAGGTGTGATCTTGATGTTGTATCAAAGACGTGTGATCTTGACGCTCTATCAGAGAAGAGGTGATCTTGATGCTGTATCAAGGAAGGTGTGATCTTGATGCTGTATCAGGGAAGGTGTGATCTTGATGCTGTATCAGGGAAGGTGTGATCTTGATGCTGTATCAGGGAAGGTGTGATCTTGATACTGTATCAAAGACGGTGTGATCTTGATGCTTTAACAGGGAAGAGGTGATCTTGATGCTGTGTCAAGGAAGGTGTGATCTTGATGCTGTATCAAGGAAGGTGTGATCTTGATGCTGTATCAGGGAAGGTGTGATCTTGATGCTGTATCAAGGACGGTGTGATCTTGATGCTTTATCAGGGAAGGTGTGATCTTGATACTGTATCAAGGACGGTGTGATCTTGATGCTGTATCAGGGAAGAGGTGATCTTGAATTTGTATCAAGGAAGGGGTGGTCTTGATGCTGTATCAAGGACAATGTGATCTTGATGCTGTATCAAGGAAGGTCTGATCTTGAATTTGTATCAAGGAAGTGGTGGTCTTGATGCTGTATTAAAGGACGGTGTGAACTTGATGCTGTATCACGGAAGGTCTGATCTTGAATTTGTATCAAGGAAGGGGTGGTCTTGATGCTGTATCAAGGAACGTGTGATCTTGATACTGTATCAGGGAAGGTGTGATCTTGATGCTGTATCAGGGAAGGTGTGATCTTGATACTGTATCAAGGACGGTGTGGTCTTGGTGCTGTATCAAGGACGGTGTGATCTTGATGCTGCATCAGGGACGGTGTGATCTTGATGTTGTATCAGGGACGGTGTGATCTTGATGTTGTATCAAGGACGGTGTGATCTTGATGCTGTATCAAGGACGGTGTGATCTTGATGCTGTATCAGGGACGGTGTGATCTTGATGTTGTATCAAGGATGGTGTGATCTTGATGCTGTATCAAGGACGGTGTGATCTTGATGCTGTATCAGGGACGGTGTGATCTTGATGTTGTATCAGGGACGGTGTTATCTTGATGTTGTATCAGGGACGGTGTGAACTTGATGCTGTATCAGGGAAGAGGTGATCTTGATGCTGTATCAAGGAAGGTGTGACCTTGATGTTGTATCAACGAAGGTGTGATCTTGATGCTGTATCAAGGAAGTGTGATCTTGATACTGTATCAGGGAAGGTGTGATCTTGATGCTGTATCAGGGAAGATGTCATCTTGATGCTGTATCAGGGAAGATGTGATCTTGATGCTGTATCAAGGAAGATACAATCTTCATGCTGTATCAAGGAATGTGTGATCTTGTTGCTGTATCAGGGAAGATGTGATCGTGATGTTGTGTCAGTGAATGTGTGATCTTGATGTTGTATCAGTGAAGGTGTGATCTTGTTGTTTTATCAGTGAAGGTGTGATCTTGATGTTCTTTCGGTGAAGATGTGATCTTTATGCTGTATCAAGGAATGTGTGACCTTGATGTTGTATCAAGGAAAATGTGATCTTGATGTTTTATCAGTGAAGGTGTGATCTTGGTGTTCTTTCAGTGAAGATGTGATCTTTATGCTGTATCAAGGAATGTGTGATCTTGATGCTGTATCAAGGAATGTGTGATCTTGATGTTGTATCAGTGAAGTTGTGATCTTGATACTGCACTCGTGAAGGTGTGATCTTGATGCTGCATCAGGGAAGGTGTGATCTTCATGCTGCATCAGGTTACAGTGTGATCTTCATGCTGTAACAAGGAATATGTGATCTTGATGCTGTATCAAGGAAGGGTGTGATTTTCCTGCTGCATTAAGGAAGGTGTGATCTTGATGCTATATCAAGGAATATGTGATCTTGAAGCTGCATGAGGGGATGTGCGATTTTGATGCTGTATCAGTGAAGGTGTGATCTTGATTTTGTATCAGGGGATAGTGTGTTCTTGATGCTGTATCAGGGAAATGGACATCCACCCAACGATCTCATCTACGATTTGGAAGGGAACGTGGACATATGTCTGACATGTGTTGAGAAGAAACAACAAAAGAATTTTTAAAAAGTGCTCTTCTATGAGAATCATCAAAATACAGAAGGAATGGAAAATATAGAAAGATACTTAAAGGAGAAGCAAGGTTGGCAGACATAGAGTCATTTGATAAAATCTAACATCTCACCAAGATGGATGGTGAAAAACGCTACGAGCCGTTGTCGACGTCTAGTGGCGCTGGAAGGATCAAGATGAACATATTAATGTTGGGGCTAATGTTAACGAAATTAGATCAGGATACATCGTCACGAATCGATGACGAAGTGCATTGCAGATGAGAAAGTGAGGAAGGTTCCATAAATTGGACGATTAGTTACAAATATAAAACTACGGTCACATTGTACGAATGCATCGGGGATTGAAAGACGGCGAAAAGGAAATGTAGGAGCTCAAGAAGGATTATTGCGTCGGGAAACCCGAAGAGAGAAGTTGGATTAGTCTGTTTCTCTGTTAAGAGAAGGTTAAGAGAAGGTTAAGAGAAGGTTCAGAGAAAACATTATTGCTGGGTGCAGTACCAGTCAGCTAAAATGTTGAACGAAACGAACTGTAACAAAGAAACAGTAATAAAAACAGTGTCAAGATCCGATGGAGCTAGCAAGGAAGACTACAATTCTTGCCGACATTTAGCATGGGCACTACACCTTCATGTACGAAAATGAATATTGTTTATTGAGGATGAAAAACTGAAGATAATATATGTTTTCCTATTAATTGTATTTGAAGATGGAGTGAACTCGTACAATAACGTAGATAAAGATGACGTAGTTGGGATTAAATTAATGTTATTGATGGCAGCTAACATAACAAAGGTGACATTAAGACAGACTTCGATACATTTAGATCGACTTCGACATAATCATAGTCCAATGGAAGTGTGCCATTAGTCAGCCAATCAAGTAACTATTATTAACTAGTAGTGCTGTAGTATAGAGAAGTATTAGGACTGCCATGTATTTTTAGAGGATCGTTATGTGTCTTGCAAGCAAAGAGCAAGACATCTAATAATAATAAAATAGAATGAGAAAGTTCTACTTCATTGATTCATTGTTGAGTTTGTAGTTTCACGCATTTGTTGGAGGTGACATAATTAATCTGCTATCATTGGAACGCTGCGTGTAGATATTTTCCACAGTCTATACCACAGTCACCGAACTAATGTGCTGCTATTCCCCGTTGTAGTTATGTTTACTTTTGATGAGCAGATGGACTGCTAACTTGATCGATATTTCAATGGAATATGATTTATTCTTCTTGTGTAGACGTGTTTATCCATTAACAATAGGCCAACGTGTGTTTCTAGGTTCGACAGGCAAACATCTACTTCGACAACAATGGCGTCTACCAGGAATATCCATCCCGAATGTAAAAGTCTGTGTCGACGGATGGGGCGAGAAAATCAGAAATGATCATGATCGCACCAGATTGCGGATATATTATAGTGTGTGGTACACAAGAGGCATATTCAGGGCACGAAAGACGAATATGGCTGATCACCGTGAACGAGTTTGGAGCCCCATCACGTACTATTCCAAAGAAAGTCATGGGGAAAAGAGCAGGAATGGCAACAAGTAATTTTAATGTCATGAAAAATATACATATATCAAAACAAAAAACACCAGGGCTGAAATAAAGAATAGCAAAGTTAAATATATCTTCTCAACATTCCTGTACGGTGCAGAAACATGGATATTAGACAAGAAAACAGAACAGAAAATTATGTTTATTGTTATGGAAGGGCCCGGCATCGCTTCAAACGAATTAAAATCCATAATTGCTCAACCGCATGTGCCAGTGGAATCATCCGAATTACTATTTCATCTTCTAAACAAAGAAAGGTAGCTGTAGTCCCCATAATAGAAGTCTCAGCACACGCCAAAAGACATAAGGCAAAACCGCACAGAAAGTGAACACGGCCATCTGTTTCCTGTCATACAATATCATAATTCATCGTAAACAATCGGAATATCGAAACACGATGAAAGGCACAACTCACAGTGTGCACAGAGCACTTAACTCAGTAGCTCATGCAACAAAACAGAAAATTGAAGCCTTTGAAAAGTAAATTCATAGAAGAATAGGAAGAATTGGATGGAAAGAGAAGAAAACAAATTATGAAGTCTCAGACAACTAAAAATGAAAAGATAACTAATAAACACAATTCAAACAAGACAAATGAGATTTTGGGGGCATGTTAAAGGACACAGCAGGCACATTAAAAGTAATCTTGGAAGGGAAAATAAAAGAGGCAGTGGCACACCAGACCAAGACTAACATGGACTAGTAACATCAAAAGATGGACAAGTCATCCTATGACAACCTGCATCATCAAAGGAAGAGACACAGTGGAATGGCGCTCCATGGTAGGCAGCCTTCGATGCGGAGACGGCACTCTATGATGGTCATTGGAATATAAATCTTGGAAATTTCACGGCTTATTAATTATACGTTAATGGTGAATAATTATACGTTAATGGTGAATAATTATACGTTAATGGAGAATAATTATACGTTAATGGTGAATAATTATACGTTAATGGTGAATAATTATACGTTAATGGTGAATAATTATACGTTAATTGTGAATAATTATACGTTAATGGTGAATAATTATACGTTAATGGTGAATAATTATACGTTAATGGTGAATAATTATACGTTAATGGTGAATAATTATACGTTAATGGTGAATAATTATACGTTAATGGATAATAATGAGACGTTCGTGAGGAAACAGAAATACGTGTGGAAGATACAAACAAAATAAAGAGTACAATCGTAAGAATCAAGATGTCTTGAATAAAAACTTGAAGGCACAAAATATGATCATGTTCACAAAGAATTTTGAATTAGCGGGATAAGTTTAAAAAAAACTGCAAATTAACAAAGAGAAAAAATGAAAGGAAATAGAGAAACGTTTCCTTTCTCTGTCAGAAACAACAGCATAACTTAACTAAACATGAAAGTGTGGATACAGATTAGAGTTGCAGCATTTGAATAAACAGAACAGCTCGCTCCTTATAGCACAATGTTTGCTAACGACAATTCTAGGAAAACTTCTTTTTTTTCTGAGGAACTTTTGCGTTTGAAAATTAACAAACGGTCTTCGACACTAAAGTATAGGAGAACAACACAAATTGAAATCTGATTGACGGACATACATGACGTACTTTGAGCCTTTCTTTCAGGTTATGGCCTCTAAACTAAGAACTGAATTTTGAGCAGCAACAATATTGCCAACAAAATATTTCCTTTGCTCGTTATATCATCATCATCAAAGTACCGGGCCTGCTGGCGTAGGTGATCATGTCTCTCCACAACTTTCGATCTCGGCAGCTATTTATCATTTCTATTGTTGACCTTCTGCCAAGCCATTCTCTTAAGCTGTCTGTTATTTTTTCTCTTTGTTTCCCTCTATCTCTTCGTCCCTCAATTTTTCCAGTTGTTACAATATATTCCAGTTGTTCTCTTCTCATTACATGGCCAAAAAATGATGATTGTCTCTTCCTAATATTGGAAATTAGCTCTCTTTTTGCTTTGACCTCTCTCAGAACATCTTCATTACTCTTCTTAGCTGTCCATGGTACTCTCAACATTCTTCTGTAAAAACACATTTCTACAGACTCCAGTGATTTTCTTGTCTGTTGTCCTATTGTCCATGATTCGCATCATTAATGTTTGGACTGGCTCTACGTAACATTTAAGAACTCTTTCAGGAAAGCTGCTTTTGCCTGAGCCATTCTGCATCTCACCTCTTTTGTACATCTTCCGTCTGAGGTTAACAAAGTTCCCAAATATTTAAATTCATTTACCTGTTTTAATATTGTTCCACTTGTCTTTATTTTGCACTGAGGTGATGTCTTTTTCTTTGTTGTTACCATTACCTCTGTCTTTTTGCTATTAAGGCTGAGTCATTTATTTTTGCTTTCCTTCACTACAATGTCCAACATTTCTTGTAACTCATTTTCACTCTTAGCGATTAAGACTGTATCATCAGCATACCTTAGATTATTTATATTATGACCTCCAATTGTTATTCCAGGCAAGCCTCTTATGGATCTTAAAATAATCTCACTATAAATATTAAACACATCTGGTGACAGCACACAACCTTGTCTAACACCTTGTTTTTTTTGTTGAAACATTCCCAATTGATTCCCAGTTCTTATGGCCGCTGTTTGTTGCCAGTACATGTTCTTTATTATTCTTAGATCTTTGCTGTCTACGTTTATGCTTTCTAAAATTTTGATTATTTCTTGGTGCTTTACTTTGTCAAATGCCTTGGTGGTAATCTACGAAACATAGGTATAGATCTGTTTTCACCTCTATGGCTCTTTCTACTAAAGATCTTATGATATAAATGGCATTGCTTGTTCCTTTATCTCTAACAAAACCACACTGTTCATCGCTAATGTCTGGACTGATTTTGTTTTGCACTCTTCGCATGATGATTCTGAGTAATATCTTAGTCATATGACTCATAAGGCTTATTGTGCGATGATCATCGCATTCAATCGCACCCGATTTCTTTGGTAGGGCTATGAATATTGATTTGAGCATGTCATCTGGTATATATCCGCTGTTGTAGATATCATTCAATATTTTTTTTATTATTTATATTCCAAAATCACCCATGGCTTCAATCTCTTCTTTAGTTATATTATCTGGTCCAGGAGCTTTGCCTGCTTTCATATTGCGCAAGGCGTCTTCCACTTCTTCTCTGAGTATTTCTGGTCCTTCTCAATTATCCTTAATATTTACCTCCGTTCGTTCATGATTATAAAGATCTTTAATGTATTCTGTCCATCGTTCCCTTATGTTTTCTTGATCAATCAACAGTTCTCCTTCCTTTGATCTTAGACATCCAGTTTTTGATTGCGTTTTTCTTCCTGTTAATTCTTCAATTAGTTTGCATATAGCTTTAGCATCTCCTTTTTGTTGCATTTCAATCTTATTGCATCTCTCTTTTAGCCATGCTTCTTTAGCTTCATGCATTTTACTACAATTTCTTTATTTAATCTATTATACTCATCTTTATTTTCTTTATTTCTTCTTCTTGTATCTATTAGCTGCAAAATGTCATCTGTCATCCATTTCTTTCTTGAATTTGTCCTCACTGGTGGTATGAACTCTTTTGATGTTTGTTATATACCTGAATATATTGGTATTGGGCAAACCATGTACACAGGCGTTCAGATGTCACTAAGTTTGTCAATAAAAGAAAAACGCACAAATGGAACAAAATGAAATAGTCTTGTCAGAATGGAACAAAATGAAATAGTCTTGTCAGAATGGAATAAAATGAAATAGTCTTGTCAGAATGGAACAAAATGAAATAGTCTTGTCAGAATGGAACAATATGAAGTAGTCTTGTCAGAATGGAACAAAATGAAATAGTCTTGTCAGAATGGAACAAAATGAAATAGTCTTGTCAGAATGGAACAAAATGAAATAGTCTTGTCAGATTGGAACAAAATGAAATAGTCTTGTCAGGTTGGAACAAAATGAAATAGTCTTGTCAGAATGGAACAAAATGAAATAGTCTTGTCAGAATGGAACAAAATGAAATAGTCTTGTCAGAATGGAACAAAATGAAATAGTCTTGTCGTCAGAATGGAACAAAATGAAATTGTCTTGTCGTCAGAATGGAACAAAATGAAATAGTCTTGTCAGAATGGAACAAAATGAAATAGTCTTGTCAGAATGGAACAAAATGAAATAGTCTTGTCAGAATGGAACAAAATGAAATAGTCTTGTCAGAATGGAACAAAATGAAATAGTCTTGTCAGAATGGAACAAAATGAAATAGTCTTGTCAGAATGGAACAAAATGAAATAGTCTTGTCAGAATGGAACAAAATGAAATAGTCTTGTCAGATTGGAAGAAAATGAAATAGTCTTGTCAGATTGGAACAAAATGAAATAGTCTTGTCAGATTGGAACAACATGAAATAGTCTTGTCAGAATAGAACAAAATGAAATAGTCTTGTCAGAATAGAACAAAATGAAATAGTCTTGTCAGAATGGAACAAAATGAAATAGTCTTGTCAGAATGGAACAAAATGAAATGGTCTTGTCAGAATGGAACAAAATGAAATAGTCTTGTCAGAATGGAACAAAATGAAATAGTCTCGTCAGAATGGAACAAAATGAAATAGTCTTGTCAGAATGGAACAAAATGAAATAGTCTTGTCAGAATGGAACATTTTTAGCACTCAAAGTTAGAGACCATTTGCCTTGACGCTAGTGATGACGTGGGTAGCCGGTGTTCGGCTGGATTTGTCTGGTCGTTCTCTAATTAAGTGAATTCTGGCCCACTTTTCAGTAGACTTGCTCATTTTTCCCCCATTTCTTTAGGGGTAACAATGAAATCAGTGGCAAATATAACAAGAGACCTTCTATGGAATGATATACTTACCATAAATATAGTTCACGAAGATAACTCCCTCATTAAGAATACAACAAATACTAAACTGATAAATTACTTAATGGAAGCAAGTTATGTTTAAACGAAGTCTGCAATGCATTAGAGCTACAGGATGTCACAACTCTCATTGATTAACTGCTTTTTTAAAGTCTTTTTTTACTGCATCCACCCATTGCAAGTTGTCTAATTTCATATCAGGGGAAGGGAGAATTCTTGAAGCGCGTGCACTCTTCTACAAGTGATTGTAGCAGTGTTGTACTTCATAAACGATCTGTGGCACGCGTTACTCTCTCTCTCTCTCTCTCTCTCTCTCTCTCTTTCTCGTCATCTTCTTCAGCTGATGTTTAATAATAATATCAGCCAGCATTGTACGCGTTCAACAGTAACTTGAGTAAGTATTTCAATAATTTCCTGAACCGAATTACGTCTTATTCAAAAGTAACAGTCGTTTCTGCACTGCAACTGTACGGTACGATATACACAAAATAACTGTATTTTGACTGAAAGATGAGATAGAAGGTTTCTTGACATTTTTTCAAACTTGTTTTAGATATGTTCCAACTACTAATCTACAGTGCTTGTGATTTCATTGCATTATTCAAACAAAGTACATATTGAGAAAATACGACAAAGTTTATTTGCTTGCAAGGTGCAAGGAAGGATTTGAATCATCGTACACATGTAGTATTTGAGTTGGTCATGAATAATTTGGTCTCTCCCAGATGAAGACAGTTCCGACACCGACCAAATCTTCTATAGAAATGAAGACACTTATTTTCAGCAAACTAGTGTTTGTTTGTTTTTTTGTTTCAGCCCTTACCATGCGTCAGTTCCTGCTTCGTGAAAGATAAGCACCTAAACCCGTGTGGAGTAGAGAGGAACAAACTCTTGAAGGTGACGTCATTAATGTGATTAGCCCAATTTAAAAACTCGTATTACATGTTATGGAGCGACGATGGTCATATGTTGGTCACGTGATGAGACGAGGTAATAACCGAATAGCAAAGCAAGCCCTCATGTAGGAAACAACAGGTAAGAGGAAGACCCAGAGAGACACTGAGAAGAACATTGATGAGAGAGGCAAGAGCAGCAGGAATCGGCTCCCTCAATGAGATAGAGCTGCTTGCGCAGAACAGAGACAAATGGCGTGATTTGATAAATATCTTTAAAAGAAAACTGCTAGAACAAAAATTCAGATAGGAGAAGGAGTATCTTGGTCTACGCCCTAAGGGCCGGCTACGGCTCAAAAGGTCAATAGATAGATAGATAGATTACATGTCATCTTGTTTATTTGTGTTCATGAGTAAAATGAATGAACAATCACAAGTGACACAGTTAATGTTCGTTTAGTAAATAGAACAAGATAATATAAAAAGATAATATAACAAGATAATATAACAAGATAATAGAACAAGATAATAGAACAAGATAATATAACAAGATAATATAACAAGATAATAGAACAAGATAATATAACAAGATAATAGAACAAGATAATATAAACTGATAAAAAAATATAATATCCGTTCAACAAATGTAGATAGGGGAGTGCACAAAGCTGGAAATGTGAATATATCAAGATTGATGATAGTTCAGGTAAAATATTATTTTTCTCATAGTTTTATAAGTTTCTATATTTATGTTGATAGTAGTGTTTTTTTTTTTTTTTTTAGAATTTCGACACATTTTTTCTTCAAGTATTGTGGCTGCTATTCATCATCATCATCATCATCATCATCATCATCATCATCATCATCATCATCCAGTGCCTTCTCCGCAACGAAGGTTGGCTACCATGGAGCGCCATTCTGCTCTGTCTCTTGCTTTGATGGTGCAGGTTGTCATAGACTGATTTGTCCATCTTTTGATGTTACTCGTCCATGTTAATCTTGGTCTGCCTCTGTCTCTTTTACCTTTTATTTTCCCCTCCAGGATTACTTTTTGTAGGCTGTTGTGTCTTTTAACATGGCCCAAAAATCGCATTTGACTTGTTTGAATTGTGCTTAGTAGCTCTCTTTTTATTTTTAGTTGTTTTAAGACTTCATAGTTTGTTTTCTTTTCCCTCCATCCAATTCTACCTATTCTTCTATATATCCACATTTCAAAGGCTTCAATTCTCTGTTCTGTTTTCTTGTCTAATGTCCATTTTCTGCACCATATTGGAATATTGAGAAGATGTAACATTTTGCTATTCTTAGTTTTAGCCCTGGTGTTATTTATTTTGATGTTAGTATGTTCTTCATGACATTAAAATTACTTTTTGCCATTCCTATACTTTTGTTTATTTCAGTTGCACATTTTCCATCACTGGTTATAGTATGTCCAAGGTAGTTGTAGTTCTGAAATGTCTCCAGGTCTATTCCTTCTATTTTGATATCCACTTGTGGGTTTTGAGTATCTTCTTTGTTTATGATCATAGTTTTAGTCTTTTTGATATTTATATCTAGTCCATATTTTTTGCTTGTCATGTTTATTTCATTAAGTAATTGTTGTAGATCTTTAGGATTTTCTGCTAGCAGTACAGTATCGTCAGCATATCTTAGGTTATTGATTATATCTTTCCATTAATTTGTAGGCCTGGCATCTCTATGATGTTTTTTAAAAATTTGCTCAGTGTATAGATTGAACAAGCATGGTGATAAGATGCATCCCTGTCTTACTCCTCTTTTTATATCAATTGGTGTAGAGTTCTCTTTGTTATATTTTATTATTGCTGTTTGCTCCCAGTATAGATTACATATTAGTCGTATGTTCATATCATCTAGATGTATCTCTTTTAGGCATTCTATAAGTTGTTTGTGGTGTACTCTATCAAAAGCTTTGGTGTAGTCTATGAAGCAGGCATATATTGGTCTGTTTACTTCTGTGTATTTTTCGATTAATGTTCTCATGCAGAATATGGCTTCGTTTGTCCCGCTATTTTCCTAAATCCAAATTGCTGCTCATCTAATTCAGTATTGATATTATTCTGAATCCTTCCTTGTATAACTTTTAGCAAGATTTTTGTAACATGGCTCATTAGGCTTAATGTTCTAAAGTCACTGCATTCAACTGCACCATTTTTTTAGGCAATGCAATGAAAGTTGATGTTTTTAGTTCATTTGGTATGTATCTTGTGTGGTATATGTCGTTGCATATGTCTGTAATCACTTCAATGCCAAAATCTTCTAGTGCATATATCATCTCTATCTGTATGCTGTCAGGTCCTGCTGCTTTTCCCTTTTTCATTGTTTTTATAGCTTTTTCCACCTCAGATTTTTAAGATTTTATAGCCTGATGTACATTTTATAACTGGTTTCTTGTCCCTTTGATCCTGAAATAGTTCTGTTATATATTCCTGCCATCTATCTATAATATCCTTATTGTCTGTTAGCATTTTTCCTTTTTTGTCTGCAATGCATCCACCTTCCTTGGCTTTTTTTATTTTTATTAGTCATTCTCTTTATTTCTGTGTGCATTCCTCTTAAGTCTTGTTTGCTTTTCATAGTTTCTATTTTTATGCATTTTTGGCTGAGCCAGTCTTCTTTTGCATTTTTGCACATTTTGCGTATTTCATTATCTATTTTATTGTATTGGGCAGTATTCTTCGCTTGTCTCCTTTCCACCATTTTTTTTAAGACGGTGTTAGTTATCCATCTTTGTTTTTTATTCTGTTCTCTTTTGGGTAAGGTTTCGCAGGTTTCTTGTATGCTTTTCTTTATGCATTGCCATTTGGTTGTTACTTTTTCATCAGGATTTTCTCTTCTGTATTGTTCAATTCCTTCTTCTAGCAGCTTCTGGTATGTGTTCTTTACTTGTATTGTATAGGTATCTTTAATATCTTTTTGATTTAAAGCTGTTATATCTTGTGGATTTGTTGTTGAATTAGACTTTTGCTTGTTTCTCTTTAGTTTGATTTTCATTTTAATCATTACAGGATTGTGATCTGAATTAATATCTGCTCCTGGGTAGGTTGTTGCTTTCTTTACGCTGTTACGGAACCTTTCTTTTATCATTATGCAATCTATTTGATTCCTCTTATCTCCAGGGCTTTTCCATGTGTATAGTTTCCTTTTCTCTTGCTCAAAGTAGGTGTTACATATTACCAGCCTGTTTTCTTTACAGAATTGTATTAATCTTTCTCCTCTGTCATTTCTTTTTTCATAAACCATGATTTCATATAATGGTCTTATATCTGCCTTTTCCTACTTTAGCGTTCATGTCACCCATTACAATCAAAATGTCTGAAGATTTCACTTGCTTCATAACTTTATTTAGGTCTTCATAGTATGCCTCTATTTGTTCATCTGTGTAGTCTTGAGTAGGTGCCTGTCTGTATTAATGCTATGTCGAATGGCTTTCCTTTCAACTTGAGTAGTATAATCCTATCACTGTATGTCCAGTGGGTACTTATATATTTATGTAGCTCTCTTTTTATCAGTATTCCTTACCCCACTTTGATGTTCTGTTGTGTTTCCTGAGTATATAAATGTATATTTTTCGTCCTCTATGTACCCACATTCTTTCCATCTTGTCTCTGATATGCCTAAAATGTCTATGTTTATTCGTTCACCTTCTTGAATCCGATTTTCCAATTTCCCTTCTTGATATAGAGTCCTAACATTCCAAGTACTTATTTTAAGATCTTTCCTCCCACATAAGTTCGAATTCCTCTCCATGGTTTCCTCAGGACTAGTACGTGATGAGGCTCCAATCTCTTTCACTGTGGTCAGCCATGTTCACCTTTCGTGTTCTGAATATGCCTCATGTGTACCACACACGTTGCTGTTTTCGCTTTCTGGGCCGTTGATCATTTCTGATTCATCCGCCCCATCCACCGTCACAGACTTTTCACATATGGGTTGAACATACCCAGTTTGCCGGCGACATTATTGTCGAACCATGGGCTTGCCTATCGTACCGCGAACACACGACACAAAGAAAAATAAGCCATATTCCACTTAAATATCGGTAATCACAGTTCATCCACACGTCAGAAGTAAAATATACACCAAACGGGGAATAGCAACACATAATTTCACAACTATACTGTCGCGTAAATCATTTAAAGATATCAGCAATTGCCGAATTATAAAAAAACGACTACACGCAGCCACCATGACAGGCTGCTGTTATGTGCCGTTTTTCTTCTCTAGGAACATTTGGTAGCCTAAAATAGTTGAATGAATATGGAAGCCGCCTATCAGGATCGAACTCGATCTCTTCTCAGTAGTGGTCTAATTCACTAACCATAGAGTTACTGCGACTATTTATAACTTTTCTCCGTTTCTGAAACCATAATACAGTCTTTCTCAAACTACAAAACAATCTTTCTGAAACTACAATACAATCTTTCTGAAACTACAATACACTTTTTCTCAAATTACAAAACAGTCTTTCTCAAACTGCAATACAATCTTTCTCAAACTGCAATATAATCTTTCTGAAACTACAATATAATCTTTCTGAAACTACAATATAATCTTTCTGAAACTACAATATAATCTTTTTGAAACAACAATATAATCTTTCTGCAACTACAATATAATCTTTCTGAAAATACAATATAATCTTTCTCAAACTACAATATAATCTTTCTGAAACTACAGTACAATCTTTCTGAAACTTACAATACACTTTTTCTCAAATTACAAAACATTCTTTCTCAAACTGCAATACAATCTTTCTGAAACTACAGTATAATCTTTATGTAACTACAATATAATCTTTCTGAAACTACAATACAATCTTTATGTAACTACAGTACAATCTTTATGTAACTACAATATAATCTTTCTGAAACTACAGTATAATCTTTATGTAACTACAGTACAATCTTTCTGAAACTACAATATAATCTTTCTGAAACTACAATACAATCTTTATGCAACTACAGTACAATCTTTATGTAACTACAGTACAATCTTTATGTAACTACAGTACAATCTTTATCAAACTACAATACAATCTTTATGTAACTACATTGCAATCTTTCTGAAACTACAATACAATCTTCCTGAAACTACAATACAATCTTTATGTAACTACATTACAATCTTTCTCAAACTACAATACAATCTTTATGTAACTACAGAACAATCTTTCTCAAACTACAATACAATCTTTATGTACCTACAGTACAATCTTTCTCAAACTACAATACAATCTTTCTCAAACTAGAATACAAAAGACGCACCAAGAAAGACGCACCAAGATGGACGCTTATTTACGTTTTAACAGAGTCCAAAGGCCAAGATCTGAATTTGCAGAATTTCGTTCATTCTCAACGGCGGCCGTTATAGTTTAGCTTTTACTAGCACAATGTTTCACCAGACAAGTTGTAACCGATTGTTTCACCAGACAAGTTGTAACCGATTGTTTCACCAGACAATTTGTAACCTATTGTTTCACCAGACAAGTTGTAACCGATTGTTTCATCAGACAATTTGTAACCGATTGTTTCACCAGACAAGTTGTAACCGATTGTTTCACCAGACAATTTGTAACCGATTGTTTCACCAGACAATTTGTAACCGATTGTTTCATCAGACAAGTTGTAACAGATTATTTCACCAGACAAGTTGTAACCTTAAATGAACTAAATTAGTAAACAACCATGCGTCCACTAACGCAGGAAGAGATCAACACCTTCTTTGACCTTCTTTGCAAAATCTCTGATTAACTAACTACTACATCAAGATTGGGCAGATGGTGCTCGTAAGCCTGGGAGGGCCGACCATCTAAGGGCAGAATCCCCCAACAGAAAAGACAATCTGCTGCCTTGCAGGAAGATTGGGGACAATCAAATGCTAAGGAAAGCAAACCTGAATAAAATGCTGGCTGAAATCAGATGCACTGGGCCACTGGCGCAGAAAACAGTGCAACGTTTTATCAAGTAATACCAGCCTATGCCACTGTACACTGGGCAATATGACTACAAAACATGTTCTACGGGATTGTCCCCAGTACTCAGACCTGAGAAGAGCAATGTGGTCCACGCCCACCTCCCTAGAAGAGAAACTATACGGGGCAATCGATTCGCTTAAACAGACAGCTGACTTCATGAGAGAGTCTGGAATCCTACTCTGATTGAGTCTTGATCGCAGAGAGAGAGAGAAAAACTAGAATACAATCTTTCTCAAACTACAATACAATCTTTCTCCAACTACGGTATACTCTCTCAAAGTTTTCTACCAGCTCTAGAATACTGCAGACTGACTGAAGGCGTAGTCACTGAAGTACATGATGTGGAAACTTGTATATTATTTCAGAAATGCGAATGTTTGAACCACAAGTGAGATTCAGATCTTTGCGATGTCTGGCAGTCATCTACAGTATCAATCATAAATACATCATGAGGTTGTCCAGATAATATGTACGGATATACAGTACAAAGAACTTAGAGCGGTAGATATAGAAAAAGTAGATCAATGTACTATATGGAAATAAATGTGAAATACCGTGAAGAAAATCTTCAATCTACTATATGGAGATAAATGTGAAATACTGTGAAGAAAATCTTCAATGTACTATATGGAGATAAATGTGAAATACCGTGAAGAAAATCTTCAATGTACTATATGGAGATAAATGTGAAATACTGTGAAGAAAATCTTCAATCTACTATATGGAGATAAATGTGAAATACTGTGAAGAAAATCTTCAATCTACTATATGGAGATAAATGTGAAATACTGTGAAGAAAATCGTCAATGTACTATATGGAGATAAATGTGAAATACCGTGAAGAAAATCTTCAATGTACTATATGGAGATAAATGTGAAATACTGTGAAGAAAATCTTCAATCTACTATATGGAGATAAATGTGAAATACTGTGAAGAAAATCTTCAATCTACTATATGGAGATAAATGTGAAATACTGTGAAGAAAATCTTCAATGTACTATATGGAGATAAATGTGAAATACTGTGAAGAAAATCTATGTCGCAATGAAGGAAGAGGAAAGAGGTCAGTACAGAATGAACATATGAGTAGAAGACCTTTCAAAAAATATAAACAAGCAGAACGTTCAATAGATAAGTAAATTTAGATCAAGTTATATTTATGGTTAACATTATTCGAAGGCCCCGGTATCTCTGCAAACGAATGAAAATCCATAATTGCTCAACTTCCCGTGCCAGTGGAATCATCCTAATTAACATCTCATCGAATATCCATACAAAGAAAGGCAGCTGCAGTCTCCATCATAATAAACACAGCACACGTCAAAAGACATAAGGCGTATCAGAACCGAAAGTGAACGCAGCTGAATTGTCCTTCGTCATACGATATCATCATTCATTGTAAGCAATCTGTATATAGAAACACCATCCGGATGAAAAGCACAGCTCACAGTGTGCACAGAGCACTAAACTCGGTAGCTCCGACAGCAAGCCGGACTTGGAATATGAGGAAACTGCAGCAAGAAACGCTTTTCAGACAGTGTCGCAAAGGGTTCCTGACGCCTACCCGCCATATTGGCTGCATTTAGATGAGGTATAGTGAACAAATACTTGACACTTGTGTGAATAACAAGTCAGTTGTGAGGAGACTGGCTATCAAGAACTGAATATAGCAGAAATCAGAAGGAAAAAAAACGATGTCGGTGAGACAGAATGAGAATACAGAAGATAGTAGAGAAAGATGTTTAGTTAGTAAAACTTCAGGTGTTCGAGAGAGGCTGAGTGAAATAAATTGAAGGTTTACATCAAAATGAATTTGTCCACGCATTGGAGAGAGGAACACATTTTTTTAGGGGACGGATTTGTAGAGTATAATAGGAAGAAAATGATATAAATGTTGTGAAAATAGTGTGTGTAGAGTTAGCAGAGATAGTTGTGAAAATAATGTGTGTAGAGTTAGCAGGGATTGTTGTGAAAATAATGTGTGTAGAGTTAGCAGGGATAATTGTGAAAATAATGTGTGTAGAGTTAGCAGGGATAGTTGTGAAAATAATGTGTGTAGGGTTAGCAGGGATAGTTGTGAAAATAATGTGTGTAGAGTCAGCAGGGATAGTTGTGAAAATAGTGTGTGTAGAGTTAGCAGGGATAGTTGTGAAAATAGTGTGTGTAGAGTTAGCAGGGATAGTTGTGAAAATAATGTGTGTAGGGTTAGCAGGGATAGTTGTGAAAATAATGTGTGTAGGGTTAGCAGGGATAGTTGTGAAAATAATGGGTGTAGGGTTAGCAGGGATAGTTGTGAAAATAGTGTGTGTAGAGTTAGCAGAGAGAGTTGTGAAAATAATCTGTGTAGAGTTAGCAGGGATAGTTGTGAAAATAATGTGTGTAGAGTTAGCAGAGACTGAGTGGTGTCAATGAAGGACATGATAACTGTACAAAGGTCGTGAGTATAAACTTAACAGTAATGTTGAAAAAACTATAGACTTTTGATAAGTGAGCATTTTAACAGGTTAAATTACTGTGTGACTAATGACAGACTCACAGACAGCAAAGATCTAAGAATAATAAAGAACATGTACTGGCAACAAACAGCGGCCATAAGAACTGGAAACCAATTGAGAATGTTTCAACAAATAAAACAGGATGTTAGACAAGGTTGTATCTGTCACCAGATTTGTTTAATATTTATAGTGAAATTATTTTAAGATCCATAAGGGGCATGCCTGGAATAACAATTGGAGGTCATAATATAAATAATATAAGGTATGCTGATGATACAGTATTAATCGCTAAGAGTGAAAATGAGTTACAAGAAATGTTGGACATTATAGTGAAAGAAAGCAAAAATAAAGGACTCAGCCTTAATAGCAAAAAGATAGAGGTAATGGTAACAACAAAGCAAATGACATCACCTCAGTGCAAAATAAAGACAAGTGGAACAATATTAAAACAGGTAAATGAATTTAAATATTTGGGAACTTCGTTAACCTCAGATGGAAGATGTACAAAAGAGGTGAGATGTAGAATGGCTCAGGCAAAAGCAGCTTTCCAAAAAATGAGGAAAATACTGTGCAATCCATTTTTGACAATAGAAACAAGAAAAAGAGTTCTTAAATGTTACGTAGAGCCAGTCTTAACATATTGATGCGAGTCATGGACAATGGGACAACAGATAAGAAAATCACTGGAGTCTGTAGAAATGTGGTTTTACAGAAGAATGTTGAGAATACCATGGGCAGCTAAGAAGAGTAATGAAGAAGTTCTGAGCGAAGTCAAAGCAAAAAGAGAGCTAATTTCCAATGTTAGGAAGAGACAATCATCATTTTTTGGCCATGTGATGAGAAGAGAAGAACTGAAATATATTGTAACAACTGGAAAAATTGAGGGACGAAGAGATAGAGGGAAGAAAAGAGAAAAAATAACAGACAGCTTAAGAGAATGGCTTGGCAGAAGGTCAACAACAGAAATGATAAATAGCTGCCGAGATCGAAAGTTGTGGAGAGACATGATCACCTACGCCACTAGGCCCGGTATTTGATGATGAATGACAGACTATACGTACAAGTATTCCTGGTGATCGGACAAGGAATTGAGGAAGACACTTGTTGAATAAAGACGATGAAACTTTTATGTTGATTAAGAGATGTACTGTGGATTTGATGGGAATGAGAGACTACAGAATGAAAGATGAAGATGAATTAAATATTAGTAAACATTGGACGGAAAGTGTTGAAAGCTCTTATTAGAAAACAGTGTGTGTTGTGGTGTTTATATCAGCAATGTTCACCAACGCAATGTTTACAAAAAAACTTTAAAAGACGTGTCCTCTGACAGGATGATCTAGATCAGGTCTCGGAGTTCAAATATCTTACCACTACTCTTTCTATGACCTACGGCGATAATTGAAACTATACAAGTATTTGAGGTAGTCATGGCGAGATCCAGATGTCTGATTTTGCTGACGGCCAAGATAATTCCATTTTGATTATGAGAATTCTTAACAAGAGTAACATTTATTATTGTCCTGACTCTATTTATAATGGTGCCCCTGTGACACGGAAGGTTTGATTAAAACGGTGCCACTGCTCCAAACAAAATGTAGCAGGTGATGTAAGCAAGATGAATGTAGTACATCAAGATCAACATAACGTAATGGACACGTAAGCATAATTAGTGAACATCTGGTCCAGGATTGAGATGTATGGCGAAAAACAATACAATGCCTACATGACGTCTAACGGCGCAGGAGGGATCAAGAAGCAAGTTAATCAGGATCATCCCTTCACATGCGTCAGTTCCTGTTGTAGTACATCAAAACAAGCATAATGTAGTAGGCGAAATAAACAAGATGAATGTAGTACATCAAAACAAACATAATGTAGTAGGCGAAATAAACAAGATGAATGTAGTACACCGAAACAAACATAATGTAGTAGGCGAAAAAAAACAAGATGAATGTAGTACATCGAAACAATCATAATGTAGTAGGCGAAAAAAACAAGATGAATGTAGTACATCGAAACAAACATAATGTAGTAGGCGAAAAAAACAAGATGAATGTAGTACACCGAAACAAACATAATGTAGTAGGTGAAACAAACAAGATGTATGTAGTACACCGAAATAAACATAATGTAGTAGGCGAAATAAACAAGATGAATATAGTACATCGAAATAAACATAATGTAGTAGGCGAAACAAACAAGATGAATGTAGTACATCGAAGTAAACATGTTCATGTTTGGCTATAACTAAAGCTAAGTTTGTTCGATCTTGGTGTTGAGGCCAGCAAGAAATGGAGAGGGGAGAACAAATAACTAGAGAAACTAATTGATTTTTCTTAGCAAACTACACAAGAGTGATCACATCAAATTTCGAGGTCCGGACGAGGGTTGGGTGAGCGAGGAGACATAAAGTTAACCCAAGAAAAATGTAATTTTGTTCCAGCCTCAACTAGCCTGTTAATATTGATTTCCGATTGCAACCTGTTACCTCTCTCATCGGCAAAAAGGCGGGTGGAAAAAAAAAACAACATATCTGGAGCAGTATTTTTCAAAGTGAACCCTTCCAAAGTCACAAGAACAAAAAAACGAGCAGGATCAAACTGACAAGTTGAGGGATTTGTTCTCTCGCAGGGCGATCTTGCATAGCCTTTAAGATTACTCGTCATTTGTGATAGCTTGTACTCAGCATGTTGGCAGAATTTAACATTATTAACATAGGCTATGCCAACTGCGATGAATATAGCCTCCATAACGTGTGATCCTTGTGATATCTGCCAACTGTTTTTGATAAACGTCATAATATTAGACCACCAATATTCTATGGTTGCTGTAGCCTCAATTTTCGGAATATTCTGCCATAATCGACTGCATGGGTGACAATTTCAAACGGCATCACTGAAAAGAGTCGCTTTTCTAATTCATTTCAATAACTCGAAAAGTGCACACCAATGACTATCAAAACAATCAAACAATTATATTAGTATATAGATTAAAGGTTAGAATAAAGATTCGCACCAGCACGGACGCCATTTTCCGGAAGTGAAGTGAGTCCATGACTATAGAGAGGGACCCATGTACCACTTTCTTTATTGCCAACCCAGTGCATTACTAATGCCCCAGCTAAGCTTCCTCGTTTCGTTTAACGTCAACAATTAAGACTTTACTCTATTTTAACTGTTCTTGTTGTAAATCTTCTTATGCATTGACGTCTCAGAGCATATTCAGAAATCAGTCTCGGATTAATAAAACAATTGCCCTTTGTTTTAAAGATGAAATAACTGTGTCCAGACAAAAAGAAAAGAGCCACTGACAACCAACACTTCTAGACACAGCACAGTTGATGATGTCAATACATTAACTAATAACGTACTCATGATTATTGTCTCCAATTTCCTCCTGATGTCTGTGAAAATGTAAATGGCACGAACATGTTACAAGGTCTTGCTAAAATCATCTTGTAAGTCACAGTACCAAGCAAAAAAAACAAGGCTGAAAGGTAACGACAGGAAGACAACTTCAGAGCATTTACAGGATTAACCTTCGTCACATCACATAAATCAACTCTTAATCGTGAAAATGTAAAATAAATATAACATTGTATTCTTAATCTTGAAAGTTGGAAGACATTGTAAGGAGGCCATTAAGACTGCCCCAAGAAACGTCAAGGCTTCTGGACTGATGATGGTAATGATTGTCTTCTCTTCTCTCTTAGTCATTTCGGATCTGCATTTAATACAATACACCTGCTTTTTGTACAACACTTAAACTTAATGTTCCAATTGATCGCTGTATTTTATACATTCCTTGTCTCCTCATTCCTTGTTTGCGATACGGAAATCACTGTGTTCACTTTCTGCGCGGTTTCGCCTTATGTCTTTTGGCGTGTGCTGAGATTGCTACGATGGGGACTACAGTTGGTTTTCTTTGGGAGATGAGACATTAATTCGGATGATTCCGCTGGCACGGGCGGTTGAGCATTTATGGATTTGGTTGGTTGGTTGATTGCGTTTGCCCGATGACTAAAGTATTCCAGAGTTTCGTAGTAGACTAGAATATTCCTCTTCATCATCCGCCCTTACAAGGACGTAGTGGACGTGTCTGCGTTGTGTTGTGGTTTGTAGTATAACTGTTATATCTGCGCCTTTCGGCTCAACACATCCGACTTCAGCACGACATTTTTGAGTACCGGGTTGTCTTCCCTCTTCAATCCATGCACTCTTGATCAGACTTGCAGTGATACCGGGGCCTTCCATAATCAAATAACCAAATAACGGAAATCACTCATGGGCATTAATGCTACACTAGAAGATTTTTTGCATATTTTATTCTGCTTGTATTTTTGTTTACTTTGTGCTTTGGTTTTCTGATTGTCTAAACTAGATTGTAGTGTTATTTTTCCTTGTTACCTCATCATATATAAATCAAGTGTCTGTTGGTGATAAGTCGTAACTAGAACTGAAAAAAAACTGACATTACTGCTAGTTTCAAAAATAGTTGTCATATTTGTTTTTAAATCTGTGACTAAACTTCAGTTACAAACAGATGGAACACATGGAACCTTCTATAATACATTTTTTGAGGACCCAGTTTCGTCATAATTGATTTTAACTTGCAGAAAGAAATCATATAAATGTTCTCATATTTCTATAACTTTAAGATACGGGCGACTTTAGAGAGCTGGCAATGGAATTGTGTATGTCGTAGTAGGACTTATCGAATATCGTAGTGGGACTACGGTGTCCGGGCACCTGAGCCTGACAAAGGCGTATCTTTAGATATCGCTCCGGGTAGTTGGGACTCGTAAACCTTGGCTGGCAACCCATCTAGAAGAAGGGAAACCAACCCGTCTAGAAGAAGGGAAACCAATCCGTCTAGAAGAAGGGAAACCAACCCGTCTAGAAGAAGGGAAACCAACCCGTCTAGAAGAAGGGAAACCAACCCGTCTAGAAGAAGGGAAACTTCGACCACAACACCCTCCACGACCTTGTGGACTAGTTTCTAGTTAGAATCGAAAGTTATGGGAGTACACCCAGAGTAAAAATCCGGAGAGAGGGACACTAAGGCAGTAGACGGCGTTAACCGTCTTTCTGGCATCCCCTGCACCTTCTTTCAATTCCAAACGTATGGACTTTGTCCCTCCTTCAGAAATTCTTGAAACGAAGTCGAGAGGGGGATAGTGCGACTGGGTAAAGCACTAGCTCCATATTCCGTGCCCAAGCAGAGTAGGCAAAATAAAATGAGGAAGAAAGCACCAATGTTTAAACTTGGCACATGGAACGTAAGGACCATGTGCCCTGGACTTGCTAAAACAAACACACCGACAGAAGGACAAATTAGAACAACAGCACTCATAGATAAAGAACTAAATAGGCTACATGTCTATATTGCTACCCTCCAAGAAACAAGACTCTCAGACTGTGGCTCTGTAAAGGAAGAAAATTATACTTTCTTCTGGCAGGGTCTAAGTGTCGAAAAGCAACGTCTACATGGAGTAGGCTTCGCTGTACATAACAAACATATAAACTCCATAACCACGCCAAAAGGAGTGTCCGAACGCTCAATGATATTTCAGCTGCATACAAAGAGTGGATTAATAAACATCATTAGTGCCTATGCACCAACGTTGGCTGCATCAGGCGAAGAGGAAGACAATTTCTACCAACAACTTCAAATGATCATTGACTCACTTCCAAAAGATGAGCTATTATATATACTTGGTGATTTCAACGCACGCACAGGATCTGACCAACAATCTTGGCCAACATGCCTAGGCCATCACGGCATTGGAAAAATCAACGAAAATGGCCAGAGACTCCTAGAATTCTGTTCAGATAATCATATATGCGTAACTAATACCTACTTTAATGTGAAACACAAGCATAAAGTAACATGGTATCATGCTAGATGCGGTCACTGGCACCAACTAGACGTAGTTCTTACACGTAGGCAGTCTTTAAATAACATCAGAATAACACGAACATATCAAAGTGCAGACTGCAATAAAGACCACGCTCTCGTCATTATTAAGATCAAAGCTAGAAGTAGGCGCATTAACAAATCAAGAGAGCCTCCAGCTGCCGAGGTTAACATCTCAACGACTAAAATCTCATCAAGCACAGACATTTTTAGATCTAAGTTTGAAGAACTCCTAGAAGAAGCAGAAGATTCATCAAGTGTAGATGACAACTGGTACTCTCTGAAAACACACATCTATAACTGCGCTCTATATACCTACGGCCAAAAACGGTTCTCAAAGAATGACTGGGTCGAATAAAATGTAGCAAGACTAGACCCACTAATAGCTAATAAGAAAAAGGCACTACTGAACTTCAAAAATAACCCCAATCAAATCACCAAGGATCAGCTTAAACATACACAAGCCACTCTACAACGCGAAGCAAGAAGATGCGCAAATGAATACTGGAACAATCTATGCTTTGAAATACAGAATGCCTCAGACAGAGGCGACTCAAAAACCATGCATGACAATATAAAAAAGGCCCTTGGACCAAAAATAACCAAACAAGCCACTATAAAATCCAAGTTTGGAGAACCTACTACTGATAAGGGACAACAAATGGAAAGATGGGTTGAACACTACTCCAACCTATACAATGATGACAGACCAGCAAGCATAGTAGTTCTAGCACAATCAATACCCAAATATCCTACAATGTCCGAGTTGGATGTTGAGCCTACAATGAACAAACTTGCTTACGCTATAAATGCCCTCTCAAGAGGAAAAGCTGCAGGAAATGACAACATTCCCACAGAGGTACTAAAGGAAAACTTAAACGTACTACTTCCACATCTTTACAAACTGCTAATCAAATGCTGGAGACAAGGAGAAATACCTCATGATATGAGAAATGCCAAGATCGTAACGTTGTACAAAAACAAAGGAGACAGGGGCGACTGCAATAATTACATAGGCATTTCTCTCCTTAGCACAACCGGCAAGACTTTCGCTAGAGTTTTACTTAAACGCCTGCATAGACTTGCAGAACGTGCTCTTCCCGAGTCTCAATGCGGCTTCAGAGCCGGGAGATCAACCATAGACATGATTTTCACACTCAGACAACTGCAAGAAAAATGTCGAGAACAAAATGTGCCGCTCTATATTGCCTTTGTGGATCTAACAAAGGCCTTCGACTCAGTAAATAGAGATGGGCTCTGCAGAGTGTTAGGCATAGGCTGCCCTCCTAAATTACTTAGGCTGATCATGTCCTTCCATGAAGCCATGAATGGTAAAATTTACTTCGATGGGAGTTCATCAGAGAATTTCAAAGTCAACAAAGGAGTGAAACAGGGATGTGTCCTCGCCCCCACCCTTTTTGGTATATTTTTTGCTGTCCTCCTAAATTACGCCTTCGAAAACAGCTCAGGAGATATTTACATTCGCACTAGACCAGATGGCTCACTGTTCAACCTAGCACGACTAAGAGCAAAAACCAAAACAAATGTTGCCCTACTTAAAGAATTTTTATTTGCTGACGATGCAGCCCTAGTCGCTCATAGTGAGGCCACCCTACAGTCGCTGATCAACAACCTGGATAAAGCATGCGACCTTTTTGCACTGTCAATTAATGTTCAGAAAACAGTAATACTAAGTCAAGGTGACATCAAACCTCTATCAATTACTCTAAAAGACTGTCCACTAGAATCAGTGCAGAAATTTACATATCTTGGATCCACAATGACACAAACCATCTCTCTTGATGAATAAATAAACTGTAGAATTGGTAAGGCAGCTATGACCTTCCGCAAACTCACAGAAAGGGCCTGGAACAACACGAAACTAACACTACAGACTAAACTCTTAATATATCAAACTTGTGTGCTTAGCACACTAGTATATGGATCTGAAACCTGGACAACATACTCAAACCAGGAAAAAAGACTAAATGTCTTCCACGTGTGATGTCTCCGCAAAATAATGCACATCAAATGGCAGGACAAAATAACCAACTTAACTGTCCTGCAACGTGCTAAGACCCCAACAATCATGTCGATGCTCAGAAGTCGAAGGCTAAGATGGCTGGGGCATGTCCAACGAATGGAAGAAAAGCGCATTCCTAGGCAAGTACTATATGGCGAACTAATACACGGAAAAAGACAAATCGGCGGGTCTAAACTACGATATAGAGATATCTGTAAATCATCTCTGAAAGACTTCTCCATATGTGAAAATGACTGGGAACATCTGGCAAGTAATCGCACATCATGGAGAACTTGTATAAGGAACGGTATAACATCATTTGAGACTGTGCTAAGGCAAAACTTAGAAGAGAAAAAGACTCATGAAAAAGGATGGAAATCCCTGTGGATCAGCGAGCCTGACTTGTTCATTATGTGACCGCGTGTGTTTGTCAAACATTGGTAGAATTAGCCACGAGAGAAGCTGTTTGACAAAAACAAAACCTCAAAAAATTCACAATAGCCTCCACTAGACCGTCTAGTGATGTTCAGTCAGAGTGGATCTGGCAGACTCTAAATGTGATGTTCTGTCTGTGGGGGCGATCAACACACTTAACCTGACAGCTGACTTCACGTGAGAGTCTGGAATCCTACTCTGATTGAGTTCTCATCGCAGAGAGAGAGAGAGACCGTCTGACAAGGCGAAAAGGGCCATATAGTAGGACTTATCAAATGTCGTAGTAGGATTTATCGAATGTCGTAGTAGGAACTATCGAATATCGCAGTAGGATTTATCGAATGTCGTAGTAGGAACTATCGAATATCGCAGTAGGATTTATCGAATGTCTTATCGAATATCGCAGTAGGATTTATCGAATGTCATAGTATGACTTATTGAATGTCGTAGTAGGATTTATCGAATGTCTTATCGAATATCGCAGTAGGACTTATCGAATGTCGCAGTAGGATTTATCGAATGTCTTATCTAATATCGTAGTAGGACTTAAAGAATGTCATAGTAGGACTTATCGAATGTCGCAGTAGGATTTATCGAATGTCGTAGTAGGATTTATCGAATGTCGTAATAGGATTTATCGAATGTCGTAGTAGGATTTATCGAATGTCGTAGTAGGATTTATCGAATGTCGTAGCAGGATTTATCAAATGTCGTAATAGGATTTATCGAATGTCGTAGTAGGATTTATCGAATGTCGTAATAGGATTTATCGAATGTCATAGTAGGATTTATCGAATGTCGTAGTAGGATTTATCGAATATCGTAGTAGGAACAATCGAATATCGTAGTAGGAACTATCGAATATCGTAGTAGGAACTATCGAATATCGTAGTAGGAACTATCGAATATCGCAGTAGGATTTATCGAATATCGTAGTAGGATTTATCGAATATCGTAGTAGGATTTATCGAATATCGCAGTAGGATTTATCGAATATCGTAGTAGGATTTATCGAATATCGCAGTAGGATTTCTCGAATATCGCAGTAGGATTTCTCGAATATCGTAGTAGGATTTATCGAATATCGTAGTAGGAACTATCGAATATCGTAGTAGGAACTATCGAATATCGTAGTAGGAACTATCGAATATCGTAGTAGGAACTATCGAATATCGCAGTAGGATTTATGGAATGTCTTATCGAATATCGTAATAGGATTTATTGAATGTCGTAGTATGAACTATCGAATATCGCAGTAGGATTTATCGAATATCGTAGTAGGATTTATCGAATATCGTAGTAGGATTTATCGAATATCGTTGTAGGATTTATCGAATATCGTAGTAGGATTTATCGAATATCGGAGTAGGATTAATCGAAGATCGTAGTATGAACTATCGAATATCGCAGTATGAACTATCGAATATCGTAGTATGAACTATCGAATATCGTAGTATGAACTATCGAATATCGTAGTATGAACTATCGAATATCGCAGTAGGATTTATCGAATATCGTAGTAGGATTTATCGAATGTCGTAGTATGAACTATCGAATATCGCAGTAGGATTTATTGAATGTCGTAGTATGACTTATCGAATGTCGCAGCAGTGGTAGGGGAGTAGCTGGTACACTTGTCAGCTGGTTAAGGTTTTGACTAAGGCGAGTTTCTTTCCACTGACAAGCCCTCGGGGGACATATGCCCTTTGAAAATAAACAACATCAGTCTTCTCTGATGTTTGTTGTTAGACTTTTTTAGCTGTTTATTACTAATACTACTATTGACCTTTCGACCCGTAGCCGGCCCATAAGGCATAGACCCAGATACACTTTCTCTTATCTAAATTTGTATTCAGGCAGTTTTCAATCCTTGTAAAGATCTTTTATCAAATTTCACCATTTGTCTCTGTTCTGTGCAAGCAGCTCTATCTCATCGAGGGAGCCGATTCCTGCTGCTCTTGCCTCTCTCATCAATGTTCATTCTCAGTTCCTCTCTGGGTCGGCCTCTTTTCCTTTTACCTGTTGTTTCCTACATAAGGGCTTGCTTTGTTGTTCGGTTATTATCTCTTCTCATCATATGTCCAACATATGACCATCGTCTTTTCTTTATTTCTGAAGATATTAGTGTTTGATAGGCGATTTCTCTGATTCCCTCGTTAGTTTTGAATTCTTTCCATGCTATACCAAGTACTTTCCTCACACATTTATTTTTTTATTGAGTTCACTTTGTTTCCATGTCTCTTATTATTTTCTAGCTCTCACATGCTATGGTAAGGGTAGATAGTAAGTTTGATTTGAACAGTCTAAGTTTTGTGTTTGTGCTGATGAGTTTTGATTTCCACAACTTTTCAAAGCTTCTGAAAGACATTGCTGCTTTAGCTATTCTGATTCTAATTTCTTTACTTCTATCCCCTTCCCGATCAATGTGACTTCCAAGATAGATAAAGTGATTGATCTTTTCTCCTGGTTTGTTTTCCATGTATATTCTGACATCTGTTGGAATTAAGCCTTTCATGACTTTAGTCTTTTCATAATTGATCTCAAGCCCAATTTTGCTAGCTATTGATGATAGTTCATTTGTGTTTTCCTGCATCGTTTTTATCTGACTGCTGATGAGAACTATGTCATCAGCAAAGTCGAGGTCCTCCAAATGGTCACCTTGCATCCATTCGATGTCTTTATTACCAGTGCAGCACTTCTTCATTATAAAGTCCATAACAACTCCAAATAACAAGGGCGATAAAAAAATATTCTTGTTTAACCCCAGTTTCAATTGGAAAACATTTGCTCAGCCCTTCCTCTGTATGAACTGCACAATTGTAGCCTTCATAATTGTCTTTGATGATTTGTCTATGATTTTTTATGGTAAGCCATATTGCCTCGGAATCTTCCACAAACAATCTCTATGAATGCTGTCCAATGCTTTTTTGAAATCAATGAAGTTAAGTACAAAAGTTGTGTGTTTTTCTATGTTTTCCTCCAATATAAGTAGCTGTTTATTGTTAAATCTATTAGGGTCCTGGCTAGTTGAGTCAGATCCTAGAAAAGATCTTTATGGGGTTGTCCTTGATTGATGATGATTGTTGATGTAGGGGAATTAGAAATATTTGAAAGTTGTTGGCACGTCAACAGAGACAACGAGCCAACTGGGCATGAGAGGATAATGAGTTCACATGGACACAGGAGCCAGTGGTGGGGTGTACTAAACACTTCAAAGTATGGTGACAGCCTTACAAGGAAGGAACACAATAATGACGTTTCGACCTGTGGCCTTCTTCAGAATACAAAGACAACGACAACAAACAGTGAAGCACAATTATCTATAACTACATGTTAGATGATCAAGTGGAGGGCGAGGAAAGTAGGATGTTGAAATAATAAAGGAGAGGGAAGAGAGAAATGAATACTACATGAGGAGAGGTAGGATGGGCGTCAAAATGTATAATATAAAAAAAGAGAAAAATATAAAAAAAGAGAGAAAAATGTATCATAAAATGCACTTAGCTTAAAACAGCAAGTCTGCCCTCCGTGCTGGAACACATGAGAATGACTTGGAGTTTAAAGGATGTGTCTAGAAAGTAACACGTGACTGAAACGCGCAAGTTTAGAAATACAAGAGTACCTGTGTGGCGGGAAAACAAATCAGAGGGGGCGGTGGGGGGAGGGGTGGGGGAAGAAAGATAGGCGAAGCTGCCAAACTATGAAAACGATGGTCAATGGTGAGAGGAAACCTAGAGGCCCAAAACCAAGGGCCTGGAGGGGCCAAACTGCTAGCCAATAAATCACTCGGACAATGTAAGTGAGAGATCCCGTGAGAGGTTGAAAGAAAGAGTGAATGAAAAGACAAAGTAGTGAACTGGTAGATGGATGAGAGAGATAGACTCTACATAATGGATGGGTTGGGACTGGAAGAGTTGAGAGGTAGGTCAACGAAGGGAGGAAGAGGGGGGCAGTGAATACCAGAGGAAAAGATAAGGAGAGGAAGAATAAGAAAGCCGGTATAAGTCAAGTATGTAGGAAGAAGGGCGGTAGAGTGATAGACGGTTGGTCCTGAAGAAGTCCGACACAGTAACGCCCTGGACGTGTGTCTCCAGCAAGTCAAGCAATAGTGTCACGGGTTTATCGTTGACCAAGGACACGCGAAGTGCGGGCGGAAGATTAACTTTCTCAAGTCTGTCATAATCAGCGAATATAAGATTCTTCTGCAACTTAAGTTAAACAAGGTATCCAGCAGTTAATTCAACGTTCTGACTACATAGTTAACGCGTGCATCTAAAGTTAGAAAACAAACATTGTTCCAGTGGTGAATGTCTATTACCAGTAACAACGTAGCAAGGAAGGACATAAATTTGTAAACTGTGTGAAGACATTTAGTACGTGACTTTAACATATGAGATACACGCGTGTCCGAGTACAATTTCAAAACGTTGTTTTTTTCTGGATCAGCAAGGTAATAAATTAGCATTTAATTAGTTCATGATCATTTGTAAAAAGTATAATATTATGACATTTGTATATGGAAAATGAATCTATCCACATCAATAGATTAATATTACCTTTGTCTATTTTTTTAGATAAAGCTGAAGTATACTAACTTTTTGTTTTGAATATTTTTAGGGGAAATGTCATAACAATTATTTCTTTTTCTAGGAAAAATGTACATTGAAATAACAGAATATTACTGTTTCTGTGACATATTTTGTTGGATACACTTAAGTAAATATTTAATTTTGTAAGTGTTCAAAATGTAAATGTCCAATATGGTGGAGTCAACTGCATTAATTATGAAACAGTTAAGTAGAAGCATTGGCTAGTTATATCCGACGGTCAATAGGCAACGGGTGCGTACTATAGTTCGTTCAGAAATTCCTATCCACAGAGTTTATTAATTATCTCGGAAACTGTTTGATGAATTAAACCATTTTTTTTCAGGAAATCTTATTTTTCCACCGACCTTAAGCCTGATTTATTCCCCTACTGTCATGCATTTAGGATAGAGTTTAATTTCTTTAAGTAAGGTATATACAAAAATATAATTTTTTTGGGTGTCCTAATTTTTAGGAGTTTACAATACCCACATTTGTTGTAATCAACATTGGCAATTAAAAAAGCAAAATGTCACGCATTTATCCACACAATCTTAGCACTTGTTCGCACTTAATGGATGTGATTTTGACAGATGTTCCACTTTTGTCATTTCCGATTTCTTGTTAAATAGGTTCAGGGGCGTATTTTGACAAAATATTTGCTATTAATGTATATTCCTTTACTTGTGATAATTTGCAAGCTGTTGTGAAGTGACTACATGATTTTGATAATCATGAAGTGTTTATAGTGTAAATTCATCATCATGCAAAAGCTAACTTTGGTTAGTTCTTTGTTTGGTTCTTTGGTTATGTAAGGCCCCGGTATCACTGCAAACGAATTAAAATCCATAATTGCTCAACTGCCCGTGCCAGTGGAATCATCCGAATTACTAACTCATCAAAAGACATAAGGCGAAACTGCACAGAAAGTGTCGACAGCCAACTGTTCTCTGCCATACGATATCATCATTCATCGTAAACAATTGGAATATCGAAACATGATCAAAACGGATGAAACACACAACTCACGGTGCGCACAGAGCACTTAACTTAGTAGCTCCTGCAACACGCCAGACTTGGAATATGAGGAAACTACAACAAGGAACACTTTCAGACATAGCCTTCAATGGTTCCTGCCGCCTATCCACCATATTGACTGGAAGTTCACACCCTCCTGAAAATGATCATCGTCATATTCGTTTAAAATGTATAGCGCTTGATGATGTTAGGACATCGTTTTTGACTCCAATTCCGAACATATAAAACACAGTCGTCGGATTTCCCCGTTGCGCATCAAACTACAGACCGTAAGATTAGCGTATAGCCGGTCAAGGGATATACGATGAGCCATTATGATCAACAGGCACTTTTGCAATCACCTACCTTTATGACTAAGATATAAAATCAAATGAAAAATTGTGACCCTCTTCAATGTAATACGGATACGCCTTTGACTAGCATTGTTAGAAAATTAACGTAATTTAAAGTAAAATCTAATGTTTAGAGCACACGTTTCATATTTTCCTAAAATTATATAACAAAAAACGATTTGTGCAAAATTCAGACTACCTCTGTAGTTAAATGTTATAAATTCTGAAAGTCGTTGAAAAAAATAAGATTTCATGAAAAAAGAATTACAGAAATTCATCAAACAGTTACCGAGATAATTGATCAACTCTGTGGGCACGAATTTCTGAACGGACTATAGCACTAATGTGATAGAATGTAATGGGGATATAACAAAGTTCAAACAACGGATTAGTGAGATTGAGAAATATGCACATTTGGCTAATGTACCAATATCCGAAAGTAGGGACATAGCATTCCAGTCTAGCTCAGAAGTGACAGAATTTTGTAGAAGGTGAATTGAATAATCTCCTTTGAGGAATGGCCAGTGACTATATTTATAAACCGGAGTTACTCTCAAGAAGGGAATACACACAGCATATTGATAAAATGGAAGCATATACAACAATACAAGACTGAGTCAGCACGACAGCATGGAGAGAGATTGTTACGTTTACCAGAACAGCCATTTAAGAAACAGAAGGGAAACAAGAAACTTAATATGGGGGACGAAACCATACAAATGCAGATAATGTGCCATTTATAAGTGGACTAGTAGATGTGGGGTTAAAGAAGCGCTTGTTTCGAAGTTACCCATTAACCCTCAACCAAGCTACACATTTTGAGATAGCAGAGGAAAATATAAAGAACAGGTTAATTAGCAGTGAGTTAGACCATAGTCGATGTAGTGTGAGTAGACATCTATCTATCAGTTGAAGCAGATATCTATCTATATCAGTTGGGGTAGGCATATATCTATCAGTTGGGGTAGACATCTATCTATCAGTTGGGGTAGACATATATCTATCAGTTGGGGTAGACATCTATCTATCAGTTGGGGTACACATCTATCTATCAGTTGTGGTAGACATCTGTCTATCAGTTGGAGTAGACATCTATCTATCAGTTGGGGTAGACATCTATCTATCAGTTGGGATAGACATATATCTATCAGTTGTTGGGGTATACATCTATCTATAAGTTGGGATAGACATCTATCTATCAGTTGGGGTAGACATCTATCTATCAGTTGAAGCAGACATCTATCTATATCAGTTGGGGTAGGCATCTATCTATCAGTTGGGGTGGACATCTATCTATCAGTTGGGGTAGACATCTATCTATCAGTTGTTGGGGTAGACATCTATCTATCAGTTGGGGAAGACATCTATCTATCAGTTTGGGTAGACATCTGTCTGTCAGTTGGGGTAGACTTCTATCTATCAGTGGTTGGGGTAGACATCTATCTATCAGTGGTTGGAGTAGACATCTAACTATCAGTTGGGGTAGACATATATATATATCTATTGGAGTAGACATCTATCTATCAGTTGTTGGGGAAGACATCTATCTATCAGTTGTTGGGGTAGACATCTATCTATCAGTTGTTGGGGGAAACATCTATCTATCAGTTGGGGTAGACATATATCTATCAGTTGGAGTAGACATCTATCTATCAGTTGGGGTAGACATCTATCTATCAGTTGGGGTAGACATCTATCTATCAGTTGGAGTAGACATCTATCTATCAGTTGGGGTAGACATCTATCTATCAGTTGGGGTAGACATCTATCTATCAGTTGGAGTAGACATCTATCTATCAGTTGGGGTAGACATCTATCTATCAGTTGGGGTAGACATCTATCTATCAGTTGGGGTAGAAATCTATCTATCAGTTGGGATAGACATCTATCTATCAGTTGGGGTAGACATCTATCTATCAGTTGGGGTAGACATCTATCTATCAGTTGGGGTAGACATCTATCTATCAGTTGGAGTAGACATCTATCTATATCAGTTGGGGTAGGCATCTATCTATCAGTTGGGGTAGACATCTATCTATCAGTTGGGGTAGACATCTATCTATCAGTTGTTGGGGTAGACATCTATCTATCAGTTGGGGAAGACATCTATCTATCAGTTTGGGTAGACATCTGTCTGTCAGTTGGGGTAGACTTCTATCTATCAGTGGTTGGGGTAGACATCTATCTATCAGTGGTTGGAGTAGACATCTAACTATCAGTTGGGGTAGACATATATATATATCTATTGGAGTAGACATCTATCTATCAGTTGTTGGGGAAGACATCTATCTATCAGTTGTTGGGGTAGACATCTATCTATCAGTTGTTGGGGAAACATCTATCTATCAGTTGGGGTAGACATATATCTATCAGTTGGAGTAGACATCTATCTATCAGTTGGGGTAGACATCTATCTATCAGTTGGGGTAGACATCTATCTATCAGTTGGAGTAGACATCTATCTATCAGTTGGGATAGACATCTATCTATCATTTGGGGTAGACATCTATCTATCAGTTGGAGTAGACATCTATCTATCAGTTGGGGTAGACATCTATCTATCAGTTGGGGTAGACATCTATCTATCAGTTGGGGTAGAAATCTATCTATCAGTTGGGATAGACATCTATCTATCAGTTGGGGTAGACATCTATCTATCAGTTGGGGTAGACATCTATCTATCAGTTGGGGTAGACATCTATCTATCAGTTGGAGTAGACATCTATCTATCAGTTGGAGTAGACATCTATCTATCAGTTGGGGCAGACATCTATCTATCAGTGGGGATAGACATCTATCTATTATTTGGAGTAGACATCTATCTATCAGTTGGAGTAGACATCTATCTATCAGTTGGGGTAGACATCTATCTATCAGTTGGGGTAGACATCGATCTATCAGTTGGGGTAGACATCTATCTATCAGTTGGGATCGACATCTATCTACCAGTTGGAGTAGACATCTATCTATCAGATGGGATAGACATCTATCTATCAGTTGGGATAGACATCTATCTATCAGTTGGGGTAGACATCTATCTATCAGTTGGGATAGACATCTATCTATCAGTTGGAGTAGACATCTATCTATCAGTTGGGGTAGACATCTATCTATCAGTTGGAGTAGACATCTATCTATCAGTTGGGGTAGACATCTATCTATCAGTTGGGGTAGACATCTATCTATCAGTTGGAGTAGACATTTATCTATCAGTTGGAGTATACATCTATCTATCAGTTGGGGTAGACATCTATCTATCAGTTGGGGTAGACATCTATCTATCAGTTGGGATAGACATCTATCTATCAGTTGGGAGTAGACATTTATCTATCAGTTGGAGTAGACATCTATCTATCAGTTGGGGTAGACATATATCTATCAGTTTGGATAGACATATATCTATCAGTTGGGGTAGACATCTATCTATCAGTTGGGATAGACATCTATCAATCAGTTGGGATAAACATCTATTTATCAGTTGGGATAGACATCTATCTATCAGTTGTGGTAGACATCTATTTATCAGTTGGGATAGACATCTATCTATCAGTTGGAGTAGACATCTATCTATCAGTTGGAGTAGACATCTATCTATCAGTTGGGGTAGACATCTATCTATCAGTTGGAGTAGACATCTATCTATCAGTTGGAGTAGACATCTATCTGTCAGTTGTTGTAGACATCTATCTATCAGTTGGAGTAGACATCTATCTATCAGTTGGAGTAGACATCTATCTATCAGTTGGAGTAGACATCTATCTATCAGTTGGAGTAGACATCTATCTATCAGTTGGGGTAGACATCTATCTATCAGTTGGAGTAGACATCTATCTATCAGTTGGAGCAGACATCTATCTATCAGTTGGGGTAGACATCTATCTATCAGTTGGGGTAGACATCTATCTATCAGTTGGGGTAGACATCGATCTATCAGTTGGGGTAGACATCTATCTATCAGTTGGGGTAGACATCTATCTATCAGTTGGAGTAGACATATATCTATCAGTTGGGGTAGACATCTATCTATGAGTTGGGGTAGACATCTTTCTATCAGTTGGGGTAGACATCTATCTATCAGTTGGGGTAGACATATATCTATCAGTTGGGGTAGACATCTATCTATCAGTTGGGATATACATCTATCTATCAGTTGGAGTAGACATCTATCTATCAGTTGAAGTAGACATCTATCTATCAGTTGGGGTAGACATCTATCTATCAGTTGGAGTAGACATCTATCTATCAGTTTGGGTAGACATATATCTATCAGTTGGGGTAGACATCTATATATCAGTTGGGATAGACATCTATGTATCAGTTGGGATAGACATCTATGTATCAGTTGGGATAGACATCTATCTATCAGTTGGGATAGACATATATCTATCAGTTGGGATAAACACCTATCTATCAGTTGGATTAGACATCTATCTATCAGTTGGGATAGACATCTATCTATCAGTTGGGGTAGACATCTATCTATCAATTGGGGTAGACATCTATCTATCAGTTGGGGTAGACATCTATCTATCAGTTGGGGTAGAAATCTATCTATCAGTTGGGATAGACATCTATCTATCAGTTGGGGTAGACATCTATCTATCAGTTGGGGTAGACATCTATCTATCAGTTGGGGTAGACATCTATCTATCAGTTGGAGTAGACATCTATCTATCAGTTGGAGTAGACATCTATCTATCAGTTGGGGTAGACATCTATCTATCAGTTGGGATAGACATCTATCTATTATTTGGAGTAGACATCTATCTATCAGTTGGAGTAGACATCTATCTATCAGTTGGGGTAGACATCTATCTATCAGTTGGGGTAGACATCGATCTATCAGTTGGGGTAGACATCTATCTATCAGTTGGGATCGACATCTATCTATCAGTTGGAGTAGACATCTATCTATCAGATGGGATAGACATCTATCTATCAGTTGGGATAGACATCTATCTATCAGTTGGGGTAGACATCTATCTATCAGTTGGGATAGACATCTATCTATCAGTTGGAGTAGACATCTATCTATCAGTTGGGGTAGACATCTATCTATCAGTTGGAGTAGACATGTATCTATCAGTTGGGGTAGACATCTATCTATCAGTTGGGGTAGACATCTATCTATCAGTTGGAGTAGACATTTATCTATCAGTTGGAGTATACATCTATCTATCAGTTGGGGTAGACATCTATCTATCAGTTGGGGTAGACATCTATCTATCAGTTGGGATAGACATCTATCTATCAGTTGGGAGTAGACATTTATCTATCAGTTGGAGTGGACATCTATCTATCAGTTGGGGTAGACATATATCTATCAGTTTGGATAGACATATATCTATCAGTTGGGGTAGACATCTATCTATCAGTTGGGATAGACATCTATCAATCAGTTGGGATAAACATCTATTTATCAGTTGGGATAGACATCTATCTATCAGTTGTGGTAGACATCTATTTATCAGTTGGGATAGACATCTATCTATCAGTTGGAGTAGACATCTATCTATCAGTTGGAGTAGACATCTATCTATCAGTTGGGGTAGACATCTATCTATCAGTTGGAGTAGACATCTATCTATCAGTTGGAGTAGACATCTATCTGTCAGTTGTTGTAGACATCTATCTATCAGTTGGAGTAGACATCTATCTATCAGTTGGAGTAGACATCTATCTATCAGTTGGAGTAGACATCTATCTATCAGTTGGAGTAGACATCTATCTATCAGTTGGGGTAGACATCTATCTATCAGTTGGAGTAGACATCTATCTATCAGTTGGAGCAGACATCTATCTATCAGTTGGGGTAGACATCTATCTATCAGTTGGGGTAGACATCTATCTATCAGTTGGGGTAGACATCGATCTATCAGTTGGGGTAGACATCTATCTATCAGTTGGGGTAGACATCTATCTATCAGTTGGAGTAGACATATATCTATCAGTTGGGGTAGACATCTATCTATGAGTTGGGGTAGACATCTTTCTATCAGTTGGGGTAGACATCTATCTATCAGTTGGGGTAGACATATATCTATCAGTTGGGGTAGACATCTATCTATCAGTTGGGATATACATCTATCTATCAGTTGGAGTAGACATCTATCTATCAGTTGAAGTAGACATCTATCTATCAGTTGGGGTAGACATCTATCTATCAGTTGGAGTAGACATCTATCTATCAGTTTGGGTAGACATATATCTATCAGTTGGGGTAGACATCTATCTATCAGTTGGGATAGACATCTATGTATCAGTTGGGATAGACATCTATGTATCAGTTGGGATAGACATCTATCTATCAGTTGGGATAGACATATATCTATCAGTTGGGATAAACACCTATCTATCAGTTGGATTAGACATCTATCTATCAGTTGGGGTAGACATCTATCTATCAGTTGGGGTAGACATCTATCTATCAATTGGGTAGACATCTGTCTATCAGTTGGAGTAGACATCTATCTATCAGTTCGGGTAGACATCTATCTATCAGTTGGGATAGACATCTATCTATCAGTTGGAGTAGATATCTATCTATCAGTTGGGATAGACATCTATCTATCAGTTAGGATAGACATCTATATATCAGTTGGGATAGACATATATCTATCAGTTTGGATAGACATCTATCTATCAGTTGGGGTAGACATCTATCTATCAGTTGGGATAGACATCTATGTATCAGTTGGTGTAGACATCTATCTATCAGTATGGGATAGACATCTATCTATCAGTTGGAATAGACATCTATCTATCAGTTGGGATAGACATCTATCTATCAGTTGGGATAGACATCTATCTATCAGTTGGGATAGACATCTATCTATCAGTTGGGATAGACATCTATCTATCAGTTGGATAGACATCTATCTATCAGTTGGTAGACATCTATCTATCAGTTGGGATAGACATCTATCTATCAGTTAGGATAGACATCTATCTATCAGTTGTTGGGGTAAACATCTATCTATCAGTTGAGTAGACATCTATATATCAGTTGGGTAGACATCTATCTATCAGTTGGGGTAGACATCTATCTATCAGTTGTTGGGGTAAACATCTACCTATCAGTTGTAGTAGACATCTATCTATCAGTTGGGATAGACATCTATCTATCAGTTGGGGTAGACATCTATCTATCAGTTGGGATAGACATCTATCTATCAGTTGGGATAGACATCTATCTATCAGTTGGGATATACATCTATCTATCAGTTGTTGGGGTAAACATCTATCTATTAGTTGTTGGGGTAGACATCTATCTATCAGTTGGAGTAGACATCTATCTATCAGTTTGGGTAGACATCTATCTATCACTTGGGGTAGACATCTATCTATCAGTTGGAGTAGACATCTATCTATCAGTTGTGGTAGACATCTATCTATCAGTTGGGGTAGACATCTATCTATCAGTTGGAGTAGACATCTATCTATCAGTTGGGGTAGACATCTATCTATCAGTTGGGGTAGACATCTATCTATCAGTTGGGGTAGAAATCTATCTATCAGTTGGGATAGACATCTATCTATCAGTTGGGTAGACATCTATCTATCAGTTGGGGTAGACATCTATCTATCAGTTGGGGTAGACATCTATCTATCAGTTGGAGTAGACATCTATCTATCAGTTGGAGTAGACATCTATCTATCAGTTGGGGTAGACATCTATCTATCAGTTGGGATAGACATCTATCTATTATTTGGAGTAGACATCTATCAGTTGGAGTAGACATCTATCTATCAGTTGGGGTAGACATCTATCTATCAGTTGGGGTAGACATCGATCTATCAGTTGGGGTAGACATCTATCTATCAGTTGGGATAGACATCTATCTATCAGTTGGAGTAGACATCTATCTATCAGTGGGGATAGACATCTATCTATCATTTGGGATAGACATCTATCTATCAGTTGGGGTAGACATCTATCTATCAGTTGGGATAGACATCTATCTATCAGTTGTGTAGACATTTATCTATCAGTTGGAGTAGACATCTATCTATCAGTTGAGGTAGACATATATCTATCAGTTGGGATAGACATCTATCTATCAGTTGGGATAGACATCTATCTATCAGTTGGGATAGACATCTATCTATCAGTTGGGATAAACATCTATCTATCAGTTGGAGTAGACATCTATCTATCAGTTGGGGTAGACATCTATCTATCAGTTGGAGTAGACAGCTATCTATCAGTTGGAGTAGACATCTATCTGTCAGTTGGAGTAGACATATATCTATCAGTTGGGGTAGACATCTATCTATCAGTTGGGGTAGATATCTATCTATCAGTTGGAGCAGACATCTATCTATCAGTTGGGGTAGACATCTATCTATCAGTTGGGGTAGACATCTATCTATCACTTGGGGTAGACATCGATCTATCAGTTGGGGTAGACATCTATCTATCAGTTGGGGTAGACATCTATCTATCAGTTGGAGTAGACATATATCTATCAGTTGGGGTAGACATCTATCTATCAGTTGGGGTATACATCTTTCTATCAGTTGGGGTAGACATCTATCTATCAGTTGGGGTAGACATCTATCTATCAGTTGGGGTAGCCATCTATCTATCAGTTGGGATAGACATCTATCTATCAGTTGGAGTAGACATCTATCTATCAGTTGGAGTATACATCTATCTATCAGTTGGGGTAGACATCTATCTATCAGTTGGGATAGACATATATATATATCAGTTGGAGTAGACATCTATCTATCAGTTGGGGTATACATCTATCTATCAGTTGGGGTAGACATCTATCTATCAGTTGGGATAGACATCTATGTATCAGTTGGGATAGACATCTATGTATCAGTTGGGATAGACATCTATCTATCAGTTGGAGTAGACATCTATCTATCAGTTGGGGTAGACATCTATCTATCAGTTGGGATAGACATCTATCTATCAGTTGGAGTAGACATCTATCTATCAGTTGGGATAGACATCTATCTATCAGTTGGGATAGACATCTATCTACCAGTTGGGGTAGACATCTATCTATCAGTTGGGATAGACATCTATCTATCAGTTGGGATAGACATCTATCTATCAGTTAGGATAGACATCTATCTATCAGTTGGGATAGACATCTATCTATCAGTTGATGTAGACATCTATCTATCAGTTGGGATAGACATCTATGTATCAGTTGGGGTAGACATCTATCTATCAGTTGGGATAGACATCTATCTATCAGTTGGGATAGACATCTATCTATCAGTTGGGATAGACATCTATCTATCAGTTGGGATAGACATCTATCTATCAGTTGGGATAGACATCTATCTAACCGTTGGGATAGACATCTATCTATCAGTTAGGGTAGACATCTATCTATCAGTTGGGATAGACATCTATCTATCAGTTGGGATAGACATCTGTCTATCAGTTGTTGGGGTAAACATCTATCTATCAGTTGGAGTAGACATCTATCTATCAGTTGGGGTAGACATCTATCTATCAGTTGGGATAGACATCTATCTATCAGTTGGGGTAGACATCTATCTATCAGTTGGGATAGACATCTATCTATCAGTTGGGGTAGACATCTATCTATCAGTTGGGATATACATCTATCTATCAGTTGTTGGGGTAAACATCTATCTATCAGTTTTGGGGTAGACATCTATCTATCAGTTGGAGTAGACATCTATCTATCAGTTGGGATATACATCTATCTATCAGTTGTTGGGGTAAACATCTATCTATCAGTTTTTGGGGTAGACATCTATCTATCAGTTGGAGTAGACATCTATCTATCAGTTGGGATAGACATCTATCTATCAGTTGGGATAGACATCTATCTATCAGTTGGAGTAGACATCTATCTATCAGTTGGGGTAGACATCTATCTATCAGTTGGAGTAGACATCTATCTATCAGTTGGAATAGACATCTATCTATCAGTTGGGGTAGACATCTATCTATCAGTTGGGGTAGACATCTATCTATCAGTTGGAGTAGACATCTATCTTTCAGTTGGGGTCGACATCTATCTATCAGTTGGGGTAGACATTTATCTATCAGTTGGGGTAGACATCTATCTATCAGTTGGAGTAGACATTATCTATCAGTTGGGGTAGACATCTATCTATCAGTTGGGTAGACATCTATCTATCAGTTGGAGTAGACATTTATCTATCAGTTGGAGTAGACATCTATCTATCAGTTGGGGTAGACATCTATCTATCAGTTGGGTAGACATCTATCTATCAGTTGGGATAGACATCTATCTATCAGTTGGGAGTAGACATTTATCTATCAGTTGGAGTAGACATCTATCTATCAGTTGGGGTAGACATATATCTATCAGTTGGGATAGACATATATCTATCAGTTGGGGTAGATATCTATCTATCAGTTGGATAGACATCTATCTATCAGTTGGGATAAACATCTATTTATCAGTTGGGGTAGACATCTATCTATCAGTTGGGATAGATATCTATCTATCAGTTGGGGTAGACATCTATCTATCAGTTGGGATAGACATCTATCTATCAGTTGGGGTAGACATCTATCTATCAGTTGGGATAGACATCTATCTATCAGTTGGAGTAGACATCTATCTATCAGTTGGGGTAGACATCTATCTATCAGTTGGAGTAGACATGTATCTATCAGTTGGGGTAGACATCTATCTATCAGTTGGGGTAGACATCTATCTATCAGTTGGAGTAGACATTTATCTATCAGTTGGGGTAGACATCTATCTATCAGTTGGGGTAGACATCTATCTATCAGTTGGGGTAGACATCGATCTATCAGTTGGGGTAGACATCTATCTATCAGTTGGGTAGACATCTATCTATCAGTTGGAGTAGACATATATCTATCAGTTGGGGTAGACATCTATCTATGAGTTGGGGTAGACATCTTTCTATCAGTTGGGGTAGACATCTATCTATCAGTTGGGGTAGACATATATCTATCAGTTGGGGTAGACATCTATCTATCAGTTGGGATATACATCTATCTATCAGTTGGAGTAGACATCTATCTATCAGTTGAAGTAGACATCTATCTATCAGTTGGGGTAGACATCTATCTATCAGTTGGAGTAGACATCTATCTATCAGTTTGGGTAGACATATATCTATCAGTTGGGTTAGACATCTATCTATCAGTTGGGATAGACATCTATGTATCAGTTGGGATAGACATCTATGTATCAGTTGGGATAGACATCTATCTATCAGTTGGGATAGACATATATCTATCAGTTGGGATAAACACCTATCTATCAGTTGGATTAGACATCTATCTATCAGTTGGGGTAGACATCTATCTATCAGTTGGGGTAGACATCTATCTATCAATTGGGGTAGACATCTGTCTATCAGTTGGAGTAGACATCTATCTATCAGTTGGGGTAGACATCTATCTATCAGTTGGGATAGACATCTATCTATCAGTTGGAGTAGATATCTATCTATCAGTTGGGATAGACATCTATCTATCAGTTAGGATAGACATCTATATCAGTTGGGATAGACATATATCTATCAGTTTGGATAGACATCTATCTATCAGTTGGGGTAGACATCTATCTATCAGTTGGGATAGACATCTATGTATCAGTTGGTGTAGACATCTATCTATCAGTTGGGATAGACATCTATCTATCAGTTGGAATAGACATCTATCTATCAGTTGGGATAGACATCTATCTATCAGTTGGGATAGACATCTATCTAACAGTTGGGATAGACATCTATCTATCAGTTGGGGTAGACATCTATCTATCAGTTGGGATAGACATCTATCTATCAGTTAGGATAGACATCTATCTATCAGTTGTTGGGGTAAACATCTATCTATCAGTTGAGTAGACATCTATATATCAGTTGGGGTAGACATCTATCTATCAGTTGGGGTAGACATCTATCTATCAGTTGTTGGGGTAAACATCTACCTATCAGTTGTAGTAGACATCTATCTATCAGTTGGGATAGACATCTATCTATCAGTTGGGGTAGACATCTATCTATCAGTTGGGATAGACATCTATCTATCAGTTGGGATAGACATCTATCTATCAGTTGGGATATACATCTATCTATCAGTTGTTGGGGTAAACATCTATCTATTAGTTGTTGGGGTAGACATCTATCTATCAGTTGGAGTAGACATCTATCTATCAGTTGGGGTAGACATCTATCTATCACTTGGGGTAGACATCTATCTATCAGTTGGAGTAGACATCTATCTATCAGTTGGGGTAGACATCTATCTATCAGTTGGGGTAGACATCTATCTATCAGTTGGAGTAGACATCTATCTATCAGTTGGGGTAGACATCTATCTATCAGTTGGGGTAGACATCTATCTATCAGTTGGGGTAGAATCTATCTATCAGTTGGGATAGACATCTATCTATCAGTTGGGGTAGACATCTATCTATCAGTTGGGGTAGACATCTATCTATCAGTTGGGGTAGACATCTATCTATCAGTTGGAGTAGACATCTATCTATCAGTTGGAGTAGACATCTATCTATCAGTTGGGGTAGACATCTATCTATCAGTTGGGATAGACATCTATCTATTATTTGGAGTAGACATCTATCAGTTGGAGTAGACATCTATCTATCAGTTGGGGTAGACATCTATCTATCAGTTGGGGTAGACATCTATCTATCAGTTGGGGTAGACATCTATCTATCAGTTGGGATAGACATCTATCTATCAGTTGGAGTAGACATCTATCTATCAGTTGGGATAGACATCTATCTATCAGTTGGGATAGACATCTATCTATCAGTTGGGGTAGACATCTATCTATCAGTTGGGATAGACATCTATCTATCAGTTGGTAGACATTATCTATCAGTTGGAGTAGACATCTATCTATCAGTTGAGGTAGACATATATCTATCAGTTGGGATAGACATCTATCTATCAGTTGGGATAGACATCTATCTATCAGTTGGGATAGACATCTATCTATCAGTTGGGATAGACATCTATCTATCAGTTGGAGTAGACATCTATCTATCAGTTGGGGTAGACATCTATCTATCAGTTGGAGTAGACAGCTATCTATCAGTTGGAGTAGACATCTATCTATCAGTTGGAGTAGACATATATCTATCAGTTGGGGTAGACATCTATCTATCAGTTGGGGTAGACATCTATCTATCAGTTGGAGCAGACATCTATCTATCAGTTGGGGTAGACATCTATCTATCAGTTGGGGTAGACATCTATCTATCAGTTGGGGTAGACATCTATCTATCAGTTGGGGTAGACATCTATCTATCAGTTGGGGTAGACATCTATCTATCAGTTGGAGTAGACATCTATCTATCAGTTGGGGTAGACATCTATCTATCAGTTGGGGTAGACATCTATCTATCAGTTGGGGTAGACATCTATCTATCAGTTGGGGTAGACATCTATCTATCAGTTGGGATAGACATCTATCTATCAGTTGGGGTAGACATCTATCTATCAGTTGGGGTAGACATCTATCTATCAGTTGGGGTAGACATCTATCTATCAGTTGGAGTAGACATCTATCTATCAGTTGGAGTAGACATCTATCTATCAGTTGGGGTAGACATCTATCTATCAGTTGGGATAGACATCTATCTATCATTTGGAGTAGACATCTATCAGTTGGAGTAGACATCTATCTATCAGTTGGGGTAGACATCTATCTATCAGTTGGGGTAGACATCTATCTATCAGTTGGGGTAGACATCTATCTATCAGTTGGGATAGACATCTATCTATCAGTTGGAGTAGACATCTATCTATCAGTTGGGATAGACATCTATCTATCATTGGGATAGACATCTATCTATCAGTTGGGGTAGACATCTATCTATCAGTTGGGATAGACATCTATCTATCAGTTGTGTAGACATCTATCTATCAGTTGGAGTAGACATCTATCTATCAGTTGAGGTAGACATCTATCTATCAGTTGGGATAGACATCTATCTATCAGTTGGGATAGACATCTATCTATCAGTTGGGATAGACATCTATCTATCAGTTGGGATAAACATCTATCTATCAGTTGGAGTAGACATCTATCTATCAGTTGGGGTAGACATCTATCTATCAGTTGGAGTAGACAGCTATCTATCAGTTGGAGTAGACATCTATCTATCAGTTGGAGTAGACATCTATCTATCAGTTGGGGTAGACATCTATCTATCAGTTGGGGTAGACATCTATCTATCAGTTGGAGTAGACATCTATCTATCAGTTGGGGTAGACATCTATCTATCAGTTGGGGTAGACATCTATCTATCACTTGGGGTAGACATCGATCTATCAGTTGGGGTAGACATCTATCTATCAGTTGGGGTAGACATCTATCTATCAGTTGGAGTAGACATCTATCTATCAGTTGGGGTAGACATCTATCTATCAGTTGGGGTATACATCTATCTATCAGTTGGGGTAGACATCTATCTATCAGTTGGGGTAGACATCTATCTATCAGTTGGGGTAGACATCTATCTATCAGTTGGGATAGACATCTATCTATCAGTTGGAGTAGACATCTATCTATCAGTTGGAGTAGACATCTATCTATCAGTTGGGGTAGACATCTATCTATCAGTTGGGATAGACATATATATATATCAGTTGGAGTAGACATCTATCTATCAGTTGGGGTATACATATATCTATCAGTTGGGGTAGACATCTATCTATCAGTTGGGATAGACATCTATCTATCAGTTGGGATAGACATCTATGTATCAGTTGGGATAGACATCTATCTATCAGTTGGAGTAGACATCTATCTATCAGTTGGGGTAGACATCTATCTATCAGTTGGGATAGACATCTATCTATCAGTTGGAGTAGACATCTATCTATCAGTTGGGATAGACATCTATCTATCAGTTGGGATAGACATCTATCTATCAGTTGGGGTAGACATCTATCTATCAGTTGGGATAGACATCTATCTATCAGTTGGGATAGACATCTATCTATCAGTTAGGATAGACATCTATCTATCAGTTGGGATAGACATCTATCTATCAGTTGGGATAGACATCTATGTATCAGTTGGGATAGACATCTATCTATCAGTTGGGATAGACATCTATCTATCAGTTGGAGTAGACATCTATCTATCAGTTGGGGTAGACATCTATCTATCAGTTGGGATAGACATCTATCTATCAGTTGGAGTAGACATCTATCTATCAGTTGGGATAGACATCTATCTATCAGTTGGGATAGACATCTATCTATCAGTTGGGGTAGACATCTATCTATCAGTTGGGATAGACATCTATCTATCAGTTGGGATAGACATCTATCTATCAGTTGGGATAGACATCTATCTATCAGTTGGGATAGACATCTATCTATCAGTTGATGTAGACATCTATCTATCAGTTGGGATAGACATCTATCTATCAGTTGGGGTAGACATCTATCTATCAGTTGGGATAGACATCTATCTATCAGTTGGGATAGACATCTATCTATCAGTTGGGATAGACATCTATCTATCAGTTGGGATAGACATCTATCTATCAGTTGGGATAGACATCTATCTATCAGTTGGGATAGACATCTATCTATCAGTTAGGGTAGACATCTATCTATCAGTTGGGATAGACATCTATCTATCAGTTGGGATAGACATCTATCTATCAGTTGTGGGGTAAACATCTATCTATCAGTTGGAGTAGACATCTATCTATCAGTTGGGGTAGACATCTATCTATCAGTTGGGATAGACATCTATCTATCAGTTGGGGTAGACATCTATCTATCAGTTGGGATAGACATCTATCTATCAGTTGGGGTAGACATCTATCTATCAGTTGGGATATACATCTATCTATCAGTTGTTGGGGTAAACATCTATCTATCAGTTGGGGTAGACATCTATCTATCAGTTGGAGTAGACATCTATCTATCAGTTGGGATAGACATCTATCTATCAGTTGTTGGGGTAGACATCTATCTATCAGTTTTGGGGTAGACATCTATCTATCAGTTGGAGTAGACATCTATCTATCAGTTGGGATAGACATCTATCTATCAGTTGGGATAGACATCTATCTATCAGTTGGAGTAGACATCTATCTATCAGTTGGGGTAGACATCTATCTATCAGTTGGAGTAGACATCTATCTATCAGTTGGAATAGACATCTATCTATCAGTTGGGGTAGACATCTATCTATCAGTTGGGGTAGACATCTATCTATCAGTTGGAGTAGACATCTATCTTTCAGTTGGGGTAGACATCTATCTATCAGTTGGGGTAGACATTTATCTATCAGTTGGGGTAGACATCTATCTATCAGTTGGAGTAGACATTATCTATCAGTTGGGGTAGACATCTATCTATCAGTTGGGTAGACATCTATCTATCAGTTGGAGTAGACATTTATCTATCAGTTGGAGTAGACATCTATCTATCAGTTGGGGTAGACATCTATCTATCAGTTGGGGTAGACATCTATCTATCAGTTGGGATAGACATCTATCTATCAGTTGGGAGTAGACATTATCTATCAGTTGGAGTAGACATCTATCTATCAGTTGGGGTAGACATATATCTATCAGTTGGGATAGACATCTATCTATCAGTTGGGGTAGACATCTATCTATCAGTTGGGATAGACATCTATCTATCAGTTGGGATAAACATCTATTATCAGTTGGGGTAGACATCTATCTATCAGTTGGGATAGACATCTATCTATCAGTTGGGGTAGACATCTATCTATCAGTTGGGATAGACATCTATCTATCAGTTGGGGTAGACATCTATCTATCAGTTGGGATAGACATCTATCTATCAGTTGGAGTAGACATTATCTATCAGTTGGGGTAGACATCTATCTATCAGTTGGAGTAGACATCTATCTATCAGTGGGGTAGACATCTATCTATCAGTTGGGGTAGACATCTATCTATCAGTTGGAGTAGACATCTATCTATCAGTTGGGGTAGACATCTATCTATCAGTTGGGGTAGACATCTATCTATCAGTTGGGGTAGACATCGATCTATCAGTTGGGGTAGACATCTATCTATCAGTTGGGGTAGACATCTATCTATCAGTTGGAGTAGACATATATCTATCAGTTGGGGTAGACATCTATCTATGAGTTGGGGTAGACATCTTTCTATCAGTTGGGGTAGACATCTATCTATCAGTTGGGGTAGACATCTATCTATCAGTTGGGGTAGACATCTATCTATCAGTTGGGATAGACATCTATCTATCAGTTGGAGTAGACATCTATCTATCAGTTGAAGTAGACATCTATCAGTTGGGGTAGACATCTATCTATCAGTTGGAGTAGACATCTATCTATCAGTTTGGGTAGACATATATCTATCAGTTGGGTTAGACATCTATCTATCAGTTGGGATAGACATCTATGTATCAGTTGGGATAGACATCTATGTATCAGTTGGGATAGACATCTATCTATCAGTTGGGATAGACATATATCTATCAGTTGGGATAAACACCTATCTATCAGTTGGATTAGACATCTATCTATCAGTTGGGGTAGAGTCATCTATCTATCAGTTGGGGTAGACATCTATCTATCAATTGGGGTAGACATCTGTCTATCAGTTGGAGTAGACATCTATCTATCAGTTGGGGTAGACATCTATCTATCAGTTGGGATAGACATCTATCTATCAGTTGGAGTAGATATCTATCTATCAGTTGGGATAGACATCTATCTATCAGTTAGGATAGACATCTATATATCAGTTGGGATAGACATATATCTATCAGTTTGGATAGACATCTATCTATCAGTTGGGGTAGACATCTATCTATCAGTTGGGATAGACATCTATGTATCAGTTGGTGTAGACATCTATCTATCAGTTGGGATAGACATCTATCTATCAGTTGGAATAGACATCTATCTATCAGTTGGGATAGACATCTATCTATCAGTTGGGATAGACATCTATCTAACAGTTGGGATAGACATCTATCTATCAGTTGGGGTAGACATCTATCTATCAGTTGGGATAGACATCTATCTATCAGTTAGGATAGACATCTATCTATCAGTTGTTGGGGTAAACATCTATCTATCAGTTGAGTAGACATCTATATATCAGTTGGGGTAGACATCTATCTATCAGTTGGGGTAGACATCTATCTATCAGTTGTTGGGGTAAACATCTACCTATCAGTTGTAGTAGACATCTATCTATCAGTTGGGATAGACATCTATCTATCAGTTGGGGTAGACATCTATCTATCAGTTGGGATAGACATCTATCTATCAGTTGGGATAGACATCTATCTATCAGTTGGGATATACATCTATCTATCAGTTGTTGGGGTAAACATCTATCTATTAGTTGTTGGGGTAGACATCTATCTATCAGTTGGAGTAGACATCTATCTATCAGTGGGGTAGACATCTATCTATCACTTGGGGTAGACATCTATCTATCAGTTGGAGTAGACATCTATCTATCAGTTGGGGTAGACATCTATCTATCAGTTGGGGTAGACATCTATCTATCAGTTGGAGTAGACATCTATCTATCAGTTGGGGTAGACATCTATCTATCAGTTGGGGTAGACATCTATCTATCAGTTGGGGTAGAAATCTATCTATCAGTTGGGATAGACATCTATCTATCAGTTGGGGTAGACATCTATCTATCAGTTGGGGTAGACATCTATCTATCAGTTGGGGTAGACATCTATCTATCAGTTGGAGTAGACATCTATCTATCAGTTGGAGTAGACATCTATCTATCAGTTGGGGTAGACATCTATCTATCAGTTGGGATAGACATCTATCTATTATTTGGAGTAGACATCTATCAGTTGGAGTAGACATCTATCTATCAGTTGGGGTAGACATCTATCTATCAGTTGGGGTAGACATCGATCTATCAGTTGGGGTAGACATCTATCTATCAGTTGGGATAGACATCTATCTATCAGTTGGAGTAGACATCTATCTATCAGTTGGGATAGACATCTATCTATCATTTGGGATAGACATCTATCTATCAGTTGGGGTAGACATCTATCTATCAGTTGGGATAGACATCTATCTATCAGTTGTGTAGACATTTATCTATCAGTTGGAGTAGACATCTATCTATCAGTTGAGGTAGACATATATCTATCAGTTGGGATAGACATCTATCTATCAGTTGGGATAGACATCTATCTATCAGTTGGGATAGACATCTATCTATCAGTTGGGATAAACATCTATCTATCAGTTGGAGTAGACATCTATCTATCAGTTGGGGTAGACATCTATCTATCAGTTGGAGTAGACAGCTATCTATCAGTTGGAGTAGACATCTATCTGTCAGTTGGAGTAGACATATATCTATCAGTTGGGGTAGACATCTATCTATCAGTTGGGGTAGACATCTATCTATCAGTTGGAGCAGACATCTATCTATCAGTTGGGGTAGACATCTATCTATCAGTTGGGGTAGACATCTATCTATCAGTTGGGGTAGACATCGATCTATCAGTTGGGGTAGACATCTATCTATCAGTTGGGGTAGACATCTATCTATCAGTTGGAGTAGACATATATCTATCAGTTGGGGTAGACATCTATCTATCAGTTGGGGTATACATCTATCTATCAGTTGGGGTAGACATCTATCTATCAGTTGGGGTAGAAATCTATCTATCAGTTGGGATAGACATCTATCTATCAGTTGGGGTAGACATCTATCTATCAGTTGGGGTAGACATCTATCTATCAGTTGGGGTAGACATCTATCTATCAGTTGGAGTAGACATCTATCTATCAGTTGGAGTAGACATCTATCTATCAGTTGGGGTAGACATCTATCTATCAGTTGGGATAGACATCTATCTATTATTTGGAGTAGACATCTATCAGTTGGAGTAGACATCTATCTATCAGTTGGGGTAGACATCTATCTATCAGTTGGGTAGACATCTATCTATCAGTTGGGGTAGACATCTATCTATCAGTTGGGATAGACATCTATATCTATCAGTATCAGTTGGGATAGACATCTATCTATCAGTTGGGATAGACATCTATCTATCAGTTGGGATAGACATCTATCTATCAGTTGGGATAGACATCTATCTATCAGTTGGGCTAGACATCTATCTATCAGTTGGGATAGACATCTATCTATCAGTTGTGTAGACATCTATCTATCAGTTGGAGTAGACATCTATCTATCAGTTGAGGTAGACATCTATCTATCAGTTGGGATAGACATCTATCTATCAGTTGGGATAGACATCTATCTATCAGTTGGATAGACATCTATCTATCAGTTGGGATAAACATCTATCTATCAGTTGGAGTAGACATCTATCTATCAGTTGGGTAGACATCTATCTATCAGTTGGAGTAGACATCTATCTATCAGTTGGAGTAGACATCTATCTATCAGTTGGAGTAGACATCTATCTATCAGTTGGGTAGACATCTATCTATCAGTTGGGGTAGATATCTATCTATCAGTTGGAGTAGACATCTATCTATCAGTTGGGGTAGACATCTATCTATCAGTTGGGGTAGACATCTATCTATCAGTTGGGGTAGACATCTATCTATCAGTTGGGGTAGACATCTATCTATCAGTTGGGTAGACATCTATCTATCAGTTGGAGTAGACATATATCTATCAGTTGGGGTAGACATCTATCTATCAGTTGGGGTATACATCTTTCTATCAGTTGGGGTAGACATCTATCTATCAGTTGGGGTAGACATCTATCTATCAGTTGGGGTAGACATCTATCTATCAGTTGGGATAGACATCTATCTATCAGTTGGAGTAGACATCTATCTATCAGTTGGAGTAGACATCTATCTATCAGTTGGGGTAGACATCTATCTATCAGTTGGGATAGACATATATATATATCAGTTGGAGTAGACATCTATCTATCAGTTGGGGTAGACATCTATCTATCAGTTGGGTAGACATCTATCTATCAGTTGGGATAGACATCTATCTATCAGTTGGGATAGACATCTATCTATCAGTTGGGATAGACATCTATCTATCAGTTGGAGTAGACATCTATCTATCAGTTGGGGTAGACATCTATCTATCAGTTGGGATAGACATCTATCTATCAGTTGGAGTAGACATCTATCTATCAGTTGGGATAGACATCTATCTATCAGTTGGGATAGACATCTATCTATCAGTTGGGGTAGACATCTATCTATCAGTTGGGATAGACATCTATCTATCAGTTGGGATAGACATCTATCTATCAGTTAGGATAGACATCTATCTATCAGTTGGGATAGACATCTATCTATCAGTTGATGTAGACATCTATCTATCAGTTGGGATAGACATCTATCTATCAGTTGGGGAAGACATCTATCTATCAGTTGGGATAGACATCTATCTATCAGTTGGGATAGACATCTATCTATCAGTTGGGATAGACATCTATCTATCAGTTGGGATAGACATCTATCTATCAGTTGGGATAGACATCTATCTATCAGTTGGGATAGACATCTATCTATCAGTTGGGTAGACATCTATCTATCAGTTGGGATAGACATCTATCTATCAGTTGGATAGACATCTATCTATCAGTTGGGGTAAACATCTATCTATCAGTTGGAGTAGACATCTATCTATCAGTTGGGGTAGACATCTATCTATCAGTTGGGGTAGACATCTATCTATCAGTTGTTGGGGTAGACATCTATCTATCAGTTGGAGTAGACATCTATCTATCAGTTGGGATAGACATCTATCTATCAGTTGGGGTAGACATCTATCTATCAGTTGGGATAGACATCTATCTATCAGTTGGGGTAGACATCTATCTATCAGTTGTGATAGACATCTATCTATCAGTTGGGGTAAACATCTATCTATCAGTTGGGGTAGACATCTATCTATCAGTTGGAGTAGACATCTATCTATCAGTTGGGATAGACATCTATCTATCAGTTGTTGGGGTAAACATCTATCTATCAGTTGGGGTAGACATCTATCTATCAGTTGGAGTAGACATCTATCTATCAGTTGGGATAGACATCTATCTATCAGTTGGGATAGACATCTATCAGTTGGAGTAGACATCTATCTATCAGTTGGGGTAGACATCTATCTATCAGTTGGGGTAGACATCTATCTATCAGTTGGAATAGACATCTATCTATCAGTTGGGGTAGACATCTATCTATCAGTTGGGTAGACATCTATCTATCAGTTGGAGTAGACATCTATCTTTCAGTTGGGGTAGACATCTATCTATCAGTTGGGGTAGACATCTATCTATCAGTTGGGGTAGACATCTATCTATCAGTTGGAGTAGACATTATCTATCAGTTGGGGTAGACATCTATCTATCAGTTGGGGTAGACATCTATCTATCAGTTGGAGTAGACATTTATCTATCAGTTGGAGTAGACATCTATCTATCAGTTGGGGTAGACATCTATCTATCAGTTGGGGTAGACATCTATCTATCAGTTGGGATAGACATCTATCTATCAGTTGGGAGTAGACATTTATCTATCAGTTGGAGTAGACATCTATCTATCAGTTGGGGTAGACATCTATCTATCAGTTGGGATAGACATATATCTATCAGTTGGGGTAGACATCTATCTATCAGTTGGGATAGACATCTATCTATCAGTTGGGATAAACATCTATCTATCAGTTGGGGTAGACATCTATCTATCAGTTGGGATAGACATCTATCTATCAGTTGGGGTAGACATCTATCTATCAGTTGGGATAGACATCTATCTATCAGTTGGGGTAGACATCTATCTATCAGTTGGGATAGACATCTATCTATCAGTTGGAGTAGACATCTATCTATCAGTTGGGGTAGACATCTATCTATCAGTTGGAGTAGACATCTATCTATCAGTTGGGGTAGACATCTATCTATCAGTTGGGGTAGACATCTATCTATCAGTTGGAGTAGACATCTATCTATCAGTTGGGGTAGACATCTATCTATCAGTTGGGATAGACATCTATCTATCAGTTGGGGTAGACATCTATCTATCAGTTGGGATAGACATCTATCTATCAGTTGGGAGTAGACATCTATCTATCAGTTGGAGTAGACATCTATCTATCAGTTGGGGTAGACATCTATCTATCAGTTGGGATAGACATCTATCTATCAGTTGGGGTAGACATCTATCTATCAGTTGGGATAGACATCTATCTATCAGTTGGGTAAACATCTATCTATCAGTTGGGGTAGACATTTATCTATCAGTTGGGATAGACATCTATCTATCAGTTGGGGTAGACATCTATCTATCAGTTGGGATAGACATCTATCTATCAGTTGGGGTAGACATCTATTTATCAGTTGGGATAGACATCTATCTATCAGTTGGAGTAGACATCTATCTATCAGTTGGAGTAGACATCTATCTATCAGTTGGGGTAGACATCTATCTATCAGTTGGAGTAGACATCTATCTATCAGTTGGAGTAGACATCTATCTATCAGTTGTTGTAGATATCTATCTATCAGTTGGAGTAGACATCTATCTATCAGTTGGAGTAGACATCTATCTATCAGTTTGAGTAGACATCTATCTATCAGTTGGAGTAGACATCTATCTATCAGTTGGGGTAGACATCTATCTATCAGTTGGAGTAGACATCTATCTATCAGTTGGAGCAGACATCTATCTATCATTTGGGTAGACATCTATCTATCAGTTGGGGTAGACATCTATCTATCAGTTGGGGTAGACATCTATCTATCAGTTGGGGTAGACATCTATCTATCAGTTGGGGTAGACATCTATCTATCAGTTGGAGTAGACATATATCTATCAGTTGGGGTAGACATCTATCTATCAGTTGGGGTAGACATCTTCTATCAGTTGGGGTAGACATCTATCTATCAGTTGGGGTAGACATATATCTATCAGTTGGGGTAGACATCTATCTATCAGTTGGGATATACATCTATCTATCAGTTGGAGTAGACATCTATCTATCAGTTGAAGTAGACATCTATCCATCAGTTGGGGTAGACATCTATCTATCAGTTGGGATAGACATCTATCTATCAGTTGGAGTAGACATCTATCTATCAGTTTGGGTAGACATATATCTATCAGTTGGGGTAGACATCTATCTATCAGTTGGGATAGACATCTATCTATCAGTTGGGATAGACATCTATCTATCAGTTGGGATAGACATCTATCTATCAGTTGGGATAGACATATATCTATCAGTTGGGATAAACACATCTATCTATCAGTTGGATTAGACATCTATCTATCAGTTGGGGTAGACATCTATCTATCAGTTGGGGTAGACATCTATCTATCAATTGGGGTAGACATCTATCTATCAGTTGGAGTAGACATCTATCTATCAGTTGGGGTAGACATCTATCTATCAGTTGGGATAGACATCTATCTATCAGTTGGAGTAGACATCTATCTATCAGTTGGGATAGACATCTATCTATCAGTTGGGATAGACATCTATCTATCAGTTGGGGTAGACATCTATCTATCAGTTGGGATAGACATCTATCTATCAGTTGGGATAGACATCTATCTATCAGTTAGGATAGACATCTATCTATCAGTTGGGATAGACATATATCTATCAGTTGGGATAGACATCTATCTATCAGTTGGGGTAGACATCTATCTATCAGTTGGGATAGACATCTATCTATCAGTTGGGGTAGACATCTATCTATCAGTTGGGATAGACATCTATCTATCAGTTGGAATAGACATCTATCTATCAGTTGGGATAGACATCTATCTATCAGTTGGGATAGACATCTATCTAACAGTTGGGATAGACATCTATCTATCAGTTGGGGTAGACATCTATCTATCAGTTGGGATAGACATCTATCTATCAGTTAGGATAGACATATATCTATCAGTTGTTGGGGTAAACATCTATCTATCAGTTGGAGTAGACATCTATATATCAGTTGGGGTAGACATCTATCTATCAGTTGGGGTAGACATCTATCTATCAGTTGTTGGGGTAAACATCTATCTATCAGTTGGAGTAGACATCTATCTATCAGTTGGGATAGACATCTATCTATCAGTTGGGGTAGACATCTATCTATCAGTTGGGATAGACATCTATCTATCAGTTGGGGTAGACATCTATCTATCAGTTGGATAGACATCTATCTATCAGTTGGGGTAAACATCTATCTATTAGTTGTTGGGGTAGACATCTATCTATCAGTTGGAGTAGACATCTATCTATCAGTTGGGGTAGACATCTATCTATCAGTTGGGGTAGACATCTATCTATCAGTTGGAGTAGACATCTATCTATCAGTTGGGGTAGACATCTATCTATCAGTTGGGGTAGACATCTATCTATCAGTTGGAGTAGACATCTATCTATCATTTGGGTAGACATCTATCTATCAGTTGGGGTAGACATCTATCTATCAGTTGGGGTAGAAATCTATCTATCAGTTGGGATAGACATCTATCTATCAGTTGGGGTAGACATCTATCTATCAGTTGGGGTAGACATCTATCTATCAGTTGGGGTAGACATCTATCTATCAGTTGGAGTAGACATCTATCTATCAGTTGGAGTAGACATCTATCTATCAGTTGGGGTAGACATCTATCTATCAGTTGGGATAGACATCTATCTATTATTTGGGAGTAGACATCTATCTATCAGTTGGAGTAGACATCTATCTATCAGTTGGGGTAGACATCTATCTATCAGTTGGGGTAGACATCGATCTATCAGTTGGGGTAGACATCTATCTATCAGTTGGGATAGACATCTATCTATCAGTTGGAGTAGACATCTATCTATCAGTTGGGATAGACATCTATCTATCAGTTGGAGTAGACATCTATCTATCAGTTGGGGTAGACATCTATCTATCAGTTGGGGTAGACATCTATCTATCAGTTGGAGTAGACATCTATCTATCAGTTGGGGTAGACATCTATCTATCAGTTGGGGTAGACATCTATCTATCAGTTGGGGTAGACATCTATCTATCAGTTGGGGTAGACATCTATCTATCAGTTGGGATAGACATCTATCTATCAGTTAGGATAGACATCTATCTATCAGTTGGGATAGACATCTATCTATCAGTTGATGTAGACATCTATCTATCAGTTGGGATAGACATCTATCTATCAGTTGGGGTAGACATCTATCTATCAGTTGGGATAGACATCTATCTATCAGTTGGGATAGACATCTATCTATCAGTTGGGATAGACATCTATCTATCAGTTGGGATAGACATCTATCTATCAGTTGGGATAGACATCTATCTATCAGTTGGGGTAGACATCTATCTATCAGTTGGGATAGACATCTATCTATCAGTTGGGATAGACATCTATCTATCAGTTGTTGGGGTAAACATCTATCTATCAGTTGGAGTAGACATCTATCTATCAGTTGGGGTAGACATCTATCTATCAGTTGGGGTAGACATATATCTATCAGTTGTTGGGGTAAACATCTATCTATCAGTTGGAGTAGACATCTATCTATCAGTTGGGATAGACATCTATCTATCAGTTGGGGTAGACATCTATCTATCAGTTGGGGATAGACATCTATCTATCAGTTGGGATAGACATCTATCTATCAGTTGGGGTAACATCTATCTATCAGTTGGGGTAGACATCTATCTATCAGTTGGAGTAGACATCTATCTATCAGTTGGGATATACATCTATCTATCAGTTGTGGGGTAAACATCTATCTATCAGTTGGGGTAGACATCTATCTATCAGTTGGAGTAGACATCTATCTATCAGTTGGGATAGACATCTATCTATCAGTTGGGATAGACATCTATCTATCAGTTGGAGTAGACATCTATCTATCAGTTGGGGTAGACATCTATCTATCAGTTGGGGTAGACATCTATCTATCAGTTGGAAAAGACATCTATCTATCAGTTGGGGTAGACATCTATCTATCAGTTGGGGTAGACATCTATCTATCAGTTGGAGTAGACATCTATCTTCAGTTGGGGTAGACATCTATCTATCAGTTGGGGTAGACATCTATCTATCAGTTGGGGTAGACATCTATCTATCAGTTGGAGTAGACATCTATCTATCAGTTGGAGTAGACATCTATCAGTTGGGGTAGACATCTATCTATCAGTTGGGGTAGACATCTATCTATCAGTTGGGATAGACATCTATCTATCAGTTGGGAGTAGACATCTATCTATCAGTTGGAGTAGACATCTATCTATCAGTTGGGGTAGACATCTATCTATCAGTTGGGATAGACATATATCTATCAGTTGGGGTAGACATCTATCTATCAGTTGGGATAGACATCTATCAATCAGTTGGGATAAACATCTATCTATCAGTTGGGTAGACATCTATCTATCAGTTGGGATAGACATCTATCTATCAGTGGGGTAGACATCTATCTATCAGTGGGATAGACATCTATCTATCAGTTGGGGTAGACATCTATCTATCAGTTGGGATAGACATCTATCTATCAGTTGGAGTAGACATCTATCTATCAGTTGGAGTAGACATCTATCTATCAGTTGGGGTAGACATCTATCTATCAGTTGGGAGTAGACATCTATCTATCAGTTGGGAGTAGACATCTATCTGTCAGTTGTTGTAGACATCTATCTATCAGTTGGAGTAGACATCTATCTATCAGTTGGAGTAGACATCTATCTATCAGTTGGAGTAGACATCTATCTATCAGTTGGAGTAGACATCTATCTATCAGTTGGGGTAGACATCTATCTATCAGTTGGAGTAGACATCTATCTATCAGTTGGAGTAGACATCTATTTATCAGTTGGGGTAGACATCTATCTATCAGTTGGGGTAGACATCTATCTATCAGTTGGGGTAGACATCGATCTATCAGTTGGGGTAGACATCTATCTATCAGTTGGGGTAGACATCTATCTATCAGTTGGAGTAGACATATATCTATCAGTTGGGGTAGACATCTATCTATCAGTTGGGGTAGACATCTATCTATCAGTTGGGGTAGACATCTATCTATCAGTTGGGGTAGACATCTATCTATCAGTTGGGGTAGACATCTATCTATCAGTTGGGATATACATCTATCTATCAGTTGGAGTAGACATCTATCTATCAGTTGAAGTAGACATCTATCTATCAGTGGGGTAGACATCTATCTATCAGTTGGGATAGACATCTATCTATCAGTTGGAGTAGACATCTATCTATCAGTTTGGGTAGACATATATCTATCAGTTGGGGTAGACATCTATCTATCAGTTGGGATAGACATCTATGTATCAGTTGGGATAGACATCTATCTATCAGTTGGGATAGACATCTATCTATCAGTTGGGATAGACATATATCTATCAGTTGGGATAAACACCTATCTATCAGTTGGATTAGACATCTATCTATCAGTTGGGGTAGACATCTATCTATCAGTTGGGGTAGACATCTATCTATCAGTTGGGGTAGACATCTATCTATCAGTTGGAGTAGACATCTATCTATCAGTTGGGGTAGACATCTATCTATCAGTTGGGATAGACATCTATCTATCAGTTGGAGTAGATATCTATCTATCAGTTGGGATAGACATCTATCTATCAGTTGGGATAGACATCTATCTATCAGTTGGGGTAGACATCTATCTATCAGTTGGGATAGACATCTATCTATCAGTTGGGATAGACATCTATCTATCAGTTAGGATAGACATCTATCTATCAGTTGGGATAGACATATATCTATCAGTTGGGGTAGACATCTATCTATCAGTTGGGATAGACATCTATCTATCAGTTGGGATAAACATCTATCTATCAGTTGGGGTAGACATTTATCTATCAGTTGGGATAGACATCTATCTATCAGTTGGGGTAGACATCTATCTATCAGTTGGGATAGACATCTATCTATCAGTTGGGGTAGACATCTATCTATCAGTTGGGATAGACATCTATCTATCAGTTGGGGTAGACATCTATTTATCAGTGGGATAGACATCTATCTATCAGTTGGAGTAGACATCTATCTATCAGTTGGAGTAGACATCTATCTATCAGTTGGGGTAGACATCTATCTATCAGTTGGAGTAGACATCTATCTATCAGTTGGAGTAGACATCTATCTGTCAGTTGTTGTAGACATCTATCTATCAGTTGGAGTAGACATCTATCTATCAGTTGGAGTAGACATCTATCTATCAGTTGGAGTAGACATCTATCTATCAGTTGGGGTAGACATCTATCTATCAGTTGGAGTAGACATCTATCTATCAGTTGGAGCAGACATCTATCTATCATTTGGGGTAGACATCTATCTATCAGTTGGGGTAGACATCTATCTATCAGTTGGGGTAGACATCGATCTATCAGTTGGGTAGACATCTATCTATCAGTTGGGGTAGACATCTATCTATCAGTTGGAGTAGACATCTATCTATCAGTTGGGGTAGACATCTATCTATCAGTTGGGGTAGACATCTATCTATCAGTTGGGGTAGACATCTATCTATCAGTTGGGGTAGACATATATCTATCAGTTGGGGTAGACATCTATCTATCAGTTGGGATAGACATCTATCTATCAGTTGGAGTAGACATCTATCTATCAGTTGAAGTAGACATCTATCTATCAGTTGGGGTAGACATCTATCTATCAGTTGGGATAGACATCTATCTATCAGTTGGAGTAGACATCTATCTATCAGTTTGGGTAGACATATATCTATCAGTTGGGGTAGACATCTATCTATCAGTTGGGATAGACATCTATGTATCAGTTGGGATAGACATCTATGTATCAGTTGGGATAGACATCTATCTATCAGTTGGGATAGACATATATCTATCAGTTGGGATAAACACCTATCTATCAGTTGGATTAGACATCTATCTATCAGTTGGGTAGACATCTATCTATCAGTTGGGGTAGACATCTATCTATCAATTGGGGTAGACATCTATCTATCAGTTGGAGTAGACATCTATCTATCAGTTGGGGTAGACATCTATCTATCAGTTGGGATAGACATCTATCTATCAGTTGGAGTAGATATCTATCTATCAGTTGGGATAGACATCTATCTATCAGTTGGGATAGACATCTATCTATCAGTTGGGGTAGACATCTATCTATCAGTTGGGATAGACATCTATCTATCAGTTGGGATAGACATCTATCTATCAGTTGGGATAGATATCTATCTATCAGTTGGGATAGACATATATCTATCAGTTGGGATAGACATCTATCTATCAGTTGGGGTAGACATCTATCTATCAGTTGGGATAGACATCTATCTATCAGTTGGGGTAGACATCTATCTATCAGTTGGGATAGACATCTATCTATCAGTTGGAATAGACATCTATCTATCAGTTGGGATAGACATCTATCTATCAGTTGGGATAGACATCTATCTATCAGTTGGGATAGACATCTATCTATCAGTTGGGGTAGACATCTATCTATCAGTTGGGATAGACATCTATCTATCAGTTAGGATAGACATATATCTATCAGTTGTTGGGGTAAACATCTATCTATCAGTTGGAGTAGACATCTATCTATCAGTTGGGGTAGACATCTATCTATCAGTTGGGGTAGACATCTATCTATCAGTTGTTGGGTAAACATCTACCTATCAGTTGGAGTAGACATCTATCTATCAGTTGGGATAGACATCTATCTATCAGTTGGGGTAGACATATATCTATCAGTTGGGATAGACATATATCTATCAGTTGATGTAGACATCTATCTATCAGTTGGGATAGACATCTATCTATCAGTTGGGATAAACATCTATCTATCAGTTGGGGTAGACATTTATCTATCAGTTGGGATAGACATCTATCTATCAGTTGGGGTAGACATCTATCTATCAGTTGGGATAGACATCTATCTATCAGTTGGGGTAGACATCTATTTATCAGTTGGGATAGACATCTATCTATCAGTTGGAGTAGACATCTATCTATCAGTTGGAGTAGACATCTATCTATCAGTTGGGGTAGACATCTATCTATCAGTTGGAGTAGACATCTATCTATCAGTTGGAGTAGACATCTATCTGTCAGTTGTTGTAGACATCTATCTATCAGTTGGAGTAGACATCTATCTATCAGTTGGAGTAGACATCTATCTATCAGTTGGAGTAGACATCTATCTATCAGTTGGAGTAGACATCTATCTATCAGTTGGGGTAGACATCTATCTATCAGTTGGAGTAGACATCTATCTATCAGTTGGAGCAGACATCTATCTATCATTTGGGTAGACATCTATCTATCAGTTGGGGTAGACATCTATCTATCAGTTGGGGTAGACATCGATCTATCAGTTGGGGTAGACATCTATCTATCAGTTGGGGTAGACATCTATCTATCAGTTGGAGTAGACATATATCTATCAGTTGGGGTAGACATCTATCTATGAGTTGGGGTAGACATCTTCTATCAGTTGGGGTAGACATCTATCTATCAGTTGGGGTAGACATATATCTATCAGTGGGGTAGACATCTATCTATCAGTTGGGATATACATCTATCTATCAGTTGGAGTAGACATCTATCTATCAGTTGAAGTAGACATCTATCATCAGTTGGGGTAGACATCTATCTATCAGTTGGGATAGACATCTATCTATCAGTTGGAGTAGATATCTATCTATCAGTTTGGGTAGACATATATCTATCAGTTGGGGTAGACATCTATCTATCAGTTGGGATAGACATCTATGTATCAGTTGGGATAGACATCTATGTATCAGTTGGGATAGACATCTATCTATCAGTTGGGATAGACATATATCTATCAGTTGGGATAAACACCTATCTATCAGTTGGATTAGACATCTATCTATCAGTTGGGGTAGGCATCTATCTATCAGTTGGGGTAGACATCTATCTATCAATTGGGGTAGACATCTGTCTATCAGTTGGAGTAGACATCTATCTATCAGTTGGGTTAGACATCTATCTATCAGTTGGGATAGACATCTATCTATCAGTTGGAGTAGATATCTATCTATCAGTTGGGATAGACATCTATCTATCAGTTGGGATAGACATCTATCTATCAGTTGGGGTAGACATCTATCTATCAGTTGGGATAGACATCTATCTATCAGTTGGGATAGACATCTATCTATCAGTTAGGATAGACATCTATCTATCAGTTGGGATAGACATCTATCTATCAGTTGGGATAGACATCTATCTATCAGTTGGGGTAGACATCTATCTATCAGTTGGGATAGACATCTATCTATCAGTTGGGGTAGACATCTATCTATCAGTTGGGATAGACATCTATCTATCAGTTGGAATAGACATCTATCTATCAGTTGGGATAGACATCTATCTATCAGTTGGGATAGACATCTATCTATCAGTTGGGATAGACATCTATCTATCAGTTGGGGTAGACATCTATCTATCAGTTGGGATAGACATCTATCTATCAGTTGGGATAGACATATATCTATCAGTTGTTGGGGTAAACATCTATCTATCAGTTGGAGTAGACATCTATCTATCAGTTGGGGTAGACATCTATCTATCAGTTGGGGTAGACATCTATCTATCAGTTGGGATAGACATATATCTATCAGTTGGGGTAGACATCTATCTATCAGTTGGGATATACATCTATCTATCAGTTGTTGGGGTAAACATCTATCTATTAGTTGTTGGGGTAGACATCTATCTATCAGTTGGAGTAGACATCTATCTATCAGTTGGGGTAGACATCTATCTATCACTTGGGGTAGACATCTATCTATCAGTTGGAGTAGACATCTATCTATCAGTTGGGGTAGACATCTATCTATCAGTTGGGGTAGACATCTATCTATCAGTTGGAGTAGACATCTATCTATCATTTGGGGTAGACATCTATCTATCAGTTGGGGTAGACATCTATCTATCAGTTGGGGTAGAAATCTATCTATCAGTGGGATAGACATCTATCTATCAGTTGGGGTAGACATCTATCTATCAGTTGGGGTAGACATCTATCTATCAGTTGGGGTAGACATCTATCTATCAGTTGGAGTAGACATCTATCTATCAGTTGGAGTAGACATCTATCTATCAGTTGGGGTAGACATCTATCTATCAGTTGGGATAGACATCTATCTATTATTTGGAGTAGACATCTATCTATCAGTTGGAGTAGACATCTATCTATCAGTTGGGGTAGACATCTATCTATCAGTTGGGGTAGACATCGATCTATCAGTTGGGGTAGACATCTATCTATCAGTGGGATAGACATCTATCTATCAGTTGGAGTAGACATCTATCTATCAGTTGGGATAGACATCTATCTTTCAGTTGGAGTAGACATATATCTATCAGTTGGGGTAGACATCTATCTATCAGTTGGGGTAGATATCTATCTATCAGTTGGAGCAGACATCTATCTATCAGTTGGGGTAGACATCTATCTATCAGTTGGGGTAGACATCTATCTATCAGTTGGGGTAGACATCTATCTATCAGTTGGGGTAGACATCTATCTATCAGTTGGGTAGACATCTATCTATCAGTTGGAGTAGACATATATCTATCAGTTGGGGTAGACATCTATCTATCAGTTGGGGTATACATATTTCTATCAGTTGGCGTAGACATCTATCTATCAGTTGGGGTAGACATCTATCTATCAGTTGGGGTAGCCATCTATCTATCAGTTGGGATAGACATCTATCTATCAGTTGGAGTAGACATCTATCTATCAGTTGGAGTATACATCTATCTATCAGCTGGGGTAGACATCTATCTATCAGTTGGGATAGACATCTATCTATCAGTTGGAGTAGACATCTATCTATCAGTTGGGTATACATCTATCTATCAGTTGGGGTAGACATCTATCTATCAGTTGGGATAGACATCTATCTATCAGTTGGGATAGACATCTATGTATCAGTTGGGATAGACATCTATCTATCAGTTGGAGTAGACATCTATCTATCAGTTGGGGTAGACATCTATCTATCAGTTGGGATAGACATCTATCTATCAGTTGGAGTAGACATCTATCTATCAGTTGGGATAGACATCTATCTATCAGTTGGGATAGACATCTATCTACCAGTTGGGGTAGACATCTATCTATCAGTTGGGATAGACATCTATCTATCAGTTGGGATAGACATCTATCTATCAGTTGGGATAGACATCTATCTATCAGTTGATGTAGACATCTATCTATCAGTTGGGATAGACATCTATGTATCAGTTGGGGTAGACATCTATCTATCAGTTGGGATAGACATCTATCTATCAGTTGGGATAGACATCTATCTATCAGTTGGGATAGACATCTATCTATCAGTTGGGATAGACATCTATCTATCAGTTGGGATATACATCTATCTATCAGTTGGGGTAGACATCTATCTATCAGTTGGGATAGACATCTATCTATCAGTTGGGATAGACATCTATCTATCAGTTGTTGGGTAAACATCTATCTATCAGTTGGAGTAGACATCTATTTATCAGTTGGGGTAGACATCTATCTATCAGTTGGGGTAGACATCTATCTATCAGTTGTTGGGGTAAACATCTATCTATCAGTTGGAGTAGACATCTATCTATCAGTTGGGATAGACATCTATCTATCAGTTGGGGTAGACATCTATCTATCAGTTGGGATAGACATCTATCTATCAGTTGGGGTAGACATCTATCTATCAGTTGGGATATACATCTATCTATCAGTTGTTGGGGTAACATCTATCTATCAGTTTTTGGGGTAGACATCTATCTATCAGTTGGAGTAGACATCTATCTATCAGTTGGGATATACATCTATCTATCAGTTGTTGGGGTAAACATCTATCTATCAGTTTTTGGGGTAGACATCTATCTATCAGTTGGAGTAGACATCTATCTATCAGTTGGGATAGACATCTATCTATCAGTTGGGATAGACATCTATCTATCAGTTGGAGTAGACATCTATCTATCAGTTGGGGTAGACATCTATCTATCAGTTGGGGTAGACATCTATCTATCAGTTGGAAAAGACATCTATCTATCAGTTGGGGTAGACATCTATCTATCAGTTGGGGTAGACATCTATCTATCAGTTGGAGTAGACATCTATCTATCAGTTGGGATAGACATCTATCTATCAGTTGGGATAGACATCTATCTATCAGTTGGAGTAGACATCTATCTATCAGTTGGGATAGACATCTATCTATCAGTTGGGATAGACATCTATCTATCAGTTAGGATAGATATCTATCTATCAGTTGGGATAGACATATATCTATCAGTTGGGATAGACATCTATCTATCAGTTGGGGTAGACATCTATCTATCAGTTGGGATAGACATCTATGTATCAGTTGGGGTAGACATCTATCTATCAGTTGGGATAGACATCTATCTATCAGTTGGAATAGACATCTATCTATCAGTTGGGATAGACATCTATCTATCAGTTGGGATAGACATCTATCTAACAGTTGGGATAGACATCTATCTATCAGTTGGGGTAGACATCTATCTATCAGTTGGGATAGACATCTATCTATCAGTTAGGATAGACATATATCTATCAGTTGTTGGGGTAAACATCTATCTATCAGTTGGAGTAGACATTTATATATCAGTTGGGGTAGACATCTATCTATCAGTTGGGGTAGACATCTATCTATCAGTTGTTGGGGTAAACATCTACCTATCAGTTGGAGTAGACATCTATCTATCAGTTGGGATAGACATCTATCTATCAGTTGGGGTAGACATATATCTATCAGTTGGGATAGACATATATCTATCAGTTGATGTAGACATCTATCTATCAGTTGGATAGACATCTATCAATCAGTTGGGATAAACATCTATTTATCAGTTGGGGTAGACATTTATCTATCAGTTGGGATAGACATCTATCTATCAGTTGGGGTAAACATCTATCTATCAGTTGGGATAGACATCTATCTATCAGTTGGGGTAGACATCTATTTATCAGTTGGGATAGACATCTATCTATCAGTTGGAGTAGACATCTATCTATCAGTTGGAGTAGACATCTATCTATCAGTTGGGGTAGACATCTATCTATCAGTTGGAGTAGACATCTATCTATCAGTTGGAGTAGACATCTATCTGTCAGTTGTTGTAGACATCTATCTATCAGTTGGAGTAGACATCTATCTATCAGTTGGAGTAGACATCTATCTATCAGTTGGAGTAGACATCTATCTATCAGTTGGAGTAGACATCTATCTATCAGTTGGGGTAGACATCTATCTATCAGTTGGAGTAGACATCTATCTATCAGTTGGAGCAGACATCTATCTATCATTTGAGGTAGACATCTATCTATCAGTTGGGGTAGACATCTATCTATCAGTTGGGGTAGACATCGATCTATCAGTTGGGGTAGACATCTATCTATCAGTTGGGGTAGACATCTATCTATCAGTTGGAGTAGACATATATCTATCAGTTGGGGTAGACATCTATCTATGAGTTGGGGTAGACATCTTTCTATCAGTTGGGGTAGACATCTATCTATCAGTTGGGGTAGACATATATCTATCAGTTGGGGTAGACATCTATCTATCAGTTGGGATATACATCTATCTATCAGTTGGAGTAGACATCTATCTATCAGTTGAAGTAGACATCTATCCATCAGTTGGGGTAGACATCTATCTATCAGTTGGGATAGACATCTATCTATCAGTTGGAGTAGATATCTATCTATCAGTTTCGGTAGACATATATCTATCAGTTGGGGTAGACATCTATCTATCAGTTGGGATAGACATCTATGTATCAGTTGGGATAGACATCTATGTATCAGTTGGGATAGACATCTATCTATCAGTTGGGATAGACATATATCTATCAGTTGGGATAAACACCTATCTATCAGTTGGATTAGACATCTATCTATCAGTTGGGGTAGGCATCTATCTATCAGTTGGGGTAGACATCTATCTATCAATTGGGGTAGACATCTGTCTATCAGTTGGAGTAGACATCTATCTATCAGTTGGGTTAGACATCTATCTATCAGTTGGGATAGACATCTATCTATCAGTTGGAGTAGATATCTATCTATCAGTTGGGATAGACATCTATCTATCAGTTGGGATAGACATCTATCTACCAGTTGGGGTAGACATCTATCTATCAGTTGGGATAGACATCTATCTATCAGTTGGGATAGACATCTATCTATCAGTTGGGGTAGACATCTATCTATCAGTTGGGATAGACATCTATGTATCAGTTGGGGTAGACATCTATCTATCAGTTGGGATAGACATCTATCTATCAGTTGGAATAGACATCTATCTATCAGTTGGGATAGACATCTATCTATCAGTTGGGATAGACATCTATCTAACAGTTGGGATAGACATCTATCTATCAGTTGGGGTAGACATCTATCTATCAGTTGGGATAGACATCTATCTATCAGTTAGGATAGACATATATCTATCAGTTGTTGGGGTAAACATCTATCTATCAGTTGGAGTAGACATCTATATATCAGTTGGGGTAGACATCTATCTATCAGTTGGGGTAGACATCTATCTATCAGTTGTTGGGGTAAACATCTACCTATCAGTTGGAGTAGACATCTATCTATCAGTTGGGATAGACATCTATCTATCAGTTGGGGTAGACATCTATCTATCAGTTGGGATAGACATATATCTATCAGTTGGGGTAGACATCTATCTATCAGTTGGGATATACATCTATCTATCAGTTCTTGGGGTAAACATCTATCTATTAGTTGTTGGGGTAGACATCTATCTATCAGTTGGAGTAGACATCTATCTATCAGTTGGGGTAGACATCTATCTATCACTTGGGGTAGACATCTATCTATCAGTTGGAGTAGACATCTATCTATCAGTTGGGGTAGACATCTATCTATCAGTTGGGGTAGACATCTATCTATCAGTTGGAGTAGACATCTATCTATCATTTGGGGTAGACATCTATCTATCAGTTGGGGTAGACATCTATCTATTAGTTGGGGTAGAAATCTATCTATCAGATGGGATAGACATCTATCTATCAGTTGGGGTAGACATCTATCTATCAGTTGGGGTAGACATCTATCTATCAGTTGGGGTAGACATCTATCTATCAGTTGGAGTAGACATCTATCTATCAGTTGGAGTAGACATCTATCTATCAGTTGGGGTAGACATCTATCTATCAGTTGGGATAGACATCTATCTATTATTTGGAGTAGACATCTATCTATCAGTTGGAGTAGACATCTATCTATCAGTTGGGGTAGACATCTATCTATCAGTTGGGGTAGACATCGATCTATCAGTTGGGGTAGACATCTATCTATCAGTTGGGATAGACATCTATCTATCAGTTGGAGTAGACATCTATCTATCAGTTGGGATAGACATCTATCTTTCAGTTGGAGTAGACATATATCTATCAGTTGGGGTAGACATCTATCTATCAGTTGGGGTAGATATCTATCTATCAGTTGGAGCAGACATCTATCTATCAGTTGGGGTAGACATCTATCTATCAGTTGGGGTAGACATCTATCTATCAGTTGGGGTAGACATCGATCTATCAGTTGGGGTAGACATCTATCTATCAGTTGGGGTAGACATCTATCTATCAGATGGAGTAGACATATATCTATCAGTTGGGGTAGACATCTATCTATCAGTTGGGGTATACATCTTTCTATCAGTTGGGGTAGACATCTATCTATCAGTTGGGGTAGACATCTATCTATCAGTTGGGGTAGCCATCTATCTATCAGTTGGGATAGACATCTATCTATCAGTTGGAGTAGACATCTATCTATCAGTTGGAGTATACATCTATCTATCAGTTGGGGTAGACATCCATCTATCAGTTGGGATAGACATATATCTATCAGTTGGAGTAGACATCTATCTATCAGTTGGGGTATATATATATATCTATCAGTTGGGGTAGACATCTATCTATCAGTTGGGATAGACATCTATGTATCAGTTGGGATAGACATCTATGTATCAGTTGGGATAGACATCTATCTATCAGTTGGAGTAGACATCTATCTATCAGTTGGGGTAGACATCTATCTATCAGTTGGGATAGACATCTATCTATCAGTTGGAGTAGACATCTATCTATCAGTTGGGATAGACATCTATCTATCAGTTGGGATAGACATCTATCTACCAGTTGGGGTAGACATCTATCTATCAGTTGGGATAGACATCTATCTATCAGTTAGGATAGACATCTATCTATCAGTTGGGATAGACATCTATCTATCAGTTGATGTAGACATCTATCTTTCAGTTGGGATAGACATCTATGTATCAGTTGGGGTAGACATCTATCTATCAGTTGGGATAGACATCTATCTATCAGTTGGGATAGACATCTATCTATCAGTTGGGATAGACATCTATCTATCAGTTGGGATAGACATCTATCTAACAGTTGGGATATACATCTATCTATCAGTTGGGGTAGACATCTATCTATCAGTTGGGATAGACATCTATCTATCAGTTGGGATAGACATCTGTCTATCAGTTGTTGGGGTAAACATCTATCTATCAGTTGGAGTAGACATCTATCTATCAGTTGGGGTAGACATCTATCTATCAGTTGGGGTAGACATCTATCTATCAGTTGTTGGGGTAAACATCTATCTATCAGTTGGAGTAGACATCTATCTATCAGTTGGGATAGACATCTATCTATCAGTTGGGGTAGACATCTATCTATCAGTTGGGATAGACATCTATCTATCAGTTGGGGTAGACATCTATCTATCAGTTGGGATATACATCTATCTATCAGTTGTTGGGGTAAACATCTATCTATCAGTTTTTGGGGTAGACATCTATCTATCAGTTGGAGAAGACATCTATCTATCAGTTGGGATATACATCTATCTATCAGTTGTTGGGTAAACATCTATCTATCAGTTTTTGGGGTAGACATCTATCTATCAGTTGGAGTAGACATCTATCTATCAGTTGGGATAGACATCTATCTATCAGTTGGGATAGACATCTATCTATCAGTTGGAGTAGACATCTATCTATCAGTTGGGGTAGACATCTATCTATCAGTTGGGGTAGACATCTATCTATCAGTTGGAAAAGACATCTATCTATCAGTTGGGGTAGACATCTATCTATCAGTTGGGGTAGACATCTATCTATCAGTTGGAGTAGACATCTATCTTTCAGTTGGGGTCGACATCTATCTATCAGTTGTGGTAGACATTTATCTATCAGTTGGGGTAGACATCTATCTATCAGTTGGAGTAGACATTTATCTATCAGTTGGAGTAGACATCTATCAGTTGGGGTAGACATCTATCTATCAGTTGGGGTAGACATCTATCTATCAGTTGGGATAGACATCTATCTATCAGTTGGGAGTAGACATTTATCTATCAGTTGGAGTAGACATCTATCTATCAGTTGGGGTAGACATATATCTATCAGTTGGGATAGACATATATCTATCAGTTGGGGTAGATATCTATCTATCAGTTGGGATAGACATCTATCAATCAGTTGGGATAAACATCTATTTATCAGTTGGGGTAGACATCTATCTATCAGTTGGGATAGACATCTATCTATCAGTTGGGGTAGACATCTATCTATCAGTTGGGATAGACATCTATCAATCAGTTGGGGTAGACATCTATTTATCAGTTGGGATAGACATCTATCTATCAGTTGGAGTAGATATCTATCTATCAGTTGGAGTAGACATCTATCTATCAGTTGGGGTAGACATCTATCTATCAGTTGGAGTAGACATCTATCTATCAGTTGGAGTAGACATCTATCTGTCAGTTGTTGTAGACGTCTATCTATCAGTTGGAGTAGACATCTATCTATCAGTTGGAGTAGACATCTATCTATCAGTTGGAGTAGACATCTATCTATCAGTTGGATTAGACATCTATCTATCAGTTGGGGTAGACATCTATCTATCAGTTGGAGTAGACATCTATCTATCAGTTGGAGCAGACATCTATTTATCAGTTGGGGTAGACATCTATCTATCAGTTGGGGTAGACATCTATCTATCAGTTGGGGTAGACATCGATCTATCAGTTGGGGTAGACATCTATCTATCAGTTGGGGTAGACATCTATCTATCAGTTGGAGTAGACATATATCTATCAGTTGGGGTAGACATCTATCTATGAGTTGGGGTAGACATCTTTCTATCAGTTGGGTAGACATCTATCTATCAGTTGGGGTAGACATATATCTATCAGTTGGGGTAGACATCTATCTATCAGTTGGGATATACATCTATCTATCAGTTGGAGTAGACAACTATCTATCAGTTGAAGTAGACATCTATCCATCAGTTGGGGTAGACATCTATCTATCAGTTGGGATAGACATCTATCTATCAGTTGGAGTAGACATCTATCTATCAGTTTGGGTAGACATATATCTATCAGTTGGGGTAGACATCTATCTATCAGTTGGGATAGACATCTATGTATCAGTTGGGATAGACATCTATGTATCAGTTGGGATAGACATCTATCTATCAGTTGGGATAGACATATATCTATCAGTTGGGATAAACACCTATCTATCAGTTGGATTAGACATCTATCTATCAGTTGGGGTAGACATCTATCTATCAGTTGGGGTAGACATCTATCTATCAATTGGGGTAGACATCTGTCTATCAGTTGGAGTAGACATCTATCTATCAGTTGGGGTAGACATCTATCTATCAGTTGGGATAGACATCTATCTATCAGTTGGAGTAGATATCTATCTATCAGTTGGGATAGACATCTATCTATCAGTTGGGATAGACATCTATCTACCAGTTGGGGTAGACATCTATCTATCAGTTGGGATAGACATCTATCTATCAGTTGGGATAGACATCTATCTATCAGTTAGGATAGACATCTATCTATCAGTTGGGATAGACATATATCTATCAGTTGGGATAGACATCTATCTATCAGTTGGGGTAGACATCTATCTATCAGTTGGGATAGACACATCTATGTATCAGTTGGGGTAGACATCTATCTATCAGTTGGGATAGACATCTATCTATCAGTTGGAATAGACATCTATCTATCAGTTGGGATAGACATTTATCTATCAGTTGGGATAGACATCTATCTAACAGTTGGGATAGACATCTATCTATCAGTTGGGGTAGACATCTATCTATCAGTTGGGATAGACATCTATCTATCAGTTAGGATAGACATCTATCTATCAGTTGTTGGGGTAAACATCTATCTATCAGTTGGAGTAGACATCTATACATCAGTTGGGGTAGACATCTATCTATCAGTTGGGGTAGACATCTATCTATCAGTTGTTGGGGTAAACATCTACCTATCAGTTGGAGTAGACATCTATCTATCAGTTGGGATAGACATCTATCTATCAGTTGGGGTAGACATCTATCTATCAGTTGGGATAGACATCTATCTATCAGTTGGGGTAGACATCTATCTATCAGTTGGGATAGACATCTATCTATCAGTTGTTGGGGTAAACATCTATCTATTAGTTGTTGGGGTAGACATCTATCTATCAGTTGGAGTAGACATCTATCTATCAGTTGGGGTAGACATCTATCTATCAGTTGGGGTAGACATCTATCTATCAGTTGGAGTAGACATCTATCTATCAGTTGGGGTAGACATCTATCTATCAGTTGGGGTAGACATCTATCTATCAGTTGGAGTAGACATCTATCTATCAGTTGGGGTAGACATCTATCTATCAGTTGGAGTAGACATCTATCTATCAGTTGGGGTAGAAATCTATCTATCAGTTGGGATAGACATCTATCTATCAGTTGGGGTAGACATCTATCTATCAGTTGGGGTAGACATCTATCTATCAGTTGGGGTAGACATCTATCTATCAGTTGGAGTAGACATCTATCTATCAGTTGGAGTAGACATCTATCTATCAGTTGGGGTAGACATCTATCTATCAGTTGGGATAGACATCTATCTATTATTTGGAGTAGACATCTATCTATCAGTTGGAGTAGACATCTATCTATCAGTTGGGGTAGACATCTATCTATCAGTTGGGGTAGACATCGATCTATCAGTTGGGGTAGACATCTATCTATCAGTTGGGATAGACATCTATATATCAGTTGGAGTAGACATCAATCTATCAGTTGGGATAGACATCTATCTATCAGTTGGGATAGACATCTATCTATCAGTTGGGGTAGACATCTATCTATCAGTTGGGATAGACATCTATCTATCAGTTGGAGTAGACATTTATCTATCAGTTGGAGTAGACATCTATCTATCAGTTGGGGTAGACATATATCTATCAGTTGGGATAGACATCTATCTATCAGTTGGGATAGACATCTATCTATCAGTTGGGATAGACATCTATATATCAATTGGGATAAACATCTATCTATCAGTTGGAGTAGACATCTATCTATCAGTTGGGGTAGACATCTATCTATCAGTTGGAGTAGACAGCTATCTATCAGTTGGAGTAGACATCTATCTGTCAGTTGTTGTAGACATCTATCTATCAGTTGGAGTAGACATCTATCTATCAGTTGGAGTAGACATCTATCTATCAGTTGGAGTAGACATCTATCTTTCAGTTGGAGTAGACATATATCTATCAGTTGGGGTAGACATCTATCTATCAGTTGGGGTAGACATCTATCTATCAGTTGGAGCAGACATCTATCTATCAGTTGGGGTAGACATCTATCTATCAGTTGGGGTAGACATCTATCTATCAGTTGGGGTAGACATCGATCTATCAGTTGGGGTAGACATCTATCTATCAGTTGGGGTAGACATCTATCTATCAGTTGGAGTAGACATATATCAATCAGTTGGGGTAGACATCTATCTATCAGTTGGGGTATACATCTTTCTATCAGTTGGGGTAGACATCTTTCTATCAGTTGGGGTAGACATCTATCTATCAGTTGGGGTAGCCATCTATCTATCAGTTGGGATAGACATCTATCTATCAGTTGGAGTAGACATCTATCTATCAGTTGGAGTAGACATCTATCTATCAGTTGGGGTAGACATCTATCTATCAGTTGGGATAGAAATATATCTATCAGTTGGAGTAGACATCTATCTATCAGTTGGGGTATACATATATCTATCAGTTGGGGTAGACATCTATCTATCAGTTGGGATAGACATCTATGTATCAGTTGGGATAGACATCTATGTATCAGTTGGGATAGACATCTATCTATCAGTTGGAGTAGACATCTATCTATCAGTTGGGGTAGACATCTATCTATCAGTTGGGATAGACATCTATCTATCAGTTGGAGTAGACATCTATCTATCAGTTGGGATAGACATCTATCTATCAGTTGGGATAGACATCTATCTACCAGTTGGGGTAGACATCTATCTATCAGTTGGGATAGACATCTATCTATCAGTTGGGATAGACATCTATCTATCAGTTAGGATAGACATCTATCTATCAGTTGGGATAGACATCTATCTATCAGTTGGGATAGACATCTATCAGTTGATGTAGACATCTATCTACCAGTTGGGATAGACATCTATGTATCAGTTGGGGTAGACATCTATCTATCAGTTGGGATAGACATCTATCTATCAGTTGGGATAGACATCTATCTATCAGTTGGGATAGACATCTATCTATCAGTTGGGATAGACATCTATCTATCAGTTGGGATAGACATCTATCTAAAAGTTGGGATAGACATCTATCTATCAGTTGGGGTAGACATCTATCTATCAGTTGGGATAGACATCTATCTATCAGTTGGGATAGACATCTGTCTATCAGTTGTTGGGGTAAACATCTATCTATCAGTTGGAGTAGACATCTATCTATCAGTTGGGGTAGACATCTATCTATCAGTTGGGGTAGACATCTATCTATCAGTTGTTGGGGTAATACATCTATCTATCAGTTGGAGTAGACATCTATCTATCAGTTGGGATAGACATCTATCTATCAGTTGGGGTAGACATCTATCTATCAGTTGGGATATACATCTATCTATCAGTTGTTGGGGTAAACATCTATCTATCAGTTTTTGGGGTAGACATCTATCTATCAGTTGGAGTAGACATCTATCTATCAGTTGGGATAGACATCTATCTATCAGTTGGGATAGACATCTATCTATCAGTTGGAGTAGACATCTATCTATCAGTTGGGGTAGACATCTATCTATCAGTTGGGGTAGACATCTATCTATCAGTTGGAATAGACATCTATCTATCAGTTGGGGTAGACATCTATCTATCAGTTGGGGTAGACATCTATCTATCAGTTGGAGTAGACATCTATCTTTCAGTTGGGGTCGACATCTATCTATCAGTTGGGGTAGACATTTATCTATCAGTTGGGGTAGACATCTATCTATCAGTTGGGATAGACTTCTATCTATCAGTTGGGGTAGACATCTATCTATCAGTTGGGGTAGACATCTATCTATCAGTTGGGGTAGACATCTATCTATCAGTTGGGATAGACATCTATCTATCAGTTGGTGTAGACATCTATCTATCATTTGGGGTAGACATCTATCTATCAGTTGGGATAGACATCTATCTATCAGTTGGAGTAGACATCTATCTATCAGTTGGAGTAGACATCTATCTATCAGTTGGGGTAGACATCTATCTATCAGTTGGGGTAGACATCGATCTATCAGTTGGGGTAGACATCTATCAGTTGGGATAGACATCTATCTATCAGTTGGAGTAGACATCTATCTATCAGTTGGGATAGACATCTATCTATCAGTTGGGATAGACATCTATCTATCAGTTGGGGTAGACATCTATCTATCAGTGGGGGTAGACATCTATCTATCAGTTAGGGTAGACATCTAAATATCAGTTTGGGTAGACATCTATCTATCAGTTGGGGTAGACATCTATCTATCAGTTGGGGTAGACTTCTATCTATCAGTTTGGGATAGACATCTATCTATCAGTTGGGGTAGACATCTATCTATGATTTGGGGTAGACATCTATCTATCAGTTGGGGTAGACATCTAACTATTAGTTTGGGTAGACATCTTTCTATCAGTTTGGGTAGACATCTATCTATCAGTTGGGGTAGACATCATTCTATCAGTTGGGGTAGACATCTTTCAGCTTGAGTAGACGATCTCAAGACTTGCAGACAGTTTTAATTATGTTAAGGACACAAGAGTACATGCTGTAGACAGGGTCATATTGAAAGAAATTGTTATAACAAGGTGGATTTAGAAGGGGTATGTACAATGCTTTATTTGTAAAAAAAAAAAAAGCAGTTCACAGTATGTGGATGAATATAGATTGTGCAAAATAAGAAATTGAGAGTCAGAAAACATTCCACACAGGAAATGGGCATGTGTTACTTCCCAATGCACACAATTGGTATGGACATTACTAGGCCATTCCCTACAACATACTTCATATTACCGAGAGTTTCAGCAGATGGAAGAAAATTACCCTTTATAAATCATTAGATATAGTGATCTATATACTCATAAATGAATTCATATACTCATCTATATACTCATAAATGAATTCATATATTTATCTATATAGTCATTCATTCAGCTGTCCTCAGATTACACTGACATTGAGGGGAGGGGGTGGAATTAGAAAGTACAAATTTCGAAGTTATGCTGAATATAGAATATGTTATAACTTCGATAAATGTTCACAACCGCACGTGATCAATGAACGACACCACTGTACTCTTGATTATATCATTTCTAAACTAATAACAACGAAGGATAGGCTCATACACCTACTCCAGGCTTTATCGGTGTTTAGACCAAACAAAACGAAATACAGGGTTTTCCTCCTTGTTTTTTTTTCAACTTTTTCTTCAACATCCTATGATGTCGTTAGACATTGAAGCCTAGAAGAATTTCAATGGAAAAGTAATTCATGAGGTGCTACTGCAGGAAATGCATAATGTCCAGAGGATTGTATATAGAAACATCAAAAGAGCGGAGTAGAAGAACCAATTTAAACAAATAAGAAAAGAGAATAGGCAATATAAATGGGGGAATATGATATTTTATTAAAAATTCATACTTGTACATCTAAGCTTAGCTCGAAATGGAAAGAAAGGTATATACAAATGAAACACAGTGCAACGTATTAACGGGTGTTCAGTCAGAGTGGATTTGACAGACTCTAATTGTGATGTTCTGTCTGTGGGGGCGATCAACACACTTAGCCTGACAGCTGACCTCATATGAGAGTCTGGAATCCTTACTCTGATTGAGTCCTGAACGCAGAGAGAGAGAGAAATGAAACACAAACAGGGTCCGCAAACTATATCATTAAGCATATATAGAGTAGCAAGACTATACGGAACATGCATGAAACATACAGAAGGATGATACCATTTGGTCATAGATACATAGATACCCAACAGAAAAATAATATAGGAGAGTAACAGGAGAGTATACGATGGACAGTGAAGATACAGAACAAGAAAATGTAGTAACATGACCAAGGGAAAATCAGGAAAGATTGTACGGCAATAACACTCATTTTGAACAAACGGAGAGTTCAGAGGGAGAGCCAGACGAAGTGGCATCGTCGAAGGAAGAACGATATAGAAGTACGAGATCATAACAAAGAGAAAGAGAAGAGAGGAGAGCAAAACGAATCAGACAGACGTTATCAGAGGAAAACGTGTAGAATATAGAAATCAAATACTTCATGTCAAACAAAATATAATGCAGCACAATAAAGAGGCAACCGGGAAAAAAGTCTCCTACAGATAAAACTAGGTATATAGAAGAAATGGAGCAAACCAAGCCAGGGGCCAGAAGGAGACGACGGAGTAAATCATTAAGAGAATCGAGAAAAGGATGCGTGGAGATAGGGGGAGATAGATACTGACGTAGCAACTTGTAACAAGTCATAGAGAAAACGAAATTCAAATATCATATCACTGAACTAGTAGAGTAAAGACGGTCGAGTACAGAAATCTTCAGGATAAAAAGAATGGATGAAAGAAGATTTAATTTTTTTCTGATTCTATATTTATTCTGGATGGCCAACATATATATATATATATATATATATATATATATATATATATATATATATATATATATATATATATATATATAATTACAATAAATGTGTGAATGTGAGCACTAATAAAAACGAGTAATTTTATAGTAATAATACATCATGAGATGAAATTAATATATATTAAGACGAGTGGTAGCTAACATAGAGAAATTGTCTAAGAACAGAGAGAGGAACAGTTGGAAATATACGATTAATGAGAGAAAAAGAAATGTTGGAGAAAGTAGCAGAAGTTACCCAAGAGAATGAAGATAATGATAGTCGGGTGTGAAGTTTTTTTTCTGGATCATGTGTACACATTTAATTTGGTTTTTTGCTTGTAGTTATGGAGATTGTTTATATTTTTTCTTTGCTTTCATTTGCAATATTGCATGCTTGTTAAGTGTTTTGTGGTATACTGGAGTGTGAAATGTGGAGATAAGTGAAATGTTAATGTTTACGTACATATCTTGCGTTGGTGTGATTGGTTGCCTATTAAGCACTCATATTAAACTGTAAGAGAAATCACGAGTCACGCGATTGATTTTGATGGTTTGGAATTCCGCCTATGAGAGTTTAAAATTGGACTTGAAATATACGTGACGATAGTTGGAAGATAAGTAACATATACCAAGGTACAGTTAATAACACTAACAGATATAGACTTAGGAAGACAGAGTATTGAAGAGAGATTTTGTGCATGATCAACATAAGTTTCTTATCAGTGAGACATACATTTATTTGAATATACGCAGAAGACAGGGTCAGATAGAGAGGATCAGAATTAGATTAAATATGGTCAAACCAGTAGAGATGATTTATTGTTGATATGGATGTGATATTGAGAGTGTTGAGTTATTGAGTTATTTGCGCGCCATCATCATTGCACTCCGATCATGTCCATAGGTGCTCAGATCCCCTCCTCAGCAAGTCCCGCAGTGTCCAGCGACTGACGACTCCAGTTCTATGTTGGTTGATAAGTCTTCTTACACGCCCACTAAGTTTCTCGTTTCTGGCTGTATCCATCTTAACTCCCATTTCCATCATCCGAAGAAGTGACGTGGATCTGTGTTTGTCGAAGTCCTGTGCTCTTCCCACATCTCGGAGAGCATTGATGATGTCCGCCCGATCCATTGGTTGCCCGTCCTCAACGACAGCACAGCTAGCCAACCAGTCCGCTATTTCATTTCCCCGCATCTCCCGCAAAAGTGTTCTTTTAAGTAAATTTTTGCTATAGGGGTGTCAAAAACAAAGTTTGGGGTAAGCCTAGAGTGTAAATTTATTATTTTTATCAATTTCATAGGAGTAGCCATCAAAAATGGCTGGGGGGTAAAAGTGCTTTTTATTGAAAATCTTGCTATGGGGATGTGTAATATGAAGTTTGAGGTAAGCCCAGAGGTTAAACTTAATTATTTAAATGGTTTCATAGGCGTATCCATCAAAAAATGGTTGGGAGTGAAAAGATGTCTGAGGTGTTGTGTTTAAGTGTGGGTGCTTTTTGACTTTTTTTTTCTTTCTTTTCTTTTTTTTTTTTTTTTGGTTTAACTATTATGACTTATAGGACAACAGACAAGAAAATCACTGGAGTCACAGAAAAATGTTGAGAATACCATGGGCAGATAAGAAGAGTAATGAAGAGGTTCTGAGAGAGGTCAAAGCAAAAAGAGAGCTAATTTACAATGTTAGGAAGAGACAATCATCATTTTTTGGGCCATGTATTAAGAAGAGAACAACTGGAATATATTGTAACAACTGGAAAAATTGAGGGACGAAGAGATAGAGGGAAGCAATGAGAAAAAATAACAGACAGCTTAAGAGAATGGCTTGGCAGAATTGATAAATAGCTGCCGAGATCGAAAGTTATGGAGAGACATCATCACCTACGCCGCTAGGCCCGTACTTGATGATGATTATGACTGTGTGTGTAGATTTTTAGGGTTCGAGTTCAACCTTTTGTTTATAAGTCTAAATATGTGTGTCGTTGCGTCTAACTATTATGACTATGAGTAGCGTTTTAGGATTTTTAGTTCGACTTTTTGAATATGAGCCTAGATTTTTTTGTGTTCTGGGGGTAAAATTTTTGCGATTTGGCGTAACCTTTGGGATTTTGGAAATAACTATCTGTTCGATGTTTCTAACTCGTATGAGTATAGGAGTAGATTTGTAGGGTTTTGAGATCGAATTTTTACTTATGAGTCTAAATTTGTTTGTGTGTTCTGGTGCTAAAATTTCGCGATTTGGCCTATCTTTTTGGTTCTTGAATATAACTTCCTGTTCATTGTGCCTAACTATTATGACTATGAGTAGCGTTTTAGGCTTTTTAGTTCGACTTTTTTAATATGAGCCTACATTTTTTGTGTTCTGGGGTTAAAAATGTTGTGATTTGGCGTAAATTTTGAGACTTTGGAAATAGCTATCTGTTCGAAGTCTCTAACTCGTATGAGTATGGGAGTAGATTTGTAGGGTTTTGAGATCGAATTTTTGCTTATGAGTCTAAATTTTTTTGGTGATCTGGTGCTAAAATGTTGGGATTTGGCCTAACTTTTGGGACTTTGGAAATAACTATCTGTTCGTTGTGTCTAACTATTATGACTGTCATGGAACTTCTCTGGTATTGCATTGCATCAGGGGTCAAAGCGCGTTCAATTAACCCGCCACCTGTCCCCCGCCATTGACTTGACAAGTGGATTGTATCAGGGACCGAATAGATTTAAAGTAACCCATGCGTCAGGCTCGACATCACTTCTTGTGGGAAATGCGGTCAGTTGACACGATAACAGTAATCCTCTTCTCTGATTGGTTAATCCAGAGGTCAGTCATTTCGTTGGTGGGTGTCCGATAGAAATCCTCTTCTCTGATTGGTTAACCTAGCAGTTAGTCGAGGATGGGATAGTGTCGTCCAACTTTTATTTACCAGATTATATTTAAAGTAGTCGCCTGTGAGACTTCGTGATATAAGAGCGATTGATACACGGAAGCTTATTTTCATAGTACTGTTCAGTCTAGTGGCCTGTGTCGTGGTATATTTTACGGTGTAAGTTGAATATTTTTCCCTGTTTTTTCTCTAATCACGTAGCGATGCGGTAGGTTTATCAATAAAAAGCTATTCAATTGTATTAATGGTAATGTGTATAAAGTATGTATGTTACGTCTTGTTGAGTGTATTATTCCTTAGTTTTTCATATGATTATCTTATTAATTGTTTAGAATGTAGATATTTTTAGTCGTGATGTGATTGGTATTAAATATTATTACTGTATTTAAATTGGGTATGATAGGTATTATTGACAAAGAGCTATTTGATCTTCTACAGATGATTTCTCATAACGAAACATCTTCTGGTGAACATCAGTGTGCATTATGTTCGAAGCAGTTTAAACGGCGCCAAGATATGGTTCAGCATATACGGACCTGACATCGTCTTATACGCCAGTAGTAGGGAAAAGGGTTTTGAACCTATTTTAGTTAAAATATATGCACCAAAACTGCACGAACCTGCATATTTCTGGCACCGTGCAATCTATGGTACCGGCCCTCGGTTATCGCGGCTTATCTCGAGTGGCCAGCACGCCGAGTCGGGGCTTATCTCGAGTGGTGACCTCGCGGATTATCTCAAGTGGTTAGGGCAGCACGCCGGCTATCTCAGCGGGTCAAACAGCGGTTCTAAAACTTGGGTCGTCGACCGGTTATCTCGCGGGTCGGATGGCGGGTGGGTCGTCGCTCTCTCTCGCTCACACCGGCTATCTCGGATCACGCGCTCCCACTCACGCCGGCTATCTCAGCGGGTTGGGGGTTTTCTCATTAGGACAGCGGTTCTAAAACTTGATTTTGATTGGTCGTGTGTGTTAGTAGTATCGCTGCTCACATAACATCATAGTGTTCATATCGTCGTCATGTACCTCGTCACGGGATGAAAATATGTTGTCGGTGTTATTAGTGTCTACGCTTTTTAGTATCGCTGACACGGTAACGTCATCAGCATGATCATCATGTGCCACCTTACTCTACCCCTCCCATCAACAGCATCATCACCTGTAATACAGAAACATTATACCCCCACCCTCGTCGTCAGCATGTACCATCAAAATGTGTGTCCTACCATCAATATGTGTGTCCCTCAACAGCATCTTCAAGCCTCCCATTGGTGTCGCACAACTTTCGGCTCAGTGAGGAGTGTATTATAAATGTGGGTAGTGTGACCAAAGGCCAGGTGTAGAAATATGTCACGGGGTGTGTCGATGTAGTATCGCTAACACTTAACATCGTTAGCACCATGTATCGCTTGGCGTGTATTAAGATTGTGCTAATAATCTAACATTAATAGTGACGCTCTCTCTCTCTCACAGACATTCAAGCAAATAAAAACAAAATTCGTTCTATATTTCACAGCTTAATTATTAATACAAAAAATATTTGAACATATATTATTGTCCGGTTGATGATAATCTTATTCGACTGGGCTTCCATGGATCCCACGAAATCGAAATAGCCACGGTGCGAGCAAACGATAAATGATACGGTCGTTAATGTGTTGTCTCAATGAAAAAGGCATGAGAATTCTGTTAAGTTTCGCGTCACGACACTTAAGAAGTATATAATAAACACAATATAGACAGCACGTGTTGCTAAACAAATATTGCAACACCCGTGGTTTGTAGACGAATGGAACGTGTGAGTTCCGCTCGATAAAGTTTAAAATATCCGTGTGTCTGGGAGGTAAACCGTAGAAATCGAAATATTCACATTCTCCGAAACCGTTGTAAAAGAGGGCCACCCAATGTTCACCAGGTTCGTGGGCAAGGTCGGTGTTTATGACAAACGCTGCGGTCGCGGTTGGGTCGATGCTGGGCGGTAAGTGGTTTCGTGGAAGGACACTAACAAGGGAACAGTGTCGAACGAAAATATTCGACATCAAAAGGCTGTAAATCTCCCTCGTATTCATCTTCTTTCTCTCAAACAGCGAAGTCTGTTAGATCGGCCGTGTCTTGGACACCTCGAGTACTGAGTCCAACTCGGCATAGACGATAACTTGTAGGGGAGTAGTTATGGGAGTGGCAAACTTGAGTTGTACTGACAAGGGTCCGCTTGTGGCTAGCTCAAAATGGGAGCCGTCCAGTAGGCTGGAGGAGAGGTTGAACTCTCGATAATCAATGTTATTCCCAGCGTCCTTGCCAATCAGACCCATGGCCAGATTTGTACCAAAGAAAGCTCTCGCGTATTGATTTCGTTCAAAGTCCATAGTTAGAGGCTTTCCCGAGATACATTTCCCGTCGACCGTCAAATTCATATAAGTCAAACCAAAGTGTTGAAAATTGAAAGGGTTAGCGGTATAAACACCATTAAAGGCACTGGCCGTAATCAGACCTATCACTATACGGGTTGGTGTTTGAGATAAAAATAAATTGTCTTGACTGTAGGTGAACATCCCGCTAGCGATGGAAAATGTCTTGATGGTAACCCGCTTGATCGGGTACCGTGCATTCCCGCTTAAAAAAAGCCTTTTCGTGGGCTAGAGAAATCGCGGGGTTTGGCTTAGCTTTCCTGACCACGAGCGCGGCGTAAATGATAATACTCTTATAACTCACAGACCTATCGGAAGCAATGAGGTTGAACACATCCTTAGAGAGCGTGAGTTTGATCTTTACATCGACTCTGTTTAACATATAACGATCCTGCACAAAGACATCAGAGTGCAAACTCATTTCAACCTCTTTACTACCCGAAGTCAAATCGTGCCGTGTTTTAAAACACTTATTTCCTTTCATATCATCGTGATGACCTGCTGTGTCTTTGTAGAACAGAGCGGCCGTCAAGTATCCCGTTTTCGTATCCTCCCCGTAGTTTAGCGTAGCCTCAAACACTGCGCTAAAAGGATAGGTATTCTCCGATGGTGTAACCAACGACACGTTTAGAGATACGTCGACTTGTGAAAATAGACTGTGAAGATAATTGTTGACTGGTCCTACCTCAACATCCGCTGGTACAATATCCCCATTGGGGAGGGTGATCATGACCCGTAGATGTAAAAACGTGTTGAAAAAATCTAGATACTCCTCGCTGTTGCCCGAAATGAAAAACTCTATTGGTGTGTCATGCGACAAGGCTGCGATCGGACGAATTTCAATAAATTTACAAGAGTCCAGAGATGTATGTGTGGGTGGAACGCTAAATAAATCCAAACCAGAGTGAAGACACTCACACGACTTGGGGTGAATGAGAGACATTATTAATCGAAAATATCCCTTGCCACCCTCGTCTTCTTGTTGTGCACCGAATGAAGGGGGAACTGTCTAGATGTCGGTTTTATCCTCTTAGTAACGGGTTCTCCCAGTGGAGGTACCTTCATAACGCGCTTTCTGCTTTGTCGTAAACCAGTTCCTGATTGGTTGTTACCACGCAAGTGGTCTACGGTCCCGTTTATCAACCGCTGACCGGCCTCCTTAGCTCGTTCTTTGAAAGCTTCACCGACATTGTTTCCAGCTAATGCGTCCTGTGCGACCTGCAGACCGGTCCCCAATCCTTCTCGGAGCAAGACCTTACCGCCTGTTTTTAACTAGGGTAAAATAGACCTCACCATTGCCCCAAAGAAACTACCGATTCCTCGACCGCTCTGACTTCGACCTCCTATAAACACGGACATTCCATTACCAGCCTGACAACAGTATAACTCAACATCGCGATGAAGGGGGTGTGTTTCATATTATACCAGCTCGAGCTGCTTTTTCACTCGAAATTGTACCGTTAGCACCGACGTTCCGTGGGTGAATGGAATGGTTTTTCCATGCTCGTTGGCTAAAAGGATTTCCACGGTATCGAAGGAAAATCGACTCAGGGGTAGGTAGTGAGGCTTATCGTAGATCTGAAACACCACGGTGTGATTTCTATTGAGAACAGGCACGCTCCTGAAGAGAGGTACCATCACATCCCCGACCGGTCTGGGGGAAACGAGATCGCAGTAGACGTAGACATTCTTCGTAACACTTTCCAAGTCCATTACGCCCACGCTGTACATATCGGGAGTTGTGTCTGATATATAGGTCGTGGGGTAAGGCTAACATGTTTTTCAAAGTGTCGTTTATGGTAACGCTGACCCCTTTATCGTAGAGTTTCAAGATGGCTTTATTCACCTCCTTTGCGTAAATGAATCTCATTTTTTCGTTGTCATATCCGTGTTCCAATCCTCCGCCTCCGCTTTTACGATCAACGCATTCAACGCGTTGATGAAACCATCGGGTTTCTTGTATAACCCCGGCTCCAGGGTCACGTTGAAATGAAATCCAGCATCGCAAATATCGTCGTTAGCGAGAGATTCGTAACGAATCCAGACATCACCCTCTATTGCATTGAAAAAATTAAGCGGAAACTGTATCTCCACCAGGGCGATCTTATACTGCGTCGAAATACCATGGTTTGAGGTAGTGTAAGGAAAAGGTGGCCGGGGTTATCATCCTTAAAAAGTCCCATCGATGCATTGCTAGGTAGGGTGACATAAAAACTCATTTTACTTGTTTCACCGTCGCCTCTTCAAGTTTGGATTCGGTAGCATGTAACCCAAACAGCTGCTCAGTAGGGCTATCCACAGTTTTCCGTCCTTTGCATCTGTAGCACCGCTACAACGGTATATATAACTACCACTTGACAAATAAAGACAAGTTCTAAGTAGGGGGATAGTTTCCCAAACACCGACCCCAGCATGGTTCGCTCTCTCCTCACTCCCGAGTTTACGGCTCGCAAATCGGTCTCTCCAAAAGATACCACTTCTTCTTCTTCTTCTCTTATCTCTAGTTTTTGTATCTGACAATGTCCTTGGTCGGTATCCAACTGTTGATTGAGGAATCGTACCCAAACCACTTGACTAAACTCTCTTTTCGGCCAAATGATGTGCGACGCTCGGTTATGATACTCTCGATTCTGTACTCGTGCTTGTCTCCAACTTTTTGAATTTCTGGTGTGTAGAATGACACTTCTATCTCATCGCCCTTATCGTCTTTCAGTACATATGTAACGGGGTTTGTTTCATTTACTCGACTTATGGAAAACAGTTCCTCTGTCCAAGCCGGGGCATAACCCATTTAAAAATTGGCTCTACCCAGGACCAATCTAACTCGACCACCGACCTTATTCATGGGTCTTTCAAATTTAAAGTTGGGTTTGTTAATATACAACGTGTTCCATACCTGTTCTTGATTGTCTGCGTTGACGTCGACTGGTGCCATTTTTATACTTCTGTGATACGAATGGTTATAACTTCGAAGTAGGGCGGGTAGGACTCGGACATAAGACAGTTTATTGGATTTTGTGAAATATCGACACATCCGTTGTTTTAGAGTCCTATTAAAGCGTTCCACCACGGCGGCCTTAATATCTTCGTTCTGTGTAGTGAAAAAGTGAACGTTGTTGTCAGCGAGGAATTCGGCATAACACCATATAACTTTCTCCGGTACTCGGACAGTTAGCTCGTGAAGGTTCTGTATAAACTTTTGGACAAATACCGTTTTCCCACATCGTGTATGCCCGGCTATCAGAGCTGTGAATGGGTGTTTCCAGCGCGGATCCATCCTCACAAGTGATACTTTAGTGATTATACCACCGAAAAAATGACAAGTGAATTTAGGTCAGCACGCGAGGTTTCCCCTCTTCAACTCAGGCCTATTTTAAAATCTACATCTATATAAACACTACGGGGGTTTCCGAGACTCACTACGCGTTATCTGAGACCGAAATGTTAGGGGTCATCACTGAACATGTTTCCTGATAAAGTATTGCGTTAGTTACTATAAACAGACGGTCCTCGACCCGATAAACGTAAGGGTATAAAGACCAGTCGATCAGTGTATTTGCACACACACACATAGATAGCCAGCGTCTGTTACCGGGTGGCTTGTGTTTGATTTCTTTGAATATAGAGTCGTGTGGCTTGAATATGCCAACTTCGTTTGATGTCTGTGATCAGCGTATATTCATGTCACGTGGTAATGAGAATATAGTTCAATTGTCAATGGATATCGTTAAGGCAGTCTCTGTTTGTGTTTTTCGTAACAGACCATTGATAAATATAAGGACATATAGCGGTGAGTTTTTTGAAGTTTCCTACCAGAACTGGGATTTTATCAGGATATTAGATTTAGGGGAATTAATCACGTTAGTTGAGATGCGAGATGAAATTTTATCCGCTTATGCTAACCTCAAATACACGCCACTTTTTGTTAACTAATTTATTTTTATCTCAAACACCAACCCGTGTAGTGATAGGTCTGATTACGGCCAGTGCCATTCATGGTGTTTATACCGCTAACGCTTTCAATTTTCAACACTTTGGTTTGACTTATATGAATTTGACGGTCGACGGGAAATGTATCTCGGGAAAGCCTCTAACTATGGACTTTGAACGAAATCAATACGCGAGAGCTTTCTTTGGTACAAATCTGGCCATGGATCTGATTGGCAAGGACGCTGGGCATAACATTGATTATCGAGAGTTCAAGGACGGATTTTGTCTATTTGGTTTTGACCTCTCCTCCAGCCTACTGGACGGCTTCCATTTTGAGCTAGCCACAAGCGGACCCTTGTCAATACAACTCAAGTTTGCCACTCCCATAACTACTCCCCTACAAGTTATCGTCTATGCCGAGTTGGACTCAGTACTCGAGGTGTCCAAGACACGGCCGATCTAACAGACTTCGCTGTTTGAGAGAAAGAAGATGAATACGAGGGAGATTTACAGCCTTTTGATGTCGGATATTTTCGTTCGACACTGTTCCCTTGTTAGTGTCCTTCCACGAAACCACTTACCGCCCAGCATCGACCCAACCGCGACCGCAGAGTTTGTCATAAACACCGACCTTGCCCACGAACCTGGTGAACATTGGGTGGCCCTCTTTTACAACGGTCTCGGAGAATGTGAATATTTCGATTTCTACGGTTTACCTCCCAGACACACGGATATTTTAAACTTTATCGAGCGGAACTCACACGTTCCATTCGTCTACAAACCACGGGTGTTGCAATATTTGTTTAGCAACACGTGCTGTCTATATTGTGTTTATTATATACTTCTTAAGTGTCGTGACGCGAAACTTAACAGAATTCTTATGCCTTTTTCATCGAGACAACACATTAACGACCGTATCATTTATCGTTTGCTCGCACCGTGGCTATTTCGATTTCGTGGGGTCCAAGGAAGCCCAGACGAATAAAACTATCATCAACCGGACAGTAATATATGTTCAAATATTTGTTGTATTAATAATAAAGCTGTGAAATATAGAACGAATTTTGTTTTTATTTGCTTGAATGTCTGTGAGAGAGAGAGAGCGTCACTATTTAATGTTAGATTATTAGCACAACCTTACTACACGCCAACCGATACATGATGCTAACGATGTTAAGTGTTAGCGATACTACATCGACACACCCCGTGACATATTTCTACACCTGGCCTTTGGTCACACTACCCACAGTTAGAGGTCACCACTCGAGATAAGCCCCGACACGGCGTGTTGGCCACTCGAGATAAGCCGCGATAACCGAGGGCCGATACCATAGATTGCACGGTGCCAGAAATATGCAGGTTCGTGCAGCTTTGGTGCATGTATCTTAATAAAATAGGTTCAAAACCCTTTTCCCCACTACTTACGTCATGCTTGTCCAATTTATCAACGTTCATATACGAGTCGAAGATCTTTAGCCAGCCATAGGAAAATAAAACATGTAAAAAGTTTCTACAACAGTTCCTTCACAATTGGTATCATCTACATCACTAGTTGCAACCTCGGTACCGTCTACCACATCAGCTTCTCTTATCCGGCATGATTGTTCCATCTGTCAGCGCACGTATACGACTCCTGGTTCTTTAACCCGACATATGAGACTAAAACATTCAGTTTCTACAACAGCTCCTTCATCATCGGCACCATCTACCATACCCGCTTCCCCGGTGACTGCTTCTACAACACTATCAGTACCTGCTACAACACCCCCTTCACTAGTGGCTCCTTCTACATCATTACAGTTGGCCCCCTCATCGTCGAAGAAGAGAGAGTTATATGAGGGACAATCCACAGAGGGTAAAAAGCACAAGCCCGATGACCCGTTAGCAACACTTCACTTGTCAGAGAGAGAGATAGAGAGAGACAGAGAGATAGGGATAGAGAGCGAGAGCGCGCGAACCACTAATACTGATGAACAAGCAAGAGCTAGCACCTGCTTTCCTCCCTTTTCAAATCATCACAACACACTATTTATTTACAAGAACACACATATAGTGAGGCAGTGCGCATCACGAGGTCACCTATGCTCACCGAGGTCTCGGTGTGCTGGTCGATCCGTCTTGCTGCGTGTATACTTTCTATATAGACAAAAACACAGGGCATCGAAGTCTCGCTGTGTTGGTCGATCCGTCTTGCTGCGTGTATACTTTCTATATAGACAAAAACACAGGGCATTTAACAAAACGCTTCTGCACGTATACTTTCTAAATAGACAAAAAACAGGGCTTTTAACGCATAAAAACTCATTTAAGGGCGCATAACCCCTACTATACTACTAATGTTACCTTGCAGAGCCAATCGGCGGTATTTATAGCAGGTGTGATCGTAATAAAGTTTCTTGAACAATATATGGTGGTTAGCTAATTCTATGTTCAGTTCACACAATCTATATCTTGTGGTCTGTATGGAATTATAGAACTTGTAGGAAAATCTCTCGTGATGATAAATAATGTTTTATAATAACTCCAATGGTGCAACCTCTAGGCAAACTCTCTAATCTAACTAACTCCTAGATTCTGCCATGAGGCAGGTTTCTAATCTCTTCTATTACATTCTGTCTGGTGTGTCTTAAGAGCTTCGTGAGCGAAAAGTGTCTAAAGTGTCCGCTCCCGGGATTTTTTTTCCCTATTGTGTAACGCTTATTTTTGGCATTCACGAATACAGGCAAGGTCTATCTTGGGAACTCTATAAGACTATCAACCCATTTGCTGCTGGTTTGCCCATCGCCTGTCAATCATAGAGAAGTCTTGACAACACTTGCCAGGACTCCTCTACTTAGCTACAAGTATACAACTACCGTTGACCAACCGATGTTCTCTCTCAGAACTGCTTTCATCTTCTACTGCCGCCGTACAATCATGACAACCCTTCGGCCCCTATGATCGGATATCAAAGGATATCCACGCGCTAAAAAGTTTTCCCGGAATTCGCAGTCCTGGTCTTCAAAGGATGTCCTTGCTACCGAAAGCATCTGTCTGCTCGACACCGAACACATGAGTCCACGCTGTTCTCTGTCGCATTAATTAATTAACCTCCCCGGATTAGTGGAAAATCGGTCGCCGGTTCTGGCATACAGACTGAACACCTGTTTCTTTAACAATCTCTTGCCGCTTAAACTCACAGCTTGTTACGCCTCATCATTCTGAGTCCGGTCGAATAATTTACGCTTCTTGGCCTCTTTGTTATTCTACTTCAACCACAACTTATTCTTCCTCTCTCCTTCGTCATATTCTGCTTTTATTTTTCCTCTGACTGGTCACACTATAACCGCTGCATCGTCAGTAAACATAAATGTTGCTCTACTTAAAATTTTAAAAAATGTCATATGTAAATGCATTCTGTTGTGCGTCAAAATGTAATCTCTGTACCTTCACGCTCTTTTTTTTTTTTTTTTTCAGTGCTTTTTCGCTTTATATTTGATCTGTTTAGTTATGTATAACCACTATCTATTAACTACAGCAGGGGTGGCCAAATGGCGGCCCGCGGGCCGGATCCGGCCCGCCAGCCTAGTTTTCTTGGCCCGCGAAGCTCCACGGACTTACTTCATTTTTTACCCCTAATAGCGGATTTCTCCTGGTTTTAATCCGTGTCGGAGTTAACTCTTCTATCGTTCAAGAATACACAATTTGAAAATCTCTGTCAATTTCTCGCAACAGCTAGATTGGCAACATAATTTCAAATAACACACACACACACACACACACACACACACACACACACACACACACACACACACACACTGCACAACTAATGGTGCCGACAATATTCAAAATCTTTGCTTCGAGTTGGTACCGCAAAGTTGCTTTATTGTCAGTGCGGTGATAGCGTCAGATCTTTGGCTCAACATTTGTCGTCTGGACTTGTGGTGGCTCTTTCATTTCGCGGTAAGGGGTTAATGAGGTTGGGAGGGACAGGGGTGAGGGGACTTCGTAGCTCTAATTCTGTCTTTGAAGTTACATTCAAAATGTTTCACTGTTCGCCTTCATTCCCTTTGATCCCATCGTCTTGTCTTGTCCATAAAATGACTGCAACGTGTTTTTTTGGTCACAATCTTTTGATTTCATTGTCAAACACAAGTCTGTGTATAACTGTCAAATCTGGACTTATTTTCGATAGTGGACCAACATTCTGTGACTTTTAACTTTGATGTGAGATTTTGTATTAAATCATGTTAAAACGTAGAAACGTTGATTGTGAAAATCGCATATTTAAACCTGAATGGGAATTCGATTATTTGTTCATCTTCAATAAGGATAGTAAACCTCAGTGCTTAATTTGCGTTCAAGTGTTAGCCGTTTTGAAGGAATATAATTTAAAACGGCACTATGCCACACATCATCAAAACATGTATGAGAAACATAGCATTGAAGCTAGGAAGCTTTTGGTTGAACAGCTGAAGACAAAGTTGAATCAACAGCAAAGTATGTATACAAAGGGCAATAAAATTAAAGAGTCATCGATCATTGCATCATATACAGTTACCTATGAGCTTGCAAAATCTAAAAAACCCTTTACTGACGGAAATTTTGTGAAGAAATGTGCGATTCAAATGGCAAAGGCATTCGGTCAAGAAAAAATAGCCAAAGAATTTGAATCTGTGCCTCTTTCAAAACAAACTGTAGCCAGAAGAACAGAAGACATCAGTCTGCAACTGTCTCAAAGTTTAAAATCTTGTATTGAAAACTGCTCATATTTTTCGCTCGCGATTGATGAAAGTACTGACATCACTGACACTTGCCAGCTTCTTATTTTTGTTAAAGTTATCCAGGAGGATTTTACTGTTATTGAAGAATTGTTGAAAGTTTGCTCTTTGCATGACACTTGTAGAGGGACAGACATATTTTCTGCAGTTCATAGTGCCGTAGATGAAGTAGGTGGTTTTGGAAAGTTGTCTGCAGTGTGTACTGATGGTTGCAAAGCTTTTATTGGTTCAAATACTGGTTTTGTTGGACTTCTAAAGCAAAACAAAATTAACGTACCTACATTGCATTGCATAATTCATCAAGAGGCCCTTTGTGCAAAGTCCATAAATCTAAAAGACACCATGGCTACTGTTGTGAAAATAACAAATTTGATAAGAGGAGGACACCAGTCTTTAAATCACAGGAAGTTTTTATCATTTTTAGAGGAAGTAGATTCTAGCTACGGTGATCTCCTGCTTTATACAGAAGTAAGATGGCTTAGTCGAGGGAAATGTTTAATAATATTTTTTGAACTGAAGAATGACATTTATGACTTCCTGCGAGAGAACTTACCATGCTCCATTGATCTTCAACATGCACTCAAAGACATTAATTTCCTTCATAATCTGGCATATCTCACAGACATCACACAACATTTGAACATATTGAATTTGCAGCTACAAGGGGAAAAGCAAACCATTTTTCAATTGATGGGATATGTTGATGGTTTTAAAAAGAAGCTGAATCTATTTAGACTTTCTTTGCAAAAAAATGATCTGTTCCATTTTTCAAGTTGTAAGCAGTTGTTGTCAGAGATAGAAAGTGCAAACTTCAGTATGTACGCAGCTGACATTGAACATTTGATTTGTGAATTTGATCGACGATTTCAAGATTTTGAAATGTTTCGTCCGCAAACGGAACTTTTTAATAACCCAATTAAGTGCACAGTGGAGTGCCAGCCATCAGATCTTCAACTAGAGTTGTGTGACCTTCAGTGTGACCCCTTCCTCAGTACTGTAAAGGCATTAGGCTTTAGGAGCTGACTTCTGGAAATTGCTACCAAATGAACGTTACCCGTGTCTGAGAAAATGGGCACTAAAGATGTGCTCTATATTCGGCAGCACATATCTCTGCGAGACAACATTCTCTTCCATGAAGTTAATTAAATCTAAGACCAGGAACAGAATGACCGATTCGACATTGTCCCATACTCTCCGAATCGCCACGTCAAAAATGGAAGTGGACTTCAAATCTCTGGTGGAAAGCTGTGACAAGTCACAATCGTCGCACTGAGACATTAAAGGTAATTTTAAAATGAATAATTAATGGATTTGTTACAAATCAAATATGTAGTCAAAGTGCAAGCATTATTTATATATTACTATATCGCATAGGTCCCTACTGTCATTTTTGACGATATTCTTAAGTGTGGCCCGCGGGTCTTGGCCTTGGCTTTAATCCGGCCCTCGGGCAACCTCAAGTTGGCCACCACTGAACTACAGGATCCAAAAAGAGCGTGCATTAAGCCTAAGATGAAGATTGTAGTGTCGACAATTGGAGTGAAAAAATAACTTATAGGGAAGCATACAGCAGTTCATGTGTGGTGGATTGGGAAAAGAAGGAAGTTAACTCGAACCCTGAATCAAAAGTGCCAAGAGGCAGAAGAAAGCGTGGGACTAAAACACTATAAATACTGGTGTGTTTACGGCAGAGGACTTCCATTCTGTACCTTTAAATTGTGTGTGCTTGCTGATTGCGTTTATAAACATGGGTATTGTTTAGTGTCTTTGGGCGAATTAATTCACTTTTCGTTACTTATAATGGCAAAAAAACGGATCGAACACCTCAGAATTTGAACGGTCTCCTAGAACGAGGTAAGTTTAAAGAACAAAGAACCTCTATATAGGGGGGGGGGCGCAATTTAGCAGAAAAAAGTCCAGTCTCAACGGACACTGAAATACATTAACGTCCATCTCTATAAAAAAAAAAAAATAACAGGTCTCAACAAAGTAGAGCATGAAAGTAATTTGGACGACCCCGGTACTGGTTCAGAGAGTATCTGGGAACAGTAAAAACAGCAGATGGTATATACAAGCCATAAATAATATTTATAAGCAGATTAAACCAGATCACATCAACACTTTAGAGAATGAGACGCATTTGAAACAGCAAGTTCATCGGAAGTAAGAGAAGACAACTCATCAATGCTATTTAGATCGAATTGTGTTGACCCGTAAGTGAGGGTACAGCGTTAAGGAAAGAAACAAAGATGACGTCACAAAGATGTGGTTTCTAAGGAGAATGTTGATAGTTGCAAGGGCAACGACCAATGAAGAAATTCTGAATGAGAACAAGCAAAAGGAGGTTTATAAAACATACCATAAAAATGCAATCAGTAAGTTGTGGACATGTTAAGTATCTGCGAGTCGCTGTGGACAGAGGGAAGACAAACTGGACAGCTTGACATTGTGACGTGGTAGACGGCCGCCAGTGGCAGGGTTGCCAGATATATTTTTGGATTTTAGGCCAAAAAGTGTTGAAAAAAAGCCAAATTAGGCCAAATAGTCAATTAAAAAGCCAAAAAAAGGCCAAACATTTCTGCTATACTCACATCACATGAAACTCTCCAGATCAAGATTATTAACGTCATCCGCATCAGAGCTACCTGATTCTACAGCATACAAATTCTCTGATGTAAATTCTTTGAGCATTTTTGCTGATGGGATGAAGTCTTTACAACATTTGTTTGAAAGCAACAGTTCTGCTCTAATCCTGACAATAGAGTCAAGCAAATGCAGTTGCATCTTATTCCTTGCTTTTGTCTTCACTGACGTTACAATGGAGAAAATTCTTTCAACTATGGCATTGCTGCATGGGGTGATCAGACAAGTTAGGGCAAAGTTGGCTAACTCTTTGAATGACTGATGCTGATGTATGCCAATCCAAAACTGTTCACTGTCAGTAGGAAGTCCATCTTTCTTAAACATGGTATCTTCTTTCCAATCAATCAATATAATTTTTCTGTATTGTTCTTCAATAGTGCTGATGTTACTTCCTGCTAGGTGTAAGAAGGGTAAGTCTGAAAACGTTGCTCTCGAAGCTTGATTTAAAATAATCCGTGGACTCAGCTTTGATAGATTTTGAAATATATTACTCGCCGAAGGAAGTCTACATGTTATTTGATTGAGAGCTTCCTCTAGCATACACATACATCTTTCTTTGACATTTTTAATTTCGTGATGAGCGTCAGTGTTGTTCTTTTGTAGGAACGTATTACATTCTGTTAAAAATTTGATACCAAAATCAACTTGATTTATATCCTTTCTTTGTCCATTTGTATCATACAATCTGTTCTGAAGACTTGCCTTTTGTAAAAATAATTCTTGACACAGTTCATGAGGATCAGCTTTAGTTTGTTGAAAAAGGCCATTGAGTCTTTCAAATTCCTGCACAACGGGTGTTGCGAAAACAAAGAACAAGTAATTGTTATAATCTAACATCATGTCCTTTAACAATCGTGCTTTGTATTTTGTGTCAAACTTTGACTGGGCTAATTCAGTACTCATGAAATAAGCCTTTAGCTCTTCCCAATTCATCAGAATATTAAACATAACTTTTCCTCGCACAAGCCATCGAGTAGCTGATGGTTTCTCAAAAGGCAGTGGAGCAGTTCTGGTTGACTCATATTCTGTAGGTGTATTCATCACTGTAAATAAATCTTTGTAGGCTTCTCGTCTTAGGCTACTGTGGGAAAACCATTGCGGTATTTCTGATAGTAAAAATCCTATATTTGACGGTAGCTTAGCTACTGCATAATAAATGCAAAGTGCCAAAGAATGACAAATACATTTCAGCTGTACACATGAAGGAGATACATTTCTTAATCTAGACCACACTGAGTTGTTACAGCCAACCATGTTTGACGCTCCATCTGATGCAAATCCAATGCAATTTGTGAGACTCTGGCCACATTTTTTTATTTCACCATCAATCAAATTAAATATGTTTTCTCCTGTTGCTTCTTGCACGGGAATTAGCCCAAGATACCCTGTTAGAATTTCCTGTTTTCTTTCACTGAAAAACCGAATTAAGATACACAAGTATTTTTGTGTGGAGACATCTGTAGATTCATCTAAAATGATGGCGTATTTCTTGTCCTGAAAGTCATGGATGAGATCCGTTTTTAGTGCTGGCGATATTATATTTTTTATTAAGCATGAACATTTAGTTCTGTGCAATTTGATGTTTCCTAATGTACTGCCCTGGCCATGTGCTGTCATAATTTCACTCAGATGGTCAATTGTGCGAATTGCACAGTGGCAGGTCATGCTTACAGCAATTTGGAGCTCTGCTGTTTTAACTTTATTGTTATTTTGTCTAGGACTTTGAGTGACACTAAGTTGTGTCTGACTATTTGATGGAACTCTCATCATGTGCTTAGATGATTTCTCATGATTTGAGATGTTTCCTCTTTTTGGTACAATCGTACACCGGCAGAGTTTACAATATGCTGCCTCTGATCCATCAGAAGCTTTCATGAGCCATGGGTATGTTTCTTCCCAAATACTATTGTACTTACGATTGCTATCATAAGATGCTTTCCATTTCTTTGATGAAGAAGCCATGAGTAACACAAGTAATATCTTTATCAAACACAGCGTAGACTAATGTAAATAATTAGTCGACTTGTTAAGCGCACGTCCTAGGCACACTCCTGTACGACGACTCACGACTCACGACTAGTCACGACACGTTCGTTTTGTTTCAATTTTGAAAATGAACTATTTTGAAGAATATTCCTAGAATGAAACATTAAGAATTAAGACCTATGGATTCTGAAAGTGAAAGTAATTTGCAAAAGTGCGCCAAATTCTTATTAAAGTCAGATGATCTGATGCATTTTTGGAGCAAAATAATTATATTTTTAAAGAACTTTTACTGAAATTGTGGTTTATACTTTTTTTTTACTACTGGTTTAGAAAAAAAAGCCAGGAATAAGCCAAAAAACCCAAAAAAGCCAAAGAATTTCTTTAGGCCAAACAAAAACCAAAAAAGCCAGATTTGTGGAATTTGGCCTAAAAAAAGCCAAATTGGCAACCCTGGCCAGTGGAATGATAGACAACTCTGCGGGCAAGAAGTTGTGAGGTAACGTAAGCCGGCACGGCACACTCAAAAGAGTGTTCATTATGGCTGACTGGTAGAGATTTATACGCTTTCCTTCCATTTATTGTCTATTTTTGTTGTTGTTCTAAACAGGTACCTTGCGTTTATTTTCAGTTTTCATGGGCGATTCTTGCTGTTTATGTTTTTTGTAAATATTCTACTCTATCCCCTATACGCCATATGCTTATAGGAATCAATTTCATCTCTAGTTACTACATCCACACCTACAAATGTGTGACATGGAGTGCTACTTACTGCTTGAAGTATCTTAGTGGCTTCTATGATTTCCTGTTGTTGAGGTCTGTAGTTTGGTGAATGTTGTCCTGTCGCTATTTACCGCGTTATTTCAATGCGGCTTGACATTATTAGAATCTATTATATTAGAATGCTTGCTCCTTCTTATCTTATTGTTTATTATCATCGCCTATATATGAATGACAGTTTCCAAAATGGGATTGGATAATCAATGTTAAAATATTTCAAAATCCTTGTTCTTAGAAAAATTATATGACTCGACGATTGCTTGCTAATGCCTGCAATGGTGCAATATTCTGACAATGGTATGCCTGTGTTGGACTGTGTAGACGTTTGTAAGCAATTGTTCTTACTGTTTAGGTATTGGAGCGATTATTTCTTGGTTCATATTTCTTTGTTTCTACTTGTGGGTGCCGAAAGCTTAATCTTTTTAAAATAATTTTTACTGAGTTTCTGTATTTTTATGTACACTGGAGGTAGATCTAGACGTTTGGATGTTATTTTGCAAAAGAAAAGAAAATGTCGGAAGACAACATAATCGTATTTTCATTCTCTGACTGCAGGTCTGTTCTACACGCTGCCCACAGATAACAAGAAGATCTTTTAACGAAAATAGTTGTAGAAGAGCTGAAACAAGTTAACTTCCGCAAAAAATGTGGGACTGCAATGGATATGTGCCTATCTGCTAAAGCAGTAAATGACGTGGCTGATAAACTATCAAATGCAGGTACTCGTGAAGAGCGTTTTTTTTAATTGGGTGAAGCAATAATACTAATCAAAGGAATATATACAAATGCTCGACATACGACAGCAAATATTACATTCCCACAAGATTGTCAAGTGAACCTAAATGGAGCACAGCAGGTCACAATCTTTCGGTGCCGACCAGAGCACTGTTGACTGAACAAATACAGAATGTAAATAATTACATATCCACAGTATATATAGTTCAAGCCGGTCTACAGACGTGTCCTTCAAACATGTCAACTGTACAGATATCTAGTAACTGAATCAGCCCCATGATTGACAATTTGCAGAAAAATATGGGGTTTCTATGATGACTACGGCTAAATTCATAGTTGCGACTAATTTTTTGGTGTGAGTTGCAGAGCATAGAAAACTAAACGATTATTACAACTTATCCAATCTTTAGAATTAATATTTCTACTAATTTCCCCTCATTATATACATGGCTCTATATTTTATTGGCATGGATGCATTCTTCTTTTGTTTACACTGAATAATTTTGTTCCTACTCTGATTGGTTAAACATTGTTGCAGGATGGAAGCTTTCACCTCGTACCCTCCTAGTTCTGGACTCTTACAAATGAAAGCTCCTTGTATGTTCCTTTGTGCAGAAACGTCATTCATCCGTGTTTACACACACACACACACACACACAGATTATATTGTGTTCAAATAAAATTAACAATGGGGCCCACTTTAAAATAAATAACTGTGAAATGCAAACGTTTAACACGAATGAGTACAACAGAAATAATAATAAAAGTTATTGTATTTCCTGAAGTCAGGACACTGCTCACATCATCAAAGTGATGTTTTACTCACTATCAACACGCTCTATCTTTGATGCCTACTAAATATGACATATATTTGATGTTTTCATTAATTTCACTTACAAAACTGACAATCCAACAAGCCATAGATACAATAAGGTAAACATCGTAAACACAAACATTTCCTGTATTTACTAATGTACCTTGAACAGTGCCTTGCACGTACCAATCAGATTGGTTTACGTGTCAACTGCGGGAAATTAATCTTCTTTAGAACAAAAGATTGAACGAGACAACGCTCTCGTTGGAAACAGTAGAAGTAAAGGCTGCTGACAAATATTCCTCAAACATTATTTATTACATTACGTTATGGGAAAGACCAGAAGTGTTACGCCGAGGCTCACGGGAATACCAATTTTACGTTTCCATGGATATGAACTACCCTCTTTGCTCATTCCTGGACACAACCCTGCCCCCCTTTTCCCATTTTCTTCAGTTTCGTCAGCTTCCGAAAAATAACAAAAAATTATTATGACATTCTTCAAGCAGGATGTGAAGTCGAATGTTTGTGTAAGCCATGATATAGATTAGATCATGATGACGCGGATATGAGATTTGATAATTGTAAAGTGTTGTCTTGCTAAATTGCTGCTTCAAGAACATAAATAGCATGCAAATCACACTAAACGACTTAACAAACAACAGGACATGCGTGCATGGACGCATTCAATGCAATTGTGTCTATAAAATTGAAGCCTCCAGAGATCAGCTATATCTGCCACCAATTGTCATAACTGGCAAAAACACATTGATCAGCACCTATCACATGATCAACTTACAAAATAGTGTAGGCAAATTACCAGAAAAGGAAGTGGTCACAAATCTGTTGTCCATTCTTGAGGTTAATTATTATATTCCCCACCCCTGTGGTATTACTGATGGAGACATGTTGTAGTGTTGACACATTCTCTTGTGTTCTCTTATAAGGAACACCACAACTGTCTTCTCTTCTGCATACGACCAAAAAAATCCAAATTTCAAATGCTGATTGTTCACTTTATTAGGTTTGGTAGCGATCAACAGCATATTAAATTAATAGCAGTATCATTTATTTATATAAAAAATGAACGCTATGCTTTTCTAGTCAGCATTTAAGTATTTCTGTGCTTATGTCATTGTCTGCCACCTTGTTTGCAACGTTCACCCCATTCTCTAGTCTTGCAATATGCACAATTCAGCGGGTGATCAACGCTAGTTACAAGGTTACTGTGAATGTCTGTTCGGTGGGAAAACTGGACCACAGTGAAACTATTGCTGAAATCGGCATTGGTTTTGATCTCCCTTGAAAGAAAAGGATGGGAAAACGCTGTGGATCAGTGGGCCTGACTTAAACATCATACATGTATTATAACATCCCGACCTGAATTCTAAAACTCATACATGTATTATAGCATTCTGATCTGATTTCTAACACTCTTTCATATATTATAGCTTCCTGACCTGAATTCTAAAACTCATACATGTATTATAGAATCCTGATCTGAATTCTAACACTCATACATTTTTATTATAGCATCTTGACATGAATTCTAACACTCATACATGTATTATAGGATCTTGACCTGAATTCTAACACTCTTATTTGTATTACAGCATCCTGACCTGAATTGTATCACTCATACTTTCATTATAGCCTCCTGAACTGAATTCTAACACTAATACTTGTATTATAGCATCCTGACCTGAATTCTAACACTCATACATGAATTTAACTTAACGAAATCATAAACAAAGTAAATAAGAACGAAGATCTACTGGTAATGGGGGACTTTAACGGGAGACCAGGAAAACGCAATTATGAGAACTCCAAATATCTGGGCCCATTTGGAGATAACACAAATAGAAAGAACGAAAATGGCAACCGAATGCTTGAATTATGCAATCAACATGAATTATGCATAACTAACACTGTCTTTAAACATAAAGACTCACAAATATACAACTGGTATAAATGGAACGATAACAATTGTAAAAGTCAAATAGATTTCATCCTAGCGAGAACACAAAGGAAGAGGAAAATCAGAGACAGCAGAGCGGTACCTAACATTACAAATGATACAGACCATAAAATGGTGCTAATAACCATACAGAAAGCAAAACAAGACAACAAGAACCAATTGAAAACAAGAAAGCAATCCGAAAGGACAATAAAATTAAGCCAACTTAAAACTGAGGACAAAAATAAAGAAATAGAAAAACGACTAGAAAGCCAATTTAAACAACTACCACAACAAATAACTACAGTAGATAACGAGTGGCTCATATTCAAAAAATCATTGACGAAAATAGCAAACGCAATATGCGAAACGAAGCAAAGGAAGAAGGAGGGAAAGATGAGCACTCCATGGTGGAATGATATAGTCAAGAACGCCATAAAAAGAAAGAAAAAACTATACAAAATCTGGCTAAAAACTAAAAAGCCAAGCGATTTTGATATATACACAATAGAAAGAAGAGAAGTGAAGAAATTAATCAAAGAAGAAAAACATAAAGCATGGATAAAATTTGGAGAAATGATTAGTAACAATCACAAATCACCATCCAGTGACTTCTATAGAACAATTTAAGCCATAAGACAAAAGAAAGACAATTATGACCCAACTGAAATCATCAATGATAAACGAGGTCAAGCAATAACAAACAAAGCGCAAATCTTAACGAGATAGAAACAATATTTCGAAGAGCTTTTGAATGTAGAAACAAGTCAAAAACGCACAAAAAGCAACTAATAGTTGGCGATAAAGAACCAAATATACTAATGGAAGAAATAGAAGAAACATTACGACTAGCACCAAGAAACAAAGCCCCAGGAATCGATAACATCCCAGTAGAAATGCTAACAGCAGCGGGAGAGGCAGGATGTAAATGGCTACACAGAATATTCAACGCTGCATAGATACAACAGCAAGTCCCAGACGATTGGAAACAGTCCATTATATTACCAATATGGAAAAAGAAGGGCAGCAGAAGAGACTGCAACCAATATAGAGGAATATCGCTATTAAGCCACACAGGGAAGTTATATGCCAAGATAGTTGAAAAAAGATTGAGACCAATTATAGACCCACAACTAAGCGATGCTCAGATGGGCTTCAAGAGGAACAGAGGTTGCACAGATGCCCTATTTATCATAAACAACTAGCGGAGAAAACAATAGAGCATAATAAAACACTATATACAGCTTTTATTGACCAAGAAAAGGCGTTCGATAGGGTGGACAGGGAACAACTGTGGTCCGTATTGCCCTTGTACGGAGTGAGTCACCACCTAGTAGAGATATGCAAGAGCCTCTATGAAAGTAGTCGCACTACAGTAAGATCTTCAGCAGGCTACTCTAAACATTTCACCATTAACTCCGGAGTAAGACAAGGCTGCGTGCTTTCCCCTTTACTTTTCATCACATATATGGACAATATATGCAAATTAGCATGCCCAATCAAAGGAAATATACCAATACGGATGATAACATGCGATAACACAAAAGAAAACGAAATATACGTACCAGAAAACAACAGAAGAGAGGAAGAAATAAATGAAATACTATTTGCAGACGACCAAGTTCTGATACATGAAACAACTGAGGACCTGCAAGAACATATCAACAGGCTAAACAACACGTGTAAACAATACAACACGAAGATCAACATAAGCAAAACCGAAGTAATAGCAATAGCGAGAAAGAAAGAAAAACTAAACATCATAATAGATAATACAACTTTGAAGCAAGTAGACAATTTTAAATATCTGGGTAGCACGTTAACACAAGACAATAACCAAGAGACCGAGATAGATATAAGGTGTAACAAAGCATGCCAAGTTATAGGCCAAGTATCAACACTATTGAAAAACAAAGCAATAACAACGGAATCAAAAAGGGCAATATACAAATCAATTTTTCTACCAACTCTGTGTTATCAGTGCCAGAATTGGACGCTGGACTCTAGAACAATAAGAAAGATAACGACCACCGAAATTAAATGTGTCAGAAGAATGACAGGAAACAGCTTAAGGGACAGAGTAAGAAACACTGACCTGAGGAAGAAACTCGAAATTGAACCAGCCATCGAATACATAAAGAAACAACATATACATTGGTTCAGCCACATAACAAGACAAAAATAACTAACAATGACTCAAAGAGCCATAAACAAACGCTACGAAAACGCCAGATTAAGAGGAAGACCGAGAAAGAGATGGATAAAGTGAATACTAGAGTCACTAGGAGGAATAACATCAGAAGAGGCCAGCAGAAGAGCAAAGAATCGCAGATTGTTTCCCCTCGACGCCAACGGCAGCAGAGGAAGGATAGAAGATAGAAGAAGATACATGAATTATTGCATCCTGACACGAATTCTAACACTCATACTTGTATTATAGTATCTTGACCTGAATTTGAATACTATTATTTGTATTACAGCATCCTGACCTGAATTCTAACACTCACACTTGTATTACAGCATCCTGACCTGAATTCTAACACCATTACAGTATCCTGACCTGAATTGATAACTATTATATCAGGGGATTTCAATGCAAAGGTAGGAACAGCTAAAGTGCAAAATGTGACTAGGGGGCATGGCCTTGGAGAGACGAATGAAATGGGGATAGATTGATAGATGGGGCAAAGACACATGAAATGATTATAGGTAAGACCTTGTTTAAACAACACCCTAGGCGGCTATGGACATGGCAAAGCCCAGACAAAAAAGTACACAATCAAATTGATTTTATACTTGTACAGAGAAGATTCAGGAAATGGGCTAACATCTGTTAAAACAAGGCCAGGAGCAGATTGCAATAGTGACCATGTACCAGTAGTTGGAAAGATAAGAATAAATCTGCGGAAGGCACAGAAATCACCAAGAAATATAAAATTAGAACTAGATATGCTAAGAGTAGATAAACAGATGAGTGATAAGTACATCACGATAGTACAAAATAGATATAATGATATTGAGTAAAACAGGACATCCAGGAACAGTGGGAAATGCTCAAACAATCGATTCAACAAACATCAAAAGAAGTAATACCAGTGACTAAAATAATCAACAAAAAGAAATGGATGACAGAAGAAATATTACAACTAATGGACGAAAGAAGAAAACATAAGAAAGAAGAACGGACATACAAAATATTGCACAAAGAGATCCAAAACAAATGCAGAGAAGCAAAGGAAGGATGGTTAAAACAGAAATGTGAAGAAATGGAAAAACAACAAAAGAAAGACTCAAAATCTATGCACAATCAGTTAAATGAATTAACAGGAAGAAAAGAAGTCAAAGTTTCCGGAATGTGTGAAAACATAGGAAGGAAATATAATAATGGGGCAGGAGAAGACAATGGAAAGATGGACAGAATATATCAGTCAACTCTATGATGATGAAAGACCAGAATTAAACCATTCAAATGAAGACACAGGACCACCAATAATGCAGAGTGAAGTGGAGGACGCAATTCAACACATGAAAAGATGCAAAGCTCCAGGTCCCGACAATATAACAATTGAAGAGACAAATGCATTAGGAAAGCTGGGAGTACAAGTCATAACAAAATTACTCAATGAAATATATAACACTGAACACATACCCGAAGATCTACTAAAATCTATCTTTGTAGCCATACCGAAGAAGTCATGCGCCACTGATTGTGAAGACCATCGCACTATTAGTCTCATGAGCCATATGACTAAAATATTACTAAGAATAATCATGAGACGTGTAAGGAACAAAATAAAACCAGAAATAAGTGAGGAACAATGTGGATTTGTGGAAGGAAAGGGCTCCAATAATGCAATATACATCTTAAGAACATTGATAGAAAGATCTATAGAGGTAAAGAAAGATCTATATATGTGCTTTATAGACTACACGAACGCATTTGACAAAGTAAAGCACGTGGAAATAATAAATATGCTGGAGAAATTAAACATTGATGGCAAGGATCTGCGAATCATAAAAAAAACATGTACTGGCAACAAACAGCAGCTATACGAATTAACAACTAAACAGGGCAATTTCAATTTATAAAACAAGGAGTCATACAAGGCTGTGTTCTGTCACCGGATTTGTTTTCACTCTACAGCGAATATATTATGAGATCAATAATAGACAAAAAAGGAATTGAAGTCAACCGTCACTACATAAATAATTTACGATATGCGGATGACACAGTCTTAATAGCAGAGACAGCGATTGAGCGACAAGAAAGGATAGATATAATAGTAAAAGAAAGCAACAAGAAAGGTCTCAGTCTGAATAGTAAGAAAACAGAAGCAATGGTTATATGGAAGAAACAATCATCACTATCATGCAGCATAAAAATAAACAAGACAAATCTGAAACAAGTGCAGCGTTAGAAATACTTGGGCACAGTGATAACATCAGATGGAAGATGCAACACAGAAATGAAAAGCAGAATAGCTCAGGCCAAAATAGCATTTCAGAAAATGAAAAATATCTTATGCAACACATCTATGTCAATAGAAATGAGAAAGAGGGTTCATCGATGCTATATAGAACCAATTCAGACCTATGGAAGAGAATCATGGACAATAGATAAAAAAAAGGAAAGGCGATTAGAGGCCACAGAGATGGGATTTCTCAGAAAAATGTTGAAAGTTCCCTGGACAGCTAAAAAGACCAATGCGAAGGTTCTCAAAGAGGCCAACACAAAAAGGGAGCTATTAAAATGCATCAGAAAGAAAAGAAGCAATCACCATTTTTTGGGCACATCAAGAGAAGATGAAAGTTGGAATACTTGGTTACAACTGGCAAAATAAAAGGAAAGAGTGATCGCGAACGACAAAGAGAGAAAATGCTGGATAGCTTGGTGTCATGGCATGGAAAACAGTCAACAACAGAACTCATACGATGCACTGTGGATAGAAGATTGTGGAAGGACAAGATCGCCAACGCCAACTGGTACGGCACATGATGATGATGACCTGAATTCTAACACTCATACATATATTATAGCATTCTGACCTGAATTCTAACACTCATACATGTATTATAGCATTCTGACCTAAATTCTAACTCTCATACATACATTAAAGCATCTTGACTTGAATTCTAACACTCATACACATATTATAGCATCCTGACCTAAATTCTAACACTTATACACATATTTATAACATCCTGACCTAGATTATAACACTTATACATATATTATAGCATCCTGACCTAAATTCTAACACTCATACACATATTTATAGCATCCTGACCAACATTCTAACATATATACATATATTATAGCATCCTGACCCAAATTCTAACACTCATACACATATTATAGCATCCTGACCTGAATTCTAACACTCATACACATATTATAGCATCCTGGCCTGAATTCTAACACTAATACACATATTATAGCATCCTGACCTGAATTCTAACATTCATACGCATATTATAGCATCCTGACCTGAATTCTAACATTCATACACATATTATAGCATCCTGACCTAAATTCTAACACTCATACAAATATTATAGCATCCTGACCTGAATTCTAACACTCATACACATATTATAACATCCTGACCTTAATTCTAACACTCATACACATATTATAGCATCCTGACCTGAATTCTAACATTCATACACATATTATAGCATCCTGATCTAAATTTTCTAACACTCATACACATATTATAGCATCCTGACCTAAATTTTCTAACACTCATACACATATTATAGCATCCTGACCTGAATTCTAACACTCATACACATATTATAGCATCCTCACCTGAATTCTAACACTCATACACATATTATAGCATCCTGATCTGAATTCTAACACTCATACATGCTTTATAGCATTCAAACTTGAATTTCAACACCTTTGCAGTATGTACCATTGGCATTAGTGTTAAGTGGACCCAATGTTTTGGATGTTCCGTCTAGCATGTCCTAATCTTCATGTTCGATTGTTTTCAAGCATCACACGGGCAGCATTCAGTTTATCTTCATTTATTTATTAAATATCGTCTGAGAAAAAGTTGTTCGTTTAGTGACTCGTGTTTTGAGTCTGGAATGTCTTGAATGGAAGTCTACTGTATGTAGTTAACATGCTGGTTACTTACTCTTCCAATTGTATTTTTTCCCTTATATTTTCATGCAGAAACAATTGGTGGTAGCACACACTGTTGTCTCATTGCTTTATTTTTTTTTTTTAATCCAGTCCATTTCGATCAAATGCTTATTCAATTATTAACAGTCGGATATGAATCAAAATAAAGTCAGAAATAAATGATGAACAAAGCTGTCTGTCTTTAAGTATATATATATATATTCTATGAGCACTGATGGTCGCACAGAACCTGGAAGGTAAAAATAGTTTTGTATGTGCGATTTATTATCTTTACAACTGCCAAATTTAAACTTACATGTAAAATTTCATTAGAGACTTTATATCGATGACATAGATTCAATACTTTAAATACATATATTAGCAAAACTGGCAGTGGTCAAATTGGCAACTCTGAAAAGAACTGTCAACAAATCAGATGTGAGTTTATCAGATTTATCCTCCCTTGACAGCTGAGAATGAGGGCATTAGTAATAACACAGTAAGTATGACAGGGAATGTTAAACAAAATTGTGAGAAAAAGTAACAGTAAAGAAATGAGTCTCAACAGAGACTGAAACGTCTCTAAGATATAAACCTCCAAAATTGCAGCATCAAAATAAGTGGTATAAAGATTGATAGAAGTTCAGAGAGTCGGAACGAATGTTATGCAACTTGTGTTTTTTCTATTTAAATATTAATTAGCGGCATCTATTAGCTCATACAAGTTACACAGGTTGTGTATGAAAGTGTACTGATTGTCACACAGAATAGCAAGTCTTCTCTCTGTCCCGGTCCCGTTGTTACCTCGCCACTTTTGTTTCTAGCTAGATTGTGTTCTAAACCTTCTCTTGAAGTCAAGTGTTTTAAACAAATATAGCTTGCCATGGATTTCTGTAGACAGCACTTTTAATAATCCAAACAGCTGTTTTACATTTAAATGTCTAAGGAAAATACTTGGTATAGAATGGAACGAATTCAAAACAAACGAGGAAATTAGAGAAATCGCCAATCAACCACTAATATCTTCAGTAATAAAGAAAAGACGATGGTCATACGTTGGACATGTGATGAGAAGAGATAATAATCGAATAGCAAAGCAAGCCCTCATATGGGAAACAACAGGTAAAAGAAAAAGAGGAAGACCCAGGGAGACACTGAGAAGAACATTGATGAGAGAGGCAAGAGCAGCAGGAATCGGCTCCCTCAATGAGATAGAACTGCTTGCACAGAACAGAGACAGATGGCGAGATTGGATAAAATATCTTTAAAAGAAAACTGCTAGAACAAAAATTCATATAGGAGAAGGTGTATCTTGGTCTACGCCCTATGGGCCGGTTACGGCTCGAAAGGTCAATAGATAGATAGATAGATGAGATTAATGCGATAAGTAAATAAAAGATAAAGGATGTGATAATAATTGAAATTAACATGAAAACCAACTCATAACGAAAGAAACAATAATAGAATACATAATCATCTATACATATAAACTGCGACGATGACAAAGTAGGGACAAAATAGAGAATCTGACAAAAACACCAAAATACCTGCAGAATACAAAAAGCAAAGGAGACTGATTGTTTGGAATTTGAATTACATGCAATAGAGAAAATGAAATCCTTTAAAATGTTCATCTCACAGTACAAAATAGTTTAGTTATATTGGTGAAGAAACAGAAAAAAAAACTGGCAATTTGATTAGAAAATGTCAGTTTTCATCAATCGCTGACTTTTCTGACTTTTGAAGTTGTTTGATTTTTATTTAGCTATTGAGGTTGGCACATACTCTTGTACCTTTGAGCAGTCCTTGGTCATGCAAGTGTTCATGATTGTTTTGCTTTGTAGAGTGCATACAGTTAGCCTGCAATAAGGAAGAAATATTGTGTCCAACACCATCAAATGCCAAACACGCACACACATATGCACGCAATGACAGCTCGATGGCAGAATTGTATTGAGAGAATGATGGCAGTTAGATGGTAGAATTGTATTGAGAGAATGATGGCAGTTAGATGGTAGAATTGCATAAGAGAATGATGGCAGTTAGATGGTAGAATTGTATGAGAGAATGATGGCAGTTAGATGGTAGAATTGTATGAGAGAATGATGGCAGTTGGATAGTAGAATTGTATGAGAGAATGATGGCAGTTAGATGGTAGAATTGTATGAGAGAATGATGGCAGTTAGATGGTAGAATTGTATTGAGAGAATGATGGCAGTTAGATGGTAGAATTGTATTGAGAGAATGATGGCAGTTAGATGGTAGAATTGTATTGAGAGAATAATGGCACTTAGATGGGAGAATTGTATTGAGAGAATGATGGCAGTTAGATTGTAGAATTGTATTGAGAGAATGATGGCACTTAGATGGTAGAATTGTATTGAGAGAATGATGGCATTTAGATGGTAGAATTGTATTGAGAGAATGATGGCAGTTAGATGGTAGAATTGTATTGAGAGAATGATGGCACTTAGATGGTAGAATTGTATTGAGAGAATGATGGCACTTAGATGGAAGAATTGTATTGAGAGAATAATGGCACTTAGATGGTAGAATTGTATTGAGAGAATGATGGCAGTTAGATGGTAGAATTGTATTGAGAGAATGATGGCACTTAGATGGGAGAATTGTATTGAGAGAATGATGGCACTTAGATGGCAGAATTGTATTGATAGAATAATTGCACTTAGATTGTAGAATTGCATTTGAAGAAGTTAGATTGATACAATGTCGAATGTAAACAATGCACTGGGAGAAGTTGATGAATGTTGAATGTAAACATTGCACTGGGAGGAAGTTGATGAATGTTGAATGTAAACATTGCACTGGGAGGAAGTTGATGAAAGTTTAATGTAAACATTGCATTGGGAGAAACATGAATGTTGAATGTAAACATTGCACTGGGAGGTAGTTGATGAATGTTTAATGTAAACATTGCATTGGCAGAAGTTGATGAATTGATGAATGTAAACATTGCATTAGGAGAAGTTGGTGAATGTTGAATGTAAATATTGCACTGGGAGAAGTTGATGAATTGTTGAATGTAAACATTGCATTGGGAGATGTTGATGAATGTTGAATGTACACATTGCAATGGGAGGAAGTTGATGAATGTTGAATGTAAACATTGCATTGGGAGAAGTTGATGAATTGTTGAATGTAAACATTGCATTGCCAGAAGTTGATGAATTTTTAATGTAAACATTGCATTGGGAGAAGTTGATGAATTGTTGAATGAAAACATTGCATTGGGAGAAACTAATGAATGTTTAATGTATGCATTGCACTGGGAGGAAGTTGATGAATGTTGAATATAAACATTGCACTGGAAGAAGTTGATGAATTTTGAATGTAAACAGTGCACTTGGAGTATTTTGATGAATTTTTTAATGTAAACATTGCACTGGGAGAATTTGATGAATGTTGAATGTAAACAGTGCACTGTGAATGATGAAATTTGAATATAAACAGCGCACTGGGAGAATTTGATGAATGTTGAATGTAAACAGTGTACTCTGAGAATTTGATGAATGTTGAATGTAAACAGTGCACTGGGAGAATTTGATGAATGTTGATTGTAAACAGTGCACTGGGAGAATTTGATGAATGTTGAATGTAAATAGCGCACTGGGAGAATTTGATGAATGTTGAATGTAAACAGAGCACTGGGAGAATTTGATGAATGTTGAATGTAAACAGTGTACTGGGAGAATTTGATGAATGTTGAATGTAAACAGTGTACTGGGAGAATTTGATGAATGTTGAATGTAAATAGCGCACTGGGAGAATTTGATGAATGTTGAATGTAAACAGCGCACTGGGAGAATTTGATGAATGTTGAATGTAAACAGTGTACTGGGAGAATTTGATGAACGTTGAATGTAAACAGTGTACTGGGAGAATTTGATGAATGTTGAATGTAAACAGTGTACTGGGAGAATTTGATGAACGTTGAATGTAAACAACGCACTGAGAGAATTAGATGAATGTTGAATGTAAACAGTGTACTTTGAGAATTTGATGAATGTAATGTTGAATGTAAACAACGAACTGGGAGAATTTGATGAATGTTGAATGTAAACAGCGCACTGGGAGAATTTGATGAATGTTGAATGTAAACAGTGTACTCTGAGAATTTGATGAATGTTGAATGTAAACAGTGTACTGGGAGAATTTGATGAATGTTGAATGTAAACAGTGTACTCTGAGAATTTGATGAACGTTGAATGTAAACAGTGTACTCTGAGAATTTGATGAATGTTGAATGTAAACAGTGTACTCTGAGAATTTAATGAATGTTGAATGTAAACAGTGTACTCTGAGAATTTGATGAATGTTGAATGTAAACTGTGTACTCTGAGAATTTGATGTATGTTGAATGTAAACAGTGTACTCTGAGAATTTGATGAATGTTGAATGTAAACAGTGTACTCTGATAATTTGATGAACGTTGAATGTAAACAGTGTACTCTGAGAATTTGATGAATGTTGAATGTAAACAGCGCACTGGGAGAATTTGATGAATGTTGAATGTAAACAGCGCACTGGGAGAATTTGATGAATGTTGAATGTAAACAGTGTACTCTGAGAATTTGATGAATGTTGAATGTAAACAGCGCACTGGGAGAATTTGATGAATGTTGAATGTAAACAGTGTACTCTGATAATTGGATTAATGTTGAATGTAAATAGCGCACTGGGAGAATTAAGAAGAAATTAAGAAAAAAGAAGAAACAAGAATTAAAAATAAGAAGGACACATTCCAGTTACAACATATTTTTATGAACTTAAAACAACCAGGTTAACCAGATAAATTGTAGTAATGTTGACATTAAGAAGGACACATTCCAGTTACAACATATTTTTATGAACTTATAACAACCAGGTTAACCAGGTAAATTGTAGTAATGTTGACATTAAGAAGGACACATTCCAGTTACAACATATTTTTATGAACTTATAACAACCAGGTTAACCAGGTAAATTGTAGTAATGTTGACATTAAGAAGGACACATTCCAGTTACAACATATTTTTATGAACTAAAAACAACCAGGTTAACCAGGTAAATTGTAGTAATGTTGACATTAAGAAGGACACATTCCAGTTACAACATATTTTTATGAACTTAACAACCAGGTTAACCAGGTAAATTGTAGTAATGTTGACATTAAGAAGGACACATTCCAGTTACAACATATTTTTATGAACTTATAACAACCAGGTTAACCAGGTAAATTGTAGTAATGTTGACATTAAGAAGGACACATTCCAGTTACAACATATGTTTATGAACTTAAAACAACCAGGTTAACCAGGTAAATTGTAGTAATGTTGACATTAAGAAGGACACAATCCAGTTACAACATATTTTTATGAGCTTAAAACAACCAGGTTAACCAGGTAAATTGTAGTAATGTTGACATTAAGGACACATTCCAGTTACAACATATGTTTATGAACTTAAAACAACCAGTTTAACCAGGTAAATTGTAGTAATGTTGACATTAAGAAGGACACATTCCAGTTACAACATATTTTTATTAGCTTAAAACAACCAGGTTAACCAGGTAAATTGTAGTAATGATCCATTTGTACGTAATTTTTACACATTTATGCGTCAATCTTTTAAAACATACTCTATTCTCTTCTCTCTCTCTCTCTCTCTCTCTCTCTCTCTCTCTCTCTCTCTCTCTCTCTGCGATCAAGACTCAATCAGAGTAGTATTCCAGACTCTTTCATGAAGGCAGCTGTCTGTTTAAGCGAATCGATTGCCCCATATAGTTTCTCTTCCAGGGAGGTGGGCGTGGACCACATTACTCTTCTCAGGTCTGTGTACTGGGGCCAATCCTGTAGAACATGTTTTGTAGTCATATTGCCCAGTGTACAATGGCATAGGCTGGTTGTACCTATTTTGAATTTGGTGAACATGTGATTTCTCATTGAATCTCTCCTTGATAGTTGGTGGTATCCGTCACTCTCTTTATGCTTTGGGTGTTCTCGTTTCCATTTTCATGGAACTGACCCTTGAGGATGGATTTGGCTTCATCATAACTGAGCTGATGGTTCTCTTGTGGTTCTCCCTCCCTCTTTAACTAATTAGTCTGCGCGTTCGTTCCCGTGTATATTACAGTGTGATGGTATCCACTGAATGACTACTCTCTGGAAGTTATTGCATAGTTGGTCCAGGGTTGTTCTCAAGTCATCTAGTTCATTGTTCTTGGGGCTTTTTAGAGCTGATAGTACTGACAGTGCATCAGTCAGAATCACCAATTTATTGTGCATGTTATTTTTGTGTTGTAGCCAGTGTTACAGCATCTCTGATGGCCTCAGTTTCTGCTTTAAATTTGTTTGAGAATTTTCCAGTAGCTATTTACTTGGTGATCTCGTCCTGGTTATTCAGCGTCAAGAACACACATCCCCTTCCATTTCTGGTGGCATTTGTAGCAGAGCCATCTGTGTATATGTGGGACCAAGAGTCCTGTAGGTAGGTATTGTGTATGTGTTTTTCTGCTACGTGTTTTCTTTCTGTGTCTGATTGGGTGCCTTTTTTCATGATTCCTGTTATATTTTCCTTAAGTTCTGGTATTTTATGTTTTCCATGAGGAGACATATCAGATGGGCCCAAGGGTTTCGATATTGTTTGGGATAGTACTGGGTCTCCAGTAGTTAGTTCATTGGCGATTGCAGCAAAGTTGCTCCTCTTTAGTCGTACAATTCCGGAACCAGATATTCTTTGGTGTATGGGGTGGCTAAGGAGCCTTCTATATTTCTCCGCTTGTTGCAATACTTTAGTGACCCGTCTGTCATCTAAGGGTTGTAAACCTGTTACTGTTTCTAGAGTCTTGATAGGTGTAGATTTCATAGCACCCGTGATGATACGGGCAGCTTAGTTCTGTGTTCTGTTAATTTTGCTAAGGTGTGATTTGGAAGCCATAGCCCAGGCTGTGACTCCATACTCTAGAACTGGTCTGACTCTTCCTACGTATAGTCTTTTCAAAATATTGCTGTCCATTCCTGCCAATTTCTTCATAATATTTGTTCGTTTTCTGATTCAATTCTATTATATTCATGGAATCAGTTTCGCTGCAATCGTGGATCCCCATACACGTTCCACCGCCCGTCCCATCATGTCTCGAAGTGTATGCAGATTGATCGTTCTTATTAGGTGTTGATTTTAAAGACATATTTTTTACTACGTTCAAAAAGCCCGAAATGAGCGCAGATCTATGTTGCACTCTAATGACCATAAGGTAAAATAAGTACCTCATGACTGGTATATTTATGGGCATCTGAGAACTACCCGTAGACCCTTATTCTGAACCCTTTCCAACCTTGCGATATGATTTGACGAGAGAGTGAGCATAACAAAGTCAAGTACCCCCGTCACGCCAAGTGGCGTATAGGGAAATATGGTGTTAGTGACCCTATATTTTACAGACTTTCAGCACATGACTTTTGGGGTAATTTGGTCAGTATTACGCCCGTGCTGCTTTACTTTCCCAGAAAAAATCCGGTACCCATTTAAGGCTGGGTGAACCCGGAAGCCGTCGGTTGGGATCGAACCCTACCCCTTGTCCGTGGTAGTCCAGTTCACTAACCACTGAGCTATCGCGGCTCCCAGAGAGTGAGCATACCCAAACCATAATCCAGTAGTGACTAAGTGGCTGTCTCGCCCAGGATTAGTGAAGTAGCAATAACCACAGAAGTTTCGTTTGTCTGCCTGTGCCTCTTATAGGAGCAGAATGTAAACCAAGCGATCAAAAGCTTGACATCTTTCTTTCTCGCTGATACAGTTCCAATTATCGACATTGATATAACTTCTGCATAGCCTCTCTATTTTCGATTCATGTTTTGGTGTCTAGTGACTAATGCAGAAATAAGAGAAATAATAAAATATTCAAACAATATAGTATATAAGCAAGAAAATAAGGTGATCATATTCTGGCAATGTGATGAGAACAAACAACAAGAAAATCTCAAAGCAAGCCCTCAAACAGGAATCAGGAGGTAAAAGTAAAAGAAGTCGACCTAGATAAACACTAATAAGAACATTGGGACGACATACAACAACAGCAGGCTTCGTCTCTCTCGCCGAGATTGAACAACTCGCTCAGAACAGGGTCGTCTGTTGAGATACAATGCGTATCCTAACAAAGATCTTCGAAAATTGAGAGTCTAGAATTTCTTAGATTTTTGGGGCTAATTAAAAGTCACAGCAGTCCACTAAAGTAATCTTGGAAGAGAGAATACAAGGTAAAAGAGACAGAGGCAGACCAACACTGACATGGACGAGTGACATCAAAAGGTTTAACACGTCAGACTATGACAACCTCCACTATCAAATCAAGAGACAGAGCAAGTGACGCTCCATGGAACCTTCGTTCCGGAGACAGCACTCAATGATGACAATCTCTGTCCATGTGCTGTCTTCGGCTAGAAATGAAATGATAATTTACTAGTTTTAGAAATATGTTTTATTCAATTTAGAAGTAATAGATAGTGATTGCAATTCGTGAGATGATGATATGCTGTGTTTTTTTTCAAGGAAAAATTAAAAAATAAAAAAATGGTATGTAAGAAGCTTTACGTGATAAGTGGACGACACAGACTAAACAACGTTTCGGCCCAATAGGCCTTCATCAGGAACAAACAAACAAACACACACACACACAACTAATAACGAAACAACCAAAACAAAAACAATCCAAATGTGTTAAAGAAAACAAAATTAACTATCCTGTCAAAACAAAAGGAAATAGCAACCAAGTGCGGCTGTCGTGAACGTAGAGAAACGTGCAGAAATGTGCGCAAATGCACACAGAACCAGAGGAGTTCACACAGGGGTCAGTGTGCAAACACAAAGGAGAAAGAATCGAATAGTAGACTGACAGGTGTTCAAAAGGCGGTAAGAGTGAGATGTCTGAGAGTGGGGTACAATAAAAACAAATGAGGAGTAAGGAGCACAGAAAAAAAGGTATAGAGGAGAACACCGAAGTGTCTCATAAGGGACTAGAGGAGAAGAACTATAAATAGCATGGCATAGTACGTAGACCAAAGAACCCAAATATGTGCAGTAGAGAAGGCTATGCAAAAGGGAAGGAGCAACCAAAAGGAAACTATGCGTATGAGTGTGATACATTCATACCTCTCGGGGTCAGCGAACCATACTGGACTATGAGGCGATTTTCCAAAGTATAGCGGCTGCGGTCGCCAGAGTGACAAAGGACAATGCCAGTGACACGGATGTCGTCTTTGCCCTTGTGATCAGGGGAGTTGAAGTGGGAAGACACCGGAGTACCAGTATTTTGTTGGACATCACGTAGATGTTCACAAAATCTGTCCGTTAATCTTCTCCCAGACTCACCAATGTAGGTCATGGTGGCATCGTTGGCATATGATGGCATAAATGATGTTGCGGTACACACATGTGAAGCTATGCTTGATCTCGAACCGTCCATTAGGGAACAAGACCGAGTCAGCAGGGAGCATATAGGCACAGGTGATACAGTTACGACCACAAGGGGCCGTACCGAAGTGTTGAGGGTGGGAGCGAGGGAGATGGCTCATAACCAAAATATCTCTCAGATTCCTGTCGCGGTTAAAAGCGATCATCGGGGGATCACTAAAAAGTAGACGGGTAGTGGGATCAGAGAGGAGAATGGAACGGTAGAGGTTGAGTATCCTCACAGCAGCTAAGTTGTGAGGATGATATGTGAGGGTGAGTATAGTTCTCTCAGAAGGGGGGCGGGGCGGTTGGAAGGGGTGAGTGCCTCGGGACGGGAGATAAGGAGGACCCGCTTGAGGGCAGACTGGAGGATCGAGTCTGGATAAAGCCGGCGGCTGAAGAAACCTAACATGATGTGAGCCACGTGTTTTTTTCAACTCTTTTTACAATAGGACAAAAGTTATGGATTATATCATTCACGCGAGTACTCACCATTTTTGTCGCACAAATTGATTTTGTTGTTACTCGATTAAAGTGCGCATATTTTTTTATATACTAACTCTGATTTAATTTGTTTAAAGTCTTGGTTTTTAATAAAATGTTATCAATTGTCATTTTAAATTATTTTTCTTTAGTTTGGAGGTTCACATTTTTTTGTTGTTGCAGGAGCTACTGAGTTATGTGCTCTGTGCACACCGTCAGCTGTGTGTCTCATCCGTTTTGATCATGTTTCGATATTCCAATTGTTTACGATGAATGATGATATCGTATGACAGGGTACAGTTGGCTGTGTTCATTTTCTGCGCGGTTTCGCCTTATGTCTTTTGGCGTGTGCTGAGATTGCTACGAAGGGAACTACAGTTACCTTTCTTTGTTTGGGATATGAGATATTAAATCGGATGATTACGCTGGCACGGGCGGTTGAGAAATTATGGATTTTAATTCGTTTGCAGTGATACCGGGGCTTTCATTAACCAAAACATTTGTATTGCTTTTTTAAAGCTGATATGGTTGCGCTTTATGGCGTAATTATTTTTATTAATTCTCCTTTTGTTAATTGTTAAAGGAAAATGTATTTTTTGTATTTTGTTGCAACTTTTCCTTCCATAATTACTAAAACGTCCATTTATCTTAAGGTCAGCAAAACAATGGTTTGAAATGTTATTTCACGGTTAAAGAGTGGTCTTTAAGAGAGCCTAATTTATTAGTTGCTCCAGATAGAAGTTAATAAGACTTGGCGAGTGTGGTCGCAAAGAGGTTCGTGCATCGCCTTAAGGACAAATCCTGCTTTGATTGTCGTTTCATTGGTTGCACACACGTACGAGTGTGTGTGCGTTATTTACTCCGAAATGTAAAGGAATTGTTCTTAGTCTTCTTCATCAGCGCTTAAAAGTACTTTAAGTGGCCGTAGGGACATTGTGTTGTCGTTTACAAAATATGATGCATGAGTAGAAACAGAACATCAACATAACTATAGAGGAAGGCAACTAAAACAGGTAGATGAATTCAAATACATAGGCAGTTTAGTGACAAACGACAATTTTCAAACAGCAGAGATAGAATCAAAATGCATCGAAACTTGTCAAATCATTGGACAGCTATCACTACTATTGTCCAACAAGAAAATAACACTAGAGGGAAAACGGACCCTGTACAATACAATTTTCATCCCGACGCTGTGCTACCAATGCCAGACCTGGACCCTAGATGCATGAACAATAAAAACGATATCTTCTACTGAAATTAAATGTGTTAGACAAATGACAGGAAACAGCCTAAGATCAGAAATGAAGAACTAAGAAAAATGCTAGGATAGCCCCAGCCATAGATTATATAAAGAACAATAGTTAAAATGGTTTGATCACGTGACAAGGCAGAGTGATCAAAAAACAACACAACGAGCCTTTAATAAGCATTGCGAGAACACCAGACCCAAGGGTCGGCCACGAAAAAGATGGATCGATGGAATATTAGAAGCACCAGGAAACATAACAGTAAGAGAAGCGAACAGAAGAGCTAAAGACCACAAATTATGTCTCCCCTCGTCGATGAAAGGCAAATGAGGAAGGAAAGACGAAGAAGAAGGTGTATTTTTGGCCCAGCACAATCGTCCTCAGCATGACATTTTTTGGCCCAGCACAATCGTCCTCAGCATGACATTTTTTGGCCCAGCACAATCGTCCTCAGCATGACATTTTTTGGCCCAGCACAATCGTCCTCAGCATGACATTTTTTGGCCCAGCACAATCGTCCTCAGCATGACATTTTTTGGCCCAGCACAATCGTCCTCAGCGTGACATTTTTTGGCCCAGCACAATCGTCCTCAGCATGACATTTTTTGGCCCAGCACAATCGTCCTCAGCATGACATTTTTTGGCCCAGCACAATCGTCCTCAGCATGACATTTTTTGGCCCAGCACAATCGTCCTCAGCATGACATTTTTTGGCCCAGCACAATCGTCCTCAGCATGACATTTTTTGGCCCAGCACAATCGTCCTCAGCATGACATTTTTTGGCCCAGCACAATCGTCCTCAGCATGACATTTTTTGGCCCAGCACAATCGTCCTCAGCATGACATTTTTTGGCCCAGCACAATCGTCCTCAGCATGACATTTTTTGGCCCAGCACAATCGTCCTCAGCATGACATTTTTTGGCCCAGCACAATCGTCCTCAGCATGACATTTTTTGGCCCAGCACAATCGTCCTCAGCATGACATTTTTTGTGTACACGGACCTTCCCTCTCGACCACCACTCATTTGGCCAGAATGGACTGGCTGTTAGTCTGTTTATAGAGGCACCACAAAGAAGCAAGATAGCTTTTGGTCGGTTCTGGTTCACTGATCCTGGTTTAACCAGTCCGCTATCAGTCGTTGACCACGTGTGGCCATGGTGCTGACAGATATGTTCGTCCCCTTTATATAAAACAAATCTCCTAGGTTTCATTTCTGTGACGGTTGAAAACCTAGCATGGAAGAAACAAATATTGCTACCCAGCAGCCAAGCCACATAAACTGAATCTGCAACTTTAAAGAATATAATCCTATTTGTAATCCATCTCCATGTATGTTTTTTTCAAAGCTACAAAACTAACATCAATCTATATTCGAGTGTCAAAAGTAGTTGTGGTATGTCTTGATCAAGTGAAATCTTGGAGGAAACGAAAAGTTGGAGGAATCAATTTGCGAATGTAATGTTGGAGGAAAACGACACTTGTTGCATTTAATGTGTGATAAACTGACCAAAATGTTGGAGGTATTGGCGTTATTTCTCCAATATTTTATTTGAGATTGACCAATAGATTGACCAAAAAGTTGGAGAAGCTCTCATCAGTATGACGTCATTCCTCCAACATTTCAGTTGAAACTAACCCCTAGGTGGGTGAAATAGTTGGATACAACTGTTGGATTAGTGGGGTAAAGTGAAGCATCATTTCTCCAACTTTTGGTTGAAACTGGAGCAAATAGTGTGGCAAAATAACCAACTGTTGCAATTAATGTGGGATAATAACGGGAAAGGGGGGGGGGGGGGGGTAAATGACGCGATGATGTGCTGGTGGGTATGTCTGTTGTCTTAGTATGTAATTAATTTTCGGGTGGGGTATCTCGCGGGATGGGTGAGGAGTCAGCGAAGGGAAAGAATTATTGCATGTATGTATTTGGCATATGCGAAAGCTCCTCAGCTGAATGTGAAGTCAGCTAAAGGAATTGCTTTGTCTGTATTTAACGCGTGGGAAATCGAGCTGAAAACGAGAGCGCATATTTATTTAGTTTAAAATAAAGGTGTCTGAAATGATTGTTTCTTTTTGAATGTTTATTAAAATCACGTTAAAAGACAGTTCCCTAAATAGCTACAAATAAATCACAGAGGTGCATTAAATTACAGCCATTCAATGTATTCCTGGTAAAAAATATACATCAGCGAGCACCTGATGATGATAGTATGAGAGTTGCAAATAAATATATCTTATGTGTAATCTCTGTAATCAGTGCACCAAGTTCTATCACGATAATATATATAAAGTAAAGTACTCCCGTCACGCCAAATGGCGTATAGGGAATATGATGTTAGTGACCATACATTTCACAGACCTTCGGCACATGATTTTTGGGGTAACTTGGTAAGTATTACGCCCGTGCCGCTTTACTTTCCCAGAAAAAAAATCCGGTACCCATTAAAGGCTGGGTGAACCGTAAGCCGTAGGTTGGCAATCCTTGGGATCGAACCCTACCTCTTACGTTAATATATAATTAAGTGGAAATTCCTTGATTATTTAAAAAAAAACGACATTATATTTTATTTTAAGAGGGGTTTTTATCAGCGAGACCAAGTTAATGTGTCTACCAATTACACAGAGAAAGATAAATGGCGTCTACATTCCAAAGCGACGAGCATCGCGGTCACGCAAGGTCACTTCAAGTGAAGCGTGTTAAATATACTAACTGTGAAAGAAATGTTTGTAAATTTTTTGTAAACATTAATATCCTTGAAGCTACTAGTTATTGAATTATAAACCTCCGCATTACAAGTCCCTGAAGCTTGTCGGTTATAATATATAATTATATGTATCTTCTGCTAAAATAATTTGTACAAATATCGATCCTAAACTGACTCTATCGAGTCCTCCAGCTCCTATAAATCTTTTTTTTTATTTTAAACATGATTGTTTCTCACTGTTAAATGACGATATTCAAAATTACAATTGTGACCCTAATCTGACCGTTTCGAATAAAGTTCAAATCTTCGACTCCAAAACTAAATGTCATTGAAACTGATTTATAAGGGGGACAAAATTATGAATTTTTGAAAATTAAGTCAGAGTTGACTCAAACCATTTCACCAGTGAAAGAGCGAGAGGAGGTGATGTCACACGCAACGAGGGAATCCATTGCAATGATAATCCTTGTACGAGTACCGTTGTCTGTCAACCACGCTTGGAATAAGTAGAGATAGGTCGCTATTTACAATTAATGTTTTTTTTTCTAATAAATTCACACCAATTGGGTCACAATGACTACGAGAGGTCAATGATGGTAAACTCCTTATGCCTGGGGTCGACACTGAATTAGTGGAATGTTTCTAAATAAAGAATGCATCTGTTGTCGGCTGATAGGTTGGAGGCAAAGGTCCGCTTGATGAAATATTGTAAATAGGATAATAAGGAAGATGGTGAAGAGTAGGAGAGCTGTGGAATGTTAAAAATGTGCGTGAGCGGTGGCACAAAGGCTGGTGCGTTGTGTGAGTTGGGGGGAATGAATAGTAGCATTGTATACCGCTGTTGTCCTTGTTGTCTGAATAAACAGTACATATTATAATGTTATCACACTTGTATACAAATATGACAGAAACAAAATAAAATAAAACACAGGTACAATACCATTTTTTTTTAAATTAACCAATAAATACAAATGCTCATCTCCATAATCTGGAGGCGAAGGCGCGCCTCCCAGCACCAGAGCTGGAAGTTGTCAGCGACCCACAATTGATGGTTTGCGCCAGGATCGGTGAACCAAAACCATCCAGAATCTGCTCCACCTCTCCGTGGTGCCTCCAATAACAGACTAACCTGCCTAGTCTGGCCAAGCGAGTAGGGATCGAAGAGGGAAGACAACCGGTACTCAGAAATGTGCGGAAGTCGGATGTGTTGGGCCGAAAGACGCAAATATAACAGTTATACTGCAAACCACAACACAACGCAGACACATCCACTTAACGTCCTTTTAAGGGCAGATGACGAAGAGGAATTCTACAGTCTACGAGTATTCTAGAATACTTTAGTCATCGGGCGAACGTAAGCAAGCAAGCATCTCCATAGACTTATCCATCGTCTCATGGTACTGGCGGGAATGTCCGTGCAATAAAATGTTGCCAGATAACTTGGAACAAAGTATATCATCACTGCCACAACTCTCCATCGAGAAATGTTACAAAATGATAATGGCTCTAGTACACATAAGATAACAAAATGATAATGGCTCTAGTACACATAAGATAACAAAATGATAATGGCTCTAGTACACATAAGATAACAAAATGATAATGGCTCTAGTACACATAAGATAACAAAATGATAATGGCTCTAGTACACATAAGATAACAAAATGATAATGGCTCTAGTACACATAAGATAACAAAATGATAATGGCTCTAGTACACATAAGATAACAAAATGATAATGGCTCTAGTACACATAAGATAACAAAATGATAATGGCTCTAGTATACATAAGATAACAAAATGATAATGGCTCTAGTACACATAAGATAACAAAATTAGTTCAAAAAGATTTTTTCTAGACACGTTCAGCATCCATTTACTCTCACTGACTAGGACCTCACAATCACTGAGACATATCTAAAAGTATCACAGTTATAGTTTATTATCACCAACTTACTAACATCATTAGGTGCAAGCTGATGTATATTTTTACCGGGAATACAATGAATGGCCGTAATTTAATGCAATTCTGCACTGTAGATTTTTTGCAGCTGTTTAGAAACTATCTTTTTACGAATTTATTAAACACTCAAAAAGAGACAATCGTCTCAGACACCTTTATTTTAAACTATATAAATACGCGCTCTCGTTTTCAGCTGGAGGAAATATTGACGTTCTTCTAGGCAGCAGATCCCATAAGCTTTCAATACAGGCTAAGTAATTCCCTTAGCTGACTTCCAGCTGAGAAGCTTTCAATACAAGCTAAGTAATTCCCTTAGCTGACTTCCAGCTGAGAAGCTTTCAATACAGGCTAAGTAATTCCCTTAGCTGACTTCCAGCTGAGAAGCTTTCAATACAGGCTAAGTAATTCCCTTAGCTGACTTCCAGCTGAGAAGCTTTCAATACAGGCTAAGTAATTCCCTTAGCTGACTTCCAGCTGAGAAGCTTTCAATACAGGCTAAGTAATTCCCTTAGCTGACTTCCAGCTGAGAAGCTTTCAATACAGGCTAAGTAATTCCCTTAGCTGACTTCCAGCTGAGAAGCTTTCAATACAGGCTAAGTAATTCCCTTAGCTGACTTCCAGCTGAGAAGCTTTCAATACAGGCTAAGTAATTCCCTTAGCTGACTTCCAGCTGAGAAGCTTTCAATACAGGCTAAGTAATTCCCTTAGCTGACTTCCAGCTGAGAAGCTTTCGCACATGCCAAATACATACAAGCAAATATTGTTTGCCTCCACTGACCCCTCACCCACCTGGCGAGATACTACATTATACACTTAAACAGAAGACATATCCACTAGCACTTCATAGCGTCTTGTTAACCCCCCCCCCCCCACACTTTTTTTCCTACATTTTTATCCCTCCACGCACACTGACAAAGAGAACAATAGCCTCCGTTGTCAGGGCACCTGCACCTGTGTAGGCCGTCTTCTACCCCTTTTTGAGTGGTAAATGACACCCCACCATTCGATTACCTTCTTTGCCCAAAATGTGGGAGGAAATAATACCACTATTTCACCTGGTGGTCAGTAGATGATGGAGGAATGACATCATACTGGTCAGTTATCCAACATGTAGTCGATCTTGAGACTCCATAACCACTTAAATGACGCAAGACTAGTCGATTGATCCCACATTAATTACACCAGCTTCAGTGAAATGTTTGTAGAAATGACGTCATTTTATCCCACAAATTCAACAGTTGTTTATTTTATCCCCCTATTTCATCCACCTAGTGGTCAGTTTAAACCTAAATTTTCGAGAAATACGTCATACTGGTCATCTCCCCAACTTATTTGTCAATCCAGTTCAGTCTCAACCGAAGTGTTGGAGGAAAGACGTCGCACTGGTCAATGTCTCCAACATTTGGCTCAGTTTGGCACACATTAAATGCAACAAGTGTCGATTTCATTCAATATTACACGCAACAAGTAGTTTCCTGAACGTTTGGCTTCCTCCAAGATTTCACATGAACTTGACATACCACAACTACTGTAAAACACCAAGAATTGTTCCTCCAATGTGCACAAACATCTAGTACTATACCTTCAAGAAATATAAACGAATATTTGAGCAAATATAGTTTACACAAAATAATCTCTGTAGACATGGAAACAATGGGCATCTTCGTGGATGATAATGAAGATCACGTCACCACTCGGAAATAGCTAATGAGATTCATGTGAACCTAGAGCATGAATGTTTTGATTGCTGACCTATAAAGAAAGACGTCATTAATGCTGGTTATCTTTACCATCAACAATAGTGCAGAGCCAAGCAACGTTTAGCATGGCAACAATAATTTCTCAATCATAGAAATCGCACCAAGAATAACATCTTTAGTGACATATTGAGTGCATCATTTCACCTTTGCTTTTGTGATCTTCTGTTCTATTCCTTTATATATATATATATATATATATATATATATATATATATATCACAAACACGCACAAACAATCACAATCACACAAACCCTTTCCGTTGTTACAGTCACATGAACTACCCATATCTTCAGCTCCCTGGTCTGGCTCTTTATTAGTCACATGATTTCACAAACACTTTGTAGAATGAGTAGAACAATTACAGTGCGAGCCTTCCAACTGGTTTAAAGCTTGCTGTCTCACTTATCTGAGACTTGTTTGGTCATCTAAAAGTGAGTGTTAACTAACGGCTGCAATAGTTAGCCAGTCCGATATAACTAGCTATTGTGTGTGGAGCGTCAAGCTAAATGAGACGTCACTTACAATCTGTGTCTTTGATAACGCTATGAAGAGAGACATACGACTGCTCGAACGAGAATTTAAAATGATGGTAATAATCAATTTCATACTTTCACTTATATATCACACGTACCGTGACTGAAATGTTTTCAAATCTTTACGGTGATAAAATTAATAGCCAAATTGCAACACATACCCAATTAGCATAATTTCGCTTTGACGCTACCTGAGTGATCACATAGAACTCACTTCAATTTTGTCGACCATTTTCGCATAAATTGTTTATCTCCTTACGTAGCAATGAAGGCTGAGAATTTGTTAATGAGTGAGACATTTATTGCCCATGCTCCTATACTTGAATTGCTGCCCAGCCCTCTGTACACACACTTGTGCATGGAACAAATGCTTTCAGCGGGGAGATGAAAAATCAATGTGCTTGGCACTGGCCAACATCCCAGCACTTTCCATTGCACGTTTCGGGGAGGGAAACAAATAACTATTTGGGAATATTGCAACAGTGAAACCCAGCAGTTCCCCGTTATCCAGGTAGCTTTCACCGCCTACATGCACACATAGGAATGGGGACGTATTGTAGTGATGATGGTGGTAGCCCTGTCTGATTTGAAAATATATATTATACAAAATGTACATCCCAAAAATACTTTTTTTTTGGGGTGTGGGCACATTGTGTGTGAACTTTCCAGTTTGACCAGGAAGAAATACTCTAGGAGCTTTTCGTGGGTCGTGACCTCGCCAACGATGTACTTCTGAGACATTGATCATAGAGATTCTCAGTTGAAGAAGGAACGGGGTGGGGTGGGGGGGGGGGTAGGCGAGAATTTATTGAGTTATTTGCTGGTGATCGTCTTTGCACTCCAAGGAATGAACATATGGAGTGTGTTGTGTAACCAACGAATGATAGAAACCATCAAGGCACAGGCTTTGCGTCATCATTCATTGTGGAAATAAGCCCACACTGAATATATGTTGGTGAATTCCAGAAGTTACATCAGTAAACATGTCCCGTCTGTGAAGCAGATTTGTTGGCTGTGCATTTTTGCAGCTCAAAGAGCATGGCAGCAACACAATAGAGACAGCTGAGACATGTGGATAACAGCGCACGCAAATGTGAAGAGGTGGGTTATATATAGATTTATCGTGGCATATATAGATAGATCATGTTATATGTAGATAGATCATGTTATATATAGATAGATCATGTTATATATAGATAGATCATGTTATATATAGATAGATCGTGTTATATATAGACAGATCATGTTATATATAGATAGATCGTGTTATATATAGATCGTGTTATACATAGATCGTGGTATATATAGATAGATCGTATTATATATATATAGATCATGTTATATATAGATAGATCATGTTATATATAAATAGATCGTGTTATATATAGATAGATCATGTTATATATAAATAGATCGTGTTATATATAGATAGATCGTGTTATATAGATAGATCGTGTTATATATAGATAGATTGTGTTATATATAGATAGATCATGTTATATATAGATAGATCATGTTATATATAGATAGATCATGTTATATATAGATAGATCATGTTATATATAGATAGATCGTGTTAAATATAGATAGATCATGTTATATATAGATAAATCATGTTATATATAGATAGATCATGTTATATATAGATAGATCGTGTTATATATAGATAGATCATGTTATATATAGATAGATCATGTTATATATATAGATCATCATCATCATTGAGTGTCGTCTCCGCAACGAAGGTTGGCTACCATGGAGCGCCATTCTGCTCTATCTCTTACTTTGATGGTGCAGGCTGTCATCGGTTGATTTGTCCATCTTTTGATGTTGCTCGTCCATGTTAATCTTGGTCTGCCTCTGCCTCTTTTACCTTGTATTTTCCCCTCCAGGATTACTTTCAGTAGGCTGTTGTGTCTTTTAACATGGCCCAAGAATCGCATTTGTCTTGTTCTAATTGTGTTGAGAAGTTCTCTTTTCATTTTTAGTTGTTTTAAGACTTCATCGTTTGTTTTCTTTTCCTTCCATCCAACTCTACCTATTCTTCTATATATCCACATTTCAAAGGCTTCAATTCTCTGTTCTGTTTTCTTGTCTAATGTCCATGTTTCAGCACCATATAGGAATATTGAGAAGATGTAACATTTTGCTATTCTTAGTTTTAGCTCTGGTGTTATTTGTTTTGATGTTAGTATGTCCTTCATGACATTAAAATTACTTTTTGCCATTCCTATTCTTTTGTTTATTTCAGTTGTACATTTTCATCACTGGTTATAGTATGCCCAAGGTAGTTGTAGTTCTGAACTGTCTCCAGGTCTATTCCTTCAATTTTGATATCCACTTGTGGGTTTTGAGTATTTTCTTTGTTTATGATCATAGTTTTAGTCTTTTTGATATTCATATCTAATCCATATTTTTTGCTTGTCGTGTTTATTTCATTAAGTAATTGTTGTAGGTCTTTAGGATTTTCTGCTAGTAGAACAGTATCGTCAGCATATCTTAGGTTATTGATTATCTTTCCATTAATTTGTAGGCCTGGCATCTCTATGATGTTTTTAAAGATTTGCTCAGTGTATAGATTGAACAAGCTTGGTGATAGGATGCATCCTTGTCTTACTCCTCTTTTTATATCAATGGGTGTAGAGAACTCTTTGTTTTATTTTATTATTGCTGTTTGCTGCCAGTATAGATTGCATATTAGTCGTATATCCATGCCAACTAGATGTATCTCTTTTAGGCATTCTATAAGTTGTTTGTGGTGTACTCTATCAAAAGCTTTGGTGTAGTCTATGAATCAGGCATATATTGGTTTGTTTACTTCTGTGTATTTTTCTATTAATGTTCTCATGCAGAATATGGCTTCTTTTGTCCCGCTATTTTTCCTAAATCCAAATTGCTGCTCATCTAATTCAGTATTGATTTTATTCTGAATCCTTCCTTGTATAACTTTTAGCAAGATTTTTGTAACATGGCTCATTCAGCTTATTGTTCTAAAGTCACTGCATTCAACTGCACCATTCTTTTTAGGCAATGCAATGAAAGTTGATGTTTTTAGTTCATTTGGTATGTATCCTGTGCGGTATATGTCGTTGCATATATCTGTAATCACTTCAATGCCAAAATCTTCAAGTGCCTGTATCATCTCTATATGTATGCTTTCATGTCCTGCTGCTTTTCCCCTTTTCATTGTTTTTATAGCTTTTTCCACCTCAGATTTTAAGATTTTATAGCCTGATGTACATTTTATAACTGGTTTCTTGTCCCTTTGGTCATGAAATAGTTCTGTTATATATTCCTGCCATCTATCTATGATATCCTTATTGTCTGTTAGCAATTTTCCTTTTTTGTCTGCAATGCATCCACCTTCTGTGGCTTTTTTATTTTTATTAGTCATTCTCTTTATTTCTGTGTGCATTCCTCTTAGGTCTTGTTTGCTTTCCATAGTTTCTATTTCTATACATTTTTGGCTGAGCCAGTCTTCTTTTGCCTTTTTGCACATTTTGCGTATCTCATTATCTATTTTATTGTATTGGGCAGTGTTCTTCGCTTGTCTCCTTTCTTCCATTTTTTCTAAGATGGTGTTAGTTATCCATTTTTGTTTTTTGTTCTTTTCTCTTTTGGGTAAGGTTTCGCAGGCTTTTTGTATGCTTTTCTTTACGCATTGCCATTTGGTTGTTACTTTTTCATCAGGATTTTCTCTTCTGTATTGTTCAATTCCTTCCTCTAGCAGCTTCTGGTATGTGTTCTTTACTTGTATTGCATAGGTATCTTTAATATCTTTTTGATTTAAAGCTGTTATATCGAGAGGATTTGTTGATGAATTAGATTTTTGCTTGTTTCTCTTTAGTTTGATTTTCATTTTAATCATTACAGGATTGTGATCAGAATTAATATCTGCTCCTGGGTAGGTTTTGGCTTTCTTTACGCTGTTACGGAACCTTTCTTTTATCATTATGTAATCTATTTGATTCCTCTTCCTATCTGCAGGGCTTTTCCATGTGTATAGTTTCCTTTTCTCTTGCTCAAAGTAGGTGTTGCATATTACCAGCCTGTTTTCTTCACAGAATTGTATTAATTTTTCTCCTCTGTCATTTCTTTTTCCTAAACCATGATTTCCTATAATTGTCTTATATCTACCTTTTCCTACTTTAGCGTTCATGTCACCCATTACAATCAAGATGTCTGAAGATTTCACTTGCTTCATAACTTTATTTAGGTCTTCATAGTATGCCTCCATTTGTTCATCTGTGTAGTCTTGAGTGGGTGCATATGTCTGTATTATTGCTATGTCGAATGGTTTTGCTTTCAACTTGAGTAGTATAATCCTATCACTGAATGTCCAGTGGGTACTTATATATTTTTGTAGCTCTCTTTTTATCAGTATTCCTACCCCTCTTTGGTGTTCTGTTGTGTTTCCTGAGTATATAAATGTATATTTTTCGTCTTCAATGTACCCACATTCTTTCCATCTAGTCTCTGATATGCCTAAAATATCTATATTTATTCGTTCTGCTTCTTGAATTAGATTTTCCAATTTCCCTTGTTGATATAGAGTCCTAACATTCCAAGTACTTATTTTAAGATCTTTCCTCCGACATAAGTTCGAATTTCTCCGACTCTCCATGGCTTCCTCTGGACTAGTACGTGATGAGGCTCCAATCTCTTTCACGGTGGTCAGCCATGTTCGTCTTTCGTGTTCTGAACATGCCTCTTGTGTACCACACACTTTGCTGTTTTCGCTTTCTGGGCCGTTGATCATTCTTGATTCATCCGCCTCCATCCACCGTCACAGACTTTTCACATAAGGGTTGAACATACCCGGTTTGCCGGCGACATTTTGTCGAACCATGTGCTTGCCGATCGAACCGCGAACACACGACACAAAGAAGAATAAACCATATTCCACTTAAATATCGGCAATCACAGTCCATCCACACGTCAGAAGTAAAACATACACCAAACGGGAGAATAGCAACACATAATTTCACAACTAGACTGTCGTGTAAATCATTTAAATATATCAGCAAGAGCCGAATTATAAAAATCGACTACACGAAGCCGCCATGACACCGGAAAGTATATATAGATAGATCATGTTATATATAGATAGATCATGTTATATATAGATAGATCATGTAATATATAGATAGATCAGGTTATAAATAGATAGATCATGTTATATATAGATAGCGCTCGTCGAGAACAATGGAAAGATAAGGATCATAAACCTTTGTTGCTGTTGAAACGGTAATTGAACTAATTCCCGTTCTCCGTGTGTTCCCCTTCCAACCTTAGTAATGATAATCCCCTTTAAATGAATAAACACTTGTAGCTGCCCCAGTTAGAGAGCTCCATCATCTGGTCCAGTTGCCTGTTATACTCGGAGGTTGTTTTCGTAACTTTCTTCAGCTTTTCATTATCTCTTACTGTCCATAAATATTCAAAAAGAGGATTTTGTAAAAAAAAAAAAAAAAATTACGTCACATAAATAGAATCCAAAAAAAACCCCTAAAAATTAATTTTTAAAATCATCAATTTTATTATGTCGTTTAGTCCGATAGAAGCTAAATGTCTGGTATATGAATAGATATTATTATTATAGAAACACGTAATATTAAATTATAAAATATATAAAATAATGCATTTACCGATATATACATCTGTGAAAAGTAAAATTTACTGACATAATCCCAATCAAGAAATTTTAAGAATTATGGTTTTTATAGAGGGTAAGCAAATAACTGTACAAATTACATCTAATATTTAAAAGCTGCTAGAGTTAACCATTAATGTAAACAATGTATTAGAAACAGACACGTGACATAATTTAAATAATTTTCACTTAATTATAAGTAATCTTATTTTGTAGAATGTTTTCCTTTCTTTGTGGCAATAACATTTTCTGTCGCTGACCTTGTTGAAAACTGATAGCACCTTCTGTAATAGTCACCGGCTAGGGTATCGGCGAACTAGGAGAATGTGGAAAGTGTGCAAAGTATGGAAATAGATCATAGGTACATGAAAGTGTTCAAGATGATGTGATCTGGACATTTCTAGAAGGGGGAATAGAGGTGATGTATTGTTTTAATGGTTGTGACGTATTTGTGTAACAACTAGGAGACAAAGGAATATAGAGCGTCAGAATATGACAGAATATGATTGGCTGCGCAAAGGAGCTTGTGATTGCAACTAGGGGGAAATAAAATTATGGTTTAGAAGGCACTCATGGAGCCGCGATAGCTCAGTGGTTAGTGAACTGGACTACAAAGGACAAGGGGTAGGGTTCTATCCCAACCGACGGCTTCCGGGTTCACCCAGCCTTTAATGGGTACCGGATTTTTTTCTGGGAAAGTGAAGCGGCACGGGCGTAATACCAACCACATTACCCTAAAAATCATGTGCCGAAGGTCTGAAAAATTTATGGTCACTAACATCATATTCCCTATACGCCACTTGGCGTGACGGGGGTACTTTACTTTTTTTTTTTTAGAAGGCACTCAACGGTCAACGGTATGCGGAGCAATCAGAGAAGAGCAGTTAACAGTCAAGCAGTTAGAAAGTAGTCAGCGGTTGGCAGTCAGTCTCTCCTTAGTTGGTACAGGATTAGTCTAGCAGAGTAAATTACAAATATTGTAGATTAGATGAAAAGATCAGAGAATGAATGGAATAAACTAATTGCTATTTTGTGGAAGACCTTGTGTTCATTCCGTCAAGTTGAAGTACGATCTTAAGCGTGGTGACACTGGAACACTTCTACGTGCCCAGTCACCCATCTTGTCTGCCTTTTAATCTTAGGGGGAAAAACCTTGATTGTCTCTTACTTGCTTGTCTCAAAAGAAGTGAGAAAGAGAGTTCATATGTGAACATAGGTTTAAAGAGCAAATTGTGATCTATGGAAGCGAATCATGGAATAGAGAAGACGATTATATACCGCGGAGATGGGATTTATCAGAAGAATGTTGAGAGTTCCCATGACAGCTAAATATAACACCAAGGAGGAAACTCTCAAAGAGCCAGATTAAAATAAATAGAGCTCCTAAAACATCAGAAAGACACAATCAATATTTTTCTGACATATCAGGAGAAGAGCAAAGCTGGAATATCTGGTTAGAACTGGCAAGACACAGGGAAAGATAGATCGCGGATGACAAAGAGAAAAAGTACTAGCTTGGTGTCGTGGTACGATCAAACAGAAATAAAACTGAGACTATGCGCCACTGATTTGTGACAGGTCACGGTCGCCTACGCCGACAGGTTTGGCACAGGAATGTGAATAAATTATACACGGGGACAACAGCAATAGCAAGGATGTGGACATCCAAGCAAACGTAACCTGGTGACAGTTACAACAAACATAAACTACTCATAAACAAGAAATAGAAGAAGGTGCAAATTACAGAGATAGCTGGAGTGCTTTTGTTGGTGGTCTTTACTCTAATGGTGGGGAAAATAGAGCATCTAATATTACTGCTCATATCTCGATATGTCCGTGTTAATCATGTCTCATATCTTTAAGTGTGTCTGTGTTTAGTCATATCTCTTATCTTAGTGTGTACCAGTGTTAGTCATATGTCATATCTTTGTGTGTGCATGTATGGGTTAGTGATATCTCATATCTTTGTGTGCATGTTTATGTTAGTCATATATCATATCTTTGTGTGTGCATGTCTGTGTTTGTCACATCTCATATCCTTGTGTGTGCATGGCTATGTTAGTCCCATCTCATATCTTTGTGTGTGCATATCTCTTATCTATGTTAGGCATATCTCTTATCTTTGTGTGCATGTCTATGTTAGGCATGTGTCATATCTTTGTGTGTGCATGTCAATCTCAGTTATATTTCATATCTTTATTTGCATGTTTATGTTAGTCATGTGTCATATATCTTGATGTGTGTCAGTGTTAGTCATACCTCGTATCGATGTGTAAATGTCTGTGTTAGTCACATCTCACATCTTTGCGTGTGCATGTCTGTGTTAGTCACATCTCATATCTTTATATGTGCATGTCTGTGTTAGTCACATCTCACATCTTTGTTTGTGCATGTCTGTGTTTGTCACATCTCACATCTTTGTGCGTGCGTGTCTGTGTTAGTCACATCTCACATCTTTGTGTGTGCATGTCTGTGTTAGTCACCTGTAGTGACTAGGGCAGATGGTGCTCGTAAACCTGGGAAGGCCGACCATCTAAGGGCAGAATTCCCCTACAGAAAAGACAATCTGCTGCCTTGCAGGAAGATTGAGGACAATCAAAGGCTAGGGAAAGCAAACCCGAATAAAATGCTGGCTGAAATCGGATGCACTGGGCCACTGGCGCGAACACCGTGCAACGTTTTAACGGGTGTTCAATCAGAGTGGATCTGGCGAACTCTACTTGTGATGTTCTGTCTGTGGGGGAGATCAACACACTTAGCCTGACAGCTGACTTCATGTGAGAGTCTGGAATCCTTACTCTGACTGAGTCCTGATCGCAGATATATATATATATATATATATATATATACATATATATATATATATATATATTACTGCTTCATAATTGTCGGCTGCTTTTAGAATAGTCTGCTTATTAATTTATTGATAATAACAAGAAAGGGTCTACCTTATCAGTTTAATGATACCAACATCAAAGCTTTTATTTTCAAATACTGCAGGCAATAATATACACCTGTCTTAAGAAAGTTGTGTTGCTAATAAGATAACCAACCCTCTGAGCAGAAATTATTGTTACCGACAATATATCCTTTTATTATCAATTTATTGCTATTGAAAGTTCTGTTAAAAGAATTTATTGACACTAGTAGCTCTCATACCCTACCGTACACTTTAACGCACTTCACGTTTCTTGTAAATCCTGAACAAACTTACACATATACCGAACATCAATTTCTGGACATTTCGCCACTGCATTGTTTTTAGATTTTTTATTTGCAGTACACGGATGTCTTTCATAACTTAACAATTGTGGTTTCATTGGAATGACGCTAATGAGAATAAAATGTGACTCAAAGAGGATCCTATTCCATTTACGCAAATGCACATGAAGCCTGAATTGTTGTGACGTGTAAAAAAAATGCAGGCAGGACGAAGACTTTCCAGATTGACAAAATAATACAGGAGAATGGTGAAAGGTGTATGATTATAACTGTACCATTCACATTTAAATAAAACAGAATTAGTTTGCGCAAGGATTAAGTGTAAAAGTGGCACGTATAAATAACACATTCAGACTGTGAGATGTGCATCACATTGCTTATATTGTGCCACAGGACATTCACAAACAAAGCTGGGTTAAATGTGAGAACCATTTGTAATGAAGGTCAATGATGACAGATAAAGAAGGTGTGCGCTACATTCAACAGACAACAGTGACCACAAAGCTGGGTTAAATGTGAGAACCATTTGTAATGAAGGTCAATGATGACAGATAAAGAAGGTGTGCGCTACATTCAACAGACATCACAACAACAGTGACCACAAAGCTGGGTTAAATGTGAGAACCATTTGTAATGAAGGTCAATGATGACTGATAAAGAAGGTGTGCGCTACATTCAACAGACAACAGTGACCACAAAGCTGGGTTAAATGTGAGAACCATTTGTAATGAAGGTCAATGATGACTGATAAAGAAGGTGTGCGCTACATTCAACAGACAACAGTGACCACAAAGCTGGGTTAAATGTGAGAACCATTTGTAATGAAGGTCAATGATGACAGATAAAGAAGGTGTGCGCTACATTCAACAGACAACAGTGACCACAAAGCTGGGTTAAATGTGAGAACCATTTGTAATGAAGGTCAATGATGACTGATAAAGAAGGTGTGCGCTACATTCAACAGACAACAGTGACCACAAAGCTGGGTTAAATGTGAGAACCATTTGTAATGAAGGTCAATGATGACTGATAAAGAAGGTGTGCGCTACATTCAACAGACAACAGTGACCACAAAGCTGGGTTAAATGTGAGAACCATTTGTAATGAAGGTCAATGATGACAGATAAAGAAGGTGTGCGCTACATTCAACAGACACCACAACAACAGTGACCACAAAGCTGGGTTAAATGTGAGAACCATTTGTAATGAAGGTCAATGATGACTGATAAAGAAGGTGTGCGCTACATTCAACAGACAACAGTGACCACAAAGCTGGGTTAAATGTGAGAACCATTTGTAATGAAGGTCAATGATGACTGATAAAGAAGGTGTGCGCTACATTCAACAGACAACAGTGACCACAAAGCTGGGTTAAATGTGAGTACCATTTGTAATGAAGGTCAATGATGACAGATAAAGAAGGTGTGCGCTACATTCAACAGACAACAGTGACCACAAAGCTGGGTTAAATGTGAGAACCATTTGTAATGAAGGTCAATGATGACTGATAAAGAAGGTGTGCGCTACATTCAACAGACAACAGTGACCACAAAGCTGGGTTAAATGTGAGAACCATTTGTAATGAAGGTCAATGATGACTGATAAAGAAGGTGTGCGCTACATTCAACAGACAACAGTGACCACAAAGCTGGGTTAAATGTGAGAACAATTTGTAATGAAGGTCAATGATGGACAGATAAAGAAGGTGTGCGCTACATTCAACAGACAACAGTGACCACAAAGCTGGGTTAAATGTGAGAACCATTTGTAATGAAGGTCAATGATGACTGATATAGAAGGTGTGCGCTACATTCAACAGACAACAGTGACCACAAAGCTGGGTTAAATGTGAGAACCATTTGTAATGAAGGTCAATGATGACTGATAAAGAAGGTGTGCGCTACATTCAACAGACAACAGTGACCACAAAGCTGGGTTAAATGTGAGAACCATTTGTAATGAAGGTCAATGATGACAGATAAAGAAGGTGTGTGCTACATTCAACAGACAACAGTGACCACAAAGCTGGGTTAAATGTGAGAACCATTTGTAATGAAGGTCAATGATGACAGATAAAGAAGGTGTGCGCTACATTCAACAGACAACAGTGACCACAAAGCTGGGTTAAATGTGAGAACCATTTGTAATGAAGGTCAATGATGACTGATAAAGAAGGTGTGCGCTACATTCAACAGACAACAGTGACCACAAAGCTGGGTTAAATGTGAGAACCATTTGTAATGAAGGTCAATGATGACTGATAAAGAAGGTGTGCGCTACATTCAACAGACAACAGTGACCACAAAGCTGGGTTAAATGTGAGAACCATTTGTAATGAAGGTCAATGATGGCTGATAAAGAAGGCGTGCGCTACATTCAACAGACAACAGTGACCACAAAGCTGGGTTAAATGTGAGAACCATTTGTAATGAAGGTCAATGATGACTGATAAAGAAGGTGTGCGCTACATTCAACAGACAACAGTGACCACAAAGCTGAGTTAAATGTGAGAACCATTTGTAATGAAGGTCAATGATGACTGATAAAGAAGGTGTGCGCTACATTCAACAGACAACAGTGACCACAAAGCTGGGTTAAATGTGAGAACCATTTGTAATGAAGGTCAATGATGACTGATAAAGAAGGTGTGCGCTACATTCAACAGACAACAGTGACCACAAAGCTGGGTTAAATGTGAGAACCATTTGTAATGAAGGTCAATGATGACTGATAAAGAAGGTGTGCGCTACATTCAACAGACAACAGTGACCACAAAGCTGGGTTAAATGTGAGAACCATTTGTAATGAAGGTCAATGATGACTGATAAAGAAGGTGTGCGCTACATTCAACAGACAACAGTGACCACAAAGCTGGGTTAAATGTGAGAACCATTTGTAATGAAGGTCAATGATGACTGATAAAGAAGGTGTGCGCTACATTCAACAGACAACAGTGACCACAAAGCTGGGTTAAATGTGAGAACCATTTGTAATGAAGGTCAATGATGACTGATAAAGAAGGTGTGCGCTACATTCAACAGACAACAGTGACCACAAAGCTGGGTTAAATGTGAGAACCATTTGTAATGAAGGTCAATGATGACTGATAAAGAAGGTGTGCGCTACATTCAACAGACAACAGTGACCACAAAGCTGGGTTAAATGTGAGAACCATTTGTAATGAAGGTCAATGATGACTGATAAAGAAGGTGTGCGCTACATTCAACAGACAACAGTGACCACAAAGCTGGGTTAAATGTGAGAACCATTTGTAATGAAGGTCAATGATGACAGATAAAGAAGGTGTGCGCTACATTCAACAGACAACAGTGACCACAAAGCTGGGTTAAATGTGAGAACCATTTGTAATGAAGGTCAATGATGATTGATAAAGAAGGTGTGCGCTACATTCAACAGACAACAGTGACCACAAAGCTGGGTTAAATGTGAGAACCATTTGTAATGAAGGTCTATGATGACAGATAAAGAAGGTGTGCGCTACATTCAACAGACAACAGTGACCACAAAGCTGGGTTAAATGTGAGAACCATTTGTAATGAAGGTCAATGATGACAGATAAAGAAGGTGTGCGCTACATTCAACAGACAACAGTGACCACAAAGCTGGGTTAAATGTGAGAACCATTTGTAATGAAGGTCAATGATGACAGATAAAGAAGGTGTGCGCTACATTCAACAGACAACAGTTACCACAAAGCTGGGTTAAATGTGAGAACCATTTGTAATGAAGGTCAAAGATGACAGATAAAGAAGGTGTGCGCTACATTCAACAGACAACAGTGACCACAAAGCTGGGTTAAATGTGAGAACCATTTGTAATGAAGGTCAAAGATGACAGATAAAGAAGGTGTGCGCTACATTCAACAGACAACAGTGACCACAAAGCTGGGTTAAATGTGAGAACCATTTGTAATGAAGGTCAAAGATGACAGATAAAGAAGGTGTGCGCTACATTCAACAGACAACAACCACAAAGCTGGGTTAAATGTGAGAACCATTTGTAATGAAGGTCAAAGATGACAGATAAAGAAGGTGTGCGCTACATTCAACAGACAACAGTGACCACATAGCTGGGTTAAATGTGAGAACCATTTGTAATGAAGGTCAATGATGACTGATAAAGAAGGTGTGCGCTACATTCAACAGACAACAGTGACCACAAAGCTGGGTTAAATGTGAGAACCATTTGTAATGAAGGTCAATGATGACTGATAAAGAAGGTGTGCGCTACATTCAACAGACAACAGTGACCACAAAGCTGGGTTAAATGTGAGAACCATTTGTAATGAAGGTCAATGATGACTGATAAAGAAGGTGTGCGCTACATTCAACAGACAACAGTGACCACAAAGCTGGGTTAAATGTGAGAACCATTTGTAATGAAGGTCAAAGATGACAGATAAAGAAGGTGTGCGCTACATTCAACAGACAACAGTGACCACAAAGCTGGGTTAAATGTGAGAACCATTTGTAATGAAGGTCAATGATGACTGATAAAGAAGGTGTGCGCTACATTCAACAGACAACAGTGACCACAAAGCTGGGTTAAATGTGAGAACCATTTGTAATGAAGGTCAATGATGACAGATAAAGAAGGTGTGCGCTACATTCAACAGACAACAGTGACCACAAAGCTGGGTTAAATGTGAGAACCATTTGTAATGAAGGTCAAAGATGACTGATAAAGAAGGTGTGCGCTACATTCAACAGACAACAGTGACCACAAAGCTGGGTTAAATGTGAGAACCATTTGTAATGAAGGTCAATGATGACAGATAAAGAAGGTGTGCGCTACATTCAACAGACAACAGTGACCACAAAGCTGGGTTAAATGTGAGAACCATTTGTAATGAAGGTCAATGATGACAGATAAAGAAGGTGTGCGCTACATTCAACAGACAACAGTGACCACAAAGCTGGGTTAAATGTGAGAACCATTTGTAATGAAGGTCAATGATGACAGATAAAGAAGGTGTGCGCTACATTCAACAGACAACAGTGTCCAATTCTGAAATGGGTGAGCTCAGTCAATCTACATCAATACTTCAGACACCCCAATGTCAATATTTCATGTACAGGGATGAATGTCGAATAAAAGAAAGTACGCTGAATATATAGATAGGTAGGGAGCCGCGATAGCTCAGTGGTTAATGAACTGGACCACAAAGGACAATGGGTCGGGTTCGATCCTGACTGACGGCTTCAGGGATCACCCAGCTTTAAATGGGTACTGGATTTTTTTTTTCTGGGAAAGTAAAGCGGCACGGGCGTAATACCGACCACATTACCCCAATATCATGTGCCGAAGGTCTGTAAAAATTATGGTCACTAACACCATATTCCCTATACGCCACTTGGCTCTTTACTTTACTTTATGTGGGTAGGTGGAACGTCACAATTAATTTAGGTACTCCAAATTATTAAATGCAACGCCAGGATGCCAGGTGGTGATGTCGGACATAACGGATAATTGAATAAATAATGTTTTCTTTGGGAAATGGTTTGTGAAACCAGTTGAACACAAAAATAATTAACATTTGTTACTTGACAAAATAAACGTATTACCTACTGATGAACAATTGCATATATGCATGTGGCTTTCCTAAATAGAACAAGCATGATACGATACTGTCAATAAAATTGTTGACACGCCAATAATTCATAAACTGATACGAATAACAAAGACAATTACTGTATCGATAATTCTGTACAATCTACATAACATGTATAATAAAAAATATTAAGGCTGAGACAAAAATTAGAACCCCATGCTTAAAAAAAAAAAAAATATGGTGTGGCGGTGTACAGTCACGACTTGTGTTAACCCTTTAACTTCAAGAACTTTAAATCTTGGGGACGACAGCCATTTTGACTAGTTAGGACAGTGTAGGTCAGCTTTCGACATGCAGGGAGAGTAAAGGTAGTAGGGTTAATGTAGTGGAGAAGCAACTCCCTAGGGATGGACGAGTACGGACATGAAGGAGCGCAGAATGTAACTTGCGATAATGTTCACGTCCTGGGGCTCACGTTTTCTGGGCTGACGTCTATCCATGTTCACACGCCAGGTTGCCTGTCATCACGTTCTGTTGCAATGAAGCAAATAAAGCGCACACCCCATAATTTGACCGACAGGTAGTGGTTACTGGCTTTGCTAAATTGTGGAAGTGCAAACAGTGATTATGTATTTGTCCTCGCATTATTCTGAGCACACGATAATCTCCACATTAAACAACAAAGCTCTTCCATCAACTCAAATGTCCTGTTTTCTCTCTCCCCGTTTGATGCATTTCACACACTTTATATCCAAACCCTATTGAGTTCCAATTTATCATGAAAAGTGTGCTCTGCGTCAGGACATTCTCATTTCAAATTGATTTCACATCATGGGGATTCAAGTATCTCGAGAATACAATCAGTAATCAATGATTTGTCATTTCAGTCTTTCACCGCAAAAGTGCAGTTATCTCGTAGACCAATACTGCCAACAAATGATGCATTAAACCATCATTGTCTACCACAAACACAACAATAAATAATGTGAGCACATGCTGACCGTTCATCTAAATCTAAATATAACAATGAAAGTAGTAACAAATAGTAGAAAATTTAGAGCGGCATCTCACATCCATCACAGCTTAGCCATCCTCATCACTGATCTGATCTAAATAATCCTCATATCGAGCAGCAATACTAACAAAATGCAACACAGGCCACATTAACCACAAAGCTCTTCCATCAACTCAATTACCATAACCATAAAACTAACAACTTATCAACTCTTTGTTGAGTATAATCTTCAAACAAACAAGGACCTTTTTTGACAATCTTATGCTACAATTTCATTGCCTGGAACAAAAAATCCACTGCCTTAGGCAATGCAGTCACTGCCTTGGGCCAAACATTCACTGTCTTTGTGCAAACACTCTCTGCCTTATGCCACACAATCTCTGCATTGGAACGATTTTTCACTGCATTGGGTCTCACACTCACTGCCTTTGGTTAAGCATTTGCTGTCTTTGTGTAAAAATTCGCAGCCTTAGGCAAAATATTCACTGCGTTGTGTCAAACATTCACAGTCAATGGCTTCAAATTCCCTGTCTTGATCCGCACAATCGCTGCCCTGAGACACAAAATAACTGCCCTGGGCCACACGATGAATGTCCTGGGACACAGAATGACTGTCATGTGCCACACCATGACTGTCGTAGGCTTCACGATGACTGTCCTGGGCCATACGATGACTATCCTGGGCCACATCATGATTGTCCAGGGCCGCATTATAAGTGTCTTGAGCCATACGATGACTGCCCTGGGCCACACGATGACTGTCCTGGGCCACATCATTACTGTCCTGGACCACACGATGACTGTCCTGGGCCACACGATGACTGTCTGGGCCACATCATTACTGTCCTGGACCACACGATGACTGTCCTGTGCCACATCATGACTATCATGGGCCACATCATGACTATCCTGAGCCATACAATGACTGCCCTGGGCCACACGATGACTGTCTTGGGCCGCACGATGACTTTCTTGGTCCACACGATGACTTTCTTGGTCCACACGATGACTTTCTTGGTCCACACGATGACTTTCTTGGGCCAAATCATGACTGTCATGGGCCACACGATGACTTTCTTGGGCCAAATCATGACTGTCATGGTCCACACGATGACTTTCTTGGGCCGCACGATGACTGTCTTGGGCCGCACGATGACTTTCTTGGTCTACACGATGACTGTCTTGGGCCGCACGATGACTGTCTTGGGCCACACGATGACTTTCTTGGGCCAAATCATGACTGTCATGGTCCACACGATGACTTTCTTGGGCCGCACGATGACTGTCTTGGGCCACACGATGACTTTCTTGGGCCAAATCATGACTGTCATGGTCCACACGAAGACTTTCTTGGGCCGCACGATGACTGTCTTGGGCCACACGATGACTTTCTTGGGCCGCACGATGACTGACTTGGGCCACACGATGACTTTCTTGGGCCGCACGATGACTTTCTTGGGCCACACAATGACTTTCTTGGGCCGCACGATGACTTTCTTGGGCCGCACGATGACTTTCTTGGGCCGCACGATGACTGTCTTGGGCCGTACGATGACTGACTTGGGCCGCACGATGACTTTCTTGGGCCAAATCATGACTGTCATGGTCCACACGATGACTGTCTTGGGCCGTACGATGACTGACTTGGGCCACACGATGACTTTCTTGGGCCGCACGATGACTTTCTTGGGCCACACAATGACTTTCTTGGGCCGCACGATGACTTTCTTGGGCCGCACGATGACTTTCTTGGGCCGCACGATGACTGTCTTGGGCCGCACGATGACTGTCTTGGGCCACACGATGACTTTCTTGGGCCGCACGATGACTGTCTTGGGCCGCACGATGACTTTCTTGGTCCACACGATGACTGTCTTGGGCCGCACGATGACTGTCTTGGGCCACACGATAACTTTCTTGGGCCAAATCATGACTGTCATGGTCCACACGATGACTTTCTTGGGCCGCACGATGACTGTCTTGGGCCGCACGATGACTTTCTTGGGCCGCACGATGACTGTCTTGGGCCGCACGATGACTGTCTTGGGGCACACGATGACTGTCCTGGGCCAAATCATGACTGTCATGGGCCACACGATGACTGTCCTGGGCCAAATCATGACTGTCATGGGCCACACGATGACTGTCCTGGGCCAAATCATGACTGTCTTGGGCCACACGATGACTGTCCTGGGCCAAATCATGACTGTCATGGGCCACACGATGACTGTCTTGGACCGCACTATAACTGTCTTGGGCCACACGATGACTGTCCTGGGCCACATCATGACTGTCCTGGGCGACATCATGACTGTCCTGTGCCATACAATGACTGCCCTGGGCCACACGATGACTGTCTTGGGCCGCACGATGACTGTCTTGGGCCGCACGATGACTGTCTTGGGCCGCACGATGACTGTCTTGGGCCGCACGATGACTGTCTTGGGCCGCACGATGACTGTCTTGGGCCGCACGATGACTGTCTTGGGCCGCACGATGACTGTCTTGGGCCGCACGATGACTGTCTTGGGCCGCACGATGACTGTCTTGGGCCGCACGATGACTGTCTTGGGCCGCACGATGACTGTCTTGGGCCGCACGATGACTGTCTTGGGCCGCACGATGACTGTCTTGGGCCACACGATGACTTTCCCGGGCCACATCACGATTGTCCTGAGCCATACGATGATTACCCTGGACCACACGATGACTGTCCTGGGCCACACAATGACTACCCTGGGCCACATTATGACTGTCCTGGGCCACACGATGAATGTCCTGGACATACGATGACTGCCCTGGGCCACATCATGACTTTCATGGACCATATTCACTGCTCTTGGCCGCATGATGACTGTCCTTAACACATACACTGACACATACACAAGTGTATATGTGAATGAAAGCATGGGTCAGGTAACTCAACCGGTACCCATTTCTTAACAGACTACAACAGTGTCATAGAGTAATAGTCATCAGTGTTAGTGACAGAATAAAAAATTGTACGAAGGCAATAGGAAATTCATAGCGGGTAGTGGAAAGAGCTGAGGACTAAAGTGGGGATGAAGGAAAGGTGCCGAATAGTACTCGGACATAACAAGTTTCGGGAGAATTGAAATTTTCCAAGCAGTTGTTGTGGAAGAGTGAATAATTACATGGTTTGACCGTTAGGTAAATAGGTTGACAAACAACTTCCAGGACAGGTCAAAGTTATGAAGTAAACATTATTTTGAAACTCAGGAGAGGTCAAACTGACCAGAGGTTATATTGGAGTCACAAAGAGTCATATCTCATATCTTGATGTGCATGTTTATGTTAGTCATGTGTCATATATCTTGAAGTGTGTCAGTGTTAGCCATGCCTCGTATCACTGTGTGCATGTCTGTGTTAATCATATCTCATATCTTTGTGTGTGCATGTCTGTGTTAGTCACCTCTAGTGACTCGGGCAGATGGTGCTCGTAAACCTAGGAGGGCCGACCATCTAAGTGCAGAATCCCCCTACAGAAAAGATCATCTGCTGCCTTGCAGGAAGATTGGGGACAATCAAAGGCTAAGGAATGCAAACCTGAATAAAATGTTGGCTGAAATCGGATGCACTGGGCCACTGGCGCAGAACACAGTGCAACGTTTTAACGGGTGTTTAATCAGAGTGGATTTGGCGGACTCTATTTGTGATGTTCTGCCTGTGGGGGCGATCAACACACTTAACCTGACAGCTGACTTCATGTGAGAGTCTGGAATCCTTACTCTGATTGAGTCCTTATCGCAGAAAGAGAGAGAGGGATGAGTAGTTATGAGAAATACAGAGCTAGTCAGATGTTATGAATTTAATTCAGAAGAGACAGGTAGCCAGGAATGCAAGCCAGTTAGACAGTAGTTTTCAGTTTTAAGCTAGTTGAGAAGTTATGAAGGAACAGACTAGAGAGTAGTAAGAAGTAGTTAGAATCATAAATGTGGACTAGTCACGCATTGAGTAGAGAACATATGAAAAATAGCGGTGACTTATGGGATTAGTTGAGCAGTAGACAGAACCAGATCAAGTAATATATTAGAACATAATGAACATTTAGTTGTGAAAGTGTTTTTGAGAGTGTTTCCATAGTAGTGCTTCAGAGAACAAAGTTGTAAGTAAATTGTAAGACAGATTAATTTATAATATGCACTTATGGCGACGGTAGTCTCTGAATGTCCAGAAATAAAGAAAATTAATTCTAAGAGAAGTGCTTCTACTATTATGTTTTAAGTGCCAAATTAATGATCAATAAACTTGATTATGTATTATGACTGAGAATAGTCTGTGATTATTAACGTTGTCGACTATAAATGTGCTGTGCAGAGAACATAATGCACATTAAGATAAATAACATCTTCCACTATAACATGGTCAATACATTTACTGCTCTGAGCTAAACACTCACTCCCTTGGTCCAGAAAATCGCTGCCTTGGACCAATCATTCACATTATTTGGCCAAACATTCATGCTTTGGGTAAACTTCCACTGCCTGGTGTGAACTGAATACTTTCTATTTGAATATAATCAACGGCTTTTTTTTTTATTTAGCTGCCGTGGTGCAAAAAATTATACCTGTGTCTTTTCTGCCTTTTCTAAATAAAAACTGAGATTAGAAAGCTGAGCAGACAGCTAAAACAATTGGAGGATTTTAAATATCTATGAAGTCTAGTTGACATACGACAATTCACAAGCAGCAGAAATAGACTCAAGATGCAACAAAGCTTGTAAAATAATTCGACAGCTATCACCATATCAGAAGGAAGTGAACTTCCTGTCAATATGGTGGATAGGCGGCAGGAACCATTAAAGGCTATGTCTGAAAAGTGTTTCTTGTTGCAATTTCGTCATATTCCAAGTCCGGCTTGCTGCAGGAGCTACTGAATTAAGTGCTCTGTGCACACCGTGAGCTGTGCGTTTCATCCTTTTTAATCGTGTTTCAATATTCCGATTGTTTACGATGAATAATAATATCGTATGACAGGGAACAGATGGTTGTGTTCACTTTCTGTGAGGTTTCGGCTTATGTCTTTTGGCGTGTGCTGAGACTGCTGTGATGGGGATTACAGCTACCTTTCTTTGTTTGGGAGATGCGATAGTAATTCGGATGATTCCACTGGCACGGGGGATTGAGCAATTATGGATTTTAATTTGTTTGCAGTGATATCGGGGCCTTCCATAACCATAAACACCATTATTGTCCAACAAGGAAATAACTCTAGAGGAAACACAGACACTCTACTTTACAACCGCCATTCCAACGTGCTACTGTCCTGGACCCTAAAATCAAAAACATTAATTTAAAAAAAAATCACTGCCGAGATGAAATGTGTTAGACGAATCACAGGAAACAGCCTAATAGATAAGATCAGAAATGAATAACTGAGAAGAACAGACACTTAGGAATAATTCCTGCCATAGAGTACATGAAGAAACAATAGATAAAATGGTTTGGCCATGTAATAAGGCAGGAAGATCAAAACACTACACATCATCATCATCAAGTGCCATCTCCGCAACGAAGGTTGGTTACCATGGAGCGCCATTCTGCTCTGTCTCCTGCTTTGATGGTGCAGGTTGTCATAGGCTGATTTGCCCACCTTTCGATGTTACTCGTCCATGTTAGTCTTGATCTGCCTCTGCCTCTTTTACCTTGTATTTTCCCCTCCAGGGTTACTTTTAGTAGGCTATTGTGTCTTTTAACATGGCCCAAAAATCGCATTTATCTTGTTTGTATTGTGTTTAGTAGTTCTCTTTTCATTTGTAGTTGTTTTAAGACTTCATCGTTTGTTTTCTTTTCCTTCCATCCAATTCTACATATTATTCTATATATCCACATTTCAAAGGCTTCAATTCTCTGTTCTGTTTTCTTGTCTAATGTCCATGTTTCTGCACAATATATAGGAATGTTGAGAAGATATAACATTTTGCTATGCTTAGTTTTAGCCCTGGTGTTATTTGTTTTGATGTTAGTATGTTCTTCGCGACATTAAAATTACTTTATGCCATTACTATTCTTTGGTTTATTTCAGTTTTACATTGTCTCTCTCTCTCTTTCTCTCTCTCTCACTCTCTCTCTCTCTCTCTCTCTCTCTCTCTCTCTGCGATCAGGACTCAATCAGAGTAGGATTCCAGACTCTTTCATGACGTTAGCTGTCTGTTTAAGTGATTCGATTGTCCCATATAATTTTTCTTCCAGGGAGGTGGGCGTGGACCACATTGCTCTTCTCAGGTCTGTGTACTGGGGGCAATCCTGTAGAACATGTTTTGTAGTCATATTGTCCAGTGTACAATGGCATAGGCTGGTTGTACCTATTTTGAATTTGGTGAACATGTGATTTCTCATTCTATTGTGGGCAGTGCGTAGGCGAAGTATGATGACTTGATCTCTCCTTGATAGTTGGTGGTATCCGTCACTCTCGTTATACTTTGGGTGCTCTTGTTTCCATTTTTCATGGTACTGACTTTTGAGGGCGGATTTGGCTTCATCGTAATTGAACGGATGGTTCTCTTGTGATAATCTCTCTCCCTCTTTAGCTAATTTTTCTGCGCGTTCGTGCCCGTGTATATTACATTGTTTGATGGTATCCACTGAATGACTACTTTCTGGAAGTTATTGCATAGTTGGTCCAGTGCTGTTCTCAAGTCATCTTGTTCATTGTTGTTAAGGCTTTTTAGAGCTGATAGTAATGACAGTGCATCAGTCAGAATCACCAATTTATTGTGCATATTATGTTTGTGTTGAGTAGCCAGTGTTGCAGTATCTCTGATGGTCTCAGTTTCTGCTTTAAAGTTGTTTGAGAATTTCCCAGTAGCTATTTACTTGGTGATCTCGTCCTGGTTATTCAGCGTCAAGAACACATAACCCCTCAATTTCTGGTGGCATTTGTAGCAGAGCCATATATGTGGGATCAAGAGTCCTGTGGGTAGGTTTTGTGTATGTGTTTTACTTCTACGTGTTTTCTTTCTGTGTCTAATTGGGTGCCTTTTTCATGATTCCTGTAATATTTTATATTATGATTTAAATATTTGGGAACTTTGTTAACCTCAGACGGAAGACGTACAAAAGAGGTGAGATGCAGAATGGCTCAGGCATAAGCAGCTTTCTAAAAAATGAAAATACTGTGCAATCCATTTTTGACAATCATCATCATTATCAAGTACCGGGCCTAGTGGCGTAGGTGATTATGTCTTTCCACAACTTTCGATTTCGGCAGCTATTTATCATTTCTGTTGTTGACCTTCTGCCAAGCCATTCTCTTAAGCTGTCTGTTATTTTTTCTCTTTGCTTCCCTCTATCTCTTCGTCCCTCAATTTTTCCAGTTGTTACAATATATTCAAGTTGTTCTCTTCTCATTACATGGCCAAAAAATTATGATTGTCTCTTCCTAACATTGGAAATTAGCTCTCTTTTTGCTTTGACCTCTCTCAGAACCTCTTCATTACTCTTCTTAGCTGTCCATGGTACTCTCAACATTCTTCTGTAAAACCACATTTCTACAGACTCCAGTGATTTTCTTGTCTGTTGTCCTATTGTCCATGACTCGCACCCATATGTTAAGACTGGATCTACGTAACATTTAAGAACTCTTTTTCTTGTTTCTATTGTCAAAAATGGATTGCATAGTATTTTCCTCATTTTTTGGAAAGCTGCTTTTGCCTGAGCCATTCTGCATCTCACCTCTTTTGTACATCTTCCGTCTGAGGTTAACAAAGTTCCCAAATATTTAAATTTATTTACCTGTTTTAATATTGTTTCACTTGTCTTTATTTTGCACTGAGGTGATGTCTTTTTCTTTGTTGTTACCATTACTTCTGTCTTTTTGCTATTAATGCAAATTAAGAGTCCTTTTTTTGTGCTTCCTTTCACTATAATGTTCAACATTTATTGTAACTCATTTTCACTCTTAGTGATTAAGACTGTATCATCATCATACCTTAGATTATTTATATTATGGCCTCCAATTGATATTCCAGGCATGCTCCTTATGGATCTTAAAATAAACTCACTATAAATATTAAACAATTTTTTGATATTATTATTATGATTATGATTTTATATTTTCCTTAAGTTCTGGTATTTTATGTTTCCCACGAGGAGACATATCAGATGGGCCCAAGGGTTTCGGTATTGTTTGGGAAAGTACTGGGTCCCCAGTAGTTAGTTCATTGGCGATTGCAGCGAAGTTGCTCCTCTTCAGTCGTACAATTCCGGAACCAGTTATTCTTTGGTGCATGGGGTGGCTAAGGAGCCTTCTATATTTACATATATACATTTATATATATATTTTCCATCACTGGTTATAGTAAAGGTAGTTGTAGCTCTGAACTGTCTCCAGGTCTATTTCTTCAATTTTGATATCCACTTGTGGGTTTTGAGTATTTTCTTTGTTTATGATCTTAGTTTTAGTCTTTTTGATATTCATATCTAATCCATATTTTTTGCTTGTCAAAACACTACACAATGAGCGTTTAATAAATGTTGCGAGAACACCAGATCCAAGAGCCGACCACAAAAAAGATGGATTGATGTGTTAGAAACACTAGGAAACTTAAATTAACAACAGAAACGGCCAATAGAAGAGCAAAAGACCGCAAATGATATCTCCCCTCCACGATGAAAGGCAAATGAGGAAGGAAGCAGAAGAATCAATTGAATGTTGAGTTCGGCGACCGACAGGCATAATCCTAAAGCTCAATTTGACAGACCCAGTACACCGTTCGCAAAACGCCAACTGCGGTTACAACTCTAATCGGTGATCATAAACAATGTTTTGTAGATTGAGTTATTTGCAGGTCATCATCATTGCACTCCAAACATGTCCATAGTTGCTCAGATACCCTCCTCACCAAGTCTCGCAGTGTCCAGCGACAGACTCCAGTTCTGTGTTGGCTGATTAGTATTCTTACACGCCCACTAAGTTTCTCGTTTCTGGCTGTGCCCATCTTAACTTCTCATCTCTTTCATCCGAAGAAGTGACGTGGTCTCATGGTTATCGAAGTCCTGTGTCCTTTCCACTTCTCGGAGGGCATTGATGATGTCCGCGTGATACATTGGTTGACCGTCCTCAACAATAGCGCTGCTAGCCAACCTGTCCGCTCTTTCATTTCTCCGTACTCCCGCATTTCCTGTGACGTAGACAAAGGTGACATTAGGCATTTTTTTTACTTCTGCAATGACTCTACCCATTGCATACGGACAGAGCCCGCCTCCACTTCTCTTATCACGCTCATAGTAATCACTATGCAGTATGCAGGCGTGGGTGTAGTCTTGTGACTCTAACCAGATGAATGCCTTGGTCACTGCTATCACCTCCATCTTCATGCACCTCGTGGTCATAACATATGCATCACTGTCATCCTTGGTTAATATGCCTGCCGAGCGTGCTGTAAATACCCGTGCACTTCTTTGTGTCGTTTTACAGATCCGTCTGTATAGATGACTGCATCTTTCTCATCGGTGTTATCCCAGATGAGACCGTTGACCTCCGCATTACCACAATTGAGTTTTGTTCCTTATAGTTCCTGTCGAGTGTGACAATACACGAGAATGCCCCTCTAAATGACGTATTTACTGGTATCCACTCCTCACCAGCGTTGATATTAGTAAGACCACAGAAATGTAAGAACTGACAGGGCATAGTCGATTGGTGCGAGGTCTAGTCCCTGGAACAGAAGGGTAAGTAGTCCCTGCTCGATGTTGGCAGCTGACATGACCTTAAAGGCGGATAATCCTTTGCGGGATTTTGTTATCCCGTTTGATTTATGGTCGACGACGTGGTCCCGAAAACACAGGCTGCGATCAAATTTAACTAAGGCGGAAGACACTAGTGCCAGGTCTATGAAACTATCAGAGTCCCCTGTTTGAGTGGTCCTTCTGGTTTGCAATCCATCATTCAAGAACACTAAATCGACTGACACTAGTGCGTTCTCTAGGTCTTCTATCTGCTTGTTGGTTATGCCGTTACCCCACTGGTTGCCTCTAGCATTAAAGTTTCCGCAGAAAATGACGTTCTCTTCATCGAACTCGAAGAGATTCTGCCATTGCTGTGTGTCCACCTTCCCATTACAGGCATACACATTTTCAACCATGAAAGGAGCTGGGGTCTGCACCCAAATAGCGTGTACCTGTAATTTTGCACTGTCCCACGCAGACATATCAACCTCAGCTGCCACCATGTTGTTTCGCACAAGGATGGCCTGTCCATTGTGTCTTCTATTGTAGAAACAATGAAATCCAGGGGCACTAACTGTCCTATCATCAAGAAGTGCTTCTTGCAAAATCCTTATATCGGCGCCGCACAGAAACCTATCAAGAATGGGACTTCGTTGATTTATAGATGCACAATTTCAATATGTAGCGCACACATATTTAGGGCCTAGCCTCTCACACTTCGTCTATTTCATACCAGAACGTTTACCATTTCTAGTTTTACCCTGTCGTTGTGGACTTTTGGGCTTCATCTGAATACTTACAGTCGTCATGATTTATTAGGTCGTTGAACGTCGATGCTGTGGATGGTCAAGACTCACATGCAGTCACACGGTCCAGAACCCGTTTCCACGTTATAGACTGGGCAACTCCAGTCAATTAGCCTTACAGCACGTTATAGACTGGGCAACTCCAGTTAATTAGTTTTACAGCACGTTATAGACTGGGCAACTCCAGTCAATTAGCTTTACAGCACGTTATAGACTGAGCAACTCCAGCCAATTAGCTTTACAGCACGTGGAGACACCGTGAGCGTTTGATTGTCGTCGCTTGAAAGCTCACAGAAATGAAATTATGCTTCGTTGGCAACCGACTGGTGAGAATACAGCGCCATCTTGGGTGCACCAAATAGCACGTTGTTTCTTGTAGATTGTGTAGAGAATCTAGTAACTATGTTCATTTTGATTATTATAATGCTAGCATTGACGGTATACAATTTATATTCTAGATTCTCTAGCACTCTTGATAGGCAGTGTAGAAGGATATTTATCGTTATCTGTTTCACTGTAAAGCAGGTATGGGCAACCTATGGTCTGCGGGTCAAAATCAATACGCCAAGCAATTTTAACTAGCTCACGAAATTACTATATACCCCAGCCTGAAAATAAAAGAAGAATTAAAATGTATTTATAAATAACATAAAAAATATAATAACTATTTGCTTTACAGTCTCCCCAAAAGAGAAATGATTTTGTCAAATATTTGATCTTGTCAGACTGCGAAGGTCGATGTTTTTAATAATGAGACACTTAGGCGACATCAGTATTTTCTGCTTTCAACTATTCTGCAAGATCAAAAGTGTGATATAGTTTTGTCTTCAGCGTCGAGATTTTTAAAGGATCGTCGTGGTCAAAGTGGGCGTTGTGTGCATGTAATAACAATGGCATTAAAATAATGAAACACTTGACGGCATCAGTCTTTTCAACTCTTGATGATTTTGTCTAATATTTGATCCTGCCATACTGCGAAGAACATTATGAGAATTAATGCAGTTGGAAATAAATTAGGAGAAATACCTCTACTAGACGTACAATCTTACATATATCTGGGCAGTAATATAGATAAAGAGGGAGGGACAGAAAATGATGCCAAAATAAGGATATCAAAAGCAAGATGAGCTTTTGTTGCACTGAGAAACATATGGAAGTCCAAAGAAATTAGACTAAATACAAAAATAAAAATTTCCAACTCCAATGTTAAGTCATATTGTTAATAGTATATGGATGTGAGACATAGAGAACAATAAAATTGACAATCATGACGATACAGACTTTCATTAATGGATGCTTACGCAGGATAAAAGGATGGAAATGGTAGGACAAAATCACTAACATAGAATTATGGAAATGTACCAATCAAATACCAGTGGATAAAGAGATACAGCGAAACGAAGACGATGGCGTTGGATAGGACACACACTGCAGAAGCCATCTGAGAGTATTACACAACAGGCCCTTTTTTGGAATCCCCAGGGGAAAAGACAAAGAGGAAGACCGAGAAATTCTTGGAGAAGACAGGCAGAAGCAGAGATGATGTTGATGGGGAAGACGTGGAATGATCTTAAAAAGAATGGCAAGAAACATAACGACTTTGAAAGTGTTTGTTGAAGATCTATGCTCCACAGGGAGATAAAAGGTAGAAGAAGAAGACTGCGAAGATCGATATCTTTAATAATGAGACACTTAGGCGACAGTAAGATCTACAAGATCAGAATTATTTAAGTTTATCTTTAGTATCGGCCAAAGTTTCATGGTTCTCCCTTAACAATCATATCGTTAATACGACCACACCGCTAGTACGAATGGGAGCTGATGAGGTGACCAGGGACAAGTTGATGACATACCTCGGAGTTAAGTTTGATCGCAGCCTGTGTTTTCGGGACCACGTCAACCATGTGATAACAAAATCCCGCAAAGGATTAGCCGCCTTGAAGGTCATGGCAGCTGCCAACATCGAGCAGAGGCTACTTACTCTTCTGTTCCAGGGATTAGTCCTCGCACCAATCGAGTATGCCCTGGCCATTCTTACTGTCAGTACGAAACAAATTGATAATCTGGAGAAAATACAAAATGAAGCCATGCGCATTATCCTGGGATGTACGAGGGACACTCCCTGTGTAGCAATGAGGTATCTTCTTGACTTTCCAACCATGGATGACAGAATCAAAATCTGGAGAGCACGAGCATACCTGAAGATTAGTACAGATAAAGAACATCCATTGCACCACGTGCTCAACACAGAGAAAGGTACCAGGCTAAAAAGAGGCAAATCATGGGTAGGCCGAGCAGAAGATGCCACCAAACAGGTCTGTGGGCTTACCAATATCAGCGTTGGTGAGGGGTGGATACCGGTGCCTACGTCATTCAAGGAGACTTTCTCATGTATTGTCACACTCGACAGGAAAAGTAGGGAACAGAACCCGGTAGTGGTTAATGCTGAGATCAACGGTCTCATCTGCGATAATACCGATGAGAAAGATGCAGTCATCTATACAGACGGATCTGTAAGACGACACGAAAGAAGTGCATGGGCATTTACAGCACGCTCGGCAGGCAGAATAGCCAAGGAAGACGGTGGTGCATACGCCATGACCACGAGTAGCATGACAATGGAGGTGATGGCAGTGGCCAAGGCATTCAAATGATTAGAGTCACAAGACTACATCCACGCATGTATACTGAGTGATTCGATGAGCATGATAAAAAAAGTGGAGGCGGGCTCTGTACGCATGCAATGGGTAGAGTCGTTGCATAATTCCAAAATACGTAAGTTCACAGTTGTCCTTGTCCCTCGACAATGAAAGAGCAACGGGGAAATGAGAGAGCGGACAGGTTGGCTAGCTGCGCTGTCGTTGAGGACGGGCAACCGATGGATCGGCCGGACATCATCAATGCACTTCGAGATGTGGGAAGAGCACAGGACTTCGACAAACACAGATCAACGTCACTTCTTCGGATGATGGAAATGGGAGTTAAGTTGGGCACAGCCAGAAATGAGAAACTTGGTGGCCGTGTAAGAAGACTTATCAACCAACATAGAACTGGAGTCAGTCGCTGGACACTGAGGGAATTGCTGAGGAGGGGATCTGAGCACCTATGGACATGTTTGGAGTGCAATGATGATGACCCGCAAATAACTCAATAACTCAATCGGTCAAAGAGAAGATGCCATGACAGTTGGGTGGATGGTATATACATTTTAGGAAATTAAGCATTCAATTTAATAGCCGGTTGACATGGCTTAGTATGGCTTAGTACAATGGCACTATTATTGACAATCAAGAAATGAAAAATGTATAAAGAATTTCGTACATACCAAGAAAAGATTGACTATTCAAATCAAATGTACTATCAACCTTTCCGCATGCGTGTGAAAGCTGGAAAACAAAAATAGATATAGAAACAAAGTTAAACGCATTCGAAAATAAATGTCTAAGGAAAATACTTGGTATAGTGTGGAAAAAATTTCAAAACAAACGAGGAAATTAGAGAAATCGCCAATCAACCACTAATATCTTCAGTAATAAAGAAAAGACGATGGTCATATGTTGGACATGTGATGAGAAGAGATAATAATCGAATAGCAAATCAAGCCCTCATGTAGGAAACAACAGGTAAGAGGAAAAGAGGAAGACCCAGAGGGACACTGAGAAGAACATTGATGAAAGAGGCAAGAGCAGCAGGAATCGGCTCCCTCAATGAGGTAGAGCTGCTTGCACAGAACAGAGACAAATTGCGAGATTTGATCAAATATCTTTAAAAGAATTGAAAAATGCTACATCAAAATTTCAGATAAGAGAGGGATTATCTTGGTCTACGCCCTATGGGCCGGCTACGGCTCGAAAGGTCAATAAATAAAAGAAAGGATTAACTTCGAGTTATTTTCTTGTTGTATATCGCGATTGAATCCTATCACCAATCTTGTTCAATCTATACACTGAGCAAATTTTTAAAATCATCAAAGAGTTGCCCGACCTAAATATTAATGGAAAGATAATCAATAACCTAAGATATGTTGACGATACTGTACTGCTAGCAGAAAATCCTAAAGATCTACAACAATTACTTAATGAAATAAACATGACAAGCGAAAAATATGGACTAGATATGAATATCAAAAAGACTAAAACTATGATCATAAACAAAGATAATACTCAAAACCCACAAGTGGATATCAAAGTTGAAGGAATAGACCTGGAGACAGTTCAGAGCTACCTTGCACATACTATAACCAGTGATGGAAAATGTAAAACTGACATAAATAAAACAATAAGAATGGTAAAAAGCCATTTTAATGAGATGAAAAATGTACTAAAATCAAAACAAATAGCACCAGAGCTAAAACTAAGAATAGTAAAACGTTATATCTTCTCAACTTCCCTGTATGATACAGAAACATGGGCATTAGACAAGAAAACACAACAGAAAATTGAAACCTTTCGAACGTGTATCTATAGAAGAATAGGAAGAGTTGAATGGAAAGAAAACAAAACAAATGATGAAGTCTTAAAACAATTAAAAATGAAAAGAGAACTGCAAAACACAATTCAAACAAGACAAATGAGAGTTGGGGGCATGATAAAAGACACAGCAGCCTACTAAAAGCAATCGTGGAAGGAAAAATACAAGGTAAAAGAGGCAGCGGCAGACCAAGACTAACATGGACGAGTAACATCAAAATATGGACAAGTCAGCCTATGATAACCTGTACCATCAAAGCAAGAGACGGAGCGAAATGGGGCACCATGGTAGCCAATCCTTGATGCGGAGATGGACTCAATGATGATGATGATATCGCCATTGTTCCGTTTAATGAGAGCATCTGTAATGAAAGTTGCATCGCTGGATTTAATGTATTGTTCACTTTTTTATCTTTCTCTCTTACCCCAGCCTCAACCTCTCGCTCTCTTTCTGTCTCACTATCTTTCATTTCACTTTCATCCCTGTATTGCACTTTTCAACAATAATATGATTTCTACCTGACAGTAGCGTGCACATTCATTTATATAAGGGTGACAGTTTTCCAACATCGGCATCTTCATATTTTTCAAACCGATGGCCCCTACTATATATGTATATAAGAGATTGTCCGCCACTGATTTCAAGTCATATCTCTAAAGCGATGATTTAGTGTTTCTGTGAGGGCTGGGAAATCCCTCTGCAGTAGTCACGTGGTGTGCACATTAGAATTTTCTGTTACCTTTAAAGAAAAAAATTAACAATTTGACCTTACTGACGAACCAAACCGCTACCCCCCCTACCCCCCGATTGGAAAGGATAACACTCTGGACGAGCACTTAAGTAATACTCACCTGAAACGGGCAAGAAGTCAGTAGAGAAATAGCGGCTATGACATAATGCGCTTACTCACTAGACGATACATTAAATATTCGCAGTGAAAGAGCCTTGGTAATTCCATATCTATTAGAAGACGATGAAGCATAATGAAGAGAAATACTGCCAGGACACGCAATGAAACAGTCTGTATTAAGCAGACAATATAATAATTATGGCTGAGTGATCGCTGAGTGGCGTGTTTAACTTATATTTGTAAATGTCTCACACGGGCTAGAAATCCGGGGTAGAGTAGTGGTTAGTGAACCAGTACATTGAGGACAAGATACGGGGTTCGATACCCAGATCAATAGAATTCTAAAGTCATCATTTTGTACTGGGATTTAATAAAGGGAAAGAACGATATCGTGGCGCAGCGCTGATGACAATATCTAGAAATGTGCTGGTAGTCAAAACAGCATGAAAACAGTCACTATTCTATCACACTCACCACTTTCTGTGGTGACACCCACTTTCTGTACGCCTCTATTTTAATAAAAATATATATATTTCAGACAGAAAAGACCATCTCAAAGGCTAAATACAGAATTTACTATATCAAACTGTTATTTAGGATATCTGGATATCCTTGCTTGTTTGCTTTTTGCTCTTTAAGAATATGACAGAATGAAAAAAATGAAGTTTAAGCCACAAATTCGATACAATTTGATGCTTTCGAACGTTGTGGAAAGACGCATTTAAAATGTGTAAATAGTCATTCATGCTTTACATTGGAGCCGTTATATGTACTGTAGACTATCGGCACAAACAAGCATAACACTAATACACACATTTATTGATGTCTTATTTTCACTAGCAAAGGAGTCATCAAGTCAGCAGCACCAGCAGCTTCCTGATACGGTTTTACCAACATTCAGATCATCAATAATACCAACTAGAGCAAAGATATGTTCACGATATCTAAGCTTTTTTGCATTTATCAAGATGAATTCTTTGTTAGTTATAGGAAGAAGCTCATATAATTATGCTGGAAGTGAGATTGGCGTGAAGTCAAAAGCTTATATACAAATCTTCAATGTCAGGCAACTCTTGAAGTTATTGTTTCTGAGGAGGCTTGAAATTTAGCAACAACAAGGGTGGAGGAGGCATCACACTTATCAATGATTACGTTACTGTCAACTAGACAGACTCTCGCAGAAAGGAATTGAAGAGACAATTTTTTTGTCAACAAAATGTGAAGACGAGATAGCCTTTTTGAACAACAATATAAATATAATGATCAGATTGTTTCTGATGCAAAACTTTGTATAAGTTCCTGTCTCGGCTTCAAAGTTAATCCGTTGACAGTCTGGCCAAAGACCGAATGGTGTTTAGAAAGACAGATGACACTGGTGACTGAGATACACTAATACACGAGACAGGTACGGGAGGGATTCGCTTCGCTTTCTCAGCAGATAATAGGTCACAAAATCAGCCGACAGAACTGAGACTTTCAGTTGAGCTCCCTGATGATGAACTGATTCACTTTACGGACAGAACAACATAAATAACGATATTCTTTTAAGACGCTCTGCTAGCTTTGTTTTTGTGGGCTTATAACCAATAGGAGACCGACGTCTGGGAGTCATGGCACAGACTCTCCAAAGTGTGTCCAGAAGCTAACAACGGGGGGGGGGGGGACATTTTCATCTTTCTGCAAAATGCAAAAAACTATAAAAAGAGTTTCCTATCATTAATCTCTGCAAACAATATATCTATTTTTTAAAATATTATCTCGTTAATAATGAATTGTCTTCCTGTTCGTTTATTAACCTTTTGCGTTTTCATTAGTCATGCGCGTTTAGTTTTGGAATGTATCACTTTAACACGTTTAGCTTTGGAATGTATCACTTTAGCAGGTTTAGCTTTGGAATGTATCACTTTAGCACATTTAGCTTTGGAAGTGCACGTGGCCGTGCAGCTAAAACCACTGTTCCGCTGGCTGAAAAGCTGACGTTCGGTGTTCGAAGCCCGTGGTAGACAGAAAGGATTTTTCTATTGGGGGTGAAATAAGAATCCTGAGTCTCACACGTCGTGGCGACTGTTTGACCAAGAGGCCTTTATCCCTCTGGTTCTATCGTTGCCCCCTGTCATACACCAGCAATGGTACTATGTGTCGTAAAGATAGTTTTTTTTTTTAAACGCATTTAGCTTTGGAATGTATCACTTTAGCACGCTTACCTTTGGAATGTATCACTTTAGCGCGTTTAGCTTAGACATTTCTCACTTTAGCGAGTTTAGCTTTAGAAATGCTCACTATAGCGTGTGTAGCTTTGACATTGCTCTGCCTAGTTAATGGTGATACAACGATTGTAGTTGATATAGCAGTTTTCGAGGCATCTTACACCCTTCTCTCTTCCATAAGGGCTTTCGTTTTTAATCAGTGAAAGAGACTGAGAATTTGTCGATCGTGTTTATGAAGAGCAGAAATATTAAAATGCGAATTGCAAAATTAACAGAGGGCAACAACTACAAAGAAGAAGGGTTATGTATCACACGTGAAAATTCAAGTGCATCTTTCGCATTCTGCAGCCGAATCTGTTGATCGACACAACATCTGACATGATCTAATTACGTCTACTGATTGCTTGCTACAGAACGTCTACCAAAACGTTTAAACGTCTACATACATACACAACAAAAAACATATATACATAGATACACCATAAGCATATAGGCATGCAAATTATGGGCATATACTAATTACCCTCCCCTTTCTCACTCCACAAAACATAAACTTCCTCTTTGCTACTCTCTCTTATTGTCTTATTCCCGCCCTTCTTAATTACTTCTTCTATCAGTTAGAATAGCCTACCTAAAATCATTAAAAAAAAAACATTCCTTTGCTAGCTGTAAATCGGTCAGCAGTCAGCCAGCATGACAGCATAACGGCCTAACTACGTGAGATTTCCACCCAAGTTAGACTACCCTCACAAGAGAGCACGCTCGTTAGACTTTTATAACATACCATAACGAACCCACAAGTCTTTCATAACTGACGATAACATCCCGCCAGACTTTCAGAATTCACAATAGAATGTTCGTCATACTTTCATAACTGACGATAACATCCCGCCAGACTTTCAGAATTCACAATAGAATGTTCGTCATACTTTCATAACTGACGATAACATCCCGCCAGACTTTCAGAATTCACAATAGAATGTTCGTCATACTTTCATAACTGACGATAACATTCCGCCAAACTTTCAGAATTCACAATAGAATGTTCGTAATACTTTCATAACCTAACATAACATGACACCTAGATTTTCATAACTTACGATAACATGACACCTAGATTTTCATAACTTACGATAACATGACACCTAGATTTTCATAACTAACGATAACATGCTGACCAGACTTTCATAACATACGAGAACATGCCCACAATGATGTTCATAACTTAAATAACATACCCACCAAACTTTCATAACTCACGATAACAAAATCACCAGACTTGCATAATTCACTATAAAACGAGACTTCGAGACTTTCATAACTTACGCTAACATGCTCGCCAGAGTTCCATAACTTACGCTAACATGCTCGCCAGAGTTCCATAACTTACGCTAACATGCTCGCCAGAGTTCCATAACTTACGCTAACATGCTCGCCAGAGTTCCATAACTTACGCTAACATGCTCGCCAGAGTTCCATAACTTACGCTAACATGCTCGCCAGAGTTCCATAACTTACGCTAACATGCTCGCCAGAGTTCCATAACTTACGCTAGCATGCTCGCCAGACATTCATAACTTACGCTAACATGCTCGCCAGACATCCATAACTTACGCTGACATGCTCGCCAGACATTCATAACTTACGCTGACATGCTCGCCAGAGTTCCATAACTCACAATAACATACCTACCAGACATTCATAACTCACGATAACATGCTCGCCAGAGTTCCATAACTCACAATAACATACCTACCAGATATTCATAACTTACGATAACATGCTCGCCAGAGTTCCATAACTCACAATAACATACATACCAGACATTCATAACTTACGCTGACTTGCTCGCCAGAGTTCCATAACTCACAATAACATACCTACCAGACATTCATAACTTTCGATAACATGCTCGCCAGAGTTCCATAACTCACAATAACATACCTAACCGTCATTCATAACTCACGATACCATGCTCGCCAGAGTTCCATAGTTCACAATAACACTCACCAGACATTCATAACTTACGATAACATGCTCGCCAGAGTTCCTTAACTCACAATAACCTACTCACAAGACATTCATAACTTACGATAACATGCTCGCCAGAGTTCCATAATTCACAATAACATACCTACCAGACATTCATAACTTACGATAACATGCTCGCCAGAGTTCCATAACTCACAATAACATACCTACCAGACATTCATAACTTACGATAACATGCTCGCCAGAGTTCCATAACTCACAATAACCTACCTACCAGACATTCATAACTTACGCTAACATGCTAACATGCTCGCCAGTTTTCCATAACTCACAATAACCTACTCACCAGACAATCATAATTTACGCTAACATGCTCGGCAGAGTTCCATAGCTCACAATAACATACCTACCATACATTCATAACTTACGCTAACATGCTCGCCAGAGTTCCATAGCTCACAATAACATACTCACCAGACATTCATAACTTATGCTAACATGCTCGCCAGAGTTCCATAGCTCACAATAACATACTCACCAGACATCCATAACTTACGCTAACATGCTCGCCAGAGTTCCATAGCTCACAATAACATACTCACCAGACATTCATAACTTATGCTAACATGCTCGGCAGAGTTCCATAACTCACAATAACATAACTACCAGACATTCATAACTTACGCTAACAGGCTCGCCAGTGTTCCATAGCTCACAATAACATACTCACCAGACATTCATAACTTATGCTAACATGCTCGGCAGAGTTCCATAACTCACAATAACATAACTACCAGACATTCATAACTTACGCTAACAGGCTCGCCAGTGTTCCATAGCTCACAATAACATACTCACCAGACATTCATAACTTATGCTAACATGCTCGCCAGAGTTCCATAGCTCACAATAACATACTCACCAGACATCCATAACTTACGCTAACATGCTCGCCAGAGTTCCATAGCTCACAATAACATACTCACCAGACATTCATAACTTATGCTAACATGCTCGGCAGAGTTCCATAACTCACAATAACATAACTACCAGACATTCATAACTTACGCTAACAGGCTCGCCAGTGTTCCATAGCTCACAATAACATACTCACCAGACATTCATAACTTACGATAGCATGCTCGCCAGAGTTAAATAACTCATAATAACATACCTACCAGACATTCATAACTTACGCTAACATGCTCGCCAGAGTTCCATAGCTCACAATAACATACTCACCAGACATTCATAACTTACGATAACATGCTCGGCAGAGTTCCATAACTCACAATAACATACTCACCAGACATTCATAACTCACTATAACATGCTCACCAGAGTTGCATAACTCACGATAACATGCTCTCCAGAGTCCCATAACTCACGATAACATGCTCGCCAGAGTTCCATAACTTACTATAACATGCTCGCCAGAGTTCCATAACTTACGATAACATGCTCGCCAGGGTTCCATAACTCACGATGACATGCTCGCCAGAGTTTCATAACTCACCCACTTTTAAAACTAATGAGATCTATTGTCTGGGCTATTTTAACAAGGCACAAGATTATGTTCGTGTCCTTTCAGAGTCCACTAGAACATACATGACAGACTTTCACAGACCACTAGAATAAATACATGACAGACTTTTACATGCCATTAGAACTTACACGACGACTTTCACATGTCCCTAGAACAAATAGGACGACTTTCACCTGCCACTAGAACATACATGACGACTTTAAGACGCCACTAGAAAATACACGATGATTTTACACGCCACTAGAACAATAGATGCCAGCCTTTCACATGTCATTAGAACATACATGACGATCACATGCCACTAGAACATACATGACGACTTTCACACGGCACTAAACCATACACATGACTTTCACACGTCACTAGAACATAGATGCCAGACTTTCATAAGCCATTAGAACATAGACACCAGACTTTCAGAAGCCATTTGACCAAAGATACCTGACTTTGATAAGTCATTAGAACAGAGATTCGTGACTTTAATAAGCCATTAAGACATTGATACCAGACATTCATAATTCATGATAACATACATGACAGACTTTCACCTGCAACTAGAACATACATAAGACTTTCAAATGCCACTAGAACATACACGACGACTTTCACATACCACTAGAATATACATCACGCCATTCACATGCCACTAGAACATATATGACGACTTTCACAGGCCACTAGAACATACACGACGACTTTCTCATTCCACAACATACATGACGACTTTCACACGCCACTAAAGCAAACATAACGACTTTCACACGCCACTAGAGAAAAACATGACGACTTTCACACGCCACTAGAGAAAAACATGACGACTTTCACACGCCACTAGAGCAAACATGACGACTTTCACATGCCACTAGAGAAAAACATGACGACTTTCACACGCCACTAGAGAAAAACATGACGAATTTCACATGCCACTAGAGCAAACATGACGACTTTCACATGCCACTAGTACAAACATGACGACTTTCATATGCCACTAGAGCAAACATGACTACTTTCACATGCCACTAGAGCAAACATGACGACTTTCACATGCCACTAGTACAAACATGACGACTTTCACATGCCACTAGAGCAAACATGACTACTTTCACATGCCACTAGAGCAAAAATTACGACTTTCACACGCCACTAGAGCAAATATGACGACTTTCACATGTCACTAGAGCAAACATGACGACTTTCACACGCCACTAGTACATACATGACGATTTTCACATGCCACTAGAGCAAACATGACGACTTTCACATGCCACTAGTACAAACATGACTACTTTCACATGCCACTAGAGCAAACATGACGACTTTCACATGCCACTAGTACAAACATGACGACTTTCACACGCCACTAGAGCAAACATGACTACTTTCACATGCCACTAGAGCAAAAATTACGACTTTCACATGCCACTAGAGCAAACATGACTACTTTCACATGCCACTAGAGCAAACATGACGACTTTCACATGCCACTAGTACAAACATGACGACTTTCACATGCCACTAGAGCAAACATGACTACTTTCACATGCCACTAGAGCAAAAATTACGACTTTCACATGCCACTAGAGCAAATATGACGACTTTCACATGTCACTAGAGCAAACATGACGACTTTCACATGTAAATTGAGCAAACATGACGACTTTCACATACCACTAGTAGAAAACATAACGATTTTCACACGCCACTAGTACATACATTACGATTTTCACACGCCACTAGTACATACATTACGATTTTCACACGCCACTAGAGCAAACATGACGACTTTCACATGCCACTAACACATACATGACGATTTTCACATGCCACTAGAGCAAACATGAAGACTTTCACATGACACTAGTATATACATGACGATTTTCACACGCCACTAGAGCAAACATGAAGACTCTCACACGCCACTAGAGCAAACATGACGACTTTCACACGCCACTAGAGCAATCATGACGACTTTCACATGCCACTAGAGCAATCATGACGACTTTCACACGCAACTAAAACAAACATGACGACTTTCACACGCCACTAGAACAATCATGACGACTTTCACATGCCACTAGAGCAATCATGACGACTTTCACATGCCACTAGAGCAATCATGACGACTTTCACATGCCACTAGAGCAATCATGACGACTCTCACACGCCACTAGAGCAAACATGACGATTTTCACACGCCACTAGAGCAATCATGACGACTTTCACATGCCACTAGAGCAATCATGACGACTTTCACATGCCACTAGAACATACATGACGACTTCACATGCCACTAGTACATACATGACGACTTTCACATGCCACTAGTACATACACGACGATTTTCACATGTCACTAGTACATACATGACGATTTCCACATGCCACTAGAGCAAACATGACGACTTTCACACGCCACTAGTACATACATGACGATTTTCACATGCCACTAGAACAAACATGACGTCTTTCACATGCCACTAGTACATACATGACGACTTTCATATGCCACTAGTACATACATGACGATTTTCACATGTCACTAGTACATACATGACGACTTTCACATGCCACTACAACAAACATGACGACTTTCACATGCCACTAGTACATACATGACGACTGTTACATGTCACTAGTTCATACATGACGATTTTCACATGTCACTAGTACATACATGACGACTTTCACATGCCACTACAACAAACATGACGACTTTCACATGTCACTAGTACATACATGACGACTTTCACATGCCACTAGTAAATACATGACGATTTTCACATGCCACTAGAGCAAACATGACGATTTTCACACGCACGCCACTAGAACAAACATGACGAATTTCATATGCCACTAAAATATTCATGACGACTTTAACACGCCATTAGAACATACATCAGGGCATTCACAAACCACTAGAACATACAAGACGACTTTCTCATACCACTAGAGCATACATGACGACCTCCACACACCATTACAACATACATGACGACTTTCACACGCCACTAGAATATACATGATGACTTTAACACGCCACTAGAATGTACATGATGACTTTAACACGCCACTAGAATATATATGATGACTTTAACACGCCACTAGAATATACATGACGACTTTCACACGCCACTAGAATATACATGATGACTTTAACACGCCACTGGAATATACATGATGACTTTAACACGACACTAAAATATACATGATGACTTTAACACGACACTAGAATATACATGATGACTTTAACACGCCACTAGAATATACATGATGACTTTAACACGCCACTAGAACATACATCATCATCATCATCGCGTAATTTCTCAGCAACGAAGGTTGGCTACCATGGATCGCCATTCTACTATGTTTCTTGCTTTGATGGTGCAGGCTGACATAGATTGACTTGTCCATCTTTTGATGTTACTTGTCCATGTTAGTCTTGGTCTGCCTCTGCCTCTTTTACCTTGTATTTTCCTTCCAATATTACTTTTAGTAGGCTGTTGTGTCTTTTAACATGCCCCAAAAATTGCATTTGTCTTGTCTTAATTGTATTTAGTAGTTCTCTTTTTATTTCAGTTGTTTTAAAACTTCATAGTTTGTTATCTTTTGTTTCCATCCAATTCTACCTATTCTTCTATAAATCCACATTTCAAAGGCTTCAATTTTCTGTTCTGTTTTCTTGTCTAATGTCCATGTTTCTGCACCATACAGGAATATTGAGAAGACGTAACATTTTGCCATTCTTAGTTTCAGCCCTGCTGATATTTGTTTTGTTGTTAGTATATTTTTCATGACATTAAAATTACTTTTTGCCATACTTATTCTTTTGTTTATTTCAGTTTTGCATTTTCCATCATTGGTTTATAGTATGTCCAAGGTAGTTGTAGCTCTGGGCTGTCTCCAGATGTATTCCCTCAACTGTGATATTTAATTGTAAGTCTTGAGAATTTTCTTTGTTTATGATCATAGTTTTAGTCTTTTTGATATTCATTTCTAGTCCATATTCTTAGTTTTAGCCCTGGTGTTATTTATTTTAATGTTAGTATGTTCTTCGTGACATTAAAATTACTTTTTACCATTCCTATACTTTTGTTTATTTCAGTTGCACATTTTCCATCACTGGTTATAGTATGTCCAAGGTAGTTGTAGTTCTGAAATGTCTCCAGATCTATTCCTTCTATTTTGATATCCACTTGTGGGTTTTGAGTATCTTCTTTGTTTATGATCATAGTTTTAGTCTTTTTGGTATTCATATCTAGTCCATATTTTTTGCTTGTTATGTTTATCACATTAAGCAATTGTTGTAGGTATTTAGGATTTTCTGCTAGTAGAACAGTATCATCAGCACATCTTAGGTTATTGATTATCTTTCCATTAATGTTTAGGCCTGGTATCTCTGAGATGTTTTTAAAGATTTGCTCAGTGTATAGACTGAACAAGCCTGGTGATAGGATGCATCCTTGTCTTACTCCTCTTTTTATGCCCATGGGTGTAGAGTTCTCCTTGTTATATCTTATTATTGCTGTTTGCTCCCAGTACAAATTACATATTAGTCGTATGTATGTGTCGTCTAGATTATATCCTTTAGGCAGTCTATGAGTTGGTTATGGTGTATTCTATCGAAAGATTTGGTGTAGTCTATAAAGCGGGCATATATTCGTTTGTTTACTTCTGTGTACTTTTCAATCAATGTTCTCACGCTAAATATGGCTTCTTTTGTCCCACTGTTTTTCCTGAATCCAAATTGTTGCTTATTTAATTCAGTATTGATTTTATTCTGAATCTTTCCTTGTATAACTTTTAGTAAAATTTGTGTTACCTGGCTCACTAGGCTTATTGTTCTGAAATCAGTGCATTCAACTGCACCGTTCTTTTAAGGCAATGCAATGAAAGTTGATGTTTTAAAATCGTTTGGTATGTATCCTGTATGGTATATGTCATTGCATATGATTGTGATCACTTCGACGCAAAACTCTTCTAGAGCCTGTATCATCTCTATCTGTATATAATCAGGCCCTTCATCATTTTTTCCACCTTTCCCTTTTTCATTGTTTTTATAGCTTTTCTACTTCAGATTTCAGGATTTATAGTTGTATGTACATTTTATGTCTGGCTTTTTGTCCCTTTCGTCATGAAATAATTCTGTTATATATTCTAGCCATCTATCTAGAACATACATGATGGCTTTAACACGACATTAGAATATACATGACGACTTTAACACGACATTAGAATATATATGACGACTTTAACACGACATTAGAATATACATGACGACTTTAACACGCCACTAGAATATACATGATGAATTTAACACGCCACTAGAATATACATGACGACTATCACACGCCACTAGAATATACATGACGACTTAACAAGCCACTAGAACATACATGATGACTTTAACAAGCCACTAGAACATACATGATGACTTTAACAAGCCACTAGAACATACATGACGACTTTAACAAGCCACTAGAACATACATGATGACTTTCACAAGCCACTAGAACATACATGATGACTTTAACAAGTCTATAGAATATACATGATGACTTTAACAAGCCACTAGAACATACATGATGACTTTAACAAGCCACTATAACATACGTAACGACTTTCACGCGCCCCTAGAACATACATGACGACCTTCACTCACCATTATAACATACAAGACTACTTTCACATGCCACTAGAATATACACGGCGACTTTCACATGCCACTAGAACATACACGACGACTTTCACCTGCCATTAGAACAAACATGACGACTAACACATGCCACTAGAACATACATGACGACTTTCACATGCCCCTATAGCACACATGGTGACTTTCACATGCCACTAGAACATACATGATGATTTTCACATGCCACTATAGCACACATGGTGACTTTCACATGCCACTAGAACATACATGACGATTTGCACATGCCACTATGGCACACATGGTGACTTTCACATGCCACTAGAACATACACGGCGATTTTCATATGCCACTAGAACATACATGACGATTTTCACATGCCACTAGAACATACATGACGATTTTCCCATGCCACTAGAACATACATGACGATTTTCATATGCCACTAGAACATACATGACGATTTTCACATGCAACTAGAACATACATGACGATTTGCACATGCCACTAGAACATACATGACGATTTTCACATGCCGCTAGAACATACATGACGATTTTCACATGCCACTATAGCACACATAATGACTTTCACATGCCACTTGAGCATACATGACAATTTTCACATGCCACTATAGCACACATGGTGACTTTCACATGATACTAGAACATACACGGCGATTTTCACATGCCACTAGAACATACATGACGACTTTCACATGCCACTAGAACATACATGACGACTTTCACATGCCACTAGAACATACATGAGGACTTTCACATGCCACTAGAACATACATGACGACTTTCACATGCCACTAGAACATACATGACGACTTTCACATTCCACTAGAACATACATGAGAACTTTCACATGCCACTAGAACATACATGACGACTTTCACATTCCACTAGAACATACATGACGACTTTCACATTCCACTGGGATATACACGACGATTTTAACACGCCACTAGAATATACACGACGATTTTCACATGCCACTAGAATATACATGACGATTTTCACATGCCACTAGAATATACACGACGATTTTAACACGCCACTAGAATATACACGACGATTTTCACATGCCACTAGAATATACATGACGATTTTAACACGGCACTAGAATATACACGACGATTTTAACACGCCACTAGAATATACACGACGATTTTCACATGCCACTATAATATACACGACGATTTTAACACGCCACTAGAATATACACGACGATTTTAACACGCCACTAGAACATAGATACCAGACTGTCATAAGCCATTAGAAAACAGATGCCAGACTTTCATAAGCCATTAGAACAATGATGTCAGACTTTCATAAGCCATTAGAACATTGATAGGAGAGTTTTATAAGCCATTAGAACATAGATACCAGACTTTCATAAGCCATTAGAACAATGATGTCAGACTTTCATAAGCCATTAGAACATAGATACCAGACTTTTATAAGCCATTAGAACATAGATACCAGACTTTTATAAGCCATTAGAAAATAGGTAACAGACTTTCATAAGCCATTAGAACAATGATGTCAGACTTTTATAAGCCATTAGAACATAGATACCAGACTTTTATAAGCCATTAGAATATAGATACCAGACTTTCATAAGCCATTAGAACAATGATGTCAGACTTTTATAAGCCATTAGAACATAGATACCAGACTTTTATAAGCCATTAGAACATAGATACCAGACTTTTATAAGCCATTATAACATAGATACCAGACTTTCATAAGCCATAACCATTAGAACATGGACGACACACTTTTAACAATATAGAACCTACCTGCAAGGGCACACTGATTAAATCCTACTGTGGCAAAATAAACAGCAACATAAACGTAAGTCCACAATGAAAAAAGTGTTGCCATGACAATCTCGAAGTTGTATTGGTGTAAAAGACATAAATACTTTATGATCTTCACGTGGTGGTCGTAACCTCAGAAAACACAAGTTCTCATTGTGGCACAATGAAGCACCTTCCTGCCGGTGTCAAACTACCAGGAAGTATTATCTGCTGCTGGCACCAAAATCTGGTAAAAAGTTTGAAGATTCAGAGGAAATTGGACTGTTTCAATTGTTAGAGCTGAGAACAATAGTAGCGAACGCAACAACAGTGATAACCATGATGAAGATACAAGACAGGTAAATGCTTCTATGATGTAACTGCTCCACTACAGCACATCTCAAATGTGCCTGGCATCGTCATGATCGTATTGAACAAGTTAGTGAATATCAAACATCATTCGTTCATCAAATGATAATCTCATCCGATACTATCGCCAGAATTAAATAAAACAAGAGTATGCGCACATTATTTGTGTTCCAGATAAATGAAGAAAAAACAAAACTGTACAACTTTTTTAACTTTTGCACAAGCCAGCACTTGGCACATGACTACTTGCCAAGGGCTGCTGTGGCAGAGAGTTGTAGATAGACCAAGTCAGAACTTCAGGAGCACGAATTCCAGACAACGGCGGCACGGGTTTCAAGTTGGAAATCGGTTCCAGTCTCGCCACTAAAAATATCCGACTACCAGCGTTGTTCCTGAGCTTGGATACACGAGCAGCGATACCAGCCAGTATCAAGGATGTAGAGAGGAAGCGAGCTTGCAATAAATGATCATATTCACTATGGTTTCAAGAAGCAATTTATTGTCATGTAACATACAGCCAACTCCGTCATGTTGTGTAATGACATTAGAATTTAGTTCGCATCTTGTAAACTAATTTCTATCCTTCAAATATGTTTTTACTTGTAACTTTGATTTCAAAATCTGTCTAGACATATCAATAATGAATGTTACCATTTACCATGTGTGTGTGCATAGTTCCCACTAATCAAGCAGTATGTATAGATATCTTGATATTGATGCCTTCTCTTTAACGCTCTCTATTCATCATCTTACACTGTATCACTCTCCGTCTGAGTTTCTCTAAACTTTTACTCTTTTTATCTCACATTGTCTACTTTCTCTCCATATCTATATATATATATACATTCTTTCTCTATATCTTTCTTTTTCAGTGCCCCATATCTGGCGCACGCCCCTCTCCACCCCACTCTCTCTCTGTTCCATTATATCCTACAGTAGATCATCAATGTCCTCGTGTGTTGAAGTAAGAAATCGACATTTCAGATTTCAGAATCGAAATTAGCCGCACGTCTATGGCGAGGAGGTATTCGTATCCAGAATGGTACCAACGGCACGACCCAAATACAAGTAGGCAGGGAGTACACGCTGGGTCAGCTTCTTGTTCGTGGGCTCGGCCTGTCGGAGCTCGCTCACTGCCTGGATACGTCAGCAACAGGCCCCATCCTTCCGGTACCACACATCAACTCGTTTTCTCTCTCACTACTTTCTCTCTCTCTCTCTCTCTCTCTCTCTCTCTCTCCCACTTTCACTTGAAAGCTGCATGCCAAGCACTGCAGTAGCAAATAATTCCTGGCTGCAGACAGATGTGTGGACCTTAATTGTTCACTGATAATTATTATTAGAAAACATTTATATTTATGTGTAAACATTGTCGGACATGTTTGTGCTGATTAGGGTGTAGATATGTAGATTCCAAATATATCATTCTTAACAGAGTATGAGTAAAAAAAACTACGTTTAAGGACAATTTTAAATATTCCACTCTTTTCTTTTGAATCTAGTTCGTGTGATTTATTCACACACTAATATTCACTGTAAATACTACAGCTATGATAAACATTACAAGAATGAGATAGACGTGTGCACAAGCATCGAGATACTGTAGCCATAAGTGTGCCCACGATTTGTTTTCTGCTGAAACAGGTGAACACTTGCACCGAAACCTGCGATATCAACTCAAACAATAAACAACAACGAGCAGTCTATATTGCGTTTCTTAATTATGAAATATGCACTACAATATTCACTTCATAATTTAAATTACAAGTCTTCCATAAGAAATATTAATGACGGGGCTTTATAATGCCCAATGACATTTTATAATGCACAATGGGTATCACATTCAGCGACTGAAAGACCAGGGCTTGAGACAGGGAGAGGTACAAGCACGCTTTGCGGGCGGATGCACAGTCAACATATAACATCAGAGCAACACGGGAAATGTTATGACTCAATGACGCTACCGCTTGAGACTAAACAAACTTTGCAATGCCCGACACAAATTGTCACTCCATAATCTACATTAAAGTTCTTGCTGTCAAATCTTGATTTCAAATGTTCACTTTATACATATTGTTACAATGTTTTAAGCTATGAATATTTACAAAGTAATTTTCACTTAACAGTCTTCAAAACTATAGTTCACAAATTTATGCTCAAGCTAAACATCAATTTTCTCAGAAACAATTTGGTGCAATGCCGTAAATTTTTGTATGCAGTATTATAATTTCCTCGATCTTAAAAATTTGTAAAGTCCAAAGATAAAGTGGATTTTGCAGATATGAGTATTTCTTATATACATTGTGTACTAAAATATATAGAGTGCAAGAAACATTACATTTTACAATATTACACATCATCCATTATACAGTTCAATGTCACAGTGATTGGTGATTCGAAAGCGTATCCACACTGCATAGATAAGGAAGTAATTCTCTCTTATTTTTCACATAGGATTTTACCTCATCAGAAAAGAGTATGTTATCTGTTGTTTATTGTATACGTTTACATTAACGATGCATGGATGTTTTCCATTAACTTTAGATAGCTTTAGTTGTCCCAAGAAGGCTATTTGTATGATGCGCTTGGTGGAGGTGTCATCTAAAGAGATTTGCCGGTGACCTACTTCATTCAGAATCTGACGAACGAATCTAGGAGATTCACATCTATTTTCTGCTGGAGAAAATGTAAATCATCTAGTTGCCATTGCTCTTCTTCCCGGACCACATGCTCTTCACATTTCTTCCAGTAATTAATGTGTGTTTGTAAGAAGGCATCAAATACCAATGTTATAACATCACATATTTTAACATGGTGTTCTGTGCTGCCACTTGCCCTTTGACTTTTTCCCACACAAGCTCTAGTGGATTAAGGTGCGAGTAGTAAGGCTGGAGTCGAAGTGAAGTGTGGCTATGCTCTGTAAGGAGACTTCCGAGGAATATGGCGCCCTGTTCGCTGTCTTCTTCGGTGGACTCACAGATAAATTATGATTTCCAGTGAACTTTTCTGTTTATTTGTTTGTTTTTATTGATATTTGAAGGGATCATGTGATTGTACGCGCTCTCTATTTGATGTAAATCACTTTGCTTCTTTTAATTCATTGCATTTTGTTACAATTTCCTTATTTAATCACTTATACTCATCTTTGTTGTTGATTGCGCTATTGAACGCGTAAAAAAATGGCGGTTTGTTTTCGCCGGTCTGTCGTCAAGGACGCGTAACTCATTTATAAAAGGCTCACAGTGTATCCACATGCTGCAGAAGTATTTACTGGAGTTGGCCAGTTTATAACGCGGAAACGGGTTCTGGACCGTGCGACTGAACAAGTGCACGTGAGTCTAGACCATCCATAGCATCGACGTTCACCAACAAAATCATCTATGACACTATGACGACTATAGGTATTCAGATGCATCCCAAACGACAACATCGAAGAAGGAAAACACGACAAGGTAAAAGAGGTGTCGTAAAAATTTCGAAGTGTGAGAGGCTAGGCCTAAAGTATGTGCGCGTTACATATTGGAATTGTGGGTCAAAAAATCAACGACGGCCCATTCTTGATAAGCTATTGTGCGGCGCCGATATAATGGTTTTACAAGAAACTCTTCTTGGTGACAGGATAGTAAGTACTCCTGGTTTTAATTGTTTCTACAATAAGCGACACTTTGGGCAGGCCATCCTTGTGCGCAACAATATGGTGGCAGCTGAGGTTGATATGTCTGCGTGGGACAATGCAGAATTGCAGGTACATGCGGTTAGGGTGCAGACCCCAGTTCATTTCGTGATTGTTAATGTGTATGCCTGTAATGGGAAGGTGAACACACAACAATGGCAGAATCTCTTCGAGTTCGATGAAGAGTACGTCATTTTCTGCGGAGACTTTAATGCTAGAGGAAACCAGTGGGTTTAACGTCATAACCAACAAGCAGGGAGAAGACCTAGAGAACGCACTAGTGTCAGTCGATTTAGTGTGCTTGAATGATGGAAGGGCAACCAGAAAGACCACTCGAACAGGGGACTCTGATAGTGTCATAGACCTGGCACTGGTGTCATCCACCTTCGCACCGGGTTGCAGGTGGAGTGCACTGGGGTTCTACGGAAGTGGTCACTATCCATGTGTCCTCCTAACTGAGAAAAGCAGAAATAGAAGCCAGAAAAGGAAGCTCCACACATTCCACTACGAGAAAACAGACCAGGACGTCATTAGCAAAATCAGACATAGGAAACAGAGCGCCCCTCGTAGGAGGCAGGAGAGATGGACGCAGCTACCCTAGTGGGACGTAGATTTCGAGGAAGCTTGGCGGAGCAAGAGACAAACGGTCAAGACATGGCAGAAAGCCAGAAGGAATGGAAGAACCCAACTTGAGCTCTTGAAGCGTCTGAAATTCGAGCTCGGCCAGAAAATGATGCACTTTAAAATATGTGCTAAGCAGGCTAAGGATGAAAAATGGGATGACTTCTGTAAAAAAATGCGCTCAGAAAAATCACTAGCCACATTCTGGCGCCTTCATCCGAGCATGAATGGCACAACACGACACAGAGGCATACCAGACTTTCAGAGCACAGGCCGGATATGGCACAAATCTGATGAGAGCAAAGGGAAGGCCCTGCTTGCCCGCTACATTGAACAGACGGACCAAAGAAATGAGGCTGTAAGAATGAGGATACGGGGATCGCTGTCAAAATTGTGTATGGATGTAGTGCTGGAAGAAGATCTAACAATCACAACCGATACCATTCGCACGACACTTAAAAGGTCACACAACACTGCTCCTGGTCCAGATGGTGTTCGGTACGATGACATAGGCGATTTAGCTGATGACGACTTGACAAAACTGGCCAATGAGTTTAATGCCAGCATTCGAAGTGGCCAGATTAAGGAGGAGTGGCTACACAACTACTTACTACCACTACCGAAGCCAAACAAGGACCATACTCAGATCAGTGCCTACAGAATCATCACAATGCAGAACACTGCGGGCAAGCTGCTGGAGAAAATAGTTGCCCGTGTCCTTACCTGTCACCTTGAACAGAAACCCACATTCGGAGGTTATAGATATAACAAAGAGACATGGCTCAATGCGGCAGTCTTTGCTTATGACGTCTTCGAAGGCTTCCACAGACGAGAGGAGACATGTGCTGTTGCTATAGATCTGGAGGATGCATACAACAGGGTACCGTTTGAATATCTCATGCATATGCTCCTCAAACTGGTGGTGCACCCCTTCCTTATTAGATGGATCGCCGCGGCACTGTTTCAGAGGAAGGTGATACTGAGATGTGGAAGTTGGTCTTCTGAGCCAACATCCATTTGTCCAGGGCTGCCACAAGGCTCACCATTGTCACCAGTTCTATTTAACGTGTACACAATAACGATCACGGAAACACAGCTGGATGGGAGGGGAAGAACTATGACTTTTGCTGATGATATTCTGGTATATCGACAGGGAAGAGACAGACGGGGAATCGCCTCCACAATGCAAGACGAACTCGATCGCATTTCTTCTTGGTGTGGGGTTTCAGGTGCCTTGGTTAATCCTAATAAAGCATCAGTTTCATGGTTCTCCCTTAACAATCATATCGTTAATACGACCACACCGGTAGTACGAATGGGAGCTGATGAGGTGACCAGGGACAAGTTGATGACATACCTCGGAGTTAAGTTTGATCGCAGCCTGTGTTTTCGGGACCACGTCGACCATGTGATAACAAAGTCCCGAAAAGGATTAGCCGCCTTGAAGGTCATGGCAGCTGCCAACATCGAGCAGAGGCTACTCACTCTTCTGTTCCAGGGATTAGTCCTCGCACCAATCGAGTATGCCCTGGGAATTTTTACTGTCAGTACGACTCAAATTGATTGGCTGGAGAAATACAATATGAAGCCATGCGCATTATCTTGGAATGTACAAGGGACACTCCCTGTGTAGCAATGAGGTACAGTGTATCTTCTTGACTTTTCAACCATGGATGACAGAATCAAGATCTGGAGAGCACGGGCATACCTGAAGATTAGTACAGATAAAGAGCATCCATTGCACCACGTGCTCAACACAGGGAACGGTGCCAGGCTAAAAAGAGACAAATCATGAGTGGGCCGAGCAGAAGATGTCATCAAACAGGTCTGTGGGCTTACCAATATCAGCGTTGGTGAGGAGTGGATACCGGTGCCTACGTCTTTCAAGGGGACTTTCTCGTGTATTGTCACACTCGACAGGAAAAGTAGGGAACAGAACCCGGTCGTGATTAATGCTGAGGTCAACGGTCTCATCTGGGATTGGTTATTGATTATTGATTATTGGTTATGGAAGGCCTCGGTATCACAGCAAACGAATTAAAATCCATAATTGCTCAACCGCACGTGCCAGTGGAATCATCCGAATTACCAACTCATCTCCCAAACAAAGAAAGGTAACTGTAGTCCCCATCGTAGCAGTCTCAGCACACGCCAAAAGATATAAGGCGAAACCGCGCAGAAAGTGAACACAGCCAACTGTTCCCTGTCATACGATATCATCATTCATCGTAAACAAGCGGGATATCGAAGCAGGATCAAAACGGATGAGACACACAGCTCACGGCGTGCACAGAGCACTTAACTCAGTAGCTCCTGCAACAAGCCGGACTTGGAATATGAGGAAAATGCAAGAAGGAACACTTTTCAGACATAGCCTTCAATGGTTCCTGCCGCCTATCCACCATATACCATGGGAGTTCACGTCCTCCTGAAAATGATGATCGTCATAGCACTTGGTGATGTTAGGCCGTCATTGATGACTCCAATTCCAAACATATAGACACACAGTGGTGGTAAGTTATCATTTCCAATCCAACAGAGGCCACATGACCTGTAGTTAGTAAAAGCACAGAGAGAATATGATTTTGTGACCTTCACTGATTCACTCTTAGATGTGAATGTGTAGTTTACACAAGAGGAGAAGTTTTCAACTACAGTGATCCCATTTAAGACAATTCTGGGATAGCAAGGCAAGTCTCCTTTATAGCAGCAGAACTTGATGTTCTCCGCTCCCTTCTTGTAGCTGCCGCCACACGATTCTGATGTCTCATTAACTTGGACATCATTCAAGAACACTGTCAGATTAACATTCCATAGATATGGCTCTGCTGATGAAATGCTTGGTGCAACAGTTGTATCAATCATACTGACACCGATAACACCGATGAGAAAGATGCAGTCATCTCTACAGACGGATCTGTAAGACGACACCAAAGAAGTGTATGGGCATTTACAGCACGCTCGGCAGGCAGAATAGTCAAGGAAGTCAGTGGTGCATACGCCATGACCACGAGTAGCATGACAATGGAGGCGATGGCAGTGACCAAGGCATTCAAATGGTTAGAGTCACAAGACTACACCCACGCATGTATACTGAGTGATATGATGAGCATGATAAAAACAAGTGGAGGCGGGCTCTGTACGCATGCAATGGGTAGAGTCGTTGCAGAAATCCAAAATACGTAAGGTCACAGTTGTCATTGTCCCTCGACAATGAAAGAGCGGATAGGTTGGCTAGCTGTGCTGTCGTTGAGGACGGGCAACCAATGGATCGGGCGGACATCATCAATGCCCTCTGAGATGTGGGAAGAGCACAGGACTTCGACAAACACAGATCCACGTCACTTCTTCGGATGATGGAAATGGGAGTTAAGATGGGCACAGCCAGAAATGAGAAACTTAGTGGCCGTGTAAGAAGACTTATCAACCAGCATAGAACTGGAGTCAGTCGCTGGACACTGAGAGAATTGCTGAGGAGGGGATCTGAGCACCTATGGACATGTTCGGAGTGCAACGATGATGACCCGCAAATAACTCAACAACTCTGTAATTATTTTGTTAATAAAAATATCTTTGAATTCTTCCTTTGTTTCACAAGCTCCAACAACTCTGATTTCAACTGCTTGTCGTTAAAGAGGATATTTACCTATGCAAGCCACGTCTTGGTTTGACTTTTTGTGCTTGATGACACTGGTACTTTGTCTTGCTGCTCTTCAACATTATGGTAGAATGCATTGTCCATTACTAATAATGACGGTCTATCCAGGGTAGGCAGGATAGTGTTCTCTATCCAGTCTCTGAAAATATGTCCTATCATTTCACACAGTAGTAATCCATACCGCCTTGACTTTGCTTGAAACAAAAGCTCTGCCTGATTGACAAGTAAGTATTCCCTGCTTCCAGTATTTGATATTATAATGCGCTGTCCTTTTGTTTATGTTTTTTTGTTATTTTTAATCTTTTTTTTTCTCTGTCAGGTTATTGCAATTCTTTCTCTAAGTTATGGTGAGCATGTTTAATCCAAATATACGATGTCGTAGCCTTCTTTCCTTCTCTCTCAGATCTGTATCATGTATTTACTAGGAGAAGCAATCAATCGTATCTTTTTACAAGCTATGTTACTGTCTTACTTGCATATTTATGAATAGTGAAACCAGAAGTTTCTTAAAATTTTTCACAGAGTGGTTTTTGAAAGTTTAATATCGCAATTCGATTGTAGCTATATTTTCCGTTAGCGAAGAGTAACAAGTTTGTTTGCCTGAAATATTTTCAAAACCTCGGGTCCAATATATTTGTCCACTTTTATTTTCTTCCTTGATGGACAATAACTTTTTTCAAAGTCTTACCTTTTCTACTAATAACAAGATTTTCTACCCACACCCAGCGCGGGATGTCTTCGTCTGGTTCTTGTATAGTGTGATATAAGCGACACCTCTGTGCTTTCTTTCAAAAGTGTTTGTACAATATTAAAGTGACTTATTGCATAGTGATGAATTTACACTTTACACTTTAAATTTATTATGATATAGAAAATTGTGATGGCTCACTATTTTAGCATTTAAGAAAAATAAACTATGCTTTGTGATATGCCTATAATATGGGTACTAACGCCAACCGAACTTGCTCAACCTGACGCTAAGGTCTTTGACCCAGCTAACCCATGGTCATGCGTTCCCTCGACAATTTTTAAGGAATTTTTTTTTCATTTAAAAATGCAAAGTGTAGTGTGCCCGTATTTTTAAAGGAAGGGGGGAGAGGGGGAAAAGAGAGAGAGAGAAGGTTTTGTGTGTGTAAGGGGGGGGGGGGCGAGGATTAAACAGGATTGACTGTATAACCTTTAAATCCTTGAAGTCTCTTATGTTTTTATGTTAGTTATATAAGCAAAATCCTACACTAGATCGCCTTATTAACATATAATAAATAATGTATAAAGGTCGGAGAAAATCTAAGGCTGCATGCAAATTTTCAAAGCAAACAGTTTTCGAGAAAATTGCTTTTGAGTTTGAGCAACAATTTATGAATTTTTAAAATAATTACCAAGTGGGCCTAATACTAATATTCCTTCTATAAATCCAACTACCAACGCTTTCTTCATTAATTCTCACCACTAATATTTCTTCTATAAATCCAACTACCAACGCTTTCTTCATTAATTCTCACCACTAATATTCCTTCTATAAATCCAACTACCAACGCTTTCTTCATTAATTCTCACCACTAATATTCCTTCTATAAATCCAACTACCAACGCTTTCTTCATTAATTCTCACCACTAATATTCCTTCTATAAATCCAACTACCAACGCTTTCTTCATTAATTCTCACCACTAATATTCCTTCTATAAATCCAACTACCAACGCTTTCTTCATTAATTCTCACCACTAATATTCCTTCTATAAATCCAACTACCAACGCTTTCTTCATTAATTCTCACCACTAATATTCCTTCTATAAATCCAACTACCAACGCTTTCTTCATTAATTCTCACCACTAATATTCCTTCTATAAATCCAACTACCAACGCTTTCTTCATTAATTCTCACCACTAATATTCCTTCTATAAATCCAACTACCAACGCTTTCTTCATTAATTCTCACCACTAATATTTCTTCTATAAATCCAACTACCAACGCTTTCTTCATTAATTCTCACCACTAATATTCTTCTATAAATCCAACTACCAACGCTTTCTTCATTAATTCTCACCACTAATATTCCTTCTATAAATCCAACTACCAACGCTTTCTTCATTAATTCTCACCACTAATATTCCTTCTATAAATCCAACTACCAACGCTTTCTTCATTAATTCTCACCACTAATATTCCTTCTATAAATCCAACTACCAACGCTTTCTTCATTAATTCTCACCACTAATATTCCTTCTATAAATCCAACTACCAACGCTTTCTTCATTAATTCTCACCACTAATATTTCTTCTATAAATCCAACTACCAACGCTTTCTTCATTAATTCTCACCACTAATATTCCTTCTATAAATCCAACTACCAACGCTTTCTTCATTAATTCTCACCACTAATATTCCTTCTATAAATCCAACTACCAACGCTTTCTTCATTAATTCTCACCACTAATATTCCTTCTATAAATCCAACTACCAACGCTTTCTTCATTAATTCTCACCACTAATATTCCTTCTATAAATCCAACTACCAACGCTTTCTTCATTAATTCTCACCACTAATATTCCTTCTATAAATCCAACTACCAACGCTTTCTTCATTAATTCTCACCACTAATATTCCTTCTATAAATCCAACTACCAACGCTTTCTTCATTAATTCTCACCACTAATATTCTTCTATAAATCCAACTACCAACGCTTTCTTCATTAATTCTCACCACTAATATTTCTTCTATAAATCCAACTACCAACGCTTTCTTCATTAATTCTCACCACTAATATTTCTTCTATAAATCCAACTACCAACGCTTTCTTCATTAATTCTCACCACTAATATTTCTTCTATAAATCCAACTACCAACGCTTTCTTCATTAATTCTCACCACTAATATTCCTTCTATAAATCCAACTACCAACGCTTTCTTCATTAATTCTCACCACTAATATTTCTTCTATAAATCCAACTACCAACGCTTTCTTCATTAATTCTCACCACTAATATTCCTTCTATAAATCCAACTACCAACGCTTTCTTCATTAATTCTCACCACTAATATTTCTTCTATAAATCCAACTACCAACGCTTTCTTCATTAATTCTCACCACTAATATTTCTTCTATAAATCCAACTACCAACGCTTTCTTCATTAATTCTCACCACTAATATTCTTCTATAAATCCAACTACCAACGCTTTCTTCATTAATTCTCACCACTAATATTCCTTCTATAAATCCAACTACCAACGCTTTCTTCATTAATTCTCACCACTAATATTCCTTCTATAAATCCAACTACCAACGCTTTCTTCATTAATTCTCACCACTAATATTCCTTCTATAAATCCAACTACCAACGCTTTCTTCATTAATTCTCACCACTAATATTCCTTCTATAAATCCAACTACCAACGCTTTCTTCATTAATTCTCACCACTAATATTCCTTCTATAAATCCAACTACCAACGCTTTCTTCATTAATTCTCACCACTAATATTTCTTCTATAAATCCAACTACCAACGCTTTCTTCATTAATTCTCACCACTAATATTCCTTCTATAAATCCAACTACCAACGCTTTCTTCATTAATTCTCACCACTAATATTCCTTCTATAAATCCAACTACCAACGCTTTCTTCATTAATTCTCACCACTAATATTCCTTCTATAAATCCAACTACCAACGCTTTCTTCATTAATTCTCACCACTAATATTCCTTCTATAGATCCAACTACCAACGCTTTCTTCATTAATTCTCACCACTAATATTCCTTCTATAGATCTAACTACCAACGCTTTCTTCATTAATTCTCACCACTAATATTTCTTCTATAAATCCAACTACCAACGCTTTCTTCATTAATTCTCACCACTAATATTTCTTGCGTAATTGTGAATATCGATCTTCTTTCTGCAATCCACATTTCTAAACTGCATTCTGTAGTTCTCACTACTAATCTGCTTTCTATAATTTTCATTTATCATCTTATTTCTATAATTCTTACTTGTAATAGACTTTTTGTAATTCTCACTATTAATCTCCCTTCAATAATTATTTATTACTAATCTTTTTTTTTATAATCCTTACTCCCAATCTTCTCAGTCTGTATGTTCATATAACTAATGTTCTTTCCGTAAATCTCACTATTAATCTTCTTTCTATACATCTGGCTCAAAGAGAGAAAATACTAGATGGCTTGGTGCAATGGAAAGCAGTCAACAACAGAACTGATACGATTGACTGTAGATAGAAGATTGTGGAAGGACATGATCGCCTACGCCAACCGGTTATGGCACATGATAATGATGATAATTCTTGCTACCAATCCTCTTTCATTAATTCTCACAATTTATTTTCTTTCTGTAATTCTCAGTACTAATCTTCTTCTTTCTGTAATGCACACTACTAATCTTTCATCTATAGTTTCAAACGTAATATTCCTTCAGATGACTCTCATACGATTGGAAATCATATATTACAGAAATGTGATTCGCCGATAATACAGTACTTTTATTCACCTACATAAAATTGGCATTGAGAAATTAATGTTCTTACCTGCCTTTGAAATCAGTTTCACGGTAATCTGGATTTCCTTATTCCAACACGGCATCTCTTAAAAATGCAGAAATTCTGAGTAATTATTAACGTCGACTGTAGGTAATATTGAAGAACATCACGGATGAAAACTAAAAATGTATTTTCTAATTTATCCATAAAAAAAAATAGTGTCCTTTCGAGCCGAAGATGGTACATGGAGCAGAAATTATATAATCTCTGTGTCCGACAATCTTCATTATCAAGCATCAGACCTTGCATAGAACATGCATTATATCTCGCCATGCGTTCCTATAGTTCCTATTTGCCACAGAATTAATGTAAAAATGTATGTTTATCTTGGTCTCATCTCTATTAATAGAGATAAGACCAACATTATGAGAAATAATGTAGTTGGCAATAACCACATTAAATTAGGAGAAATAACTCTACTAGACGTACAATGTTACATAAATCTGGGCAGTAATATAGATAAAGAGGGAGGGACAGAAAATGATGCCAAAATAAGTATATCAAAAGCAAGTGGAGCTTTCGTTGCACTGGGAAACATATGGAAATCCAAAGAAATTAGGTTAAATGCAAACATAAACATTTTCAAGTCCAATGTTAAGTCGGTCCTATTATATGGCTGTGAAACATGGAGAACAACAAACTTGAGTACTTTACTTTACTTTTACCAGTCAAATACCAGAGGATAAAGAGACACTGCGAAGACGATGGCACTGGATAGGACACACACTGCGGAAGCCAATTGAGAGTATTACACAACAGGTACTTTTTTGGAATCCCCAGGGGAAAAGACAAAGACAAAGACCAATGAATTCTTGGAGAAGACAGATAGAAGTAGAGATGAAGATGATGGAGAAGACATGGAATAATCTTAAAAGAATGGCAAAAAACAGAACGACTTGGAAAGTGATTGTTGAAGAGCTATACTCCACTGGGACCTAAAAAAATAGGTAGAAGAAAAAGAAGAAGATGTTTATCTTAGTGCAGGAAAATCATTAATAGTAACTACCTTTGTTTAAAGTATATCTTTTTCATTGATAACAAATGATGGAAAGAGTACAAACAACAAACAGAGATCAAAAGAAGACTGAACATGTTTTATGAAAAAAATAGAAAAATAGCAAACTATTTAACAAACAAATATATGGCAAAAATCAGGTTTATCAGAGCATGGATTTGTTTACATAACAAAAAATTGTGAAACGCGGACTTTCTAAAAGTCCTACAAAACTTATAACTGCTCTGTTGGAGAATTGAAAAAAAAAATTAGAAAAACAGTATTGTAAAAGCTTTACGCGTTCGATAAACAGCACCTCATTAATGTGAACTGCTTCCTCAACCGCAGTATTCTCTCTTTCGGGAATTTGCACAGTGCTCTGTTTATTGTAGGCTACATTCACTAGAGTAATCAAGAATCTAAAGGGCGCGTCATTGCTGTGCTTGCGACATTGTTATGTGTGCTACGTCATCGTAATGGCTCATCGTAATCCATAGACCGGCCGGACGCTAATCTTACGGTCTGTTGTTTGATGTGCGACGGGGATAATCTGACGACTAACTGTGTGTTTATATGTTCGAAATTGGAGTCAACAACGATGACCTAACATCATCAAACGCTATACATTTTTAAAGAAATATGACGATCATCACTTTCGGGAGGACGTGAACTTCTGGCATATGGTGGATAGGCGGCAGGAACCATTGCAGGCTATGCATGAAAAGTGTTTCTTGTTACAGTTTCCTCATATTCTAAGTCCATGGGGGACTAATTGGTCTCGATGCAAGACGCCGGCCTCAGGACAGAGAGGTTGTGGGTTCAAATCTCGGCTTGGGATTTTTATTTATGATTTCTCTCTGCGACAACCACCCCTGGTCTCAGCAGCGAGGCCCGGCTTGAAACGTCAGTTATTCATCGACGGAAAAAACATGAGTACCTCCGAAGTCGGAGTTATCTGTCTGTGCGGCGAGGGACCTCTGTGCACACGGCTGCCAGTGAAAAATGGATTAACACGCAAAATTCAGTTCCTAGTCTCTAGGGACTTCGTCAGAGTTGAAAGCTGGCGAACGCAACAACAACAACATAAACGACACAAATTTGAACGACGTTTTGGCTCAATAGACTTTAGCAGGAACAAACAAACAACACACACACAGATATGTAAGTAAATGAAACTAATCCTACATAGCTAACTAGTAATGAAACATCAAAAACAAAATAATCGAAACTTGTATAAGAAAAGATAATTTCTTCCCTGTGTGGCCCGAATGAGAAAGAGAGAGTCGCGAGCGTTTGCTGTTATATAAACATCTAGTCGAAGGATCAAAACCGTATAAAGGGTTCTTAAAATATGTGACTGGGGGTAACACTGTCTTGGTTACCTCGACTACAAAGACACTGACATTGTCTATAAGTATATAAGGGCCCACACATGCATCATCATCATCAAGTACCAAGCCTGCTGGCGTAGGTGATCATGTCTCTACACAACTTTCGATCACGACAGTTATTTATTATTTATGTTGTTGACCTTCTGCCAAGCCATTCTCTTAAGCTGTCTAGTATCTTTCCTCTTTGCTTCCCTCGTGTACATGTACACACACACACACACACACACACACACAAATGCATGTGCATGCAAATATATATAAATATATATTTATATATATAAAATAATTTATATATATATACATGTATATATATATATATATATATACACACACACATACAAACATACATGCACATACATTATTTATATATATATATATATATATATATATATATATATATATATATATATATATATACATGAGCATAAAATATATATATATATATATATATATATATATACCCATACATATATACACATACATGCACACCCATACACTGACAATGGTATATGTGTAGAAATGTGCGCATTACGCCCACATAACCAGAGAGTACACACCGAGGTCAGTGTGCATATACAAAGGTGAAAGAATTGAACAGAAGAACAACAGTTACTCGAAAGGCGGAAAGAATGAGATGTCTGAGAGTGCGGTGCAATAAGAAACATATGAAAGGTAAGTAGCACATACAAAAGTGGTATAGGAGACCACCGAAGTATCGCAGTGGGGTCTAGTGCAGGAGAACTATCAATAGCATGGCATAGTGGATAGACTAAAGTGTCCAAACATGGACAGCAGAGAAGGCTATGCAATAGGGGAGGAGCAACTAAAGGGAAACTGTGTACGAGTAGGATAAATTCATGCCTAGTGGGGTCAGCGAACCAAATTGGATTAAGGCGATTCACCAAAAGCAAACCGGCTACGGTCGCCAGAGTGACAAAGGACAATGCCAGTGATACGGATGTTGTCTTTGCCCTTGTGATCTGAGATATTAAAATGGGAAGACACTAGAGTGCCAGTATTCGAACAACTCGAAGTTGTTTACAAAATCTTTTCGCTAATCGTCTCCAAAACTCACATATATGATATATATATGATATACATCGTGTGGCATTGTTGGCATAAGATGGCATAAATGATGTTTCGGGAAACACATGTGAAGCCATGCTTAATCTTGAACTGTCCGTTAGGGAAAAGAGTCCGCGCAGAGCACATAGGCGCAGGTGATACAGACAAGGGGACGTACCCAAGTGTTGATGATCGCGTTTGAAGGCGATCATAGGGGGATCTAAAAAGTAGACGAGTAGTGGGATTAGAGTGGAGAATGGAACGATAGCGGTTGAGTATCTTCTCAGCTGCCAGATTGTGAGGATTGAGAGGGTTAGTATTGTTCTCTAGGAGTGGGGCGGTTGGAAGGAGTGAGTACCTCGGAACGAGAGATAAGGACGACATGCTTGAAGCCAGACTGGACGATTGAATCTGGATAAAGCCGGCGGCTAAAGAAAAAACATAAGGTGAACCTGTTGGAAGAAATCTTGGTCATCCTGGCAGATGCGTCGAGGACGCAATAATTGTGAGAACGGTATCGAATCACGACAAGAAGGTGAATGTGATGAAGTATAGAGAAGATAGCAATGGGCGTCTGTGGGTTTATAGAATACGAGGTGTGGAGGCCAGAAGTACCCAAGGAAATAATAAGATCTAGGAAGGTAACAGAGGAAGTGGATATACAAGATGTGAGTATTGATATAAGGGATTTATCACGGTGTTTTTGTTCCACAATTTCCCTACCCCCCACCTTGCCCCCTGCTGACCGTGACTCTGTCCTCTTCCCTTGCCCCCTGCTGACCGGGACCTCTCGTGTCGGGGTTTTGACCTCTCGTATCGGTGACACCCGGAAGTGACCTGTTTATGTCTGGTGTGTGCTGACTTTGGAATTCTTTATTTACTTGCGCTGACCTCATTTTTTTATGTAAATACATTATCTGCCGAGTGGTGACATTCTTTCCTCAAATATTTATTCAAGACAATAAAACATTATCAAGTTTATATTTTTGTATTCAAGTATAGTAGACACCAGTATGCTTCTTTAACTTATAAACATGATAGACACTTTTAATACACATCAATAATACACGAATAGTAATTTAATGGACTTTCATTACACACAGACTTAATGAAAGTATTTTCTAAACGTTCTTGGGGTTTTTGACCACACAAGATGGAACGTGATGACTAATCAATCGATCCGGAAGTCATTAATATGAAATAAATAAAAACAAGTGGCGGGAATACTATCCACCATCTACTTAGTGTCGGTTCTGTTGAGCAGGGCAGTGTCTACAGGATTGTGTTCGTTTAAAGAGTCTACAAAACTTGTGAAATCGCCAAGATTATTGATTAAACCGGCGAACTCGAGAACAGCCGTTTTACTGAGGGATGCACGGAAGAAGCGTAAATCCCCGGTATCTCTATGTTTCAGAATAAGATGGTGGCCATAGTTAATTTTAAAACGGGTTGTCTGACTAGCAAACACATCCCTTAGAACACCAGACCAGTCTGTCGTGAATGGACTAGCAGGTTAGTGTAAGAATGTATATGTGGACATTGTCTTGTTAATACTAGCGTGGGTGTTTATAACTGACCAGTTTTGTTGACATACATGACACTGATGTTCACCAGAAGATGAATCGTTATGAGAAACCATCTGTAGAAAATCAAATACCCCTTTGTCAACAATTCTTAACATACCTAGTTTAAACACATTAATATCATTGAATATCAATCACAACATGACTTAAAATATCTACTTTAAACAACCAATAAGATAAACGTATGAAAAATGACGGAATATTACACTCAACAAGACGTATCATTCGTACTTTAAACATATTAATAAAAGTAACCTTTATCGATAATCCTTAACTTACGGACTTTAAGAGAAACAGAAAAAAATATTCCAACTTACACTGTGACATATAGGCTCAACACAAATCACTAGACTGAACAGTAGTATGAAAATAATCTTCCTTGAATCAATCGCGCTTATAACACGAAATCTCAAATGCGACTAGTTTAACTACAAGCTGGTAACAATTGTGGATAACGTATAAATTACACAATCAGCGAGTGACTATACCAACACCAACTGATATCTTGATTAACCAATCAGAGAGGAGTATTAGTATGGGACACCGAGCAAATATATTACTGATATCTGGATTAGCAAATCAGAGAAGAGCATTAGTGTTAAAGTGAATGCTGACTTCATTTTCGGCTTGATGTGCTATCGAGTCTTTTTCATCAGTGGAGGTCGAGAACTAGGGATGGTATGGAAATCTCATCATCCATTAAGCCATATGTAGCGCCTGTCAGGTCATCGGTGTGGGAGATAATGAAGGTGGTGGGTTACTTTATCTCGATTTGGCCCCTGATACAATGCGCCTGTCGGATCATTGGTGGGGGAGATAATGCAAGTGGTGGGTTACTTTAACTCGATTTCACCCCTGATCCAATACCAGAAGGGTTGCATGACATTGATTTGACCTCTGAATGATCCAATACCAATGTTTACCACCTCAAAGAATGTCATGTAAAATTAAATGTGATCATTTTAGGACAGAAAATGTAGTGTCAAAGCCCAAAAAGTTACTCCCAAATCCACACAAATCTTAGATGCATAGTCAGAATTTGGAAGAGGACGACTTTTGAGTTAGCAGTAGACGACCTTTGAATTAGCAGTGAACGGGTTTTGTATTGACAAATGACGTGTTTTTTGGACTGACTAAATAATCGAGGTGGAAATTGTTATTCTTGTACTTATCCTAACGTCTTTGGATCTCCATATATTTGTCACTTCACCGAATAGCAGGCAATATTAAAGGTGATCATCGTAAGTCAGGAAATAGTTAGACTCAAAATCACAAAAAATCTTGGAGGCTTACTCAAAAACATATCCCATAACTAACAATTTCGTCTCATAATCAAGATGTTGACCTCTAACTCTATAAATTAAGTTCCAAAGTCATAATTTGTAGACTCAAAACCACAAAATAACTTAGATTCATACTCAAAAACATATCCCTAAACTAAAAAATCTTAGATTCAAAGACCAAAAGCTATATCCAAAAGCAAAATTATAGTGCCAAAAGTAAAAAGCAAGCAGGTTAATGCCCCTATCATGTTACGCCACTATCAAAGCCGCACTAATAGAAAGTACTACTCACCTCTGACATAACGCTACTAAAAGAAAATCCTACTACAAAGCATGAACGTTACCCTATACTCATAACGCTACTAAAAGAAAATGGTACCCGCCCACACCCATTTTTTATGGATACGCCTATGAAATCATTTAATAATTAAATTTAATCTCTAGGCTTACCCCAAACTTTATATTACACATCCCCGTAGCAAACATTTCCATTAAAAATCCGTTTTATGATTTTTTTCTCCAACCATTTTTTTATCGATACGCCTATGAAATCATAAAAAAATAAACTTCGCATCTAGGCTTACTCCAAACTTTATATTAGATATCCCCATAGCAAAAATTTCCTTAAAAAAATTGGTTTTATGATTTTTACCTCCAAACATTTTTATGAATACTCATATGAAATCATTTAACAATTTTAATTTAACATCTAGGCTTACCCCAAACATTTTTTAGACAACCACATATAAAAATTTCCATTAAAAATCAGTTTAATTATTTTTAGCCCCAATCATTTTTTCATGGATACGCCTATGAAACAGAAACTTTGCGTGCCAAAATGGCACATATTGCAGAGATCGCTGCTTCTAAAATCTATGGCTCTGTTTCCATAACAATACTTTGTTTACAATGACATCTTGTCAAGCCATCAATCAACCTCATTAGTCTCCTCTTACGACATGCCTGGAAGGTCACAGTGTCACTATTCTTTACCTCCCTCATAATGAGGCCTCGGTAACACACGGGTAAAAAATGGTTGGGGTAAAAATCATAAACTGATTTTTTAAGTAAATATTTGCTATGGTCGTTTCTAAAATAAAGTTTGGGGTAAGCTTAGATGTTAAATTTAAATTTTTGTGTGATTTCATATGCATTTCCATTAAAAAAACGTTGGGCGTAAGAATCATAAAACTGATTTTTACAGGAAATTTTTGTTATGGGGATGTCTAATATAAAATTTAAAGATAAGCCTAGAGGTTAAATTTAAATATTTTAATGATTTCATAGGCGTATACAAAAAACAATGGTGTATAAAACATTTCTTTCAGTAGAGTTAAGAGCATGAGGTAACGTTCATGCTTTGTAGTACTATTTTCTTTTAGTAACTTTATAACAGAGGTGTAACCTTTGTGAGTTGTACTTTCTATTAATGTGGCTTTGACAGGGTTATAACATAATTGGGGCGTTAACCTGCTTTTCTTTTACCTTTGGGACTAAATTTTTGCTATTTGGACTTTGAGTCTAATGGGACTATATTTTTGCTGTTTGGATATAGCTTTTTGGTCTTTGAGTCTAAGATTTTTATAGTTTAGGGATGTTTTTTAGTATGCATCATAGATTTTTTTTGTGGTTTTGAGTCTAAAAATCAAAAGTCGTCCGCTGCTAACTCAAAAGTCGTCCTCTGTCAAATTCTAACTATGCATCTAAGATTTGTGTGGGTTTGGGAGTAACTTTTTGGGCTTTGGTACTAAGTTTTCTGACCTGAAATGATCACATTTATACATGTCATTCGCTGAGGTTGTAAACATTGGTACTAGAGCCTTCAGAGGACAAATCAATGTCATGGAACTCCTCTGGTATTGGATCAGATGTCAAATCGAGATAAAGTAACCCACTACCTGCATTATCTCCCCATCGATGACCCGAAAGGCGCTACATATGCTTTGGTGGATGATGAGATGTCACCACCATCCCTAATTCTCGACCTGCACTTATGAAACAGACTAGATAGCAGTCACTCGTTGATTGGGTAATTTATATGCCATCCACAATTGTTACCAGCTTGTAGTTAAACTAGTCGCATTTGAGATTTCGTGTTATAAGCGCGATTGATTCAATGAAGATTATTTTCATACTACTGTTCAGTCTAGTGATTTGTGTTGAGCCTATATGTCACAGTGTAAGTTGGAATATTTTGTTTGTTTCTCTGAAAGGCCGTATGTTAAGGATTATCGATAAAGGTTACTTTTATTAATATGTTTAAAGTACGAATGATAAGTCTTGTTGAGTGTATTATTCCGTCATTTTTCATACGTTTATCTTATTGGTTGTTTAAAGTAGATATTTTAAGTCATGTTGTGATTGATATTCAATGATATTAATGTGTTTAAACTAGGTATGTTAAGAATTGTTGACAAAGGGGTATTTGATTTTCTACAGATGGTTTCTCATAACGATTCATCTTCTGGTGAACATCAGTGTCATGTATGTCAACAAAACTGGTCAGTTATAAACACCCACGCTAGTATTAACAAGACAATGTCCACATATACATTCTTACACTAACCTGCTAGTCCATTCACGACAGACTGGTCTGGTGTTCTAAGGGATGTGTTTGCTAGTCAGACAACCCGTTTTAAAATTAACTATGGCCACCATCTTATTCTGAAACATAGAGATACCGGGGATTTACGCTTCTTCCGTGCATCCCTCAGTAAAACGGCTGTTCTCGAGTTCGCCGGTTTAATCAATAATCTTGGCGATTTCACAAGTTTTGTAGACTCTTTAAACGAACACAATCCTGTAGACACTGCCCTGCTCAACAGAACCGACACTAAGTAGATGGTGGATAGTATTCCCGCCACTTGTTTTTATTTATTTCATATTAATGACTTCCGGATCGATTGATTAGTCATCACGTTCCATCTTGTGTGGTCAAAAACCCCAAGAACGTTCAGAAAATACATTCATTAAGTCTGTGTGTAATGAAAGTCCATTAAACTACTATTCGTTTATTATTGATGTGTATTAAAAGTGTCTATCATGTATTTGACAGTACACACAAGAAAAAGAGTTCTTAAATGTTACGTAGTGCCAGTCTTAACATATGGATGTGGATCATGGACAATAGGACAACAGACAAAACAAATCACTGGAGTTTGTAGAAATGTGGTTTTACAGAAGAATGTTGAGAGTACCATGGACAGCTAAGAAGAATAATGAAAATGTTCTGAGAGAGGTCAAAGCAAAAAGAGAGCTAACTTCCAATATTAGGAAGAAACAATAATCATTTTTTGGCCATGTAATGAGAAGAGAACAACTGGAATATATTGTAACAACTGGAAAAATTGAGGGACGAAGAGATAGATGGAAGCAAAGAGAAAAAATAACAGACAGCTTAAGAGAATGGCTTGCCAGAAGGTCAACAACAGAAATGATAAATAGCTGCCGAGATCGAAAGTTGTGGAGAGACATGATCACCTACGCCAGCAGGCCCGGTACTTGATGATGATGATGATCATGTATATAAGTTAAAGAAGCATACTTTACTTGTCTACTATACTTGAATAAAAATATAAACTTGATAATGTTTTATTGTCTTGAATAAATAGTTGAGGAAAGAATGTCACCACTCGGCAGATAATGTATTTACATAAAAAATTAGGTCAGCTCAAGTAAATAAAGAACTCAAAAGTCAACGCACACCAGACATAAACAGGTCACTTCCGGTGGTCACCGATACGACAGGTCAACACCCCGACATGTGAGGTCATAGTCAGCAGGTTGCAAGGGGGAGCAGGGAAATGGTAGTACAAAAACACCATGAAAACCACTTATATCACTACTGATGTGATCTTGATCTTTTATCAGTTTCGATTATTTTCTATCTATCTATCTATCTTTCGTTCGCCTGAAGCATTGTCTATATCTGCAATGTCGTTTCCTGTATAAATGTTACTGTCTTTTGTAATTCTTGCAGTGGCCCATATAGTTTTGTCTGTAGTGTTGTATCTATGGGCCAATGGATTTTCCTCAGTCTACTATATTCAGTGCAGTCTTGAAGTATGTGTTCAGCAGTCTGGGGCGCCTGTCCACATGTACAAGTAGTTGAGGTGCCGATCTTGAATTTTGTATACATGTGACTATGGAGTCGATTGTGTCCTGTTCTGAGACGTATAATGATAACTTGTTCATATCTATTCATATTATAAAAGGCATCCTGATTTGGGGCTTGTGGTCCTCTGATTGATTTGATTATCTGTTTCTTATGATGGTATGTAACAGGTGTATCTAGTTGTGTGCCTGTTGAACCTTCCTTTGCCAACTGATCTGCTTTCTCATTTCCTGGTATTCCACAGTGAGATGGGATCCACTGCAGGGCAACCCTGTGGTGCTTGCAGAGTTCAGTCAATAAGGTCTGCAGATGTGGTAATTTTCTGGATTGTAGTGCCTGGAGTACTGATCTTGCATCTGTCAAAAACACTACAGGCTGCGGGCTAAGATTAATGTTCAGCAGTTTTTCTATTGCTAACTTTATTGCTTGTATTTCTGCATCATAATTGTGACAATATTTCCCTGTTGCTATTTTATTCATATCCCTAGTGTTATTTGGGTATTCTATATATGCACCTGCTCCCCCATTTTTTACTGCATTCTGTGCTGATCCATCTGTATACACACGAATCCATAGGTCTTGTGGGTATTCTTCATCCAGGAAACTGAGAGTTATTGTTTTTCGCTGTAGACTATTCTGTTCCTCTTTATCAACTATTCCTTTCACTTCTGTCCGTATTTGAACTGATAATCCAGATTCCTCTGTCCAGGGAGTCTGTTCTGGTATGGGCAGTAGGGGGTTAACAGCTCTTGGCATGTCTGGTGTTTGTCTACTAATACGCTTGGCTTGGTGGATAAAACTGCTTCTCTTAAGTCGTCCCAATGCAAGATTTTGGAATCGGTCCTTCATTGGATGTCTCGGCATGCAAGCAAATTTTTCTGCCTGTATCAGCACCTTTGTGTCCCTCCGTTCTCTCAGTGCTGGTATCCTCCACAATTTCTCCATCTCTAATATTGGTGTTGATTTCATTGCTCCTGTGATGACCCTAAGTGCCTGGTTTTGTATTTTATCCAGTTCTTGAAGTGTGGTGTTTGATGCTGAACACCATGCAGATGATCCATATTCTAAATGTGGGCGTATACTCTGTTGGTAAACTTTACTGAGTATTTTCCCACTCGCACCCCACGTAGTTCCACACAGCTTTCTTAGAATAGCCAATTTTCTCCTTGCTTTTTGGGTTGCCTTATTTATCTGCTGTTTCCAAGATAGTTTGTTATCAAATGTAACTCCGAGATACGTAGCCTGTATGTCTTCTTTCACAGGCTCATTGTTTATATAGATGGCTCCTGCTTTTTGTTTTGGGGAAAGAGTGAAAAGTGTAGTACTGCATTTGTCTGTATTGATGCTGATACACCATCTATTTGTCCATGAATTCAGTGCATTCATAGCTCTTTGTAACAATTTGGAGGCCACTGTTGCATACTCCTCTGTGCACCACATTACCAAGTCATCTGCATACATTGCCACTTTGATACCATGTGGTAGTTCAGTAACTAGGTCATTGATGTAGATCAGAAAAAGTGTTGGAGATAGTACCCCTCCCTGTGGAACGCCCTGGCGCAGTAAGACCTTCTTACTCTTAAGACCATCCAGTTGCACTCTGGCTCTCCTGTTATGCAGGTATGCTTTGACCCATTTGTACATCCTGCCATTTACTCCATAATTTCTCAGTTTCTTCAAAAGCCCTTCCTTCCATACCTTATCAAATGCTTTCTTTAGGTCTATCCATGCTGCTAGTACCAGTTTCTTTTCTTGAAACGCATCCTCAATTTCCTGGGAAAGATAGGTTGCCTGATCTTCGGTAGAGTAACACTGTCTAAAGCCTGCTTGTTGTGGGACAAGGAGATTTTCACTTTCCAGGTACCACTGCAGTCTGAGATTGATTATACGTTCCATTGTTTTACACAAACAGCTTGTAAGGCTGATTGGTCTATAGCTGGATGTCATTGAACCATCTTTTCCTGGCTTTAGTAATGGTATCATAATTGCTTCTCTCCATGCCTGTGGCACTTTACCTGTGATCCAGCAAATGTTGTAGATCTGCAGTAGTTTTGCTTTAGCTGCAGTTCCCAAGTTCTTAATCATTTCATTAGACACTCCATCACTACCTGGTGACTTTTTCATTTTTAATTTGGATATTGCCAGCTCTAGCTCTCTTTGTGTAATGGGTATTTCCATGACTTCATGTGCAGTCTCTTCTTGTCTTGCATTTTGTTGTTTTAGACGGGTCTCTTGACGTTTCTCTAGGCTAATTTCAATATTGTTGTCATTTGCAAAGGAGTCTGCAAAGTGATTTGCTGCATGTTTACCTGTTAGAATGTTTCCATCCTTCTTCAGTGTAATTTTTGTGTTCCCTTCTGTACCCTCATCATTCAGCTGTTTTACAAGCTTCCACACTTTTCTTGTGTCTCGTTCTAGATTCATGTACTCTGTTTTCTCTTTCCAACTTCTCCGTCTGGCTTGTAGTTTAGCCCATTGAAATTTGGCTTTAGCATGCTGATAGTTATTGTGGTGTTCCTGGCAGGGGTTATTTTCTGCTTGTTTTCGAGATGTTTCCATGTCATTGTGCAGTTGCTCTAGTTCACTATTCCAGTATGGTTTGTAGTGTTTCCGTGCCCCTCTGGGTATTGTTTCACTGGCAGCTTGTATTATTAGTCTACTGAATTCATCAACTATTTTGTTGATGTCTCTGTCTGTATTTAGATCTTTAGTCAGTACACTGGTGTAATGTTGATACATTTTCCAGTCTGCCTTTTTGTAATTCCATCTGGAGAGAGTGCTGCTCTCCCTGACGGCCTCATTTTGCACCACTAAAAAGACAGGTCGGTGGTCGCTGCCTCCAAGTTGTTTCCCAACAATACGTGTGATATTCCAATCCAGGTCTGGTGAATGGAAAGCAAGGTCTGGTGTAGATGTGGTATGCCATGATCTGGAATAGAATGTTGGTGGATCTGTTGCCTGGTTTAATAGTATAAGCCCATTGTCATCCTGCCAATTTTCAAGTTCTTCACCTCTCTTGTCCATATCTTCATAGCCCCAGCTCTGTGAATGGCTGTTAAAGTCTCCACATACAATTATTCTTTCTTTTAATGTAATTGTGTCTAGTGCTAGTGGGCGGTCACTCGGACAGTAATAGTTAAGTAGATGGAAGTCTGTATTTCCTGTCCTGAGGTGCAGTATTTGATATTCCGCCCCATCCATATACACTTCAATCTGACATGCATTAATGTTGTTCCTTACAAGAGTCAGTATTCCGCCCTTTTGTCTGTTTTTCCTGTCAGATCGGTAGCACTGGTATCCCCTAATCTTCAAGGCTATGTCGTTGTTTAGATGGGTTTCCTGCAAACAGCATATGCTTACTTGTTCTTCATGCAGGATATTTTCTAATTCTATCTTTTTACTGTACCCATCTCTTTTGCTGTTGATGCCTTCAGCATTCCAGTGCATTATTTTGAGTGGTCTTATTTTGGGTTGGCCAGTAACTCTATTCTCTCGCCCCCTGACTCCACAGAGCGATTGAGAAGGACATCCAGTAATATAGGTTGGGCCCTTTCGAGGCTGAGGGCCCGGCGCTGCACCTGCCTGAGTGTCCATCACAGGGCGAGTGCCATATCGATTTGCAGTTATAGGCATGCTTCCCATTGGCGTGAGTGCGTGGCATCCTGATTTTTGTAGTGCGCCTTTTGGCTGGTTGCCTCCGACTTCAGCACTTAAAATTGCTAGAGCAGACTGTGGTCTTGCACGGGTGTAGGAAGGCCTGGCCAGTCTTGGTTTTCAGTCCCTGGTGACTGTTAAGCCCCATCCCCACGACAAGGAGCTGGCCTTGATGGGGTTCGATTATTTTGTTTTGGATGTTTCATTACTAGTTAGCTATGTAGTATTAGTTTCATTACTAGTTAGCTATGTAGGATTAGTTTCATTTGCTTACATATCTGTGTGACGTGTGTGTGTGTTGTTTGTTTCTACTGAAGGCCTGTTGAGCCAAAACGTTGTTCAAATGTGTGTTGTGTATCAATCACGTAAAGCTTTTACCATACCATTTTTTCTGTTTTATTTTTCAATTCTCCTTCACATTTAGCTTTACTGCAGCTTCGCGTGCATTTTATGCATTCATTTGCATTTCTTTGCCTTAATCCCTAACTGCTCTGATATAAGCTTCTGGGCAGCCAACGTTGGTTTTTATTTCACGTTCGCTGATTTGGTACAGGCTGTTAAGCATTCTGGCAAGATGTATGCTCAGACATGCCCAGAAACGTTGTGGATATTAATTGCTGTCTCATAACTGACGAATTTGATTTTCTGGACTGGCGGTGACTTTTGATTCTGAACGGCGGAGATCTTCATTGGATAATATTAGGAACGACTGCTTCGCAGTGGATCTTATACACACAAATGATAACACAAACAGGAAACAGTCTGGATATTATAGAACAACGAGCCGACTGGTGTCTACAATATCAGAAAGATATAATATGTTATTTTCTGGCGTAACCCAGAGAGTCACTGAGACTAATTTTTGATGCAAATATTAGTAATGAGGATTGTATGTTCTCAGACGGACAGCTTAACTTTGGCCGTGTTATCTATACCTTGGCATATAGGTTAGCTAAGAGTCGTGTTCAAGACTGTGAAATTTGGATGCGGACGTTTGTGCCCTGGAGAAGAAAGTTGCCGTTTGGGTAGGCTATTATATACGTAGAAAATGTGGACCGTCGATACAGCAAATGAGAAAATGTCCTGCCCAGCTTTACTGACAAACCGATAGTGTTTGATTTAATTTGCAATGGCTTAGTTATGTATCTGAACATTAACTGAAACACCACCAATCACATTCTGGCATAGATATCTCTCTATATATATTGTAACTCAGTATTATATTTCGCCTAATAAAACTACGATATTATTATATCATAGAAAGGCGAAGGCGCGCCTCCCAGTACCAGAGCTGGAAGATGTCAGCGATCCACAGCTGATGGCTTACGCCAGGATCGGTGAACCAGATCCTGCTCCACCACTCCGTGGTGCCTCTAGTAAAAGACTAACCTGTCTAGTGTGGCCAAGCGAGTAGGGATTGAAGAGCTAAGACAACATATATATATGCACACATTCTTATGACTGACTTTTACTGGTTGAATGTTCTTACTACAGTGGGGTTAGTAACGTCATTTCATACAAATTATTTCCGATTGTGGGCGGAGCTATATTATTACATCAGATGGAAAGATCCCGACTTTCAATAATTATTTGAAATATGTCGGGATAGACAAATCCTTGCTAGTTTATTATATACATTACAAAATGTGCCGATGTAATCAATATCCCCGAACAAATTAAATACACTTTTACATTCGCAAAGAGTTAACATTTCACTTTTCGCTTTTTGAATTGTTCCTCGATGTGCCAGACAACATACAACGAATGGGTACCTAATCAAAAAGAGTTAAAAGTCAACTTTGGAGATTAAAACTGCCAACCACATTTACCGTCACGCGAGCAGATACACTGTTTGAAGATGATATGGTACATTTCCAGAAAACTTCAACTTGGTGGTGTAATGCGTTTCTTTAACTATACAAAGCATATATTAACATTAAAAGAGGAGAATTTGAGAAGAGAAAGAGACGGGCCCCTAGCAAGATGAGCTGACAACATAAAGAAATACTTTTTTTTTAAATACATCAATTTGCAATGGTTGAAGCTGACAGAAGGGCAAGAATCAGAATTGGTATCTTCCTCAATACCCCATGGGCACGAGAGGAAGTGAAGAAATAAAGAAAGATATCATTATTCATCATCAGTGAGGGCCTTCTCCGCAACGAAGGTTGGCTACCATGGATCGCCATTCTACTATGTTTCTTGCTTTGATGGTGAAGGCTGTCATAGATTGACTTATCCATCTTTTGATGTTACTCGTCCATGTTAGTCTTGGTCTGCCTCTGCCTCTTTTACCTTGTATTTTCCCTTCCAACATTACTTTTAGTAGGCTGCTGTGTCTTTTAACATGCCTCAAAAATTTCATTTGTCTTGTCTTAATTGTATTTAGTAGTTCTCTTTTTATTTTCAGTTGTTTTAAAACTTCATAGTTTGTTATCTTTTGTTTCCATCCAATTCTACCTATTCTTCTATAAATCCACATTTCAAAGGCTTCAATTTTCTGTTCTGTTTTCTTGTCTAATGTTTCAGCCATGTTGATATTTGTTTTGTTGTTAGTATATTTTTCATGGCATTAAAATTACTTTTTGCCATACCTATTCTTTTGTTTATTTCAATTTTACATATTCCATCATTGATTATAGTATGTCTCAGGTATTTGTAGCTCTGGACTGTCTCCAGATGTATTCCCCCAACTGTGATATTTAATTGTAGGTCTTGAGAATTTTCTTTGTTTATGATCATAGTTTTAGTCTTTTTGATATTCATTTCTAGTCCATATTTTTTGCTTGTTATGTTTATCACATTAAGCAATTGTAGGTTTTTAGGATTTTCTGCTAGTAGAACATATGAAAGAAAGATATACACATGCCAAAATAGGGAATAGCGACTACTTTCCGCGTCAATTTAACTTTTATACTTTTTATATCAGCCAAGACACAACATCGAAATCGCCATCTTGATATGTTTCAATTTTACCATACACAACGACATATGGTAAGGACAACTTGTATGGCCCAAAACTCTTAGGGGCGAGACATTTCTGAACAAAACAACAACAAATAGTAATAATGCATAAAAAATTCCGGGCTAGCAGGAGGGCGGGGGAGTAAAAGGGGGCACAATAATTGCCTTACCACAACTTTGTCAACCCAATTATTTGCTTAGCTCCGGGCGTTGGCAATGCTATACGGATTAATTTATCATGAACCAATTTGTTCTGTTGGATAGTTCACACTGTAATGGTGATGTATTGATGTGTATTTGTGTCTCTTTCTGCAGTGCATTCTTTACGATTTACGAGATTATGATAGAACAGTATAAACAAATGATAGTATAATTTTAGAAGAATCTATAATCGTATTTGATCTTAATCTAAGAATCTATGATCTTATTTGATGGTAGAAGGAAATACATAGATTTTATGTTAAATTATAGTGAAAAAAGTTAATGGTAGAATATAATACACACAGTTGGTAGTAGAATATAAATGATTTCTATCTATCTATATATTGTCCTTTTGAGCCCAAGACGGCACATAGGGCAGAACCACAATCTCAAAAACAGAAACCTTGCGAGCCAAAATGGCACATCTTGCAAAGATCACTGGTCTAAAATCTATGGCGCTGTTTCCATAACAATACTTATTACAAAGACAGCTTGTAAAGCCATCGATCAATCTCCTTAGTCGATAAATCATTTAGTATATTATAATATAGGTGATGATTAAACGTAAAGAAGAAAAAACGTACATAAATGTTGAATTAAAAAAAAGAGAGCGGGAAATTATATACACTTTATATTAAAAAGAACGACTAGAAAAACCAACAGGATGATCAAGAAAGCAACGTTAAACATTGTAAGCAATCGGAATATCGAAACACGATCCCGATGGAAAACACAGCTCACGGTGTGCACAGAGCACTAAACTCAGTAGCTCCAGCAACAAGCCGGACTTGGAATATGAGGAAACTACAACAAGGAACACTTTTCAGACACAGTCTCAACGGTTCTTGCCGCCTATCCGCCATATTGACCGGAAGTCATAGAAGCAATGTATTTTTACACCACACAGGCTTTTAAGAAAAGAGGAATTTGATAGTTTTGACTTTAATTTAAATAGAACTCTAAAGGTCTATTTTTTAAAGATAATGTCTCTTGTTTTGGCAAAGTACGATCTGTTCAAATTCAGATTAAGTTTTCTATTTTTTTTAAAAATAATCTTTATTCACTATTTCTCAAATGAAAAGCATCACACAACATAATAATTATATTTATATAAGTCAATGATGAACGTTATTAAGTCATTGAGCTATTGAGTATTTTGCGGGTCATCATCATTGCACTCAGAACATGTCAGTGTTCAGCGACTAACGATTCCATTTCTGTGTTGATTGATAAGTCTTCTCTTACACCCACTAAGTTTCTCGTTTCTGCCTGTGCTCATCTTAACTCCCATCTCTTTCATTAGAAGGAGTGATGTGGACTCATGGTTGTCGAAGTCCAGTGATGAAAGTGAAAGATGTTATACATATTTTCGATGTAATTAAGAGGTCGATAAGACATTACATCACACGACCACCAAATTGTGAGACTATTCGTAAATACAGGAGCGCTAGAGGCGGCAATAAGATGTGGAGTCGCATTCCATCATACTAGATGACTGGCGCCTTTCGCCTGTTACCAACAAATATAGCGAGCAAACTGAGGAAAAGAAAGACTTGAAACATGTGTCTTTCTATTCGAATATTGACAATTCATTCATTCATTCACATTCGATCATTCATTCTCACAAATTAAATTATGTTGTTTTCTTCTACTTCCTATTCTTTCCTTCCTCATTTACCTTTCAGCGTCGAGGGGAGATATAATTAGCCGTCTTTTACTCCGCTGTTTGCCTCTGCTGTTGTTAAGTTACCTAGTGCTTCTATATTCCGTCGATCCATCTTTTTCGTGGTCGACCATTGGATCTGGTGTTTTCACAACGTTTATTGAAAGCTCGTTGTGTTGTGTTTTGATCCCTCTGCCTTGTCCCGGGGCCAAACCACATTTTATCTGTTATTTCTTTATATATTCTAAGGCGGGGGCTATTCCTAGCTTTTTTCTCAGTTCTTCATTTCTGATCTTGTCTGTCATGTTTTTTCCTGTCATTCGTCTAACACATTTAATCTCAATAGTGGCTATTTTTCTTATTGTTCTTGCATCTAGGGTCCAGGACTGGCATTGGTAGCACAACGTTAGGATGAAGATTGTATTGTAGAGTGCCAGTTTTGTCTCTAGAGTTATTTCCTTGTTGGACAATAGTGGTGATAGTTGTCCATGATTTGACAAGCTTTGTTGCACCTTGGGTCTATCTCTGCTGTTTGAGAATTGTCGTTTGTCATTAGACTTCCTAGGTATTTGAATTCCTCTACTTGTTTTAGTTGTCTGCCGTCTATAGTTATGTTGAAGTTCTGTTTATTTTTGGCGACATCCATTACTTCTTTTTTGTTGATGTTGATTTTCATGTTGTATTTTGTGCCTGTGCTGTTGAATTTATTTAAGTGTTCTTATAGGTCTTCTATTAATCCATGTATTAGTGCCTGATCGTATGCAAATAAAAGCTCGTTGATCTTCTCTTTCTCTGATGGGTTTGCTAAATTGCATGTATAGTCCATGCATGTAATAAACATGGAAAAACGTCAAAAGAAATATTCAAAATGCATGCACAATCATTAAATTTATGATTATGATTGATGATTTGGTTTATGTTTTATGATTGAATTATTAAATAAATTAACAAGAGGAAGAGAAGTCAAAGTTTCAGGATGTGTGAAATCAAAGGAAGGAAATATAATAATGGGACAGGGGAAGATAATGGAAAGATGGACAGAATATGTCAACTCTATGATGATGAAAGCCGAGAGCTAAACAAATCAAACAAAGACACAGGCCCAACAATAATGCAGAGTGAAGTGGAGGACGCAATTCAACACATGAAAGGAGGGAAAGCTCCAGGACCTGACAATATAACAATCGAAGAGATAAATGCATTAGGAGAGCTGGGAGTACAAGTCATAACAAGACTACTCAATGACATATATAACACTGGACACAAACCCGAAGATCTACTAAAATCTATCTTTGTAGCCATGCCGAAGAAGTCAGGAGCCACTGATTGTGAGGACCATCGCACTATTATTCTCATAAGCCACATGACTAAAATATTACTAAGAATCATCATGAGACGTGTAAGGAACAAAATAAAACCAGAAATAAGTGAGGAACAATGTGGATTTGTGGAAGGAAAGGGCACCAATAATATCATCTTAATATATATATTAATATATACATCTTAAGAACATTGATAGAAAGATCTATAGAGGTAAAGAAATATCTATATATGTGCTTTATAGACTGCACAAAAGCATTTGACAAAGTAAAGCATGTGGAAATAATCAATATGCTAGAGAAATTAAACATTGATGGCAAGGATATGCAAATCATAAAAAAACATGTACTGGCAACAAACAGCAGCTAAACGAATTAGCAACCAAACAGATTTCCAATATATGAAAAAAAAGAGTCAGACAAGACTGTGTTATGTCTCCGGATTTGTTTCCACTTTACAGCGAAAATATTATGAGATCAATCTATTGACCTTTCGAGCCGTAGCCGGCCCATAGGGCGTAGACCAAGATACTCCTTCTCTTATCTAAATTTTTGTTCTAGCAGTTTTCAATTCTTTTAAAGATATTTTATCAAATCTGGCCATTTGTCTCTGTTCTGTGCAAGATGCTCTATCTCATTAAGGAGCCGATTCCTGCTGCTTTTGCCTCTCTCAATGTTCTTCTCAGTGTCTCTCTGGGTCGTCCTCTTTTCCTCTTACCTGTTTTTTCCCACATGAGGGCGTGCTTTGCTATTCGGTTATTATCTCATCTCATCACATGTCCAACATATGACCATCGTCTTTTCTTTATTACTGAAGATATTAGTGGTTGATTGGCGATTTCTCTAATTTCTTCGTTTGTTTTGAATTCGTTCCACGCTATACCAAGTATTCCTTAGACATTTATTTTCGAATGCGTTCAACTTTGTTTCTATGTCTCTTGTTGTTTTCCACCTTTCACACGCATACGTAAGGGTTGATAGCACATTTGATTGGAATAGTCTAAGTTTTGTGTTTGTGCTGATGAGTTTTTATTTCCACAACTTTTCAAGGTTTCTGAAAGACATTGCTGCTTTAGCTATTCTATGAAATCAATAGTAGACAAAAAAGGAATTGTAGTGATCGGTCAAAACATAAATAATTTGCGATATGCGGATGACACAGTCTTAATAGCAGAGACAGAGAATGAACTGAAGGAAATAATAGACATAATAGTAAAGGAAAGTAACAAGAAAGGTCTCAGTCTGAACAGTAAGAAAACAGAAGTAATTGTCATATCGAACAAACAATCATCACCATCATGCAGCATAAAAATAAACTGGACAAATCGGAAACAAGTGCAACGTTTCAAATACTTGGGCACAGTGATAACATCAGATGGAAGATGCGTCATGTTTCTTTTCTTATATTTCGCTCGCTCCGAATTGCTCACTAAGATCCCTTGTTTACAACAATTCACTGAATAAGTCAACCTTTCTCTCGCACTCACGGAATCATACACAGTTCAAAGGTCAGGATTTCAATGTCAATCCCAGAATGATACTGCCCCTCTGTCAACCTTCGTGCCTCACACAGACACAAGAATTAGTCACTTAATCAGCTCTTCAGCAAAGCCGCAACCTTAGTGAGCGCATTTCTCACCCTCAAGAAAAGACTTCAACAGATTCATGTTGACAACGATAGTCAGTCCACGGCTAATTCACACAGCCTCATAATAATCTGGTAACCAAACAGTTTGAAAATGTAACTTAACACCAAATGACGACTCCTTGCTGACAATCACTCAACGACTGAAAAACTCGACCACCACCACATTATTCAAAGGCTGGTAGGCCAACTGGGTACCGCCTTCGGACAACTTGCTACCAAGCTGACGTATGAGCAACTCTCCCGCTCTCAAATTGTCATTCACCTATACTCTTTGTCTTTCGCCACTCAGCACTCTCGAACTCCCTTAAAATCCCGAGAATCCCTTAGTCCACCTGAGCTGATTTCAAGCTAATTTTCCCATAATCTCCACGTGCCTTTTCCCATATTTTCCTCACTAATTCATTCACTCAATTGTTACACATAATCACCCTTTCCTATTCTCTCCCCCACCCCTCACCTATTACAGATGCACCATAGAAATAAAAAGCAGAATAGCTCAGGCCAAAATAGCATTTCAGAAAATGAAAAATATCTTATGCAATAAATCTATGTCAATAGAAGTGAGAAAGAGAGTTCATCGGTGCTAAGTAGAACCAATTCTGACCTATGGAAGCGAATCATGGACAGTAGACAAATAAATCAAAAGTCGATTAGAGGCCACAAAGATGGGACTTCTCAGAAGAATGTTGAAAGTCCCCTGGACAGCTTAAAAGACCATTGGGGAAATTCTCAGAGGCCAACACAAAAGGGAGCTCCTAAAAAAATAATTAAATAAATTAAATAACATTTTTCGAGCATATCATGAGAAGAGGAAAGTTGGAATACTTGGTTACAACTGGCAAAATTCAAGGAAAGAGAGATCGTTGATGGTAAAGAGATAAAATAGTAGATAGCTTGGTGCCATGGTATGGCCAACAGTTAACAACAGAACTGATACGATGCACTGTAGATAGAAGAGAGAAGGTGCTTGACAAAAACAAAACCTAAAAAATAAATACACACTAGCCTCCACTAGACAGTCTGACAAGACGAAAAGGGTCATATATATAGATAGAAGATTGTGGAAGGACATGATCGCCTACGCCAACCGGTATGGCACATGATGATGATGTAATAATCTTTGGGGCGGGGGAGGGGGAGATAGTACGCATCACCGTCTTACACCTGATCTATCTACACTTCTACGAAGTGGTCTGTGTAGCCTGCTGCTGTTCTGACTATGGAGCTGCTGTTGAAGTAGAAACCTTTAATTAGGTTGGATAAATGTTGGCTTACTCCGTATGTTGTTAGTATTTCTCACGGTTGTTCTCTATTTACTTTGTAGAATGCTTTTTCCTGGTCAATGAAAGCTATGTACAAATTTTGATTGTTTTCTGTCGTTTTTATCTGCAAGCTGTTTTAATGTGAATAGAGCGTCAGTACATACTTTGTTATTGAGGTATTTGCGCGTCATCATCATTGCACTCTGAACATGTCCATAGGTGCTCAGGTCCCCTCTTCAGCAAGTCCCACAGTGCCCAGCGACTGACGACTCCAGTTCTGTGTTGGTTGATAAGTCTACTTACACGCCCACTAAGTTTCTCGTTTCTGCCTGTGCCCATCTTAAGATGTGGACAGGCAGAAACGAGAAATTTAGTGGGCGTTAACTCCCATCTGCTCCAAGATGGCGGATCTAGTCCACGTCCTCTCGATCGCTGCAGAAAGTGCACCCAGGGTCTGATTAATTTCGGATCTCCGTTGCACTTTTCTGCGTTAAAGTCAAAATAATCTTATACTTAATACATCTGTGTCGCTAAAGCGAGGTCGTAGGCCGACAACAGTCCGTTTTTGACAAATCATGTGTTGTGAGTGAGACCTTCCACCGTCTAGACTTGGTGTGCGCTTATCGTCGCATTGGTGCTGTTCATGACCGTTGTTGGAATTCTTTGACGCAAGTAATTTCCATGTAGCACATTGATGTAAACTACTTCGTGAGCCGCAGTTTTGTCTCTTTGAGGAATTTGCTTCGTGTTTTGTTCGTCGTAGGCTGCTTACACTAGAGTAATCAGACAGAAATCTAAAGGGAGCGCGATTGTGTGTTCGGCGACATTGTTGTGTGCTATGTCATCGTAATGGTTCCCTAAACCGGCCGTGAGCAAATCTTACGGTCTGCTGTTTGATGTGCGATGGGGATAATTTGACGACTGACTGTGTGTCTATATGTTCGGAATTTGAGTCATCAACGATGGCCTAACATCATCAAGTGCTACGACGATCATCATTTTCAAGAGAACGTGACTTACCGGTATATGGGGATAGGCGGCGTGAACAGTTGGAGGCTGTGCATGAAAAGTGTTCCTTGTTGCAGTTTCCTCATATTACAAGTCGCATGTCTGTGTTAGTCACCTCTAGTGACTCGGGAGGGCCGACCATCTAAGGGCAGAATCTCCGTACAGAAAAGATCATCTGCTGCCTTGCAGGAAGTTTGGGGACAATCAAAGGCTAAGGAAAGCAAACCTGAACAAAATGCTGGCTGAAATCGGATGCACTGGGCCACTGGTGCAGAACACAGTGCAACGTTTAACAGGTATTCAAGCGGAGTGGATCTAACAGGCTTAAACAGACAGCTGTCTTCGTGTGAGAGTCTGGAGTCCTACTCTGATTGAGTCCTGATCGCAGAGAGAGAACTCCCATCTCTCTCATCCGAAGGAATGAGGTGGACTCATGGTTGTCGAAGTCCTGTGCTCTTCCCACATATCGGAGGGTATTATGGTGTCCGCCCGATCCATTGGTTGACTGTCCTCAACGATAGCGCTTCTGGGGACCTGTCCGCTCTTTCATTTCCCCGAACTCCCGCATGTCCTGGGACGTAGACAAAGGTGACCTTTCCTATTTTTTACTTCTGCAATAACTCTAACCATTGCATGCGCACAGAGCCCGCCTCCACTTCTTTTAGTTCTGTTCCTTAAATTTCATGTCGAGTGTGACAATACACGAGAATGTCCTTCTGAATAACGTTTGATGCCATCTTCTGCTCGGGCGACCCAAAATTTGCCTCTTTTTAGCCTGACACATTTCCCTGTGTTGAACTCGTGGTGCGATGGATGCTCTTTATCTTCAGGTATGTTCGTGTCCTTCAGATCGTAATTCTGTCATCCATGGTTGGAAAGTCAAGAAGATACTTCATTGCTACACAGGATGTGTCCCTTGTACACCCCAAGTTAATGCGCAATGCTTCAATCTGTATTTCATCCAGCCTGTCAATTTGAGTCGTACTGACAGTAAGAATTGTCAGGGCATACTCAATTGGTGCGAGGACTAGTCCCTGGAACAAAAGGGTAAGTAGCCTCTGCTCAATGTTGACAGCTGCCATGACCTTCAAGGCGGCTAATCTTTTGCGGGATTTTGTTATCACATGGTCGTCATGGTCACGGAAGCACAGTCTGCGATCAAATTTAACTCCGACTCGCCAACCTGTCCCTGGTCACCTCATCAGCCCCCATTCGTACCAGCGGTGCTTCCGTGTTAACGATATGATTATTAAAGGAGAATTACCATGCAACGGATGCTTTATTAGGATTAACCAATGTACTTGATACTCCACACCAGGAAGAGATGCGATAAAGTTCATTTTGCATGATGGATGCGATTTCCCTTCTGACTCTTCCCTGTCGATATACCAGAATGTCATCAGCAAAAGTCATAGTTCTTCCCCTCCTATCCAGCTGTTGTTCCGTGATCGTTATTGTGTACACGTTAAATAGAACTGGTGACAATGGTGAGCCTTGTGGCAGCCCTGGACAAATGGATGTTGGCTCGGATGACAAACTTCCACATCTCAAAATCGCCTTCCTCTGAAACAGTGTTGCAGCGATCCATCTAATGAGGAAGGGGTGCACTGCCAGTTTGAGGAATTAATATACTTCTTTATATATATTACTCATATGCATGAGGTGTTCAAATGGTACTGTGTTGTATGCATCTTCCAGATCTATAGCAGCAACACATGTCTCTTCTCGTCTGTGGAAGCCTTCTAATACGTCATAGGCGAAGATCGCCGCATTGAGCCATGTCTCTTTGTAACATCTATAACTTCCGAGTGTGGGTGGGAATGTGGGAATATGGTGCATATCCATTCAAGGTGACAGGTGCATACAGTGTTCTGTATCGTGATGATTTTGTTAGCACTGATCAGAGAATGGTCCTTGTTTAGCTTAGATAGTGGTAGTAAGTAGCCGTGTAGACACTCCTCCTTAATCTGACCACTCTAAATACTGGCACTATTTGGCCAGCTTTTACAAGTCGCCGTCAGCTAAATCGCCTATGTCGTACCGAACACAATCTGGACCAGGAGCCGTGTTGTGTGACCTTTTATGAGTTGTGCGAATGGTATCGGTTGTAATTGTGAGGTCTTATCCATGCACTACATCCTTACAATTCTGATAGAGGCCTCATTCTTACAGCCTCATTTCTTTGGTCAGTCTGCTCAATGTAGCGTCATAGTGCCTTTTCGTTGATCTCGTCAGATTTGTGCCATATCTGGTCTGTTCTCTGGAAGTCCGGTATGCCTTTGTGTCGTGTTGTGCCATTCATGCTTTGATGAAGGCGCTAGAATGTGGCTAGCGATTTTTCTGAGCGCACTTTTTTTAACAGAAATCATCCCACTTGGTATCCTTAGCCTGCTTACTACATAGTTTAAAGTGCATTATTTTACGGTCGATCTCTTCTTTCAGATGCTTCAAGAGCTCATGTTGTGTTCTTCCATTCTTTCTAACTTTCTGCCATGTCTTGGCCATTTATCTCTTGTTCCGCCAAGCTTCCTCTTCTTCTATGTTCCGCGAGGGCGGCTGCGTCCATCCCTCCTGTCTCCTGCGAGGGCCGCCCTGTTTCCTATGTATGATTTTGCTAATGACAGTAGTATTAACACGCACTTGACGAGTATTTTCCAGGAGTTAAGTTATATAGAAAAAAATGGTAATATAACAAACAAATATTTGAAATAATCAGGTTTCAGGAGGTGGCTAGTGTCCAGGGTAGTGTTCGTGTTGTTACCTGACCTCATAGGTGCAGTTAGCTGACGTAGGTTGTGAGTAAGTGTATCTAGATGAATGCCCTAATGTCTGCTCATCGATAGTAGATGTGAATTGGGTATTTCTCAACTATCTAGTGGTTAGTACAACATCGATAACAACAATTAAACATCGATAACAACGATAAATAATAAACATAAGTGAGAATGATTATTCACATAGCTTTTAATTACAAATATTAATTGCAACGAATTTAAAAAATAATAAAGTGTACAAACTAATTAATATGGTAATAGTATTAGATATAGAAGGGAGATGTCGTGACACCGTCGTCGTGTACCCGTCGCTTGATGTAGAAAAATGATAGAGAATTTCTGTGCTGTGTGTACGTGTGACTCTCCCAGTGTCTTTTAAAACGAACATTTTTACCTCCGCTAGATTCTTTTGTATTAAGAACGTCTAGAGAAGGTTGTTTGTCTAACACATTGTGTTGTTTGCTGAGTCCTTTCGTGCTAGTTTTTGAGTAGTCTCCAAAACAGTGGTGGATTTTACTACATAGGGAAATCATACCAGCCCTTTAATATTCAAGTTTGAACAATCCGGACGTTCTTTTATCGAATAACTTTCTATCGCGGTGTTGTCTATTATTTAATTGATTTTCTCTGATATTTGGCTGACGATGGGTGCTGACTGATGAGCACTGTAGCCGGCCTAATTACCTGTCTGTGGCGTACTTCGCGATGTTTGATACTACAGTAGTTTGTTACATACACCTCAACCCGTTTCCAGCGGTTTGATCGCCTTTAATTCTACGCTACCAGGAGTAGTTAAGAGTACATGGATGACTCAATATTGACCAAAACATGTTAAGTCAGCATAACAGTTACTTTATTTCGATTGAAGAACACACAATCTGTGCCCTATTGGACTCAGTACTGTCACTCTCACATTTTCTACTTGTTAACAAATTTCCTATTTACAGTTGACAAATTAAAAGAATACATCAGCAAGCTCTTACTTGCCTGCAACAATGAAATACACTATGGCAATTGTGCACCACTCACCGTGGCGCTCAACCATGCATCTGCCGGCTTCCACTCCTTAGCATGACTTACATACTCCTGCTGCTCCACTTATTTAAAGTTGGCACATTAAAAAGAATACATCCTTAAGCTCTTACTCGCCTGCCATAATGACACAACAATGACAATTTCATAAGGTTCCGCACTCTCACGTGCAGTCTTTACGCTGTATCGTACAACGTTCTGTTAGCCTTCGTACAATCTCAGCCGAATCTACGTTGCGACTCAGATGACTACTATCTCCTCACATCGATTCTTGAAATACGATGAGCCTGCCGCCTTGCCTAAGAACTTCGTATGTTCCTGACTACCACCTTCAGTATTTGGCCGAACCACACGGCCTGCCCAGCTTTGCTGCATGTATGGACACAGCAGGTTTGCTTCACAAAACACGAGTATATAACTCAAATGCTGCCATAAGAAGTTCAGCAGCATTCTGTTCTGCTGTCTCCCTTGGTTCACGTCTCACAACACTGTCCGAATTTCCAACTGGACACGAATGAACCGAAAAACCGACAAGTGCCCATGAACTTTTGTTGTCAATAATTATCTTATTCACAACTGTCCACAGAATTATTTACACTAGTTGTTGGTATCTTACAAGACAATCTACAGCGTTTTAAGTGACATCTCACATTACTAACTATCAACTTCACTGTCCAAAATCTTAGAGCGAGCTCTTCCTTACCGTCCGCTCGTCGCACATACACTGTCCATAAAAATATCTCCCCGGGACTGGTAGCCAATTGCCACCAGCCCTGGCAATACTTGTTCCCTCGTCTCACATGTTCTCACGACTAACTCTCTCACATTACAACCAAACCACCCCCTCTCTCTCTTCCTTTTCCCTCTCACTTGTCACCTGTGAACCTCACTCACAACTTCACATTTCACACTTAATCCCCTGAGCTGAAACTCACGTTACTGATACATTCTCCCTACACGCAACATTCATGTCTTCCTCCTCGTTCACTCGTCTTCTTTCTTTCTTTCTACATCTCTACTACAGCGGCACCTCTAACAATTAGTAGAAAAATTGCCCAGGGACCTAACAAAATCTGGACGATGGACATCGCAAGTTTCTGAGGGGAACCACTGGTCGTATAACAAGTCTGGCGCATGTCGGGTCTAATAACAGCGTCAAGATTAGTCGAGTTGAGGGCCAAACATAGACTGTCCGTGTCCATCTAGGCAGAGATGGAAATCGGACCTATCAATGAATTTATCTATACTATCGTAATAAAACTGCAGCATTCTTAGTTTTGTGTACTGGTACACGAAATATCCTATTTGTATGGGAAGGTCCCAAACCGTTTACTTTTTTAACGGTGCTATCTCATACACTTTGTCGTTTATTTGAGTCTTATTTATTTTGTAAAAAAGGACTATTGATAAAATATGTCGCGTCAGTCCCTCACATGTACGAGACATCCGCATGATTTTTCTTATTAGTCAAAGTCTTCCCGTACGCAGCGTTTCATATCAGTTTCATTGTCTCCCCCGTAATAGAGAAATTCTCATCTATATCACCCTGTCTACGGGCGACCGAAACACGGTCTCCAAAACGTTTAAAACAAGCCGCTGTTTGATATTCTATAACCTGATAAATTCTCGTCACTTCCAGGTCGTGGTCTATATACCATTTTAAGAGTGGGGTGACCAAAAGAGTTTTTTTTTTACCCGCTGTAACTACCTAAAAGGGTTCGTCGTGAACTACTCAATGGTTTATTCTGCTCGGTGTATTATTTCATGAAGGGACCATTATTGGTTCTACCCAAGTCTTCGTTTTAAAAGATAAGGGGTCAATTCACTGAAATAGTCTTTCAGAGAGTAGGGACGCTAATATCGCATTCTATTAACCCAAATAGGGACTCGTTGACAACGGATTTAAGAATGTGGCGGTCAGTCAGGGGATATCCAGAACCGTAAACGGAGGTGTTGTTCGGGGGAACGTCTCGGTCAGAAACCTATTGATGGTTCGATCTGTTCTCTCAAGGCGTTGCCACTGACATCCCCACATCTCAACGAGATTAACGCGGCACACGGATGTTAGGTACTCGCTAATTTCCAATGTCTTTGCGTATAAATCTATCATCATCATCATTAAGTGCCCTCTCCGCAACGAAGGTTGGCTACCATGGATCGCCATTCTACTCTGTCTCTTGCTTTGATGGTGCAGGCTATCATATATTGACTTGTCCATCTTTTGATGTTACTCGTCCATGTTAGTCTTGGTCTGCCTCTGCCTCTGCCTCTTTTACCTTGTGTTTGCCCTTCCAATATTAATTTCAGTAAGCTGTTGTGTCTTTTAACATGCCCCAAAAATTTCATTTGTCTTGTCTTAATTGTATTTAGTACTTCTCTTTTTATTTTCAGCTGTTTTAATACTTCATCGTTTGTTACCTTTTCTTTCCATCCAATTCTACCTATTCTTCTATAAATCCACATTTCAAAAGCTTCAATTTTCTGTTCTGTTTTCTTGTCTAATGTCCATGTTTCTGCACCATACAGGAATATTGAGAAGATGTAACATTTTGCGATTCATAGCTTCAGCCCTGTTGATATTTGTTTTGTTGTTAGTATATTTTTCATGGCATTAAAATTAGTTTTTGCCATACCTATTCTTTTGTTTATTTCAATTTTACATTTTCCATCATTGGTTATAGTATGTCCCAGGTAGTTGTAGCTCTGGACTGTCTCCAGATGTATTCCCTCAACTGTGATATTTAATTGTAGCAATTGTTGTAGGTTTTTAGGATTTTCTGCTAGTAGAACAGTATCATCAGCATATCTTAGGTTATTGATTATCTTTCCATTAATGTTTAGGCCTGGTATCTCTGAGATGTTTTTAAAGATTTGCTCAGTGTATAGATTGAACAAGCTTGGTGGTAAGATGATTCCTTGTCTTACTCCTCTTTTTATGTCCATGGGTGTAGAGTTCTCCTTGTTATGTTATATTATTGCTGTTTGCTCCCAGTACAAATTACATATTAGTCGTATGTCTGTGTCGTCTAGATTTATATCCTTTAGGCAGTCTATAAGTTGGTTATGGTGTATTCTATCGAAAGCTTTGGTGTAGTCTATAAAACAGGCATATATTGGTTTGTTTACTTCTGTGTACTTTTCAATCAATGTTCTCATGCTAAATTTGGCTTCTTTTGTCCCACTGTTTTTCCTGAATCCAAATTGTTGCTCATCTAATTCAGTATTGATTTTATTCTGAATCCTCCCCTGTATAACTTTTAGTAAAATTTTTTTACCTGGCTCATTAGGCTTATTGTTCTGAAATCACTGCATTCAACTGCACTATTCTTTTTAGGCAATGCAATGAAAGTTGATATTTTTAGATCGATTGGTATGTATCCTGTATGGTAAATGTCATTGCATATGTCTGTGATCACTTCGATGCCAATCTCTTCTAGAGCCTGTATCATCTCTATCTGTATATTGTCAGGTCCTGCTGCCTTTCTTTTTTCATTGATTTTATAGCTTTTTCTACTTCAGATTTCAGGATTTTATAGTTGTATGTGCATTATTTTATGTCTGGATTGTGTCCCTTTCGTCATGAAATAATTTTGTTATATATTCTTACCATCTATCTATTATATCTTTTTTGTCGGTTAGCATTCTTCTCTCTTTGTTTGCAATACATCTGTTTCCTGCAGCTTTTTTGCCTTTATTAGTCATTCTCTTTATTTCTGTGAGCATCTCTCTTAAGTTTTGTTTACTTTCCATAGTTTCGACTTCTAGACATCTTTGGTTGAGACAGTCTTCTTTTGCCTTTTTGAACATTCTCCGTATTTCATTGTCTATATCCTTGTATCTGACAGTGTTTTTCGCTTGTCTTCTTTCTTCCATTTTTTTCTAAGATTTTGTCAGTTATCCATTTTTGTTTTTTGCTACTATACATCTATCAAGGGTTTGTTATTGACGGAGTTAACAACTTTGTGTTTTTTAGTGAGAGGACAGGCATGACCATGACACAGACAACCGTGGAACTAGTAGGGAACAATAGAACAAAGGAGTATGTGTTAGCACTCGGAAAAATTGACAGACAAACAACAATAGAAAAAAAAGAACAACAATATATGGTCCGAAGCGGGATCGAACCCGTACTCAGTGGCACCGCGCCTTGCCACGAAAAGCCGAACGCTTGGCACACTGCCACGCAGCCAACTAAAAAATTGTCTATTGTAGCAGTGTCTTACATATGGCGTACTCAATGACTATAGCATAGGGTAACGATCACAGACAGGAAATAAATTGTATATTTGTACTTTCCTATTAATGCAAGTATCTCCCAGTAGGGCTGAATACTTGTGTTGTAGACAAACATTTATTGGACGAAACAGCACGAATAGTAGTTTCAAGTGGTTATATACTGGGTACAAATAATAATACATAAATATTATTATATAACTTCCGAGGCGATAATAGGGAATAATAGAACAAAGGAGTATGTGTTAGCACTCGGAAAAATTGACAGATAAACAACAATAGAAAAAAACGAAGAACAATATATGGTCCGAAGCGGGATCGAACCAACGTGGAACTAGTAGACTGTCTGAGTCGCCTTATCCCATCTGTCAACTCGGATCTTACGAGAACACAAAGCCTTTTTTCGGCCATTAAAGTGTAACTGAACGTTATTCCAATGAGCTACCCAAGTCAACCAGTCCCTGCTCTAGCTGACGTATTTAATGAGAGCTTAAGGGGTATGAACCGATCTTCAGGTTGTCTATAAATAGGAAAATCTGAAGGCATTTCCTGAGTAAGAGCCCACACGCACAAGGCGTAAGCGTCGTAACTTTCAATGTTTTAACGACTTTCTCGCTTTTGATTTTGTCTCACCTTTCTCATGGGACCGAAGAAATATTATGCCCGGGTCACTGACAATATTACCTCTTTAAGGTATTGTGCAGCTCCTCCTCTCTCTTGGAACATAAAGAGAAGAACATATTGGCGGGTAGGGTTTTAAATAAATATTTAAGGGTTACTCCTGGAACAGAAATGGTGTCCTTATACATGTCTACAATCAAACCTGCGTAAAAAATCAATTTGTTTTTCTAGTGCTAAAAGGAAGGGTTCGACATCCTTATTATTATACCACACTAGAAAATCCATGAGAGTGGTCATTTTATTATCTACCCAGATCTTTTCACAATACTGGTAATTGGCGCCCGAAATAATGCACTTTTTAAGCTTCGAAAAAAAACTTCAAGCGGGGGAAGGGACGTACTGTCAAACTGTTTTTAAGTTGGTTATATATTCGTAACAAAAGACGCCTTTAGTTTCGTTAATACTGTAGGCTTTCAAATAATTTGAAAATGGATATCCTGGAGCAAAAAAATTTACCACGTCTAAAAATTACAATTTCCTATTTTTAGCCTAAGCTATTCTCCTTTTTTTGTGGTGCATCTTCCATCTGATGTTATTACTGTACCCATGTAATTGAAGCCCTAAACTTGTTTCAGATTTGTCCTGTTTATTTTTATGTTGCATGATGATGATTGTTTCTTCGATATGACCATCACTTTTATTTTATTATTCCTATTCACATTGAGACCCTTCTTGTTGCTTTCTTTTACTATTATGTCTATCATTTCTTGTATTTAATTCTTTGTCTCAGGTATTGAGACTGTGTCATCCACATAGCGCAAATTGTTTATTTGACCGTTGACTTCAATTCCTTTTTTTTTTGTCTACTATTGATCTCATATTTTCGCTGTAAAGTGAAAAAAAATCCGGCGACAAAACACAGCCTTGTCTGATTACTTATTTTATATATTAGAACTCTCCTGTTTAGTTGCTAATTATTATGACTGCTGTTTCTTGCCAGTACACGTTTTGTTATAATTCTCAGATCATTGCCTTCAATGTTTAATTTCTCCAGCATATTATTTCCACATGCTTTACTTTGTCAAATACTTTTGTGGAGTCTGTAAAGCACATATCTGTAAATAGATCTTTCTTTACCTTTATAGCTTTCTATCAATGTTCTCATGACATATATTGCATTATTGGTGCCCTTTCCTTCCACAAATCAACATTGTTCCTCACTTATTTCTGGTTTTATTTTGTTCCTTATAGGTCTCATGATGATTCTTAGTAATATTTTGGTTATATGGCTTATGAGACTAATAGTGTGATGGTCTTCGCAATCAGTGGTGCCTGACTTCTTCGGTATGGCTACAAAAATATATTTTAGTAGATCTTCGAGTATGTATTGGTGTCCACTTTTATATGCCATTGAATTTTGTTAAGATTTGTACTCCCAGCTTTTCTAATGTATTTATTTCTTTGATTGTTATGCTGTTGGGACCTTGAGTTTTGACTCTTTTTACGTGTTGAATTGCCTCTTCCACTTCACTCTGCATTATTGGTGGTCCTGTGTCTTTGTTTGAATTGTTTAGCTATGGTCTTTCTTCATCATAGAGTTGACTGATATATTATTTTAATAATTTCCATTATCTTCTCTTGTCCCATTATTATATTTCATTCCCTCACACATCCTGAAACATCCCATTGACTTTTTCTTCCTGTTAATTCATTTAACTGATTGTGCATACATTTTAGGTCTGTGTGTGTGTGTGTGTGTGTGTGTGTGTGTATGTGTGTGTGTTTTTGCCATTTCTTCTTATTTCTGCTTAACCATCCTTTCTTTACTTCTCTTCATTTGTTTTCGATCTTTTTGTGCAACATTTTGTATGCCCGTTCTTCTTTCTTATGTTTTCATCTTTCATCCATTAGTTCTGTTGTCACTACTGAAAACAAATGTCAAAAAGTCAACAAAGCAAACTACTAACTATTGCCATTATTTAAACAAGATGTCAGGAAGCCAGTGTCAAAGAATCTGCCGCCAATACTCAAACAAGATGTCAGAAAAACAACACAGTGACCTAGCCACTGTTGCTAATATCGAAACTTGATGGCAAAAGATAAGTTATCTAGCAACTGTGATTAATACTTAAACAAGATGTCAGAAAGCCCTTGTCATCATCATCATCATCATGTGCCATACCGGTTGGTGTAAGCGATCATGTGCTTCAAAAAATCTCTTGTCTACCGTGCATCGTATCAGTTCTGTTGTTGACTTTTTCCATGCCATGACAACAAAATATCTAGTGTCTTTTCTCTGTGTCATCCACGATCTATCTTTCCCTGTATTTTCCAGTTTTAACCAACTTTCCTCTTCTCATGGTGTGCCCGAAAAATGTTGATTGGATCTTTCTGATGTTTTTTAAGAGCTCCCTTTTTGTGTTGGCCTCTTTGAGAACTTCCTCGTTGTTCTTTTTAGGTGTCCAGGGAACTTTCAACATTCTTCTGAGAAATCCCATCTCTGTGGCCTCTAATCGATTTTTTATTTATTTGTTTACGGTCCATGATTCGCTTCCATAGGTCAGAATTGGCTCTATATAGCACCGATGAACTCTCCTTTTCACTTGTATTGACATAGATTTGTTTCATATATTTTACATTTTCTGAAATGCTATTTTGACCTGAGCTTTTCTGCTTTTTTTTTATTTCTGCGGTGCATCTTTCGTCTGATGTTATTATTGTATCCAAGTATTTGAAACGTTGCACCTATTTCAGATTTGTCCTGTTTACTTTTATGCTGCATTTGTGATATTGTAAACCACTGTCGAGTAACTGTAAGTGCTGCTAATACTAGAGTCTGAAAGCCAGTGACCTAGCAAATGTTGTCATTACTCAAACATGATGTCAGAAAGCTACCGACCTAGCAAATGTTGTCATTACTCAAACATGATGTCAGAAAGCTACCGACCTAGCAAATGTTGTCATTACTCAAACATGATGTCAGAAAGCCACCGACCTAGCAAATGTTGTCATTACTCAAACATGATGTCAGAAAGCTACCGACCTAGCAAATGTTGTCATTACTCAAACATGATGTCAGAAAGCTACCGACCTAGCAAATGTTGTCATTACTCAAACATGATGTCAGAAAGCTACCGACCCAGCAAATGTTGTCATTACTCAAACATTATGTCAGAAAGCTACCGACCTAGCAATTGATGTCATTACTCAAACATGATGTCAGAAAGCCACCGACCCAGCAAATGTTGTCATTACTCAAACATGATGTCAGAAAGCCACCGACCTAGCAATTAATGTCATTACTCAAACAAGATGTCAGAAATATAGTGGCCTACCAACTGTTCCATCATCATTGGGTGCTGTCTCCACATCAAAGGTTGGCTACCATGGAATGTCATTTTACTCTGAAAATCTTTTTTCTAGAAGGTGCAAGTTATCATAGATTCATCTGTCTATCTTTTGATGTTACCAGTTCACTTTAGTTTTGGTTGCCTCTACCTTGTTTATCTTATACATTCACTCTCAAGATGACTTTTTGTGGGATATTGTGTCTCTTCACATGCCCCCACAAATTTCAGTTCTTTTTTCTGAGTCATGTTAAGTAGTTATGTTTTTCAGCTGATTTTGAATTTCTATTCTTTGTTCATCTTCTTTTCATTTCACCCAATTCTCCCCATTTATCTATAGATCCACATTTCAAGTGCTTCAATTTTCTTCTCTGAATTATTATTTAATGTTCATGTTTCTGCACCATACAGGAATGTTTTGCAATTATAGCATTTTACAAATCGTAGTTCTATTTCCGGTCTTATGTTTTTGATGTGGTTATATTTTTTATGATTTATAATTTCAAATTCATTTTTGCTAGAAGTGTTCTTTAATAATAAAGGACTCAGCCACAGTAGCAAAAAGATAGAAGTAATGGTAGCAACAAAGAAAAATACATCACTGTAAACCACATTAAAGACAAGTGGAACAACATTAAAACAGATAAATTAATTTAAATACATGGGAACAATGTTAACCTCAGATGGTAAATGTACAACAGAGATGAGATGCAGAATAGTACAAGAAAAAGCAGCTTTAAAAAAAATGAGGAAGATACTGTGCTATTCATTTTTGACAATAGAAACAAGAAAAAGAGTTATTAAATGCTATTAGAACCAATCTTAACATATGGATATACAATAGAACAACAGACAAGAAAATCACTGAAGGCTGTATCAATGGGGTTTTACAGAAGAATGTTGAGAATACCATAGACAGCTAAAGAGAATGACGAGAACGTTCTGAAAGAGGTTAATGCAAAAAGAGAGCCAATTTAAAATAATCTTCTTTTTTCCTTCCGCATTTGCCTTTCAGCGTCGATGGGGATATAATTTGCGGTCTTTTGCACTTCTGTTCACCTCTGCTGCTGTTATGTTTCCTTCTTCTACCTTTCAGCTCCCTGTGAAGCATATGTCTTCAACAAACATTTTCCAAGCTGTTCTGTTTCTTGCCATTCTTTTATGATCGTTCCATGTCTTTCCTATCATCTTCTTCTCTGCATCTATCTGTCTTCTGTAAGAATTCCTTGGTATTCCACTTTGTCTTTTTCCATGGGGATTCCAAAAAGGGTCTGTTGTGTAATACTCTCAGTTGGCTTCCGCAGTGTGTGTCCTATTCAGCGTCATCATCTTCGCTGTATCTCTTTATCCACTAGTGTCTGACAGGTACATTTCAGTAGTATAGCAGTAAGGAACTGTGTCGCATTTGGTTCATAAATTAACAAAAGATATATAGCAAGTCGCCACGAGCGTCTTATGCACACGTGGCGCAGGGAGAGCTGATCGTGTCTATTAAGAAGAAGATAAAAAATTGTCCATTGTTATCTAACAAGGATCGATAGTAAATTAAAGAGGGAAATGTGATAGTTATATTCTTATGTGAGTGTAGGACCTCCACTTACTAATGCTCATAGCAGAGGAATAACGTTGTCTCATAGGTATATGTCACTCATATACCAAGGGTTTTTGTACAGACGTGGCTGGATACAATGGAATTAAGACAAAAGCCTGGGTTTAGTAGATTAGACAACACCAATGAAAAACAATAACATTCAATATAAAACAGAAAAGAAAGATATATTTTATTCTTTTATTATTTCAGTAGATATATAACATACCATATAGTGGATATTATATAACATTACAATAGTTGCAGTATTTAGTACACGAAGTAAATATATAGTATAAAAATAGAATTTATTTCAAGCTATGTAGATGGGTGTCTGCTTAGCTTTATGATATAAAAGAGACATAAGGGGAGTAACTGATAGAGATCGCTGGTCGGTCGAAGCTGGTAGTGTATAGAGTTGAATATCTAGAAACGTTGTTGAGAAGTTATCATCAGCTACCTTTCTTTTTATATAAAAATAGGAAAGAGCACTTCTAGTTTGACTGTAGGAAAATATGGAATTATTTAAGACTTTAAAACCTACATTTTTTCCACCCTTGGCTTTTTGCGTATCCTCTAAAACATATCTTTATCTAATTTGTTGTGTTGCTGGCTTAACCCTTAACAACTGATTTTATCATAATCCCCACTATAATGGTACGTCTTACTACATAGCTAACAACGAGTCCCTTCGTACTCTAATTTAAAAAGACCGGGCGTTCGTTTGGTGTACACTTTAACACCCTTACATCTTATACAGTCTGTCTTGCTAACATGCTCATCGCAAAACTCGGTGGGAAACCAGTCTTTATATACTCTATTAAACTCATCCTGCAGGCATGACTTTACTATGTCCTCTAAATTAGGTGCGCTTAAAGCCAAGTATAAACTATTGGTATATGTTTCGCATAACTGAAAGTCTGATCTATCTACAAACTTATCTAAGAACTCGAAATAAAAATCTAACATAGAAGTTTCGCATATTGATAGACGAATAAACCGATTCTATAAGTCACATAGATGCATAGTCAAAATGTTTATATCCACAGTGAAAAAAATTTAGACGCAAAGTAAAAGATCTTAAATGCATAGTTAAAAATCTTAGATACATAGTCAAAATTTGGCAGAGGACATGTTTGTATTGACAAAGGTTGTGTTTTAAAGTGTTAGAAGACATGCTTGTATTTGCAGAGGACGCGTTCTGCATTATCAGAGGACGGCTTTGTTGGACTGACATAACAATGGAGTTTGACATTTTTATTCTTGTATTTATCCTAACTTCTTTGGATTTCCATATGTTTCCCACTGCAAGAAATTGACTTGTAACATTAAAGGTTATTATTGTAGATCAGAAAACTAGGAAGCCGGGGCAGAACAATAGGAACCAAGAGCAGAAAACTACGAAGTAGAAGCAGCAATCTAGGAATGAAGGTCAGAACGCTAGGAGGGAAGGATATAAGTTTAGGAGGGTGTACGGAAACTAGGAAGGAGGGTCAGAACGCTAACAGGGAGTGGTTCAGAAGGCTAGGAGGGAAGCTCAGAAAGTTAGGAGGAGTGTCAGAACGCTAGGAGGAAAGTACATAAAACTAGGAGAGAAGCTAAGAAAATTAGGAGGGAGGGTCAGAACACTAGGATGGAGGGTCAGAAGTCTAGGAGGGAAGGTCAGCAGAACACTTGCAGGGAAGCTAAGAAAAGTAGGAGGGAGGGACAAAAATCTAGGAGGGAAGCTAAGAAATCTCAGAGGGAGGGCAGAACACTAGAAGGGAAGGACAGAGGTCTAGGAGGGACGATCCGGAAACTAGGAGGGAGGTCAAAACGGTAGGAGAGAGAATCAGAAGGCTAGGAGAGAAGGTTCAACAACTAGGAGCGAACGGGATAAAAATCAACGAAAAATTGTCAGAAAAGTCGAGAAACATAGAATGGTTGGAGTGTCCTTTAACATAAACTAAACTGTATCCTGTATCCCCTCTCTCTCTCTCTCTCTCTCTCTCTCTCTCTCTCTCTCTCTCTCACTCTCTCTCTCTCTCCATACTGAAGAAATGTATTAAAAATTATTGAAAATATGGTATCATCATCGTAACATGTAATGTAGTCTCTATACAAAATACATCCTATCCAATATTCTCCACCATGAACAGGAATCTGAAACTAACCATCATTATAATAATATACCAAACTTATACCACTAATATTCACTCGTGGTGCAATACCAGATGAGTTACTAAAAATAGAATAGACAACTGATATAATACCGGATGTGTTACTAAAAATAGATTAGACAACCAATGTAATCCCGGATGGGTTACTAAAATCAGAATTGTATAAATTTCTTTTAGTAATGTTATGCCGGGGGAGTAGCATTCATGTTTGGTAGTACTTTATTTTTGTAGAAGTATGGCAGGGGGGCATAGCTTTCATGTTTGGTTGTACTTTCCTTTAGTTATGTCTGGAGCATAACTTTCATGAGTAGTAGTACTTTCTATTAGTACAGTTATAGCAAAGGCGTAACCGATTTGATTTTTTTTTAGTATGGATCTAAAATTTTTGACTTCGTATCTGTCTGCTCCTTGGGTCTAACTATTTTGACTATATTTTAGTAGGTATGACAGGAGCGTGACCTTTCATTATAGTCTTTCAACATAGTGTTTTTGAGTGTATGGGATTATTTTTGTAGTGTGGGACTATTATCAGTAGTCATTTAGATACAATCTTAACTATCATCATGTACAAAATGTTTTGTAAATTTGAATTATTTATTATGGTTTTCTCAGCTGTATTAAAATCTTCAGTTTATAATTGGAAACATTGGTATTGCATCGGGGGGGGGGGAATATTTCTGATTTTAGTAACCCATCATCATTATTGCCCATACCCATATTTCATCAGTTGTCTATTCTATTTTTAGTAACCTCATCTGGTATTGGGTCAGAGGTCATTTCTATATTTAGTAACACATCCGGTATTATATCAGTTGTCTATTATATTTTCAGTAACTCATCTGGTATTGCACCACGAGTGAATATTAGTGGTATAAGTTTGGTATATTATTATAATGATGGTTAGTTTCAGATTTTTGTTCATGGTGGAGCATATTGGATAGGATTTATTCTGTGTAAGGACTATAATTTACGATGAAGATACCATATTTTCAATATTTTCTTATAAATTTCTTATTTCTTGAGTATGTAGAGAGAGAGAGAGAGAGAGAGAGAGAGAGAGAGAGAGAGAGAGCGGTTACAGGATCCAGTTTAGTTTTTGTTAAAGGACACTACAACCCTTCTGTTTCTCGACTTTCCTGACAATTTTTCGTAGATTTCTATCGTTTGCTGCTAGTTGTTTAACCTTCCCTCCTAGCCTTCTGATCCTCCCTCCTACCGTTCTGACCCTCCCTCCTAGTTTCCGGATCTTCCCTCCTAGGCTTCTATCTTTCCCTTGTAGCGTTCTGCAACCCCCTCTGAGATTTCTGAGCTTCCCTCCTAAATTCCCGAGCTTCTCTCCTAGATTTATGTCTTTCCTTCCTAACTTTCTTAGCTTCCCTCCTAATTTTCTTAGCTTCCTTCCTTGTGTTCTGCTGACTTTCCCTCCTAGACTTCTGACCCTCACTCCTAGTGTTCTGACCATCCCCTCTAATTTTCTGAGCTTCCCTCCTAGATTTATGTTCTTCCTCCTAGATTTCTGAGCTTCCCTCCTAGATTTATGTCCTTCTCTCCCAGCCTTCTGACCCTCCATTCTAGACTTCTTAGCTTCCCTCATTTAATTAGCTTCCCTCCTGGCGTTCTGACCCTCCTCCTAACTTTCTGAACTTTCTTCCTAGCCTTCTGATCCACTCCCTCCTATTGTTCTGACCCTCCCTCCTAGTTTCCGTACCTTCCTTCCTAGACTTCTGTTCTTCCCTCCTAGTGTTCTGACCCTCCCTCCTAGTGTTCTGACCCTCCCTCCTAGTTTCCGTACCTTCCTTCCTAGACTTCTGTTCTTCCCTCCTAGTGTTCTGACCCTCCCTCCTAGTGTTCTGACCCTCCCTCCTAGTTTCCGTACCTTCCTTCCTAGACTTCTGTTCTTCCCTCCTAGTGTTCTGACCCTCCCTCCTAGTTTCCGTACCTTCCTTCCTAGACTTCTGTTCTTCCCTCCTAGTGTTCTGACCCTCCCTCCTAGTGTTCTGACCCTCCCTCCTAGTTTCCGTACCTTCCTTCCTAGACTTCTGTTCTTCCCTCCTAGTGTTCTGACCCTCCCTCCTAGACTTCTGTTCCTCCCTCCTAGTGTTCTGACCCTCCCTCCTAGTGTTCTGACCCTCCCTCCTAGTGTTCTGACCCTCCCTCCTAGTGTTCTGACCCTCCCTCCTAGTGTTCTGACCCTCCCTCCTAGTGTTCTGACCCTCCCTCCTAGTGTTCTGCCCTGGCTTCCTAGTTTTCTGATCTACAATAACCACCTTTAATGTGACCTGTCATTTTTTGTAGTGGGAAACATATGGAAATTCAAAGAAGTTAGGATAAATACAAGAATAAAAAATGTCAAACTCCATTGTTAAGTCAGTCCAACAAAACCGTCCTCTGCTAATACAGAACGCTTCCTCTGCAAATACAAGCATGTCTTCTATCACTTTAAAACACAACATTTGTCAATACAAACATGTCCTCTGCCAAATTTTTACTATGCATCTAAGATTTTTAACTATGCATTTAAGATCTTTTACTTTGCGTTTACATTTTTTAAAGGTGTTAAAGTGTACCCCAAACGAACGCCCGGTCTTTTTAAATTAGAGTACGAAGTTACCCGTTGTTAGCTATGTGGTAAGACGTACCATTGTAGTGGGTAGTGTACCATTTTCCTACAGTCAAACTAGAAATGCTCTTTCCTATTTTATATAAAAAGAAAGGTAGCTGATGATAACTTCTCAACAACGTCTCTAGATATTTAACTCTTTACACTACCAGCTTCGGCCTACCAGCGATCTCTATCAATTACACCCAATATGTCTCTTTTATATCATAGAGCTAAGCAGACACCAAACTACATAGCTAGAACTAAATTTTATTCTTATACTATATATTTACTTCGTGTACTAAATATTGTAATGTTATATAATATCCACTATATGGCATGTTATATATCTACTGAAATAATAAAAGAATAAAATATATCTTTCTTTTCTGTTTTATATTGAATGTTATTGTTTTTCATTTGTGCAGTATAATCTACTAAACCAAGGTCTTTGTCTTAATTCCATTGTATCTAGCCATGTCTGTACAAAAACCCTTAGTTGGGTGACATATAATGATGAGACAACGTTATCCCTCTGCTAATAGCATTAATATGTGGAGGCCCTACATTCGCATAAAAAATAACTATCACATTATTTCCCTCTTTAATTTACTATCGATCATTGTTAGATAACAATTGACCATTTTTATCTCCCTCTTAACAGACACGATCAGCTCTCCCTGCGCCACGTGTGCATAAGACGCTCGTGGCGCCTTGCTATATATCTTTTGTTAATTTATGGGCCAAGTGCAAATCACATCCTTCCTGCTATACTACTCATTTCCATAATTCTATGTTATAGCTCGTTTCAAATCATCTGCCCAACTTTTAAAATCGATATCTTTTTAATCTCTTTTTGTATTTTTTTCAAAATTTGCATGTATAGTTATAATGATTAGAACCCAACAGGGAATTAATTTCATTTAAAAAAAACATTTGATTATTATTGTTGCTTATTTGATTTATATAAATTTATAACGACCCATTGATGTAGTCAAAACTTAATGTTTACAGTATTTTAAGTTAAAAATAGCGATTAAAAATCCATACACGGTACAATTGACGTTTTTGCACACTTTCCACGTGGGCTTTCTGACACAATTAGACACTTGTAGAAAACACGAGGCATTGTGTGTTCCATTTCCGTTCATTCATAGGTGTAGACGTGGAACAATAACATTTATCATGAGTCTTAAAATGAAATTCTGCAGTTTACAAAACATCGCAATAAAAATGTATGACTATTTTTGCAAAGAGGCTAAACGAGGAAGATTATTTCATTCTTTAGAAAACCCTGAGAATAGGACAAGACACATTTTGGATTTATCTAAACGGTAATTTAATCGCTGGATTCAAGCACGTGACCGTCAATGTTCAAAATATACAAAATCACAAGGAAGAGCAAAAATGTTGGATAATTTCGACAGTGAACTTATTAGAAGTGAAATTCGCAAAATGTTGGGTATGAATGAAACTGTTACAATAAGAAAATTAAAAGTATCGCTGAAAAAGAACAACAGTATTGAAATATCAAAGTCTACATTATGGAGGAATGTGAGAGCTGCAGGTTTTACATTCAGAAAGTATTCCAATGGACGAAACATCATCTGTGAGAAGCCACATATAGTAGTCATGAGAAGCAAGTACTTACGTGAAGTAAAAGGGGTGCGCAAGCAAGGTTATGATATTGTGTACTTGGATGAAACATGGATCAATGCTCACCACACTAACCAAAGGGAATGGCAGTCATCAGGTGGAAAGATTAAGAGATTAATACCTAGCAGCAAAGGACAGGGCTTGATAATTGCTCATGCAGGTAGTCGACAGCATGGACTAATACAGAATGCAGAGCTCATTTTTCTTTCAAAATCCATAGACAATCGGGATTATCACTCTGAGATAAATGGTCACATATTTAGACATTGGATTGAAAATTCTGTTCTCCCATCACTAGATCGACCATCTTGCCTAATAATGGACAATGCAGCGTACCACAACATTGTTGCACTTGAAGATAAAGTCCCGACGTCATCCAGTACAAAAGATGCTATTAAGATATGGCTCACAAAGGAGCACATACAATTTAATAACATGTACTTAAAACCTGAATTACTATCTCTAGTAAAGCAAAAACAGAGGACAAAGATTTCTCAAATAGATAAGATTATCCAAGAGCACGGTCATATAAGTTTGAGGCTGCCACCTTACCATGCTCATTTAAATCCAATAGAACTAATCTGGGCAAAATTAAAAGGACAAGTGGCAGATGAAAATACAACATTCAAAATATGCGATGTAAAGACTCTTGCTAATCTCGCTTTATTAAATATAGACAAAGATTATTGGGCTAAATGTGAAGACCACGTCTTAAAACAGGAAGAGGAATATTGGAAAAATGATGGTTTGTGGAATATTCAACCCCAAACAGTTATTAATCTTTTAGACTCGTCTGATTCAGAATGAAAGTATATAGCCCCCACAATGTTGGCCCCTATATTACCTTAAATTAGTTCAACAAACGGTCCTTTTCAGGGCCACACAACTATGAAAATTGGACATACAGGTATACCTTGATATTATCGTCCGTCCTCGAACTGAGCAGACAATAATTCTCCTGGTGTTTTGTTTTATCCAGTTATTTCCCCATTACGGCCACGCCTTTACCTAGTGAAAATTAATCATAGACCAGCAACTACGGTAATTTCTATTCTTTAGGGTTTCACAATTTACAATTTTGACAAACATCAAAGAAATATCGCCGCTTTAAGAAAACTGCAGCTGCAAGATATTTGTTAAATATACATTTAAAGGTTCTTTTGCATTCTAATAACATTTGGAAAATTTCAAAAGTTTTTAACAAACGGTTAGAGAATAATAGCGTTTTGAAGTTGGGCAGATGATTTGAAACGAGCTATAGTGATTTTGTCCTGCCATTTCTATCCTTTTATTCTGCGTAAACATCCATTAATGAAATTCTGTATCTTCATGATTGTCATTTTAGTTGTTCTCCATGTTTCACAGCCACATAATAAGACTGACTTAACATTGGAGTTGAAAATGTTTATTTTTGTATTTAACCTAATTTCTTTGGACTTCCATATGTTTCTCAGTTCAACAAATTGCTTTTGATATCCTTACTTTGGTATCATGTTCTGTTCCTCCCTCTTAGTCTATATACTTGCCCAGATATTGTTATGTTTCCTAGTGCTTCTAATATTCCATCGATCCATATTTTTCGTGCTTGACCCTTGGGTCTGGTATTTTCGCAACATTTATTGAGGGCTCGTTGTGTTGTGTTTTGATTACTCTGTCCTGTCACGGGTCCAAACTATTTTATCTGTTGTTTCTTTATATATTCAATGGCGGGGGATATTCCTAGCTTATTTTTTTCTCAGTTCTTCATTTCTGATTTTATCTCTCAGACTGTTTCATATCATTCGTTTGACACATTTAATCTCAGTTGTGGTTATTTTTTCTTATTGTTCTTGCATCTAGGGTCCAGGACTGGCATTGGTAGCACAATGTTGGGATGAAGATTGTATTTAAAATATTAGAAAGAGAAAATCATCATTTTTTTAGCTATGTAATGAAAACATTAACTGGGACAGTTGGAATATATTGAGACAACTAGGAAAATTGAGGGACGAAGAGATAGAGGGAAGCAAAAAGAAAAGTTATCAAACAGCGTAAGAGAAAGGCTTGGCAGAAGGTCAACAAAAGAAATGATAAATAACTGTCGAGACTGATTTTTGTTGAGAGACATGCCAACCGACCTGGTACTTGATGATGATGATGATTTGCAGAATCAGAATACAGAATATGTGATATGAAAGACACTAAGACTTACAAGGATTGGATATAAGTAACAGCGGAGAAAATAGAGCTAACCAAATTAATCATTCAGCTCGACAGTGAGAGTCGCAATTGGACTTATGGATCTACCGACTTGTGTTTAGGGAATCCATAAAAAAAGTGTCCTCACCTCAGGATCCGAATATCGACACGAATGGTTATGTATCCCGCAGACAGTGCAGTGGGCTTTGTGGCTTACCTACATGACATATAAGTTGCTAGGAAATCTGGCAAGTGTAGCATTACAGTGTCCAGCATGAGAATGGAGAAAAAAGCAGCAATACGGTGATAACATGGTTACACAGAATGTGGATCACGTACTTTTGGTAACTGACTCTCCAAGTATACTACAGAAGTTTAATAAACAGTATTTGCGGCAGGAGTGGATGCAGCTCTTGGATGATTCCAAAGTGAACACATTAACATGGGTGTACTGTAGGGTGACCATTTTTTCCCCATTGTTTTCGGGGTCATTTGTCTTATTTTTTTCATTTCAGGGGATTATTTTGCTTATTTCTGAGACTGTCCCACAAAATCGGAGACGAACGATAATATATATATATATAAAGTAGTAAAGTACACCCGTCACGCCAAGTGGCGTATAGGGAAATATGGTGTTAGTGACCCTATATTTTACCGACCTTCAGCAGATGATTTTTGGGGTAATGTGGTCGGTATTACGCCCGTGCTGCTTTACTTTCCCAGAAAAAAATCCGGTACCCATTTAAGGCTGGGTGAACCCGGAAGCCTTCGGTTGGGATCGAACCCTACCCCTTGTCCTTTGTAGTCCAGTTCAATAACCACTGAGCTATCGCGGCTCCCATATATATATATGTATATATATGTGTGTGTGTGTGTATACATATATATATATATATTTATATATATTTATAATATGTGTGGGTGGAAATAAAACTAGGAGAAATACCTCTACTAGACGTACACTCTTATATATATATATATATATATATATATATATATATATATATATATATATATATATCTGGGCAGTAATATAGATAAAGAGGGAGGAACAGAAAATGATACCAAAATAAGGATATCAAAAGCAAGAGGAGCTTTCATTGCACTTGGAAACATATGGAAATCCAAAGAATTTAGGCTAAATACAAAAATAAAAATCTTCAACTCAAATGTTAAGTCGGTCTTATTATATGGCTGTGAAACATGGAGAATAACAAAATTGACAATCACGAAGGTACAGACTTTCATTAATGGATGCTTGCGCAGAATAAAGGGATGGAAATGGCAGGACAAAGTCACTAACGTGGAATTATGGAAATATACCGGTCAAATACCAGTGGATAAAGAGATACAAAGAAGACGATGGCGCTGGATAGGACACACACTACAGAAGCCAACTGAGAGTATTACACAACAGGCCCTTTTTGGAATCCCCAGGGGAAAGACAAAGAGGAAGACCAAGGAATTCTTGGAGAAGACAGATAGAAGCAAAGATGAAGATGATGGGGAAGACATGGAATGGTCTTAAAAGAATTGCAAAAAACAAAACGATTTGGAAAGTGTTTGTTGAAGACCTATGCTCCACTGGGAGCTAAAAGGTAGAAGAAGATGTGTGGGTGGGTGTGTGACTGTGTGTGCGCAAGAAATTTTGTAGATGCAAAAAAAAAGATAACTTTAAATTTCATAATAACTGTTTATTTGCTGTTTTATTTTATTTTTGTTAATATTCACGGTACTTATGCGATACACGCACTTAATGAAATTACAATAGCTAGTTTTGTTTCTCAATAACAAAAAAAAAGTTTAAAATAAAAAAAAATGTAAACAACATATAGATATCAATTGCAATATTAAAGTAATGTTTACAGTACCTTATTTCTACTGAAGAGGTGTGGTACTTGTTTTTTTGAGTGTATCTTTCTCTAGATCTCATGATTTGAAGCAAGTTTTTCACTAAAGCTTTCACACGATAAATTAATGTTAGTTTTTACTGTTAACAAGGCTTGCACCGTGTTCACATTAATCCGTGATTTCTCTTCGGACAAGACGTAGTTCATTTGAGAAAATAGTCTTTCTACGGATGCATTGCTGCCAGGTAAGCACATAAAAAGTTCACGAATTCTCTTCACATTAGTATGTGGTTCATTATTTTCTTTTAAGTACCTGCGTACTTCATTCCATTTTCTACATGGGGGACACTTTGAAGATATCTGTTCTACTGCATTATCAAAATGTTTCCTTTCAGGCACATTATCCAAGAGAAGGCAGCTCAGTTGTGACAAGTCCTCATTGTGCTTGTTCCAAGACTGCAAGCAATGTACAGCAGTATTATAGAATTCTTTACATATTTGGAAATACCTTTCCATTTGGATGTCACCACTTTCTACTAAATCAGTTATCAAACTCTTTACCATGTGTGGGATGAAATTTTCATCGCGTCGAGTTTCTAATTTTATAATGAGATTGTTCACAGCTAGTGCTGATTCTGTTGCACTCTTGTCGTCGCCTTCAATCGCCTTACTTGTTTCATGGAAGAGTGATGCGTGAGAATGAGCAAAGCTGAGCCAAAGCTCTGATTCACTGTTTTCAAAGAATTGTTTCAATATTGTAGAACAGTGTGTTTCTGACAAGAAGAAAGATCTCAGTGATTGATACAGTTTCAATATTCTTTCCAAGGCTGGAAGTAATGACAACCACCTTGTATTCGGATAACCAAATAATTGCTTAAACTCCTGTCCAGCAAATTCACAGAAGTCTTTTAGGCGTTCTACACGAACCGTGTAAATGTGAAAGTATCCAAATATTTTTGTTACAATCATTTCCATATCCATAGGCATGGAATCAAACGCTGTTTTTGCACAATTGTGAATTATGTGTGCGTTGCAATCAAGACCCATTATGGGTCTGTTTAACTTGGACTTTATTTCCAAAGTTTGTATTTGTATTGTCTGCTGAGAGTCCAACAATCTTTTTGTTTAAATCAAAATTAACAATTGCTTTCAACAATTGTTCAGATATTATGTCGGACGTTTCTCCTGGGATATCTATGAAAGCAATCAGTTTGGTCTTTACTGGAGTTTCCAGCTCATAAGCCTGAAAATAACGAACTAAAATAGGAAGTAGCTTAACATGTTTATGATTAGATGTATCGCAAGACAATGTTACGAAGCTGACATATTTGAGGTAATTTTTTAGTTCATCAATAGCCCAAGGAGCAAAAACATTGGTAATTATGGATTCACACTTTGTTCTTGCACGGGAAAATTGTTTCGTTGAAAATTTCTTTTGTAGAATTGTTGTACAATCCATACTGCGGAAACTGATTATGCAGTACTGTATGATATGCGAAGGTTCCTTCATGAACAGCTAGAGTGTATTCATCTTTTGAGGGTTCTGTTTTACAAAAATAATTTGTCATACACCCAGACTGAGACTTACAAAGTGCGCTTCCTTATGCTTTTTTGCCTGTAGATGATCAGTTATTGATGTCCTTCCACCACTTGCTATAGAAAAATTTTAACTACATATATTACATTTCACTAGCGTTCCATCCTCTAAAATTGCTTGTATAATAAATGGAAATTCAGCTTGCAGCGAATCACTAAAATGACACTTACGTTTTTTGGAAAGCATTGTTTTTACGCAACAGACGTCCACTGATCACAAATTGAAAACACGACTGCACTGTACTGTCATTACACTCGGACTGATTTGAAAATTGGCATAGAAAGATACTTTGGTGGGAGATGTCCGGAAAGGCAGGGGGGAGAGAGAGAGAGAGAGAGAGAGAGAGAGAGAGAGTGTGTGTGTGTGTGTGTGTGTGTGTGTGTGTGTGTCTGCTTTTTAAAATTAAACCCATCCCAATAGAAGTCAGTGACTGGAATAGAAGTGACGTAGCACCGCGCTTGAAGAGTTCAAAGAACTATCACCGACACAACGCGTCCAAGTCTTCTCTTTTATCTTCTTGCTAATGCCGCTCATTCTGTGATAAAGAAACACAACTCATTAACGTCCTGAGTCCTAGTTATTATTTTAAAAGAGGGCCGATTCCGTGTATGAACATTTATTTATTCACTGAAATCGGGGACAAATTTCTTTCGGGGACAACTTCTACACTTTGGGGACTGTCCCAAAAATCGGGGACGAATGGTCACCCTAGTACTGTCCAGGGATTGCTGGTGTACATGACAATGAAAAAAATAGCCGATTAGCTCACTGGCAGCAGTGGCACTGAGTGTGGCTTTGCTCTCGACATAGAGGACATCGCCATGTTTGTTCTTCATTCCGAGATAATGAGAAGAATAGGTGTGACAATGATGTATATATTGAAAGACTTAGAAGTCTAAAGATGGAAAAGGGAGCTGGTCGATCAGGAGTATTTAGTGGGAAAGGCAGATGTACCTATAATCACGCCTTACAGGAACAATCAATTTGCGTACGCTTGGTGAAATGCTGGAATGGTCTCTGGAGCGAATATGGAGATGCCCTGACTGCAGTGAAACTGATTCCATGAATAGAATAGAAGATGATTCTTTCTTTATTTCTGTTTTACATTTTCCATCATTAGTTATAGCCAAAGTAGATAAATCCTAAACTCTTTCTAGGTAGGTTCTTTCCATTTACTTTGACTAGTTTTAGTCTTTTTTTTTTTATATTTATACTCAAACCATAGGCCATATTCTTTTCTTGTCTTGTTTATTTTGTTAACTAGCTGTAGGTCTTCTGGATTTTCTGCGAGAAATACAATGTTGTATTATCCATTAATGTTTAGGCCTGTCATCCCCATAATGTCTTGAAAGATTTGATCAGTGTACAAACAGAAACAAATACAATTTATACAAATGATGGTGATAGAATGCAGCCGTCTTTCTCCTCTTTTTATGTCTATAAGTGCAGAATTCTCATCATTGTATTTTATCCTAGCTATTTGTTCACAGTATATATTACATATTTGTTTTTTTTTTTTCAGCATTACCTAGATGTCTCTACCTGTCTCCAGAGCTTTTCCAGGGAGACAGAAAGAGGAATCAAATAGATTTCATAATGATAAAAGACAGATCCAGGAACAGCGTCAAGAAAGCCAAAAACTACCCAGGAGCAGATATTAATTCAGACCACAATCCTGTAATGATAAAAATGAAAATCAAATTAAAGAGAAACAAACAAAAAACTAATTCAGCAACTCCAATAGATATAACAGCGTTAAACCAGAAAGATGTAAAAGAAACTTATACTGTACAAGTAAAGAACACATATCAGAAGCTGCTAGAAGAGGGGATTTGAGCAGTACAGAAGAGAAAATCCTGAGGAAAAAGTCACAACAAAATGGCAATGCATAAAAAACGGCATACAAGAATCCTGCAACACCTTGCCCAAAAAGGAAAGTAACAAAAAACAAAAATGGATAACTGACAAAGTCTTAGAAAAAATGGAAGAAAGAAGACAAGCGAAAAACACTGCCAGATACAAGGATATTGACAATGAAATACGGAGAATGGGGCAAAAAGGCAAAAGAATGACTGGTTCAACCAAAGATGTCTAGAAGTCGAAACTATGGAAAGTAAACAAAACTTAAGAGAGATGCACACAGAAATAAAGAGAATGACTAATAAACACACCCAAAAAAAACTGCTGGAAACGGATGTATTGCAAACAAAGAGGGAAGAATGCTAATAGGCAACAAAGATATAATAGACAGATGGCAAGAATATATAACAGAATTATTTCATGACGAAAGGGACAAAAAGCCAGACATAAAATGTACATACAACTATAAGATCCTGAAATCTGAAGTAGAAAAAGCTATAAAAACAATGAAAAAGGGAAAGGCAGCAGGGCCTGACAATATACAGATAGAGATGATACAGGCTCTAGAAGAGTTTGGCGTCGAAGTGATCACAGACATATGCAATGACATATACCATACAGGATACATACCAAACGATCTAAAAACATCAATTTTCATTGCATTGCCTAAAAAGAATGGTGCAGTTGAATGCAGTGATTTCAGAACAATAAGCCTAATGAGCCAGGTAACAAAAATTTTACTAAAAGTTATACAGGGAAGGATTCAGAATAAAATCAATACTGAATTAGATGAGCAACAATTTGGATTCAGGAAAAACAGTGGGGCAAAAGAAGCCATATTTAGCATGAGAACATTGATTGAAAAGTACACAGAAGTAAACAAACCAATATATGCCTGTTTTATAGACTACACCAAAGCTTTTGATAGAATACACCATAACCAACTCATAAACTGCCTAAAGGATATAAATCTAGACGACACAGACATACGACTAATATGTAATTTGTACTGGGAGCAAACAGCAATAATAAGATATAGCAAGGAAAACTACACCCATGGACATAAAAAGAGGAGTAAGACAATGATGCATCCTATCACCAAGCTTGTTCAATCTATACACTGAGCAAATCTTTAAAAACATCTCAGAGATACCAGGCCTAAACATTAATGGAAAGATAATCAATAACCTAAGATATATTGATGATACTGTTCTACTAGCAGAAAATCCTAAAAACCTACAACAATTGCTTAATGTGATAAACATAACAAGCAAAAAATATGGACTAGAAATGAATATCAAAAAGACTAAAACTATGATCATAAAGAAAGAAAATGCTCAAGACCTACAATTAAATATCACATTTGAGTGAATACATCTGTAGACAGTCCAGAGCTACAACTACCTGGGACATACTATAACCAATGATGGAAAATATAAAATTGAAATAAACAAAAGAATAGGTATGGCAAAAAGTAATTTTAATGCCATGAAAAATATACTAACAACAAAACAAATATCAGCAGGACTGAAACTAAGAATGGCAAAATGTTACATCTTCTCAATATTCCTGTATGGTGCAGAAACATGAACATTAGACAAGAAAACAGAACATAAAATTGAAGCCTTTGAAATGTGGATTTATAGAAGAATAGGTATAATTGGATGGAAACAAAAGATAACAAACGATGAAGTTTTAAAACAACTGAAAATAAAAAGAGAACTACTAAATACAATTAAGACAAGACAAATGAAATTTTTGGGGCATGTTAAAAGACACAACAACCTGCTAAAAGCAATATTGGAAGGGAAAATGCAAGGTAAAAGAGGCAGAGGCAGACCAAGACTAACATGGACAAGTAACATCAAAAGATGGACAAGTCAATCTATGACAGCCTGCACCATCAAAGCAAGAAACAGAGTAGAATGGCGATCCATGGTAGCCAACCTTCGTTACGGAGAAGGCACTCAATGATGACCTAGATGTATATCTTTCATGAATTTTATTAGTTGCTCATGGTGTATTCTGCCAAAAGCTTTGTTGTTGTCTATGAAGAATGCTTAAATTAGTTTGTTATTTGTATATTTTTAGATTAACATTCTCATGCAGAAGATGGCTTTTCTTGTCCCACTGTTCATTCTAAATCCAAATTGTTGTTCTGTTAACTTGATATTGATTATGTTTTGAATTTTTCCCTGCATAACTTTAAGGCAGATTTTTGTTATATGGCACATCAAATTTATTGTTTTAAAATCACTGCACACATCACCTGTCTTCTTTGGCAAGGCAATAAATATTGATGTGTTTAGTTCATATGGTATATATTCCATGTTGTATATACGTCTGTGATTATTTCTGTTTAAATTAAAAATATTCTAGGGGATTTACCATCTCAGTTGATGTGTTATCTGGCCCTACAGCTTTTCCATTGTTCATTGTATTTATAACTTCCTCAATTTCAGATTTTAAGATTTTATGTCCTGACATACACCTTATGGTTGGCTTTCTCTCTCTTTCATCTTCAAACACTTCTGCTGTGTATTCCTATCATTTGTTGATTATATCTTTGCTGTCTGTTAACATTTCTTCTTTTTTGTTTACAATACATCCACCATCTATGACTGTTTTAATTTTGTTGGTCATTCTTTTTTAATTTGTGTGCATTCCTTTTAAAATTGTGTTTCTTTTCCATGGTTTCTACTTCCAGATATCTTTGATTAAGCCATCCTCATTTGCACATATTGCAGATTTAGTTATCTATTTTGGTGTTCTTTGTCTGACCTCTTTTTTCCATTTTTATTAATGTGGCTACAGTCATCCATTTTTGTCTTCTGATCTTTTCCTTTTTAGGTAAGATGTTGACTTTTTTTATGCATTGCCATTTGGTTGTAACTTTTTCCTCAGGATTTTCCTTTATGTATTGATCTATTCCATTCTCTAACAATTTTTGGTATTTTTTTTACTTATATATGTATGTTAAAGCTGTGTCTGACTTAGAGCTGTCATGTCCCGTGCTATTCTTCTTATACTATTCCTCTGTTTCTCTTTACTGTTATTTTTATTTTTATAATAACTGGACAGTAGACGACAAATAAATGAGAAGACTATTAGAGGCCACAGAGATGGAATTTCTCATAAGAATGTTGAAAGTTCCCTGGGCAATTAAAAAGACCAATGAGGGAATTCTCAAAGAGGCCAACACAAAAAGGGAGCTCCTAAAAGCACCAGAAAGAAACAATCAACATTTTTCGGGCACTTTATGAGAAGAGAAAAGTTGGTACTTTCTCTCTCTATTGTCCTTTCGAGTCGAAGACGGCACATAGGGCAGAACCACAATCTCATAAACAGAAACCTTGAGTGCCAAAATGGCACTTATTGCAGAGATCACTGGGAACTTGGTTACAACTGGCAAAATACAGGGAAAGAGAGATGGTAGATGACAAAGAGAGAAGATACCAGTTATCTTGGTGTCATGGTATGGAAAACAGTCAACAACAGAATTGATACGATGTACTGTGGATAGAAGATTGTGGAAGGACGTGATCGCCTATGCCATCCTGTATGGCACACGATGATGATGATGATGATCATAACAGGAATGTTATCTAAGTTAATATCAGCTCTTGGCAGTGGCGTATTCTCTATGCTACCGCAGCTACCGTCTGTAGCCTGAACATATTAATGAAAAACAAAAGGAAATGATAATTTATTATATTTTTTTCATAATTATATTTAAAATTTTCGAATATTCTATTACACATTTCGTAGACCAATATGATTTATTTGCTTTGATTTGCATTTATTAAAGCAAGGTTTTCCTATGGCCACTATAACGTTTGTGAATGAAACAGAAACTACTCTAAGATAGTACACGAAACCGCTAATAAGCAGCGGTACGGTTCTCTTCTCTTCGACTTGGAATTAATGACCTTGACATTAAAAAATTCCAGTGAAAATAATACGGCGAGAGCTACCTATACAAAATGCTGTTTCATGGGTTATTTTTAGCTCTAGCCAATCAGAAGCGTCACAAAGTGAAACTATGTCTGATTACCGAAACTTCTTCACCTATTTATAACTTTGTTATGCACATCAGCATCTGCAGAAAGAACTTTTTCTGCTCTCAAGAGAACAAAATCTTATTGTCACTCAACTCAGACACAATAACGCGTATCTGATTTGGCAATAATGTCCATTGAAAAATCATTCCTTCATAAACGTATAAACCAACCCAGCAGTACTTTCAATGACAAAGTCATCGAGACATTTTCGTCCCAAACAAGATGGATGGAGTTCACATATAAATAAGTAAGTAATTTAAAATGTAGTGTTGTCATTAGCAAATATTACTTCATGTTAGCCTACTGAATATATATATATATATATATATATATATATATATATATATATATATATATATATATATATATATATATATATATATATGTCTTTATTTATTATGTCAGTGGTAGCCCAGACCCCAAAACCAGTATACGCCACTGGCTCCTGGGTATGTCTTGGCTTGTATGACGGTGTTTCTAAATCTATCTCTGATCATTATGTGATCTATCTGGTTCTTCGTTTTATCACCAGGACTGTTCCACATATACAGCTTTCTTTTATGTTGCTCAAAACTAGTGTTACATATTGCTAACATATTTTCTTCACAAAATTGTATTAGTCTTTCTTCTCTTTCGTTTTGTTTTTCTAGCCCATGATTTTGCATGTACGTTCTTATATCTTCCTGTGGCATTCATGTCATCCATTACAATTAAAATGTTAGATGATTTCACTTGTTGCATAACTTTCTTTAGATCTTCATAGTATGCTTCTATTTGTTCATCTGTGTAGTCCTGGGTGGGTGTATATGTCTGTATGATTGATAAGTCAAAATGTTTGCTTTAATTTTTAGTAGTATAATTCTGTCATTATATGTCCACTGAGTACTTATGTATTTTTGTAATTCTCTTTCTTTCAGTTTTCCTACACCATTTGATGTTCTGTAATGCATGAGCATATAAATGCATATTTTCTTCCAGTATGTGACCGCATTCTGCTAACATTGTCTCTAATATGCCTATAATATCTATGTTTATCTTTTCTACTTCTAAAATAAGATTATCAAGTTTTCCATTTTCCACCAACTGTTGCCACTATAAATACAAGATGTCAGAAAGGAAACACAGCAATCTATTCAATGTTAGAAAGCCGGTGACCTAGGAATTTCTGCCACTACTTAAACAATATGTCACAAAGTCAGGAACAGGCAAATAATTGCATTGCTGTGGTAAAGTGGTAGCAAAGAGCAAGTGGTGGGGTGTAACGTACATTCCTACAAGGTATGATGACAGTCTTACAGAAATGGAACACAACAAAATACTGACGTTTCAGCCTACAAGCGGCCTTCCTCAGAAAACAAGATAACAAATGGACAATGGAATAAGGATAAACTCTACTACATCTAGAATGATGGGAGCCGCGATAGCTCAGTGGTTAGTGAACTGGACTACCACGGACAAGGGGTAGGGTTCGATCCCAACCGACGGCTTCCGGGTTCACCCAGCCTTAAATGGGTACCAGATTTTTTTCTGGGAAAGTAAAGCAGCACGGGCATAATACTGACCACATTACCCCAAAAATCATGTGCTGTAAAATATAGGGTCACTAACACCATATTTCCCTATACGCCACTTGGCGTGTCAGGGGTACTTTACTTACTTACATCTAGAATGAGCAGGACTAGTAGATCAAGGAGAAATAAAAAATGGGATAAGAAATTAAAGGATAAAACAAAAGGGAGAGGTACTACATTATAAGAGAATTAACAACTGATAATTAATACAAATTAGTAAACTAAAATAAAAATGTAATTGAATAAATAATAAATAATGCAAGACTTAGCTGAGACTCGATCCAGAATCTGCCAGTGTTTGGACGACTGTAAATCAAATGTGGATGTGAGGAGTGGGAAGGTTGTTTCACGTTGTGAGAATGACTGTCAAGAATTAGATGGATATCTGCTAAGACAGAGAAATGTATACTGGGACATGAAAACATGAGCAAACAAAGCCAGGCGTGCCTCGTACCTCAAAGACTAGGTGTAAACACAGGTGCTATATATGAGAGTGATGGGATGGTAGAGTGTCTGAAAGAAATAGTATAATAGCAGAATGGCGAAAATGGAAAGAAAACAAAAGTAAGATAGTACAGTACACAGTAAATAGAGTAGATAGATAAAGAGTATGATATACAGCGAAAGAGATGTCTTTTGTCGTTTGACGTATGCTGTGTTTGCTACAATGGGGACTGCAGCTGCCGTTCTTTGCTTTGATATTCGATGAAACGTTAATTCTGGTGATTGTGAAATCACGTTTCATCGAATATCCACTGGCACGGGCGGTTGACCGATTATGGATTTTCATTCGTTTGCACTGATACCGGGGCCTTCGCATAACTATAACTAACTATAGGGAGCCGCGATAGCTCAGTGGTTAGTGAACTGGACTACAAAGGACAAGAGGTAGGGTTCGATCCCATCCGACGGCTTTCGGTCACCCAGCCTTTAAAATGGGTACCGGATTTTTTTTCTGGGAAAGTAAAGCGGCACGGGCATATAATACCGACCACATTACCCCAAGAATCATGTGCCGAAGGTCTGTAAAATGTATGGTCACTAACACCATATTTTCCGTGGGAGAGGTACTACATTATAATATAATTAAAAACTTATAATATTATATATTATGTTATAATATTTTATATTTGTTATATTTATATTTTCCCGTGTGTTACCGGGGCCTCATTATGAGGGAGGTAAAGAATAGTGACACTGTGACCTTCCAGGCATGTCGTAACTAAGGAATAATAGAACAAAGAAGTATGTGTTAGCACTCGGAAAAATTGACAGACAAACAACAATAGAAAAAAACGAAGAACAATATATGGTCCGAAGTGGGATCGAACCCGTACTCAGTGGCACCGCGCCTTGCCACGAGAAGCCGAACGCTTGGTACACTGCCACGCAGCCAACTAAAAAATTGGCTATTGCAGTAGTGTCTTCCACGAAAGGCGATCTCAATGACTATAGCATAGGGTAACGATCACAGACCGGAAATAAATTGTATATTTGTACTTTCCTATTAATGCAAGTATCTCCCAGTAGGGCTGAATACTTGTGTTGTAGACAAACATTTATTGGACGAAACAGCACGAATAGTAGTTCCCAGTGGTTATATACTGGGTACAAATAATAATACATAAATATTATTATATGGGGAACTTCCGAGGCGATAATAGGGAATAATAGAACAAAGAAGTATGTGTTAGCACTCGGAAAAATTGACAGACAAACAACAATAGAAAAAAACGAAGAACAATATATGGTCCGAAGTGGGATCGAACCCGTACTCAGTGGCACCGCGCCTTGCCACGAGAAGCCGAACGCTTGGTACACTGCCACGCAGCCAACTAAAAAATTGGCTATTGCAGTAGTGTCTTCCACGAAAGGCGATCTCAATGACTATAGCATAGGGTAACGATCACAGACCGGAAATAAATTGTATATTTGTACTTTCCTATTAATGCAAGTATCTCCCAGTAGGGCTGAATACTTGTGTTGTAGACAAACATTTATTGGACGAAACAGCACGAATAGTAGTTCCCAGTGGTTATATACTGGGTACAAATAATAATACATAAATATTATTATATGGGGAACTTCCGAGGCGATAATAGGGAATAATAGAACAAAGAAGTATGTGTTAGCACTCGGAAAAATTGACAGACAAACAACAATAGAAAAAAACGAAGAACAATATATGGTCCGAAGTGGGATCGAACCCGTACTCAGTGGCACCGCGCCTTGCCACGAGAAGCCGAACGCTTGGTACACTGCCACGCAGCCAACTAAAAAATTGGCTATTGCAGTAGTGTCTTCCACGAAAGGCGATCTCAATGACTATAGCATAGGGTAACGATCACAGACCGGAAATAAATTGTATATTTGTACTTTCCTATTAATGCAAGTATCTCCCAGTAGGGCTGAATACTTGTGTTGTAGACAAACATTTATTGGACGAAACAGCACGAATAGTAGTTCCCAGTGGTTATATACTGGGTACAAATAATAATACATAAATATTATTATATGGGGAACTTCCGAGGCGATAATAGGGAATAATAGAACAAAGAAGTATGTGTTAGCACTCGGAAAAATTGACAGACAAACAACAATAGAAAAAAACGAAGAACAATATATGGTCCGAAGTGGGATCGAACCCGTACTCAGTGGCACCGCGCCTTGCCACGAGAAGCCGAACGCTTGGTACACTGCCACGCAGCCAACTAAAAAATTGGCTATTGCAGTAGTGTCTTCCACGAAAGGCGATCTCAATGACTATAGCATAGGGTAACGATCACAGACCGGAAATAAATTGTATATTTGTACTTTCCTATTAATGCAAGTATCTCCCAGTAGGGCTGAATACTTGTGTTGTAGACAAACATTTATTGGACGAAACAGCACGAATAGTAGTTCCCAGTGGTTATATACTGGGTACAAATAATAATACATAAATATTATTATATGGGGAACTTCCGAGGCGATAATAGGGAATAATAGAACAAAGAAGTATGTGTTAGCACTCGGAAAAATTGACAGACAAACAACAATAGAAAAAAACGAAGAACAATATATGGTCCGAAGTGGGATCGAACCCGTACTCAGTGGCACCGCGCCTTGCCACGAGAAGCCGAACGCTTGGTACACTGCCACGCAGCCAACTAAAAAATTGGCTATTGCAGTAGTGTCTTCCACGAAAGGCGATCTCAATGACTATAGCATAGGGTAACGATCACAGACCGGAAATAAATTGTATATTTGTACTTTCCTATTAATGCAAGTATCTCCCAGTAGGGCTGAATACTTGTGTTGTAGACAAACATTTATTGGACGAAACAGCACGAATAGTAGTTCCCAGTGGTTATATACTGGGTACAAATAATAATACATAAATATTATTATATGGGGAACTTCCGAGGCGATAATAGGGAATAATAGAACAAAGAAGTATGTGTTAGCACTCGGAAAAATTGACAGACAAACAACAATAGAAAAAAACGAAGAACAATATATGGTCCGAAGTGGGATCGAACCCGTACTCAGTGGCACCGCGCCTTGCCACGAGAAGCCGAACGCTTGGTACACTGCCACGCAGCCAACTAAAAAATTGGCTATTGCAGTAGTGTCTTCCACGAAAGGCGATCTCAATGACTATAGCATAGGGTAACGATCACAGACCGGAAATAAATTGTATATTTGTACTTTCCTATTAATGCAAGTATCTCCCAGTAGGGCTGAATACTTGTGTTGTAGACAAACATTTATTGGACGAAACAGCACGAATAGTAGTTCCCAGTGGTTATATACTGGGTACAAATAATAATACATAAATATTATTATATGGGGAACTTCCGAGGCGATAATAGGGAATAATAGAACAAAGAAGTATGTGTTAGCACTCGGAAAAATTGACAGACAAACAACAATAGAAAAAAACGAAGAACAATATATGGTCCGAAGTGGGATCGAACCCGTACTCAGTGGCACCGCGCCTTGCCACGAGAAGCCGAACGCTTGGTACACTGCCACGCAGCCAACTAAAAAATTGGCTATTGCAGTAGTGTCTTCCACGAAAGGCGATCTCAATGACTATAGCATAGGGTAACGATCACAGACCGGAAATAAATTGTATATTTGTACTTTCCTATTAATGCAAGTATCTCCCAGTAGGGCTGAATACTTGTGTTGTAGACAAACATTTATTGGACGAAACAGCACGAATAGTAGTTCCCAGTGGTTATATACTGGGTACAAATAATAATACATAAATATTATTATATGGGGAACTTCCGAGGCGATAATAGGGAATAATAGAACAAAGAAGTATGTGTTAGCACTCGGAAAAATTGACAGACAAACAACAATAGAAAAAAACGAAGAACAATATATGGTCCGAAGTGGGATCGAACCCGTACTCAGTGGCACCGCGCCTTGCCACGAGAAGCCGAACGCTTGGTACACTGCCACGCAGCCAACTAAAAAATTGGCTATTGCAGTAGTGTCTTCCACGAAAGGCGATCTCAATGACTATAGCATAGGGTAACGATCACAGACCGGAAATAAATTGTATATTTGTACTTTCCTATTAATGCAAGTATCTCCCAGTAGGGCTGAATACTTGTGTTGTAGACAAACATTTATTGGACGAAACAGCACGAATAGTAGTTCCCAGTGGTTATATACTGGGTACAAATAATAATACATAAATATTATTATATGGGGAACTTCCGAGGCGATAATAGGGAATAATAGAACAAAGAAGTATGTGTTAGCACTCGGAAAAATTGACAGACAAACAACAATAGAAAAAAAACGAAGAACAATATATGGTCCGAAGTGGGATCGAACCCGTACTCAGTGGCACCGCGCCTTGCCACGAGAAGCCGAACGCTTGGTACACTGCCACGCAGCCAACTAAAAAATTGGCTATTGCAGTAGTGTCTTCCACGAAAGGCGATCTCAATGACTATAGCATAGGGTAACGATCACAGACCGGAAATAAATTGTATATTTGTACTTTCCTATTAATGCAAGTATCTCCCAGTAGGGCTGAATACTTGTGTTGTAGACAAACATTTATTGGACGAAACAGCACGAATAGTAGTTCCCAGTGGTTATATACTGGGTACAAATAATAATACATAAATATTATTATATGGGGAACTTCCGAGGCGATAATAGGAAATAATAGAACAAAGAAGTATGTGTTAGCACTCGGAAAAATTGACAGACAAACAACAATAGAAAAAAACGAAGAACAATATATGGTCCGAAGTGGGATCGAACCCGTACTCAGTGGCACCGCGCCTTGAGTACGGGTTCGATCCCACTTCGGACCATATATTGTTCTTCGTTTTTTTCTATTGTTGTTTGTCTGTCAATTTTTCCGAGTGCTAACACATACTTCTTTGTTCTATTATTCCCTATTATCGCCTCGGAAGTTCCCCATATAATAATATTTATGTATTATTATTTGTACCATGTCGTAACTAAGGAGGTTGATCGATGGCTTGACAAGCTGTCATTGTAAAAAGTATTGTTATGGAAACAGCGCCATAGATTTTAGACCAGTGATCTTTGCAAGATGTGCCATTTTGGCTCGCAATGTTTCTGTTTTTGAGATTGTGGTTCTGTCCTATGTGCCGTCTTCAGCTCGAAAGGACAATAGATAGAACACCGTATTCCCTATACGCCACTTGGCGTGACGGGAGTACTTTACTTATAACTAACTATAGAGTTGAAGTGGGATGCTACTGAGGTACCTGCATTTCATGTGATGTCATACAGATGTTCACAGCATCTCTCTATGAGGCGGCGGTCTTATTTACAAGTGTCAAAATCATCATGTGCCATACCGGTTGGCGTAGGCAATCATGTCCTTCCACAATCCTCTATCTACATTACATCGTATCAGTTCTGCTGTTGACTGTTTTCCATGCCTTGACACCAAGATATCCAGTATTTTCTGTCTTTGTCGTCAGCGATCTCTCTTTCCTTTTATTTTGCGAGCTGTAACCAAGTATTCCAACTTTCCTCTTCTCATGATGTGCCAGAAAAATGTTGATTGATTCTTTCTCATGTTTCTTAGAAGCTCCCTTTTTGTGTTGGCCTCTTTGAGAATTTTCTCATTGGTCTTTTCAGCTTTCTAAGGAACTTTCAACATTCTTCTGAGAAATTCCATCTCTGTGGCCTCTAATCGCCTTTTTATTTGTTTGTCTACTGTCCATGATTCGCTTCCAAAGGTCAGACTTGGTTCTGTGTAGCAGCGATGAACTCTCTTTCTTATTTCTATTGACATAGATTTGTTGCATAAGATAATTTTCATTTTCTGAAATGCTGTTTTAGCCTGAGCCTTTCTGCTTAGCCACCTTAAATTGCTTACATATGGCACGATGTAACACAATGTAAAAGTGAATTCTTCTCTAATCCCAAAAGGACCATTAGGGAAGAAAAGTGTATCCATCCGGATAACGTAGTTGCAAGACTTACACTCACTGATTGTGATCGCAATGGATTGTGCCCCAATTGTTATGGACGGAGGCAAGAAGGCAGCTCCTGACAAGCATATTTCAAAGGTTAAAATTACGCTTGAAGGCAGCAAGGCAGCGTCAGGAAAAAGTACACAGGCAGTGAGGTTGGACCGAAGAATGGGGAGGTAGCAGAGAATGTTTCTGATCACCGCATAGTGGTGAGGGTGATATGTGCGGATGATGGGTGAAGGGTGATATGTGAGGGTGATGGGTGAGAGCAAGTACTACTCTGTCAGAAGGGGGACGGGTAGAGGGGGTGAGGGCAGCCTGGCATGAGGTGTGGAGAACCCACTGGATAACAGATAGAAGAGCCGATTTGGAATAGAGGCATTGGCAAAAAATGTCTAGCATTATGTGGGCTTGATGTAGGAAATCTTCATCATCCTGGCAAAAGCGACAAAGCTTGGATAATTGAAAATAGGTAGAGAGTTCTTGAAAGATGTCGGGTGGGAAGAGTCATAGCGGAGAAACTATGGGAGTCAGTATGTTTATAGAAGACCAAGGTAAGAAGACCAGAGACACCTGAGAAAACTGTAATATCTAGGAAGGAGACAGAATAGGTGGACATGTAGGAAGTGAGGCGGATTGAGGAGTGAATATGAAAAAAAAGAATAGAAAGAAAGAAAATGTAAGACAACCAGTGATCTACCAACTGTTGTGACTACACAAACAAGATGTTAGAAAGAAAACACAGCAACCTGACTAACTGTTGCTAGTACTCAAACATAAAGTCTGAAAACCAGTGACCTTTATATCAGGGGATGCAATGTATTTAGGGACAGTGTAAGGAGAATTGGGAGAACCATCGTGTGGAGTGTAAGAATTGAGAACCATTGTGTATTCAGTGAAAGGGATATGCACGAGATAAGTTGTGAGCTGGCATGGTTAGAACAAAAGAAGGTGGAAGTGACAGAGTAGTTTGAGTGAAAGGACATGCACGAGATTAAGTTGTGAGCTAACATGGTTAGAACAACTGAAGGTGGAAGTGATGTGTGATAGGAGTGAGTCAAGGGGACATGCACGAGATTAAGTTGTGAGCTGGCATGGTTAGAACAACTGAAGGTGGAAGTGATGTGTGATAGGAGTGAGTCAAGGGGACATGCACGAGATAAGTTGTGAGCTAACATGGTTAGAACAACTGAAGGTGGAAGTGATGTGTGATAGGAGTGAGTCAAGGGGACCTGCACGAGATAAGTTGTGAGCTGGCATGGTTAGAACAAAGGAAGGTGAAAGGGACAGAGTAGTTTGAGTGAAGTGACGTGATAGGAAAATCTCATGATAATGAGGAAAGGTTTAGAAACACAAAGGGGTGATTACAGCTATGGAAGTTGATAAGTTTGGGACTGAGACTATGAAGGGGCATGATTTCATTGGTTAAGACGGCAAGTACATAATGGACTGCGCTGACATAAAATTATGAGAACAGAGAGAGGGTAGTCGCATGTAGGCTAGTGGGCAGGAAGAGGTTGGTACGCGTAGGACCCATAATAGGAAGACCAGTTTAGAATCGTTCAGATATTAGGCTGTGAGTAGATGCATGTTTGCAGTGGGGAAATGACTGCTAGGGGGTGTAGTAGAAGTTGTTAATGTAAGGCAAGACCTCCTTGGTACCACTGTGACCAGCTGGAGCGAACATTCATGACGCTCAGCATATGTACATAGATTGTTTGTAAGTGAAACTTTGTAAATATATCGCTGAAGTCTGGTTTTTTACACGACTTATGTGTTATCTAAATATGCCTGTGTCCATGGTGTCCATAAACTGTTCAATAGCCCGACATGGGCTATCAGATCTAGCAGAGCCAATATCACTACGCGAAGTACCACAATTATGAGAGTGTGCCTTCTACTTGATCAGAGACGGCCTGACAGTTAATCAGATCGAGTCAAGTTGTTCAATCAAGTTGCGTCAAGAGAACAACATCATCTTCAAGGTGAGAGGGAGACTAAGAAATCTATCTATCTTTCGTTCACCTGAAGTATTGTCTATATCTGCAATGTTGTTTCCTGTATACATTTTACTGTCTTTTGTAATTCTTTTCTAACAGGACGCCAATGGTCCTGTGTCATAGATATTTACTTAGCAGTCTCTCTCGTCCTTTCTCAACGAGGATCCAATGTTTATAGAAAGAGCGCACGAAAAGATTATTCATTTGGCCGCAAGTGCTATAACGAGTTCACTTGGTGGATGTAATCGTCCTTGACCCTCGCACAAAACCGGATTCACTATCAATTGTTGCACATACTCAAAAGACAGTGTCATAAAGTCAATACAACAACCTTCTAACTTAGCCACTACTCAAAAAGATGTCAGGAAGGAAACACAGCAGCTTACTAAATGTTACCAATAATCAAACTAGAGTACAGATTGTCAGTAACTTACAAATGGTTGTGATCGCTCAAACAAGATGTCAGAAAAACAACATACTGACCTGTTCAATGTTATTATACTCAAAGAAGATGTCAGAAAGCCAGAGACCTAGCAATTGTTACTAAAACTCAAACTTGATATCAGAAAGTAAATCTCTCTCTTTGCGATCAAGACTCAATCAGAGTAGGATTCCAAACTCTCTCATTAAGTCAGCTGTCTTTTAAGCGAATCGATTCCCCATATAGTTTCACTTCCAGGGAGGTGGACGTGGACCACATTGCTCTTCTCAGGTCTGTGTACTGGGGGCAATCCTGTAGAACATGTTTTGTAGTCACATTGTCCAGTGTACAGTGGCATAGGGTGGTTGTACCTATTTTGAATTTGGTGAACATGTGATTTCTCATTCTATTGTGGCCAGTGCGTAGGCGAAGTATGATGACTTGATCCCTCCTTGATAGTTGGTGGTAACCGTCACTCTCGTTATGCTTTGGGTGTTCTCGTTTCCATTTTTCATGGAACTGACCTTTGAGGATAGATTTGGCTTCATCATAACTGAGCGGATGGTTCTCTTGCGGTAATCTCCCTCCCTCTTTAGCTAATTTGTCTGCGCGTTCATTCCCTTGTGTATTACAGTGTGATGGTATCCACTGAATGACTATTCGTTGGAAGTTATTGCATAGTTGGTCCAGGGTTGTTCTCAAGTCATTTAGCTCATTGTTCTTGTGGCTTTTTAGAGCTGATAGTACTGACAGTGCATCAGTCAGAATCACCAATTTATTGTGCATGTTATTTTTGTGTTGAGTAGCCAGTGTTGCAGCATCTCTGATGGCCTCAGTTTCTGCTCTAAAGTTTTTTGAGAATTTTCCAGTAGCTATTGACTTGGTGATCTCGTCCTGATTATTCAGCGTCAAGAACACACCTCCCCTTCCATTTCTGGTGGCATTTGTAGCAGAGCCATGTGTGTATATGTGGGACCAAGAGTCCTGAGGGTAGGTATCGTGTATATGTTTTTCTACTACGTGTTTTCTTTCTGTGTCTGATTGGGTGCCTTTTTTTCATTATTCCTGTTATATTTTCCTTAAGTTCTGGTGTTTTATGTTTTCCATGAGGAGACATATCAGATGGGCCCAAGGGTTTCGATATTGTTTGGGAAAGTACTGGGTAGTAAGTAGTGAGTAGTTAGTTCATTAGCAATTGCAGCAAAGTTGCTCCTCTTTAGTCGTACACAGGTTTTTACAAGTTCTCACCATTCTTGTATATGTTTCCATGTAATATCAGAAATCCAGGCCCTTCATTCTATTTTCTGTCTAGTAATCAATCAGAAAGTAAATGACCAAGAAACTGTAGCCACTCCTAAAAAAAAAAAAATCTTTAGAAAGATTGCTGTTAGACCTAGAAATTTTTGCCACTACTCAAACAATAGATAAAATACGTCAGTGACCTACCAACTGTTGTAACTACAGAAACACAGACGTTAGAATAACAACAATCACCTAGCAATTTCTGCCTCTAGTTAAACAAGATGTGAGAAAACCAAAACTGTGACCTAGCATATGTTGCCACTACAAAAATAAAATGTTAGAAAGGAAAAACAAAGACCTACTAACTGTTGTTAATAATCAAACAAAATGTCAAAAAGATAACACAGCGACCAACCAACTGTTGCTAATAATCAAACATAATGCCAGAAAACAATGGCCTAGAAGTAACTGTTGACACTACTCAAACAAGATGTCAGAAAGCCAGTGACCTAGTAACTGTTGACACTACTCAAACAAGATGTCAGAAAGCCAGTGACCTAGTAACTGTTGACACTACTCAAACAAGATGTCAGAAAGCCAGTGACCTAGTAACTGTTGACATTACTCAAACAAGATGTCAGAAAGTCAGTGACCTAGTAACTGTTGACATTACTCAAACAAGATGTCAGAAAGCTAGTGACCTAGTAACTGTTGACATTACTCAAACAAGATGTCAGAAAGTCAGTGACCTAGTAACTGTTGACACTACTCAAACAAGATGTCAGAAAGCCAGTGACCTAGTAACTGTTGACATTACTCAAACAAGATGTCAGAAAGCCAGTGACCTAGTAACTGTTGACATTACTCAAACAAGATGTCAGAAAGTCAGTGACCTAGTAACTGTTGACATTACTCAAACAAGATATCAGAAAGCCAGTGACCTAGTAACTGTTGACATTACTCAAACAAGATGTCAGAAAGTCAGTGACCTAGTAACTGTTGACATTACTCAAACCAGATGTCAGAAAGCCAGTGACCTAGTAACTGTTGACATTACTCAAACAAGATGTCAGAAAGCCAGTGACCTAGTAACTGTTGACATTACTCAAACAAGATGTCAGAAAGCCAGTGACCTAGTAACTGTTGACATTACTCAAACAAGATGTCAGAAAGCCAGTGACCTAGTAACTGTTGACACTATTCAAACGAGATGTCAGAAAGTCAATAATCTAGTAACTCTTGATACTACTCAAACAAGATGTCAGAAATCCAGTGACTTTTATTTTATTGCTCTAGTCGTTTTTAGAATATCCTCTTTACTCATTTTAGTTTTTATTGTTTAAAGTAATTATCATAATCATTGAGTGTTGTCTCCGCGTCGAAGGTTGGCTACCATGGAGCGCCATTCCACTGTCTCTTGCTTTGATGGTGCAGATTGTCATAGGCTGATTTGTCCATCTTTTGATGTTACTTGTCCATGTTAGTCTTGGTCTGCCTCTGCCTCTTTTACCTTGTATTTTTTGTCCATGTTAGTCTTGGTCTGCCTCTGCCTCTTTTACCTTGTATTTTTCCTTCCAATATTACTTTTATTAGGCTGTTGTGTCTTTTAACATGACCCAAAAATTTCATTTATCTTGCTCTAATTGTGTTTAGTAATTATCTTTTCATTTTCAGTTGTTTTAAAACTTCCTCATTTGTTTTCTTTTCTTTCCATCCAATTCTACCTATTCTTCTATAAATCCACATTTCAAAGGCATCAATCTTTTGTTCTGTTTTCTTGTCTAATGTCCTTGTTTTTGCACCATACAGGAATATTGAGAAGATGTAACATTTTGCTATTCTTAGTTTTAGCCCTGGTGTTATTTGTTTTGATGTTAGTATATTTTTCATGGCATTAAAATTACTTTTTGCCATACCTATTCTTTTATTTATTTCAGTTGTACATTTTCCATCACTGGTTATAGTATGTCCCAGGTAGTTGTATTCTTTCCACTTTGATATTTAATTGTAGGTCATGAGAATTTTCTTTTAGTCTTTTTGATTTTCATATCTAGTCCATATTTTTTGCTTGTCATATTTATCACATTAAGCAACTGCTGTAGATCTTTAGGATTTTCTGCTAGTAGTAACAGTTAAATTAACATATGCAATTTAATTAGAAAAACAAGGTAAAGAAATTAGAATTAGAATAGATAAAGCAGTACTGTCTTTCAGAAGCCTTGAAAAGTTGTGGAAATCAAAACTCATCAGCCCAAACACAAAACTTATACTATTCAAATCAACCGTGCTATCAACCCTTACGTATGCATATGAGAGCTGGAAAACAACAAGAGATATAGAAACAAAGTTGAACGCATTAGAAAATAAATGTCTAAGGAAAATACTTGGCATAGCGTGGAACGAATTCAAAACAAACGATGAAATTAGAGAAATCTCCAATCAACCACTAATATCTTCAATAATCAAGAAAAGATGATGATCATATGTTGGTCATGTGATGAGGAGAGATTATAACCAAATAACAAAGCGAGCCCTCATGTGGGAAACAACAGGTAAGAGGAAAAGAGGCCGATCCTGAGAGACACTTTTTATATTATTCTGACAGGCAAGAACAGCAGGAATCGGCTTCCTCAATGAGATAGAGTTTCTTGCACAGAACAGACACAAATGGCGAGATTTGATAAAAGATCTTTACAAGGATTGAAAACTGCTAAAATAAAAATTTAGATAAGAGAAAGAGTATCTGGGTCTTTGCCCCATGGGCCGGCTACAACTCGAAAAGTCAATAGATAGATAGATAGAATTAGAAAAATAATTATGTACAAACAGCTTTATCCAGCTTCTGAAGTAATTTTTGTACAACTTCATACTAATAAAATGATGTTAATGGTGTTAAAGTTAACCTGCATACACTTTTAGATTTTAACTATTTCTGATAATTCTTGTGTCTGAAGGTTAACATTCACAATACATCAGATGTGATCTCACAAGTTCCAAGTTTGAAAGTACACAATCTCACTTTTATAAGAATATATCATAAATGATTTAGCCAAAAAACTTTTTTCTTTTCTTTTTTTAAATTTATTTATAAAATATTTTAAAACCAACATTCATCTAAAGGAAACAATTCAGAGGAAATGTGTCTAAATCCAAAAATCTGTGTATACAATATACAAGGGGCAATTTACACATTAAATTAACATTGGGATTGTTAAAATAGGCCAGGCTTGAACACATAATAATTATATTGCACTAGGCAGTAACATCAAATATGCATATTTCATTTTTATGGACAGTAATAACATTTACAGTAAAGAACACTGATAAAATTTGAGCCATACAGCGATTTATGTCGCTGAAAAAAGAGCAACTATATGCTGCGATCTCATGACCAAGTCAACAGTAGTTTATCACATTTGACAAATTAACTTACATATCTTTGACATTAATGTAGCCCTAAATTGTGTAAACACTTTGGCTTTAACTCACCAGACAGAACTCATGTAATGATATCTTTGAGATTAAAAAAAAAATCCCATAAAGATATAGCAGTTAAATTTAAACTAGCTTATTCTATGTGCATTAAATCAGGTATAAGTAAACTATTGCTGGCATTACAATTGCAAACAAAAATTTACAAATAATTATTAGCTTGTGGCAGAAGAAGTAACTATAGACAATGGAATAAAGAAATGTTTCTTATGCAGTCAGATACATTTGACACTCTAATATAAGAAACTATCAGATGATATATATGAATCAGTGGCACAAAAAGGCTGCAAATTTAAAATTAAATTATCTTGTCAGATAAAGTATGTCTCATTTGAAAGTAATCATGTACTTGGTACAAAATAATGCACATTTATACTGTTAGTAAGGTAAGTACAAGTCAAAAAGTATTGAAAATGAATAGTTCCTGTTAACTCTTAAAAAGAAATAGGACAGAAGAAAGAGGAGAAGAATGAGAAGAAAAGGTGGAAAATAAGAAGAAGTAAAAAAGAAGAATAGATCTTATACACATAACCATCCCAACAAACACATGAACAGACACTATTTGAGAACAATACATGACTGTATAATCATACTTTAAGAAAAATTACGATTTTGCATTTGGTAGTAAATGATAAATGAGTATAGACTAGAAACAATAAAGACAAAAGGAACATTACAATGAGTACCAACACTTGGATTGCTGTCAGTAAGACTGAACAGAAAACAGCAGCTGAAATAAAAATCCAGTTAATGTACACAACATAAATATACACAAGTAACAAGACATATGCATTTTTGTCACATTAATATATGGTCTCTTTGCATTGTTATAAATTTGGCTTTGATTTATTTCTTGTTGATTCCCTGAAATAAATAGGTAAAAGAGTATATGCAGCAAGCATTTAACTGGACTAGATTTGAACAAATTACAATTTAGTTTTGAAATCTTGCTCTGGCAGTATTACACAACCTGCACTTTTTAAATTTTCAACTGTCAAAATTGAATATTGTCTATATTGAAAAAAAATCTCCTGTCTCTGTTGGGGTTGAGATCAAACATCTTTATTATTATTACAGGAATTCCAGTCAATATGGCGGATAGGTGACTGGGAACCATTGAGGCACTGTCTGAAAAGTGTTCCTTGTTGGAGTTTCCTCATATTCCAAGTCTGACTTGCTGCTGGAGCTACTGAGTAGTGCTCTGTGCACACCATGAGCTGTGTGTTTCATCTGAATGATGTTTCTATATTCAGATTGCTTAAGATGAATGATGATATTGTATGGCGAACGGCAGTTCAAGTGCGTTCACTGTCAGTGCTATAATATGCCTTATGTCTTTTGACGTATGCTGTGTTTGCTAAAATGGGGACTGCAGTTGCCTTTCTTTGTTTGGATATTCAAAGAGATGTTCATTTTGATGATTCCACTGGCACGGGTGGTTGATCAGTTTTGGATTTCTATTCATTTGCAGTGATACCGGGGCCTTCGAATAACCATAACCATCATTATTACAAAAAAAAAAAAAAAAAAAAAAAACCCAAATCACTGATTGTTCCATATATGATTGAAACTAATCAAACTGATCTTCAACTTCCATGTGAGTACACGAAATAAATGTGTAACCTCCATCATTTGCTGTTTTCAGAAACCACTGTTATTGATGGTACTTTTGTAGTCTGTTAATGATCCATTTCCCGATGTTACACATGTATCATTATTCTCTGGCCTGGTTTTTCTCTCTATTCTGATATGTCTCTTTCTATCTATCTATTGTCCTTTAGAGCCAAAGATGGCACATAGAGGATAAATTCTAGATTCTTGTGTCTGACAATCTTTCAACTCTTAGACCTTGCACAGAAACTACATTGTATATCGCCACATGGCTCTGTTCTGGACGAGTTGCTCAATCAATCTCGGTGAGGGACTTGATGCCTCCTGTTGTTGCCTCTCATTTGAATGTTCTTTTTCTTGTTTCTCTAGGTCGGCCTCTTTTTCTTTTACCCCCTGGTTCAAATTTGAGGGCTTGCTTTAAGATTCTCATGTTGTCTCTTCTCATCCCATGGCCAACATATGACCACCTTTTTCTCATGTTGTCTCTTCTCATCCCATGGCCAACATATGACCACCTTCTTCTCATGTTGTCTCTTCTCATCCCATGGCCAACATATGACCACCTTTTTCTCATGTTGTCTCTTCTCATCCCATGGCCAACATATGACCACCTTTTTCTCATGTTGTCTCTTCTCATCCCATGGCCAACATATGACCACCTTTTTCTCATGTTGTCTCTTCTCATCCCATGGCCAACATATGACCACCTTCTTCTCATGTTGTCTCTTCTCATCCCATGGCCAACATTTGACCACCTTCATCTCTTGATTGTAATTGACATTTGTGGATGCGTTGTCATTTCTCTTATTTCTGTACTATTCTAGAATTCTTTTCATGGTGTGGGAGATTTATTTATTTTGAGGCATTTGTTTAAAAATGCATCCAGTTCATTTTCTATTTCTTTATTTCTTTTCCAGCTCTTGTATGCATAAGTAAGGGTGGATAATACTTTTTGTTTGAAAATCCTGAACTTTGTTTTCGTGCTTAGTAATTTTGATTTCCATATTTTATCAAGGTTTCTGTAAGTCATTGCTGTCTTTGCTATTCTGATTCTAAATTCTTTCTTTGTGTCTCCTTCTTGATCTATCTTCTTTCTTCTTCTTCTTTTACCTTTTTAGCTCCCAGTGGAGCATAAGTCTTCAACAAACACTTTCCAAGTCGTTCTGTTTTTTGCCATTCTTTTAAGATAATTCCATGTCTTCCCCATCATCTTCATCTCTGCTTCTGTCTGTCTTTTCCAAGAATTCCTTGGTCTTCCTCTTTGTCTTTTCCCCTGGAGATTCCAAAAAAGGCCTGTTGTGTAATACTCTCAGTTGGCTTCCATAGTGTGTGTCCTATCCAGCGCCATCGTCTTCGCTGTATCTCTTTATCCACTGGTGTTTGACTGGTACATTTCCATAATTCTATGTTAGTGATTTTGTCCTGCCATTTCCATTCTTTTATCCTGCGTAAGCATCAATTAATGAAAGTCTGTATCTTCGTGATTGTCAATTTTGTTGTTCTCCATGTTTCACAGCCATATAATAGGACCGCCTTAACATTTGAGTTGAAAATTTTTATTTTTGTATTTAACCTAATTTCTTTGAATTTCCATATGTTTCCCAGTGCAATGAAAGCTCCTCTTGCTTTTGATATCCTTATTTTGGTATCATTTTCTGTTCCTCCCTCTTTATCTATATTACTGCCCAGATATATGTAAGATTGTACATCTAATAGAGGTATTTCTCCTAGTTTTATTTGGTTATTGCCAACTGTATTAATTCTCATAATGTTGGTCTTATCTCTATTAATCTTCAGTCCTAGCTGTTGTGATCTCTCATCAAGTATGCTCATTTTATCCTGCATCTGTTGATGGCTGTGTGATAGGAGAGCTATGTCATCAGCACAGGCTAAATCATCAAGTTGTTTGGTCTATGCAACTCTCAAAATATACAAAGTGATCTACTTCTTTCACTTCTTTTCCTTCTAGTTGTATTTTGTCTTCTGGGCAAATTTGATTTTTCATTACTTTTGTTTTTTCTTGGTTAATCTCAAGTCCAATTTCCGAGTTATTGATGATATGGTATTTGTTTTTTCTTGCATCACATTGTTCACATTACCTTTGATGAGTACTATGTCATCTGAAAAATCAAGGCCCTCCAACAGAGATCTAAGTGTCTATCCAATGCCAGATGGCAAATCCAAATAACAAGGGCGATAAAATACATCCTTGTTTCACTCTGGTATCAATCTGGAACCATTCACTAAATCCTGCCTCTGTGCGAACTGCACAAGAAAAGTCATCATACAGATCTTTGATGATGTTAATAATTTTTGGTGGGATTCCATATTGTCTCAGTGTGTTCCACAATGAGTCTCAAAGTATGATGTCAAAAGCCTTTTTGAAATAATAAAATTTAGAAGTTGTTTCTGTTTATCTTTATGCTCTCGTAATAAAATTCTTATTAGAGTGAAAATATGACAAGGTAGCTTCTCCCTCTTCTAAATCCTGCTTGTTCTTCATGCATTACAGTGTCTACTGCATCTTCTTTCATGATGATCTCTCTCTCTCTCTCTCTGCGTTCAGGACTCAATCAGAGTAAGGATTCCAGACTCTCATATGAAGTCAGCTGTCAGGCTAAGTGTGTTGATCGCCCCCACAGACAGAACATCACAATTAGAGTCTGTCAGATCCACTCTGACTGAACACCCGTTAATACGTTGCACTGTGTTCTGCGCCAGTGGCCCAGTGCATCCGATTTCAGCCAGCATTTTTTTCAGGTGATCTTACAGAATACTTTGATACAAGGCAACTGATAAAAGCGCCTTTTCTGCAGATGTTTTAAGTTATGGCTATCCATTGCTTTATGCATCTCAGATGTTATATCACCTTCACCTGCAGCTTTGTTGTTAGCAATGAACTCTACCTCTACTTCATTCAAAGTGAGGTCATCTAAATTTATATCTAACTGTGAGGCTGGTTTTTCAGCTGTAAAATCTATTACATGCGTTGGTATTGGATGATTAAGGATTTCCTTAAACTGTTCAGTCCATCATGACTTTATTTCTTCACTTGATGTTATATGGTTCCATATTTTTTCATAATAGGTGCCCCACTAGATGTAAAAGTGCTTGTTAGCATCATCTGTACACTATAAAGAGTTTTACTATCACCCATCATTGTTGTCCTCTCCGTCTTTATTACCAGGCTATCTAATAAAGGTTATCTTGTCTATTCTGGCTGAACTCTTTACTTTGTTGTCTAGTTCTTTCTATGTTGCTTTAGCCAGGTCTTCTCCAAGATCTGTCTTTACAGTCATCTTAGCTGTCTTTGCTTCTCACCTTTCTTGTATATCAGAAATCCATGCCTTTCATTCTATTTTCTTAAACCCAACACTTGCTTCTGTCAATGACATTAGAGCTGTGCTGTGTTACTCCAACATTTCATCTATGGTTTTCTCATCTAGTTCGCCTAGCACTGCATAGCAGTTATTGAGCTACAGGTTGGGTTTTCCCTTAATATTCTCATCTCTCAGTTTGTGGCCATCTTTCTTCTGTGGCCTAAATTGTTTGTGTTGGCTTTTCAGCTTTAAGTTTATCTTTCAATGCATAAATTATGATCACTGTTAACATTCACCCCTCTATATGCTCTGACATCTATCAAAGATGTTGTAAATTTCCCTCTAATATACAGGTGATCAATCTGGTTTTTTGTTCTATTATCAGGAGATAACCAAGTTGTTTTATGTACCTCCTTGTGTGGGAATAATGTTTGACCTATAACAAATCCTTCTGTTAGACATAATTCAAATAATTCTTTCCCCTTTTTGGTTTGTTGTATCAATTCCTTATTTCCCCTTTGCCTTCTTAGCTCCTGTGTTGTCTTTCCTACTTTGGCATTGAAGTCATCCATTTCGATGAGAATGTCATATTTAGGTATTTTGCTTATAAGTTGTTGAAGTTGATGGTAAAACTCATCTTTAATTTCATCTTCTGCCTCATTTGTGGGTGTGTAACACTGTATAACTGTGAGTCTTCTACGTCTATATTTGTTATGAGCTATTATCAGATGACTATTCACTGGCTCCCATTCTATAAGACTCCTTACAGCTGTATTTGTCATCATTATTCCTACCCCTTCTCGGTGTTTCCCACCTTCCCTGCCTTTTATATGATATCTCTTTACATAACTAAAATATATGATTTCTCTAATCAACCATTTTCTTGTTTCATTCATAATTTTTCTAGAAAATAATTTGCTTATTTGCTTTTTCTCTTGAAGTGTGTCTTTCTCATCTATAAATTATCTTTACGACACATAGTACCATTGCTGGTGTATGTCGGGGGGCAACGATAGAACCCGAGGGATAAAGGCCGCTTGGTCAAGCAGTCGCCACGACGTGTGAGACTCAGGATTTTTATTTCACCCCCGATAGAAAAAATCCTTTCTGTCTACTGCAGGCTTCGAACACCGTACGCCGGCTTTTCAGCTAGCGGAACAGTGGTTTTAGCGGCACGGCCACACGCATATTTCAGTGGTCTTGATTATGTCTTCTTCTTGTTTAGTCTCTGCTCTATTTAACAGTGTTGATTAAAAAATATTTAAATTTCCATGTACAACTTGTTTGTTATTTGTATAGATATTTAAATATTCTCAATATTACTCCATGTATTTAAAATTATTCTTTTTATTTTTGTTAATCCCTCAATCAGATTCGTTATAATCTGTCATTGCCTGCTTAAGAAAAAAGTAGTATTTTTTACTTGTTCTAGCGTATTGTCTGGTCTTATTCATGCTTCCTTGGAAGTACTGTTGAGAGTAGAGTTGCAGTTCTCTATTCTAGCCAGGTTTGTAAAACTGGTCATTATTAGCTTATGCCACTACACAATTTAATGTGAAATATCTATTGATTTCATTTTGACTTCCACTTGTTTGAGACCAAAAATGTATGCTGGCATAAGTATTGGTAGCAAGTTAGGCTCCATTCTCATGAATTAATGGAATTTTATTTTCTGTCTTTGTGTCTGATGCAAAGTGTCATTCCAAAAGGAGTTAGGTATTACTATTTCTCCTTTAGTCTCTTATGGTAACATTATCTAAACATCTCATTTGACATGTTATAATTTTCATTTCTGGAGCAATAGATAGAAACTATATTTGAAAATTATAACAGATAAGAGGTTAATACAGTGGTGCTTTGTACTTTGAATCTAATCTCTTTCAAAAGACAGTTTAAACTCTGCATTATTCAAAGTCCAAATCAGTTTTCCCTGTTAGAAATAAGAGATTGTGAATTAATCCATTCTACAACCTTAAACAATACTGATTTAGATAAACACAGAAAATACATGATACATAACTTAAAGTAAAAATAACACAATTAAATGGCTTAAATATTAAATTAAAACAAGAAAAAAAAATAATATACACAGATGCTATAAAATAAAATGAAAATTACATTTAATATAGCTCACTGAGAAGCAGTGATGTCACATGTAACTGGTGGAACACTTCCTTTCCATCTTCAAAACCAACTTAGAATGCAAAGATTATATTTTCTTTGATAATAAGAAACTAATGTGGCAATTAAAAATCATAGGGAAAATTAACTTTGTCTTTTTTGAGGCAAGTAAAAGAGAAATAAGATGGGAGGTAATAAAGTCACTTTTGAAAATCACAGTTTTATCTTCAGGGAGTGTCAATCCTAAAAATTTACAGAAACTCATTCCAGTGGGTTCTGGCTGAAAAAGATTTAGATGACATTTTTTACTGTGCTTGTGTATGTGCAATTCATATGTAGCAGCATCATTCAAACTCTAGATAAAATTTCTCTCAAATTTAGCACTTAAACTCTGAAACGTTTGAAATTAATGATGTTCGAAGTATGAGGCACTGTTTAATATTTGTTACACTTCTAATGTATGAGTGTTAGAGTATTAGTAACAGTAGCTCTGCCACTATACTGACTTTCCTATCTGAACTGTAATTATCTTGAGTAAGAAAAAGCAGATAAACTCACAAAAGTTGAAGGCCGCAACACTTAAATTTATAAGAATAAATAAAGAAATTTGAGCTATATTGAAAATGAATTTGAAGTAAATAACACATAAAGTTTGGTAAAACAGTAATAATCTTCTTCATCAAGAAAGTGCAAGCTCAAATTACAAACTTGTCACTGTGGGTTCAGTCATCAAATGTGCAATATTTTATTAAACATTTGAGTAAACAAAATCTCATTTAGGAAGGACAAACAGGCAATAGAAAATTCTTTATAACAGCAGTTTTATGATATAATAGAAAAGAAATGCATAGTTTTACCCAGAAACAAGAATGGTAAGATGACAAGAGAAACAATATCCAAATTGACAAATATATTAGAAAAATTGATGTGGTGAAAAGCTTGGAACAGAGAGCAAACTGTATGATATAAATACATGTGGTGATATGAGAGAAACCAAAAAATTATCAAAACACACTGCCACACAGTGGATTAGAACTGACAGTCAACATACAAGAGAAATAGATGTGGCATAAGAGAAGTTTGGAATGTTCAACTTTATGAGAGAAATAGACGGAGTATGAGAGATTATTGAAACAGGCAGCCATCTTTATAAGACGGATTGAAGTAATGGTATGAGATAAGTTAGAGACAAGTAGCCAACTTTATGAAAGAGATAGAGGTGGTGGTAAGACAGACATTAGAGATAGGCAGCCAACTTAATGATAGAAATAGATGTTGCACGAGAGATGTCTGGAGGAATCAATTTTATAAGAGAGATAGATATGGTAATATGAAAAAATACCTGTGTTATATGAATGAAGCTGAAAGGCAGACTGCAGACTTTACAAGAAGACTGATGCTGTGAAGTAAGAGAGTTAGCAACAAACAACCATCTATCTATTAATTCTCATTTTGAGCCAAAGAAGACAGATATACAGCAGAAAAAAAAAAAACTGTCAATGTCTGATGATCTTAGCCATTAAACGTCAGACTCTGCTGCACAGGTGCTGATGCCTGCTGTTGATGCCACTTGCCTCAGTGTTTCTCTAGGTCAGTAACTTTTTCTTTTGGCCACTGTTTCCCATTTGAAGACCTGCTTTTAGATTCTCTTGTTGTCTCTTTTCATCACATTGCTGACATATGTCCACCTTCTTTTCTTGATTATAGGTGATAGTGTTGGATGCATAGCTATTTCTCTTACTTCCACATTAGTCTTTAATTCATTCCATGATATACAAATGTTTTCTTCAGGCATTAGTTTTCAAGTGCTTATAATTTTTTTCCTATTTCTATAGTTGTTTTCCAGCTCTTGCATGCATAAATAAATATAGATAATACATTAGATTTCAAAATCTTGAGCTTTGTTTTTGTGCTTAGTAATTTTGATTTCCATAATTTATTAAGATTTCTGAATGTCATGGATGCCTTTGAATTTTCATTACTCTCATCTTTAAATGGTTGATCTAAAGCTTAATTTGCTTGCCTTTGATGACAATGCATTTGTTTTTTCTTGCATAATATTTACATTACTAATGATAAGAAGTATGTCAAGTGCAAAATCAATGTCCTTTAATTGAGACTCCTGCATCCATTCAATGTTTTTTTTACCTGTACTGCATTTCTGAATTATGAAATCGATGACAAGACCAAAAAAAAAAAAAAAAAAAAAAAAAAAAAAAAAAAAAAAAAAAAATTAAGGGAGATAATACATTCTTGTTTCACCCTGGTTTCAACATGGAACCATTAATTCAGTCCTGCCTCTAAGCGAAATGAAAAAGAGAAACCATCTTAAAGATCCTTACTGATTTTTTGTGTGTGGAATTCCATATTGTCTTAGGATATTCAACAATGAATCTCTATATATACTGTTGAAAGCCTTTTTGAAGTCAATAAAGTTTATTACAAATAAGAATTAATAGTTAATATATTGGTTATTGGTTATGGAAGGCCTCGGTATCACTGCAAACGAATTAAAATCCATAATTGCTCAACTGCCCGTGCCAGTGGAATCATCCGAATTACTAACACATCTCCCAAACAAAGAAAGGTAACTGTAGTCCCCATCGTAGCAGTCTCAGCACATGCCAAAAGACATAAGGCGAAACCGTGCAGAAAGTGAACACAGCCAACTGTTCCCTGTCATACGATATCATCATTCATCGTAAACAAGCGGGATATCGAAACAGGATCAAAACGGATGAGACACACAGCTCACGGTGTGCACAGAGCACCTAACTCAGTAGCTCCTGCAACAAGCCGGACTTGGAATATGAGGAAACTGCAAGAAGGAACACTTTTCAGACATAGCCTTCAATGGTTCCTGCCGCCTATCCACCATATACCATGGAAGTTCGCGTCCTCCCGAAAATGATGATCGTCGTAGCACTGGATGATGTTAGGCCATCGTTGATGACTCCAATTCCAAACATATAGACACACAGTGGTGGTAAGTTATCATTTCTAATCCAACAGAAGCCACCTGACCTGTAGTTAGTAAAACCACAGAGAGAATATGATTTTGTGACCTCCACTGATTCACTCTTGGATGTGAAAGTGTAGTTTTACACAAGAGGAGAAGTTTTCAACTACAGTGATCCCATTTAAGGCAATTCTGTGATAGCAAGGCAAGTCTCCTTTATAGCAACAGAACTTGATGTTCTCTGCTCCCTTCTTGTAGCTGCTGCCACACGATTCTGATGTCTCATTAACTTGGACATCATTCAAGAACAATATCAGATTAACATTCCATAGATCTGGCTCTGCTGATGAAGTGCTTGGTGCAACAGTTGTATCAATCATACAGGAGGCTCCTGGTTTGTGGTCATTAATTTCACAGATGGCATATGATGTTGTTATATTAAGTATTTCTTTCTGGGGTGTAGATATGTGGCACACACATGGAGAGTGGTTTGTGGTCACAGTAATCCCATTATGGGCAACTCTAGGGTAGCATGGCATAGCTGTTTCAGAACAGCACAATCCTATGATGTTTTCTGTGTTCGCTATAAAGCTGCTGCTGCTACACAATCCTGACCAATTAGAGGTGTGGACATTATTCACTTGCAATGACAAAACTGCTTTGTTTACATCATAAACCTCTGGAAGCAAATCATTTATGGGACTAATAGTACAATTTATTCTTCCATCGGGGATATCTTCATTGAGTCCCCCCCAAAAAAAGTCTTTGGTTAAAAAGCACATATGCTTTTGAGTTAAACACAAAATGAGCCCACTTCATAGATTCAAAATGATCCTTGCCAATGCCATCCGTTTGCACAAGTTAGGTCCTTAGCTACCAAGGTCACAAACGAAGGCATTAAATTAAAGACTTTATCTACAGCGAAGGTTAACGAACTGTGAACAAACATTTATAGTTAATATATTTTTAGTAAGAAGATTTTCTCAATGTATTTACCTTGCCATTATCATTTATTTCATCTAATTTTAACAATGCAGATTTTTATCTAATAGATATTTCAGCTCTTGTCTTTATTTATCTTGCTTTTAAGTTAAGATCCTAGCCACTTAATTTTATAACATGTATAATTAATCACAATAAATGTATTAATTAATGGATGTGAGAGCAGTAATGTTGATAATTGAGTGTAGCAATGTAGAGCATCTCAGAATGCTTTTAGTTATGAGCAAAAATGTTTACAGAATGCTACCTGTAAGTGATCAGTTAAAATGCAATGCATCATATTTCTTGGCTAGTCAATAATACTTCGTTCCTGGATCACACAGCATGCACTTCAGGGCTTGGCTTGATCATGTCAGCAATTACAGATTGATAATGAAGAAGAATCTACATCACTGCATATTAGACAAACACTCAGCCACCCCCTCCCCCAAGGCAAACAGTTAATGGTATGGATACTGATTTCTGTAGAACACTGGAGAAACCTCAAACTTCTTTCCAAATTTACTTCATGAAAGAATGATGACAGTATAATTCCTGTACTTGCTGCATATTTATTGATCTGATTATAAGTTTTTAAAAGAAATTTGCTGTCTATTTTCATTAACTATGAATCTTACTGTTCTGTTCATGTGCAAATATTATTGTATTGTATTGTATTGTGTTGTAATGTATTGTATTGTATTGTATTGTATTGTATTGTATTGTATTGTATTGTATTGTATTGTATTGTATTGTATTGTATTGTATTGTATTGTATTGTATTGTATTATATTGTATTGTATTGTAATGTATTATATTGTATTGTATTGTATTTTATTGTATTGTATTGTATTGTATTGTATTGTATTGTATTGTATTGTATTGTATTGTATTGTATTGTATTATATTGTATTGTATTGTATTGTAATGTATTATATTGTATTTTATTTTATTGTATTGTATTGTATTGTATTGTATTGTTATTGGTTATTGGTTATGGAAGGCCTCGGTATCACTGCAAATGAATTAAAATCCATAATTGCTCAACCTCCCGTGCCAGTGGAATCATCCGAATTACTAACACATCTCCCAAACAAAGAAAGGTAACTGTAGTCCCCATCGTAGCAGTCTCAGCACACGCCAAAAGACATAAGGCGAAACCGCGCAGAAAGTGACCACAGCCAACTGTTCCCTGTTATACGATATTATCATTCATCGTAAATATTGTATTGTATTGTATTGTATTGTATTTGTATTGTATTGTATTGTATTGTATTACACACACAAACATATATATAATTCTCAATTTCATGCATATCAAAGCTAAAGTGTTCAATTGTTGTAAATAGCACAACTCCAAACATAGGCTTAACTTCTGTCCTGAGATGGACAAATCTAAATATCACATGCACATCACAATTTGATGTCCATAATAAATACATAAAAAATAAATACAATCATAGTTCTACAATGTTTCACGACTAATAAGAATACCAAAATGATAAAAAATATGTAAGAACAATCTGATACTTACAGAAATGCTACATAACAAGTATGTACTTCACATACATAGCAAAAAAAGGGAAAGAATCATTACAAGGAAAAACTGGGAGTTTTTGACTTATGTGGAACAGGATGATAGATTTGAACACTGAAGAATAATTAGTACAAACACACACAGTAAATACACACACAGACAATATCAATGACAGGAAGGGATGGTTACATTCTGAGAAAACACCTTGTACAAAGCAATAAAATATCACATGAAAAAGTATCTATCATCTGGAATTCTAGGCGAACAAAAAATTTTCCACACCTAATGATGTTAATGGAAGAAACCAAAAGAAATTGAACCTAGAGCACACAGCGAAAGGTCCAATAGTTTGATCAAAAGCTGAGTGAGTGGCTGCCCCACAAACTCATCTGAAATATTTTATTGAAAGAAGACATTTTTGAGCAAACCTTCACTGGTTATGCAAACAGATTTAGATAACTATGACCAAAAATGGAAATATAATGATAAGTATATGAATATTAATGAATTATAGCGTATGAAATTTTTAATGATTGATAACTTTGATGCATTAAACAAAATCTATTCCTGATGTTTATTCCAACACAAATATTGTATATAAATGGACACATCAATGGCAGGCTATAAAGGGTTGTAATGAATTAATCTTGAGCATCATTTGCGTTTCCAAGAGTAGCATAAGTTTGGCATCACTCTCAGTCTTGAAGCTTGAGCAGTATTACTTGTTACTAAAAAGTTGCATCTGAAATAGAAAGGTGACTTCCATATCATATATGAAATCTAAATTAAAGGTGACTTCCATATCATATATGAAATCTAAATTAAAGGTGACTTCCATATCATATATGAAATCTAAATTAAAGGTGACTTCCATATCATATATGAAATCTAAATTAAAGGTGATTACATATCATATATGAAATCTAAATTAAAGGTGACTTCCATATCATATATGAAATCTAAATTAAAGGTGATTACATATCATATATGAAATCTAAATTAAAGGTGACTTCCATATCATATATGAAATCTAAATTAAAGGTGATTTCCATATCATATATGAAATCTAAATTAAAGGTGACTTCCATATCATATATGAAATCTAAATTAAAGGTGACTTCCATATCATATATGAAATCTAAATTAAAGGTGACTTCCATAGCATATATGAAATCTAAATTAAAGGTGATTACATATCATATATGAAATCTAAATTAAAGGTGACTTCCATATCATATATGAAATCTAAATTAAAGGTGACTTCCATATCATATATGAAATCTAAATTAAAGGTGACTTCCATATCATATATGAAATCTAAATTAAAGGTGATTACATATCATATATGAAATCTAAATTAAAGGTGACTTCCATATCATATATGAAATCTAAATTAAAGGTGATTACATATCATATATGAAATCTAAATTAAAGGTGACTTCCATATCATATATGAAATCTAAATTAAAGGTGACTTCCATATCATATATGAAATCTAAATTAAAGGTGATTACATATCATATATGAAATCTAAATTAAAGGTGATTACATATCATATATGAAATCTAAATTAAAGGTGATTTCCATATCATATATGAAATCTACATTAAAGGTGATTTCCATATTATATATGAAATCTAAATTAAAGGTGATTACATACATAAACTAAATGAATATTTAACAGTTGTTCAACAATAACCTATATCGAATATGCCAAGTAAATCTGAGTTTATGTGAGCTTTCACATAAAATAATTATAATATGTTGACTCAAGCAATAACAGCAATAAAATTGATTTACATTAATCATGAGTATCAAAGTTTGAAGCAATATACACCTCCAGGGGTTAATATAGCATTCCCCGGTTTTGAAAATCATTAGTGATTTATTAGAGAAATATTAGAAATTACCAATGCAGAAGCAATACATAAATCAGTTGTATGAGTGAAATGCATAAACAATTTTTGTACCTAAAAAATTGATCTGCTTTCAGAGCAGTAAAGTTGCAATTCACTGCTGATGCTAGTATTATGAGGTACTTTAGATGGATTAAGAAACAAATTTAATGACAAACATTAGTTTTGAATATATTTTATAGAAAAGGTATGATGATATTTCTGCCCTGGGAAAAAAAAATTTAAAAAGCATGATATTCAACAAAATATTTTAACTCTGATAGTTTACAGTTGTTGCACCTTCAATTGGTTAATAATTACTGTGTTTATTGCAATATAAATGAAATATATTCTTCATTTGTGCATTTTTCAATGTGCAGTTACACAAATGTCATCTTCTGGCAAAAACTACATGACCGCTGAATATTGTGAATTTAGATTGATAAATACAATTAAAGGACATCTATTAAATTATTGTTACCCTAAGAATTATATTAAAAGAACATACTGAAAGGCAGAAACCATTTATTCTAAATTTCAATGATTTCAAAAAGGATTTTGAAAGCATACATAGAGACTAATTGTGGAACATACTCATACAATATGGAATGCCGCTAAAAATTATTAACATCATCAAAGATCTGTATGATGGCTTCTCATGTGCAGTTCACACAAAGGTTGGAATGAGTGAATGATTCCAGATTGAAACTGGAGTAAAACAAGAATGTATTTTATTTCCTTTGTTTTTCGGAATTGTGTTCGATTTCATAATACAGAAATACTGTACAGGTAACAAAAACATTGCAAAGACACTTGGATCTCAATTTGGGGTCTTAGATTTTGCAGACGATATAGTTCTTCTCAATAGCAACGTGAAAATGAAGCAAGAAAAAAAACAAAAGCCCTGATATCAATGGCTAGAAAAATATGACTTGAGATTAACCAAGAAAAGACAAAAGAAATGAAAAACCAAATTCAGCAGGAAGAAAAAATATACCTGGAATGGAAAGCAGTAGAAGAAGTAGACCACTTTGCATACCTTGGCAGCTGCATAGATCAAAAAGGAGACACAAAGAAATTAGAATCAACATAGCAAAGGCAGCATATAAATATAGAATAGGCAGCATATATAATAAAAATTACTAAGCACAAAAGCAAAGCTCAGGATTTTCACATCAAAAGTATTATCCACCCTTATTTATGCAACTGAGAGCCGGAAAACAACTAAAGAAATAGAAAATAATTAAATACATTTGAAAACAAATGCCTCAAGAAAATACTTCACAAACCATGGAATGAATTCAAGACAAGTACAGAAATAAGAGAAATGACAAAACATCCAAAAATATCAACTATAATCAAGAGAAGAAGGTGGTCATTTGTTGGCCATGTGATAAGGAGAGACAACAAGAGAGTTTCAAAGCAAGCCCTCAAATGAGAACCAGATGGTAAAAGAAAAAAGTGGTCAAACTAGAGAAACACTGAAGAAGAACACTGAGGCAGGAAACAACAACAGCAGGCATCAACTCCCTTGCTGAGTTTGAGCAACTCATCCATAAGAGAGTTGTGTGGTGAGTTATAATGAGGATATGGTGCACATTCTGATGCTTGATCGTTGGACACAAAGAGTCTAGATTTTCTGCTCTATGCACCATCTTCAGCTCAAGAGGACAATAGTTAGATTCAATTATTAATTATTGAGCAAACTATGTAGAGAAAAAAAATATAATTTATTTGAATATTTTCTCCATCCAGTGTTTATGTCATCAATCCATTTTCTTCATTGTCTACATTTAGACCTTTCACTGTAATCTGTAAGATTGTATTTTTCCAGGGCAATAGTACAAATTTGGTTCAATTTTTATTTCCTTTCTACTAATTTGCCCCTTTCTATTAAATTTTCTTATAATGTAGATGGCATTGTTCATACATTTACTTTCAACTAACACACATTGTTTATCACCAATTTCTTTTGTGAGTCACAAAACTTTCTATATGAAGATCCTATCATTCAATATATAAGGTTTTTTTTTTGGTGGGGCATTGTATATGGATTTTAGTTGACCATCCAGTATATATCCACTGCTGTTAATAGTATTCCAAAGCTTTGTTATTTTTCTATTTTAAATTCTTAAATTTTTTCCATTTCCTTTTACATTATATTATCTAGTCAGTTCATGCTTTTACTGCAACATCTACTTTTCCTGTGAGTTAAAAAAAAAAAAAAAAAATGTCCACTCTCTGAGCAAAAATTATTAAGCAAATTTACCCATCCATGCTAAAGAATGATGTGTCAGGTCGAAAGGCACAGATATTGTGCCATATCGTAAGCTAGCAAAACAACACATAGATGCCCATTTAACAGGTGCACACACTAAGAAGAAGATATATCATAACATGCTGTTCTTGTGTTGTATATAAAATGTTAAATTTAAAAAAAAATTTATAAAATAATAATTTAAAAAAAAAAACTATTTTATGGCATTATATCAGTTATAGGGCCTGTGAAGGGGACTTATAGGACGAGAATAAATTTTACTTATCCAGTGCAGTCACCATGAGATATTGAGATCTGACTTTATATTTCACCCCGGATATAAAATACTAAAACTACTTGACTTAAATGTATTTTGAACCTATATTCTCATTGTTTGGAGAACAACAAGTAATTGACTGGCCACCTGCTCACTCTACTATATGTATATATATCTATATATATGGAAGCCGCGATAGCTCAGTGGTTAATGAACTGGACTACAAAGGACAAGAGGTAGGGTTAGATCCCTACCGATGGCTTCCGGTTCAGCCTTTAATGGGTACCTGATTTTTTTCTGGGAAAGTAAAGCGGCTTGGGCATAATACTGACCACATTATCCCAAAAATCATATGCCGAAGGTCTGTAAAATTTATGGACACTAACACCATATTCCCTGTACGCCACATGGCGTGACGGGGGTACTTTACTTTTATATATATATATATATATATATATATAAAAATATCTCTCTCTGCGATCAGGACCCAATCAGAGTAGGATTCCAGCTCCTCACATGATCTCATCTGTCAGGTTAGGTGTGTTACAAACAGAACATCACAGTTAGAGTCTGCCAGATCCACTCTGATTGAACACCCGTTAAAAACGTTGCACTGTGTTCTGCGCCAGTGGCCCAGTGCATCCGATTTCAGTCAGCATTTTATTCAGGTTTGCTTTCCCTAGCCTTTGATTGTCCCCAATCTTCCTGCAAGGCAGCAGGTGATCTTTTCTGTAGGGGGATTCTGCCCTTAGATGGTCGGCCCTCCCAGGTTTACGAGCACCATCTGCCCAAGTCACTAGAGGTATATATAATATAAGGTATGTAACATTCCCATGTGAATATAAACATAAACTCAACAAGCAAGATAAATTTTTTAGAATTTCTTGACAACTAGAAAGTTTACAGATTTCTAGCATATGTATTGCAATGTCAATTAAAAATAATCTAATTTTGTAATTCTCAACATCTGTATACATCTTGATCCCTCCAGCACTGTTAGACAGATAGTGCTTTTTGTCATCCATCTCTATTCTGTAGGAGATGTTCAATCTTATCCAAGAAGTCTATGCCTATCAACTTTGCTTCTCTTATCGGTGTTCTTTTCAGTGTCTCTCCTAGCACTTCCTCTTTTTCTGTATCCTGATTCTCCCATACAAGGGCCAATTTTGAAATCCTTTTTTTTGTCTCTTCTCAACACATGTCCGACACATGTCTCTTCCTAAATGTAGGATTGCTTGTTGCATGGCCATTTCTCTTATCTCTATATTAGTTTTGAATTTATTCCATTGTACACAGAGTATCCTTCTTAGGCATTTGTATTCAAAGAGTTTAAGTTTTTTTGCAATCTATTTTGTTGTTTTCTGTCTTTCACAAGCATAGGTAAGGGTTGATTTGAGTTGAATATATTAAGTTAAAGTTTTCATGCTTCCTCTTCTTCTTTTCTCTTTTCACTGATACCTAAAAGGTGTCGTGGTTATATCATTTGTCGTTCTTGAGATGTCGAATTGTCTGAATTAGTGATTTTCTTTTGCTGTTACATGTCTCTGTCACTGCATCTAGCCATCTTCTTCTGGGCCTTCCTCTTGGTCTTTTTCCATGCATTCTCGAGAAGAACGCACTTGATGGTGATTGGTGAGGATTCATTCTGACCAGGTGGCCAAATTAATTTAAGTTGTTGTTGTTCTATATATTCTTGGCAGGGTTTTGTTCCTACCATTTTTCTTATGGTTTCATTTGGTATTCTATCTCTTCTTGTGTTATTTGTTACTTTTCTCAAGCATTGCATCTCACATGTATTGATCTTTCTTAATTGTGATTTAGAAAGGGTCCATGTTTGACATTCATAGCACAAAGTTGGTATGAAAATGCTATTTATGATTTGTTGTTTAGCTGGCATAGAAATGTTTGGATGTCTTAGCAATGGTGAAAGATGGTATGTAACAGCATTTGCTTTTTGTATTCTCATGTCAATTTCTCTGTCTAGTTTTCCATCTTCTGTGAACATTGTGCCCAAATGCTTGAATTCTTCTACTTGTTTTATTTCTTTATTTTTTATCTTAATGTTTAATGGGTGTCTTAATTTTTATTTCACCCCGTGAAATTTTCTTGCTTAATATTTTTAATTTCCATATTTTGTTCGTGTTTTTAAAATTCGCTGTCACTTTTGCGGCTCCCATATATATATATATATATATATATATATATATATATATAGTAGAGTGTGCAGGTGGCCAGTCAATTACTTGTTGTTCTCCAAACAATGAGAATATAGGTTCAAAATACACTTAAGTCAAATAGTTTTAAATTTGATTTTATTTTCCTGCTTAATATTTTTTTACTTCCATATTTTCTTCCTTTTTTTAACATTCGCTGTCACTTTTGCTTCTGATATCTTTTTTTGTTTCACTTTTTTTATCTATACTACTACCAAGATATACATAGTGGTCTATTTTTTCCAATGCCTGACTATTCAGATATATATTGCCCTCTGGTCTATTTTTATTTTTCATTATTTTTGTTTTATCCCTGTTAATTTCAAGTCCTACTCTTTCCATTGCAGATGATAGGGTATCTGTAATATTTTACAACATGATATTCCCACTTAGAAGCACTAAGTCATCTGCAAAATCTACATCTTTCAGGTAGTTCTTGTTGTGCGATTTAATACCATTATTGCCTTGGTTCTTGATCCCTCCCGTGCCATTAGACGTCATATAGAGCTTGTGATGTTTTTTGTCACCCATCTCTATTTTAGGCGAGATGTTCGATCTTATCTAAAGAGTCTATGCCTGCCAACTTTGCTTCTCTTACAAGTGTTCTTCTTACTGTCTCTTTAAGTCTTCCTCTTTTTCTGTATACTGACGTTTCCCATTGAAGAGCCTTTTCAGAATTCTCTTGTTGTCTCATCTCACCACATGTCTGGCATATGTCCATCTTCTTTCCTAAATTGTAGATGAGATCTTTGGTTGCACAGACATTTCTCTTATTTCAATATTAGTCTTGAATTCATTACATTGTACACAGAGTATTTTTTTAGGCATTTGTCTTCAAAAGCAATTAGTTTTTTCTCAATCTGTTTTGTTGTTTTCCAGTTTTCAATTGCATAGGTAAGTGTTGATAATACATTTGAGTTGAATATTCTAAGTTTGGATTTCTTGCTTAGTATTTTTTATTTTCATATTTTGTCCAGGTTTTAAAAATTTGTTGCTGCTTTTGCTATAATGCTACTGACCTCTTTCTTTGTTTCACCTTCTTGATCTATATCACTTCCAAGACATTTATATGTGGTCTAATATTTCCAATGCCTGGCGATTGAGACATATATTGCACTCTGGGGTATTGTTATTTTTTATTCCTTTTGCCTATTATTGCCTATACAACATTTATTCATTAAGTTATCAATGCTGTCGTAAAAACGATTTTGTTAATGAAACGTAGACCTGATACAGAATGTGTAAATATGCATTTGAAAATAAATGTCTAAGGAAAATACTTGGTATAACGTGAAACTAATTCAAAATTCAAAACAAACAAGGAAATTAGAGAAATCGCCAATCAACCACTAATATCTTCAGTATAATGGGAAAAGATGATGGTCATATGCTGGACATGTGATGAGAAGAGATAATAACCGAATAGCAAAGCAAGCCCTCATGTGGGGAACAACAGGTAAGAGGAAAAGAGGAAGACCCAGAGAGACACTGAGAAGAACATTGATGAGAGAGGCAAAAGCAGCAGGAATCGGCTCCCTCAATGAGATAGAACTGCTTGCACAGAACAGAGACATATAGTGAGATTTGATAAAATATTTTAAAAAGAATTGAAAACTACTAGAACAAAAATTCAGACAAGAGAGGGAGTATCTTGGTCTACGCCCTATGGGCCGGCTACGGCTTGAAAGGTCAATAGATAGATAGAATCAATGATAATTCCAAATAGCAAAGGTGATAGTATACATTCCTGCTTTACTCCTGTTTCAATCTGAAAAGAAATCACTCATTCCCTTCTGTGTGAACTGTACAAGTATGGTCATCGTATATATATCTTCTATGATGTTGACAATTTTTTGTAGTATTATCTTTCAAAAAACTTCACAAGGACAATCTATGTCTGCTGTCAAATGCTTTTGAAATTTAATGAAATTACATGTTAATGGTTATTGTTTTTTGTTATTTCTTCTAGTATAATCCTTAGAGTAAATATTTGGTTGACATCTTCTCCCCTTCCTGAAGCATATTTGTTCTTTGCACATAATATTATCTATAGCTTCGTTTACTCTGTTCAGCATGATTCTACTGAAAAGTCTGGAGACAAGTGATAAGAAATTTATTGCAATCTTTACGATTACTTTTTTAGGTAATTTGGTAACAATCCTCTTTCTCCAGTTTGTAGGTTTTTTTTGCATCCCACATTCTATTAAATAACTTTTGTAAGTGGATTAGGTTTTGAGTATAAATGATTTCAGCATCTCAGTAGTTATTTTATCTTTGTCAGAGGTTTTATTATTAGCCATGTGTTTCACTGTTAATTTAATTATTTTATGGTGATTTCTTCTGAAGTGATGTCTAATTGCAGAATTTGGTGCACCTAATTCAAACTGCATTAGATGGCTGGGATGCAGGCAGTTAAGAATTTCTTTGAGTTGTTCAGCCCATCTGGCTTTTTAATAATTACTGAACTGTAGTTGGTAAGGTGCCATCTTTACTAATAACAGTTCTGTCTTTTGACATAAAGGAATTTGTTAGTTGTTTCTGTATATTATATAAAACCTTGTTATTTCCTGTCTTGGAGGGTAATTCTGCTTCAACTGCCAGATTATCTATATATGTACTTTTTTCTCTTCTAATCGAATTTTTACTTTATTATCAAGGATATATGTTGCTTTTGTCAGAATTTTACCTAGCTCAGTATGTGTATACAAGCACAATTAAAATTCCTTGTAATAATGTGTAATATCATCTGAACCTTCACCAATTTCTTTACAACTGCATTTAAAAACTTGTAGATGAAAATACTGATAAAAGCTCACAAAGAGTGTTGCACACTAAATAAAAGTGGTATTCTGTACCGCTATAAACTTAAAGTTATAAACAAATTAAATGAAATTAACATACAACACTCTCTCCAAATGCTTGAAAGCTTGGACGTCTCTGATTTTGAGATGAACCACTGCTGCCTCCTGTAAAATCTCCAATGCCAAGAGTACCAAAAATACTTCCTCGGCTACCTCTTCTGTCCATATCCTTAATGATATAAAAAGAGGACTATTAAATTGTCTTTGAAAGTCTATATTTATACAAAAGGTGTGTATATATATATATATATATATATATATATATATATATATATATATATATATATATATATATATATATCGTGTAATCAATTTATAAAACAAAAGTTAAAGTCATAAGATGCAATGCAATGATAATACTATTCTTTTATGGGGGGGGGGGGGGGGGGGGACTGCTACTAGAAAACATAAAATGTATGGAAAATATTTTTACTTTTTGGAATGAGAGTGTAATATTTAAAGAAATACTAATGTCTCTGAAAATAATTGCTTTGTTTTGTTTTAAACATGACAATTTTTTCAACTAATTCAAAATTAATTTCAAATCAGTATGGCAGAAGCAGTAGTAATCAACAGTTCTTCCAACAATATTATTCAGTGAAGTTCTTTTAATTTATTACTCATTGTAGAATAAATCATTAACTTAAAACTAACTTAGCAAAGGATTATCTAGGGCAGACTTGTAGAAATAAGTGTGTAAGCGATAATATAAATGCCGCTATAATATAATGACATTAAGAACTTTTACTGTATCTATTCTACTGATGCTTTCAAAAATCTGATGAGAAATAAATTATATGTTGAATTATGTGAAACTACACAACTTTTGAACCATTTTTATTACTGCATGCAAACTCTCTCACTCCCTCTCTCTCTCTCTCTCTCATAAAAACAGACACACAATTAACATTAAGGTAACATCTGCTGAATTTTTTTTTTCAGTCACTGAAAGCTGTTTAATAATGCTCAAAGAAAAAGGTTGCTTTATTCTCCACTGTTTACTTTAAAGAGAGATAATTATTTACCAGGACAAATTTAATAACTGACAAGAGTGTGTGTGTGTGTGTATATATATATATATATACACACACACACACATGCACGCACGCACACACATACACAAAATTATTAAACATTAAAGATGAATATACACAACATAAACTTAAAAAGAAAAAGTGCTTAACACAGTTTGGCTAAAGAAAAGGCACTTTTTGGTTGTTAGACTGGTTACTGTTGGATTAAATTGATGCTATGGGTAAGAAAATTTGACTAATCTGAATATTTGAGATAACAACCAACAGAAGTGAGACAGGGTTGTAAAGTTGTAAACTATTGTTATTAACACACACACACACACGCAAACACACAAATATATAAGAATATACCATAAAAAACAAACAGTACTTCCAGACTGTGACAAACACTCAGAACATGACGCACTGATTTACTTTTGCATATGTTGAAAGTTTAATAAAAGAATCATTAAATAAATTTCAATACTACATAACTGTATTTTATTTGCTTATATAAATTAGCACATCCAAGAAAGAAAATATAAAGATAAATAGTCCACCAAATACAATTAATATTCACTTGAAAGGTACCAAGCTGAACTAATCTTATTGCAGAATTCTATTCCCCAAGAGAAATTCAAAGCCAACATAGCAGAATACCAACTGCCTGCATTTCTAAATGCCCCAGTGAAAGTCAAAAGCTGATTTAAAATATAAATATTCATACCAAGTGTGTCAAGAGAGCACAATTTGGTTAAATTGAGGGGAGAAAACCTAGTAGACAATTATATGCAGGAAGTACATGATAGTACTGCAGACAATCCACCCAAGAGAACGAAAATTTGATACAAACATGGTAGTTAAAAAAAAACAATTGTTAGCATGCTTTCCCATGAGAAACAACAATGACTACAGCAAACAAAGACAAACGCAGCCTTGAAGAAAAGTCCAGGAAAATAAAGATAGAGAAACAATACTGAATATAAATGCACTAGACTAAGTGCAAAACATAGTGCAATGAAATCAATTAATAAGCAAACAATGAAGAAGGAAAACCAAAACATCAAAATTAAAATATGACACAAAATAAATATTATAATTTTGCCATACTCCTGTTAGCAAGTTCAGATATAATCAAATTCTAAATAACAATTGAATCCTAGACAAAAGTATCATCACAAGTACCATGATTTGCTAGTATAGGTAATAATGTCTCTCCACAACTTTCTATCTCGACAGCTGTTTATTAATTTTGTTGTTGACCACCTACTAGGAAGTTAGTTAGGGCTTCATCGTAATCACCCATTCAACAGAATTTGCCAACATGCTTTGGAGGGAGCCTGACATGAGTGGAACGGATATGGGGAATTCGCGACTACAGTGAAACTGATTTCATAAGCAGAAAAGAACTTCCTAATAACCACTCACTTAAACTGCCAAGTATCTTTTCTTTCTTTCATCACTTCTTCCCTTGATTTTTACTGCTGCCACATTATATTCCATTTGTTCCCTTCACATAACAAAGCCAAAAAAATGGATTGTTTTCTATTAATGTAGGAACTATGCTTTCTTTGCTTTTTTTGTTTAGCCTCTTTTAGAACATATTTCTTCAAAGGATATATTGTCCATGTGATTTCTAAAGCTCAAAAGGGATTGTTGGTGCTGAGAATCATGGTAGCTTCTGGAATCGAACATTTATTAGTACTTCAGTATCAGGGACTAGTCCTCTTGCCCAATGAATAAGCCATGGCCATCCTCACTATTAGTGAGACTTTATAAACATTCACATTTCGAGTAAATAAATGAAGATAAAGGTAATAGATTAAGGAGAGGTAAATCATAATAGTCTGAGCTGAGGATATTGTCAAATTGATCTTCTGGGACTGGTTGGTCTCAAGGCAAGACACCATTATCAAGGCAGAGATAGTGTGAGTTCAAATCCCAGTTTCATCAGTTAGGATTTTTATTTGTGATTTCTCTCTGTGACAACCACCTCTGGTCTCAGCAGTGAGGCCCAGCTTGAAATGTTGATTACTCATTGGCGAAAAATATATGAGTACCTTTGAAGATGGAATGGTCTGCTTGTGTGGCAAAAGACTCCTGTGCACACAGCTACCAGGGAAAAATGGATTAATGTGCAAAATTCAATTCCTAGTCTCTAGGAACGCCACCAAAAAAAAAAAAAAATTGATCTCCAAGCTATTTAATGTAATTCCTGGGGCAGAATGGAAACATGATCCATCAGAAATTAAAACTATATTCTCTGCATTGCGACATTAGACAGAGAACAGAATCCGTTGCAGTTAATGCAGAAGTGAATGCTGTCATTTGTGAAAACTGCAGTTAAATAGATGTGCTAGTCTACACAGATGGCTCTGTGGTACACTATCAACTGAGTGCTTGGGCATTCAATGGCCATGCCAATGACAGAACTATTCGCGAGGAGAGCAGCACCTATGCAATGACAACCAGTAGTTTGACAATGGAAATAATGGCAATGATAACAGTTTTTGATTGTTTGGAAACTCAAGAGTATGCTCATGTGTGTGTGCTGAGTGACTCAATGAACATGACCTGCAAAGTGGAATTAGGCCTAATTTGTCATCAATAGTTTGGATCAATCAGAGATCAAAGATTTGTAGTATCACCTTCATGTCCCAGGCCATACTGGTGTTGAGGGCAACAACAGAGCAGACAGACTTGCTGGTTTAGCAATATTAGCTGCTGGACAGCCAATGGATCTGGTAGATATCACTAATGATCTATAAGAGATGGGTTAAACAAAGGACTTTAACAGAAGTACAAATACAGGCTATCTGGACTGTGTGAACTGAGAGTGCAGGCAGGTTTTCTAGAACAGAGCAATATTTTGGACAAATGAGAGGATTTGTTAGCCTACACTGAACTGACACAATTAATCAATGTGTGCTGATGAACATTTTGAGGAGAAGATCGGAGCACCTATGGATGTGTCCAGTGTGCTGTGATGATGATCATAATTTAACATAATATAACATAGAACATATTTATTACTCTTTTTAGCGGTCCAAGATAGTCTCATGTGTCTGGTTGGTAATTTTACCTGCTACTGTATGCAGTAAACAGTACAACCTGCGGTTGCCCTGCTGCCTTGCAGGTATGTTCGGGAGAGTAAAAGACTAAGAGAGGGTAACCTGAAGTAAATCAACCCCACTGCCTTGTGGGTGAGACTTTTTAGTCAAAGGCTAGTGGAGCCAACTGTAAACAAACCAACAGAAGGCAACAGAAAACCACCATTGTAATTTCTTTGTACAATCATGAATCGCCACAATAATCAGAGGTCATAATATAAATAATCTAAGGTATGCTGAGGATACAGTCTTAATCACTAAGAGTGAAAATGAGTTAAAAGAAATGCTGGACATTATAGTGAAAGAAAGAAAAAATAAGGGACTCAGCCTTAATAGCAAAAAGACAGAAGTAATGGTAACAACAAAGGAAAAGACATCGCCTTAGTGCATAATAAAGATAAGTGGAACAATATTAAAACTGCTAGATGAATTTAAATATCTGGGAACTTTGTTAACCTAAGATGGTAGATGCACAACAGAGGTAAGATGCAGAATGGCTCAGCTCAAAAGCAGCTTTCCAAAAAATGAGGAAGATACCATGCAATCCATTTTTGACAATAAAGCAAGAAAAAGAGTTTTTAAATGTTATGTAGAGCCAGTCTTAAATACTGGATGTGAATCATGGACAACAGGACAACAGACAAGAAAATCACTAGAGTCTGTAGAAATGTGGTTTTACAGAAGAATGTTGAGAATACCATGGACAACTAAGACAAGTAATGAAAACTTTCTGAAAGAGGCCAAATAAAAAAAAAAGAGCTAATTTCCAATACTAGGAAAAAACAATCTTCATTTTTTGGCCATGTAATGAGAAGGTAACAGCTGGAATATATTGTAACAACTGGGAAAATTGAGGGATGAAGAGAGAGAGGGAAGCAAAGAAAAAAAGATACCAAACAGGTTAAGAGAATGGCTTGGCAGAAATGATAAATAACGGTCGTGATAAAAAGTTGTGGAGAGACATGATCACCTACGCCAGCAGACCCAGTACTTGATGCTTCAGTGTTTACTGCTCATTCCAGGAGCATTCACTTAAACAGACAGCTGCCTTCATGAGAGAGTCCGGAATCCTACTCTGACAGAGTCATGATTGCAGAAGAAGAAGAAGATTCCAGGAGCAAAACTAATCATGAAGATAGTGGCACCTACCCAATGACAACCAGAAGTATGATGATGGAAAGCATGGCCATGACTAGAGTCACAAAATTACACACATGTCTTTGAGCTGAGTGATTTGATGAGCATCATCCATAAAGTACAGATGTGCTCAATCTGCAGACATTGGCTAAAGTTAATACAGAGGTAAAAAATGTGCAGTGTTACCATTTTGTATATCCCATGTCACACTGGTGTTAAAGGCAATGAAATAGTAGAAAGATTAACTAATTCAGAGATCATATAAAATAGATAGCCAAGTGGATAGGGCAGATACTATTAATACAATCTCAGATATATGGGTAGAATGTAGGATTCTGAAAGAAGTTACACTACATCACTATTTAGACTGAATAAACTGGGGGTGAAGGTGGTTTAATTGGCAGAAAAGAACAATATTTGTAATGAATGAAAGGATTTGTCAACCAACACCAAACAGGCACAGTTAGTTGATGCATATTGATAACCATTTTGAGAATATTAGAACACTAATTGATGTGTCAGGTATGCAGTGATGAATGATGATCATAACATACCATAAAATTGATCTTTTTAATGCTGTAGCATTTACTTTACTTGTGCATTTAGGAGATGTCCTTTTCTTTGTCGCAACAATTATTTCTGTTGTTGTGCTCTTGAGGTTTAATGCCTTTATTTTTGCTATATAGTCAATAGCTTGACAGACAAAATACTTTTGAAAAGATACCAGACAGCTTAAAAAAATGTATGGTAGGAAGCAGCAGAATTGAAAATATCTTCAGAAATAGAAGGTTGTAGTGAGATCTGATCACCTAAACTAGCAGATATGATTAAGTGATGAAGATGATGAAGAGAAGGAATGCAATATGTGAGTAGAGATTTGAAGAAAATTATACTATCACCTAAAAATATTGAAGGATAAGTTTTTAACTACAAATTGCATTAACACATTAAAAAAAAAATTATATGTTATATGTTTCGACTTATCTCATAAAAATGAAGATTACACCACTTGCATTTCAATTCTTAAACGACCAGATATTTATAGAATTCTAGGATGTCTAAGAAAGCCTAGATTCAAATGGAAAAAACAATATCACAAAAATCCTACAGCAGCAATTGCTTTAAAAGATTATAGCCAGGGCTTGAATTTTTATGACCTAAAAAAAGTAAAATATGACCTAAAAATCATTTTAAATGCTTCCATTTATGACCTAAAAAAAGCCAAATGTGAGCCACAAATGAAAAATAGACAAAAATATGGCATAAATGAATTACTCCTTTGCTATTAAGAATAATGTTAAAATATCAAATTTTAGAATTGTAGAAGACAGACTGTAAAAATTCTTACCAAATTATCACATTATACTCATGTTTAAACCACCTAACTTTAACCTCACACAATGCAAGTACTATGTATATATATATATGTCTCCATTGATACTAAAAAAAATTTTTCACCAAATTCCTGCACAAATTTACATAACTTTGCACTATTTGATTTACAAACTTTGGGCATTGTAAAATGACTGTGCTCTTATAATTAAATTACAAACAATTTAATCTTTTTGTAAAGACAACTCATATATGCAATCATCATAATAGAATAAAACAAATTATTAATCAAACACAGCAGTATTTAAACAATTTTTTCATCTGCAAGAAAATGGTTATAAAAGGTTCTAACATTTAAATGAACTAAGGTTTCATAATTTGACAGTGTTATCTCTTATTAGCAATAAAAATTACAAAACCATTTTTTTTCCCCACTTAATAAGGGTTCTTCTAAATTAAAGTTTATTTTACCTAAAATGACAACAAATATAACAAAAAATATGCATTTTATGCCCCAAATTTGGTAAAAAATATGACCTAAATTTAAATTATTGTCAAAATATACATTTATATGACCAATAAAAATGACATTGATGTGTTCAGAAAGACATGAAACATGTTGGAATTAACTTGGATTTAATAAGTACATGTCAGGAAAAAATATGACACGTCATAAAAATCTTAGCCCTAGTTATAGTAAAATATAATAATAATAAATAAAAATTATAATGCCATGCAGCATAAGTGAAAAAAAAAGATATGACCATGAAAATGATGGGAATAGACATGAAAACAAATAAAATCCTGTTGAACCATAACAAAGTTGGTGTGATTTTGCAGGTTGTTATGGTGTTGAATTTCTTTTTTGACATCATCTATACAGAATTTGTCCGATAATTTGCTTTAAAAAGTTTTCTTCATCCCCCACCTTTTTTCAGTTAAATCTGTTTTACTTCCAACTATCACCTTCATAACTTTGCTGCATTCTGAATCTTAAAATGTAACTTATCCAATTTTGGCTCTGTCTGATCCATTTACTTGACTTCATTTTTGTGATTCCCCTTTAAATCTGCTCTGAACAGAAACTTTGTGATTTGTTGGTTTAGAGTCACCTCTATTTTACAGTGGGGTGATGGTGTGGGGAGTTTCTTCCTTGCAGTCACCCAGTTTGTAATACATGCTAGTACAGCAAACAATACTGCTTGAGAATTGTCAGGATACTTTCCACAATGGCAGTTTTGAGATTAAGGAAAGCTTCACTTGTGTTTCCTGCAATGTAATATACATGACTAAGCTGCCATAAAAATACATATGTGAAACAGGTAGACATATGGGTGCTTATTTTTGGGAGCATGCTCATAACAATGGTACACCAGTTGTAGGCCACTTCAATTTTCCTGGTGATAATGACTCAAAGACATCCTAGTTACTGGTAATAAACCCATGCTCTTCAAATGACTTAGTTAAATTACTCATACGTTAAATTATTCATAGATTAAAGAACCACTTTGGGTTTTTAAACCTGAAGGGGAATAATTATCTTAATTCATATTTTTCTAATAACTCATCATGCTTTTTTCTACATATTTCAAAGATCAATCCATTCCTGTGTTCTCCTTCCCTCATATTTTTTTTCATTATTTTAAGTCTTTTCTATTTATTTTTAGAACCATTCCTTAAAGTACCAAAGGTTACCATAAAAGTGTATTGAGGTAGCAATACTTCTGCCCACTAATATTAGTTTTGTCTATTTATTTATGAAATGTCTTTGAAAGAGTTGATAGGCAATGGCTGTGGAAAATATTACAACATGAAGTTAGCACCCACCTAATCTATCTATGCAAACACCTATGCCAAAATAGTGAAATGAAAGACAGTACCAATAGTGACCAATCAGAGGTATTTACCATCAAGATGGGAGTTTGACAACGGTGTGTACTTTCACTTCTGTTATTTATCATATATACATATACTATTAGTTAGGCAATCACTAGCAAATTTAACATCCTAAGTGAGTTCCTCTTTGCTGATGACCAAGCTATAATAACAAATTCACAAAATGAATTACAACAATATCACAACAAACTGAATGCAGCTTGGAAGAAACATAATATGAAGCTTAATACAGAAATGAGGTCATGATCATAAGCAGCAAGGAGAAAAAAATCACAAATTAGTATTGAGAACAAAGAGCCACAGGACTCTTGGTCCCTCATATACACAGATGGCTCTGCTACAAATGCCACCAGAAATGGAGGGGGTGGTGTGTTCTTGATGCTGAATAACCAGGATGAGATCACCAAGTCAATAGGTACTGGAAAATTCTCAAACAACTTTAAAGCAGAAACTGAAGCCATCAGAGATGCTGCAACACTGGCTACTCAACTCAAAAATAATATGCACAATAAATTGGTGATTCTGACTGATGCTCTATCAGTACTATCAGCTCTAAAAAGTCCCAAGAACAATGAACTAGATGATTTGAGAACAACCCTGGACCAACTATGCAATAACTTCCAGAGAGTAGTCATTCAGTGGATACCATCACACTGTAATATACACGGGAACGAACACGCAGACAAATTAGCTAAAGAGGGAGGGAGATTACCGCAAGAGAACTATCCGCTCAGTTATGATGAAGCCAAATCCATCCTCAAAGGCCAGTACCATAAAAATGGAAACGAGAACACCCAAAGCATAACGAGAGTGACGGATACCATCAACTATCAATGAGGGATCAAGTCATCATACTTCGCCTAAGCACTGGCCACAATAGAATGAGAAATCACATGTTCACCAAATTCAAAATAGGTACAACCACCCTATGCCACTGTACACTGGACAATATGACTACAAAACATGTTCTACAGGATTGCCCCCAGTACACAGACCTGAGAAGAGCAATGTGGTCCACGCCCACCTCCCTGGAAGAGACAGCTGATTTCATGATAGAGTCTGGAATCCTACTCCGATTGAGTCTTGATTGCAGAGAGAGAGAGAGAGAGAGAACAAAGAGCTGAAATAAGTAAAAGAATTCAATTATGTGTTGTAGCAGCAAATTGGAAAACTGAGACCAAAACTGAAAACAGATGCATCAAAAGCAGATCAAATAATCAGAAATATAACTCACATAATAAAAACCAAACACATGACAATGGGTGCAAAAAGAGCAATACACAACTTAGTATTTCTGTCAATGTTGTGATATCAGTGTCAAACATGGAGATTAACAGCAAAAAAGATTTTTAAAAATCACAACTAATTGAATTAGGTGTCTTTGAAGAACACTTAATGAGAAAATAGACAAAATAAGAAATAAAGAAATCAGGAAAATAATGGGAGTTAAATTTAAAAAAACAGTTCCGAGACAACAAATTAAATGGTTTTCATTGTAGTTACCAGAAAATTGCATTTCACAACAAGCATAATAATCAGATGCAAAAACAGAAGACCCTTCAAAGTATGGACAAACGAAATATCTTATGCCACACTAAGCACTATGTGTGAGGCTAATCAAATGGTACTGTCGAGAATACTCCAGCAGGATAGCAGACAACATAAGACTTAACTATGAACTTTTAGTATTTGTAATTTATTTTGTTGGTATATGATGAGAACCTTTTGAGCTAAAATGTTACTTTGCTTAGTCTTGTCTTATCAGCAAAAGCTGAAACATCCTATTTTTGGTTATTTTCTTGTAAAGCAGTTGATGATACATGTGAAATCACATTCACATTGTCATTTTTAATATCATGCAGTTTGTGTAGATGTAGCGTGATGGCATATTATAGTAGAATCTGGTTATAATGAGATCACTAGGACCATAAAATATTCTCATTATAAATGTATCTTTGTTATATCATATTGATGTTTAATAACAGGAACATACTTGTAAATTTCATAAACAGATTGAGCAGTTACTTGCAAAAAGTTTGATACTACTGCTTGTAAACACCTACATAATTGTTTCTGTACCTCAGAATTGTATGTAGTTTGTTTGAGGAAATATCATGTTCCCTACATATGTCTGTTTTTTATTTTAACTTTTTTCCCACTTTCTCCATTAACATCACCTTTGTTTCAAGTGATATGCACTTGCATTTCTTGCCAGAACTGGGGGTCACTATGGTAGCAAATTTGAATAAGCGTGATGCACATAAGTGTGCACCAATACTCAACCTTTATGATGAAAGCCTACTGGACTGTGGCCTAGCCCATCAAAAAACACCATAATTTCTTCAGCCACAATGTCTGCTGTATGCGTTTGTTTCCTCAAACCATACCTCTCTCATCCACTGAGGCAAAACAATTTACATGTCGACTATTAAAGTACACACTATTAAGGGTATTTTTTTTTGGCAAGACAAATTTCACAAAATGCATTATAACCAATTTGCAGGCTGGGTAATAGTGTTATAAAAAATTGTTTAATATAGGATAAAACAAAATTTTGGGATTTTTTAATTGATGATCAGGATTCTCATGAACCAGTCTCATTATAAGTGGATTCTACCATACTAAGAAATGATATTATGATTATATGCAAATGATGAAATGAAGCAATAAGTGTAACTAAGACATATGTTTATTATGGATAAGTAGGATAATCCAGTAAAATGAATAAGTATTACTTATATACTTATGCATATATTGGTAGTGCAGCTGAAGAATTGGTATTTATTGAGATCACAGAAAATTATGCCATTACCGCTCTCAAAAATGTAGGAAAAGTAAAACGTGAAAACAAAAATACAATTGACAGTACAAAATAGGCAGAAATATCAGAATTGAAATAGCCAGAATAACATGTGTTATTGATTATCATTGTAGTTTGGGGATTTTTTAATAGAAAACATATATTTACTACAAGTATTTTATTTCAACAAAATTACAGACACATGTAAACAAGAAATATATCTGGATACTTGAAAAATCTATGACATTTCATTATTTTTCAAATTATTATTTTGATTTATTTGACATTAAATAGTTTAATTCACAAACATAGTAGCTAATAAAACACGATTGTAATCAAACAAACTTAAAGGTTTTGTTTTTTAGAAAAGAATAGAACAAAGGTAAACATTCAACAAGCACATATAGACAAACAGCTTTATGTGAAAGGGAAACTGCTGTATGGAACTAGAAAATGACAATACACAACAACAGCTGTGTTGTTATGTACAGATAGTCACGCATCACAAACAAGGTTATCAAGAATGATTTATGAATGTAATATATTTCTAAAGATGCTATCAGTTTGTTTAAGAACTTCTACCCATCGATGGATGACACCCTATAAATCACAAAGAAGATCATTAGAAAGAGAGAAAGGGAGAAAGACAGGAAATCTATCTAAACAGTAAAAAAAAAACACTGAATAAAATATCCGAAGCAAATGAACAACATCAGTACAAAATTAAAACATTATAAATCTGCTAGAAATGTATGATAGAGATGTAAGAGAAATGTTTTATCAAGTGTTTACCTATATCTACCAAGGAAGTAGACTGTGGGTAAATAGGAGAAAAGATTGCTAGAAGTAACTTAGATGTTGCTGTGTTGAATAAGGCCATGAATTGCATGGCAGTTAGAAGTCTTTTCTGAAATTCAGAGCAACATCAACATGCCCTTAACATATGGATTTATACAAAAGAAAGGAAGGCACTCACTATGCCTTCATAAGTATGCTTGAAGAAACTGTTTGACTTCTCATAACATCATGTAAATTGGAGTAAATATACTGCATATAAAGTAGGCAAAAGTGAATTGTTTTGGCTAGTTTGACAACAGCAAAATTTTAGGTTAGTGCTGGTCAATCGGAGGAAAGAAAACTGAGAAGTAACCTATGCAGTTCTAGGATGATATCACAAGCCTAATGTCACATTTACAACAAAATCTGATACCACACAAGCAGATCACTAAAACTGAAAATATATATCGATATATGTGAAATTAAGGTTGTTATGTATTTGAGAAAGAAAGTAAACAATAAAGTGATAGGAAATTCATTATAAAGAGTATTGCTGCAGGAGACAATGTACTTATTTCAATAAGTCTCTTTGAAATTATAACCAATATTCAAACAAGTGTTTCAACCTTTTAAAATAAATAAAAAATTATTAGAATAATTAGAGCAGAAATAATGAACACTGAAAGAATTCATGACAATATAAAAGACATGAGCAAACCAAAATCTTCAGACTTAAGACGTGGCACTGCGGTTTCACAGCACACCTTTACAATATGAGTCTCTGTGAATTGGTCAGATACAACTGCAGATCACCAATGTAGACTCCTGAGAATGTACTACACACTGTACTTGCCTACAACAGAGAATGAAAGTTTGGCCCTCAAAAACAAGCCTGCAATACAAACTACATGGACCAGAGAAAATTTCAAGTGTTCAGTCCCATGTTTGTGAACCTTACTGGATATTTTGTGTAACAAAAGTTGATTGCTGGAGAATAATGGTTTAGGAAAACACAGAGAGATCTAAAATCGTGTTCATTGGTGGTCACATATCGGTGCAGGTTTAGATATAATTATTGGGACATTTGTTATCAGGTGTGATCACTGTTATCTCTTTTCTCAATTTACTTTTTGCATCAATTACTTATCTCTCTCCTGCCATTTTTGAATACCCTATTCTTTCTTTCTTTCTTTCTTTCTTTCTTTCTTTTTCTTTCTTTCTTTCTTTCTTTCTGTCTGTCTGTCTGTCTATCATGTTTATCTCTCATCCTTTCAAGCTGACATCAACATGTGATGGTATATAGGGCTGACATGCTAGACACTCTATGTCCAACAATCTTTGTTATCAAGCTGACATCAACATGTGATGGTATATAGGGCTGACATGCTAGACACTCTATGTCCAACAATCTTTGTTATCAAGCTGACATCAACATGTGATGGTATATAGGGCTGACATGCTAGACACTCTATGTCCAACAATCTTTGTTATCAAGCTGACATCAACATGTGATGGTATATAGGGCTGACATGCTAGACACTCTATGTCCAACAATCTTTGTTATCAAGCTGATATCAACATGTGATGGTATATAGGGCTGACATGCTAGACACTCTATGTCCAACAATCTTTGTTATCAAGCTGACATCAACATGTGATGGTATATAGGGCTGACATGCTAGACACTCTATGTCCAACAATCTTTGTTATCAAGTATTTGACCTTTCCCAGGACCCAAATGTCCCTGTCCTGGGCAAGTGACTCAAACTCAGTGAGGGAGCTCATTCCTACTGCTGTTGCCTCTCACCTCGGAGTTATTTTTAGTGTTCATCTATGTTTCTTTATCTTGTACCCTCTGGTTCCTATTTGAAGGCTTGCTTTGAGATTCTCTAGTTGTCTCTTCTCATCACATGCCAAATATATGACCATCTTCTTCTCTTGATTGTAGAAGATATTTTGGATGCTTTGTCATTTCTCTTATTTCTGTACTAGTCTTGAACTCATTCCATGTGAGGTTTATTATTGAGACATCTGTTTTCAAATGTATTTAATTTATTTTCTATTTCTTTAGTTGTTTTCCACCTCTTGGCGCGCATAAGGTTGAATAATACTTTTTATTTTAAATCCTGACTTTTGTTTTTGTGCTTAGTAATTTTTATTTCCATATCTTATCAAGGTTTCTGAAAGTGCTGCCTTCACTTTTCTTTTTTAATTTCTTTCTTTATGTCTCCTTCATCTATGCAGCTTCCAAGATATACAAAGTGATCCTCTTCTTTCTTTCACTGCTTTTCCTTCAGGTGCATTTTTTTCTTCTAGGCAAATTTTATTCTTCATTTCTTTTGTTTTTTCTTGGTTGATTTCAAATTCATCTTGGGACTATGTGAAATGAGATGGACAGGGGCAGGATTATTACAACGCGACAGTGGAAATGTAATTTACTCTGAGGGAACCACACACGAAAGAGGAGTAGGCATCATGTTAGAGAAAGAAGCAAAACTGTGAAAGGATTTTGGCCAGTATCAGACATAATTCTGCTAGTAAAATTGAGTGGCAGACCAATGGATATCAACATAATTCAAGTTTATGCACCAACAAGTAATAGCGGAGAAGAAGACATTGACACTTTTTACGAGGAGCTAGAGGCAGCCATGCAACAGTGTAAATCCCATGAAATAACTGTTGTATTAGAGGATTTCAATGCAAAGGTAGGAACAGCTAAAGTGCAAAATGTGACTGGGGGTGGCATGGCCTTGGCGAGACGAATGACAGAGTGGATAGATTGATAGATTGGGCAAAGACACATGAAATGATTATAGGTAACACCTGGTTCAAACAACACCCTAGGCGACTATGGACATGGCAAAGCCCAGACAAAAAAGTACACAATCAAATTGATTTTATACTGGTACAGAGAAGATTTAGGAATGGGCTAACGTCTGTTAAAACAAGGCCAGGAGCAGATTGCAATAGTGACCATGTACCAGTAGTTGGAAAGATAAGAATAAAACTGCGGAAGACACAGAAATCACCAAGAAATATAAATTTAGAACTAGATATGCTAAGAGTAGGTAAACAGATGAGTGATAAGTACATCATGATAGTACAAAATAGATATAATGCTATTAAGAAAATACAGGACATCCAGGAGCAGTGGGAAATGCTCAAACAATCGATTCAGCAAACATCAAAAGAAGTAATACCAGTGACAAAAAGAAATGGATGACAGAAGAAATATTACAACGAATGGACGAAAGAAGAAAACATAAGAAAGAAGAACGAGCATACAAAATATTGCACAAAGAGATCCAAAACAAGTGCAGAGAAGCAAAGGAAGGATGGTTAAAGCAGAAATGTGAAGAAATGGAAAAACAACAAAAGAAAGACCCAAAATTTATGCACAATTCATTTAACTAAATGAATTAACAGGAAGAAAAGAAGTCAAAGTTTCAGGATGTGTGTAATCAAAGGAAGGAAATATAATAATGGGACAGGAGAAGACAATGGAAAGATGGACAGAATATATCAGTCAACTCTATGCTGATGAAAGACCAGAATTGAACAATTCAAATGAAGACACAGGACCACCAATAATGCAGAGTGAAGTGGAGGATGCAATTCAACACACGAAAAGAGGCAAAGCTCCAGGTCCTGGCAATATAACAATCGAAGAGATAAATGCATTAGGAGAGTTGGGAGTACAAGTCATAACAAAATTACTCAATGACATATATAACACTGGACACATACCCGAGGATCTACTAAAATCTATCTTTGTAGCCATACCGAAGAAGTCAGGCGCCACTGATTGTGAAGACCATCGCACTATTAGTCTCATGAGCCATATGACTAAAATATTACTAAGAATAATCATGAGACGTGTCATGAACAAAATAAAACCAGAAATATGTGAGGAACAATGTGGATTTGTGGAAGGAAAGGGCACCAATAATGCAATATACATCTTAAGGACATTGATAGAAAGATCTATAGAGGTAAAGAAAGATCTATATATGTGCTTTATAGACTACAGGAAAGCATTTGACAAAGTAAAGCATGTGGAAATAATCAATATGCTGGAGAAATTAAACATTGATGGCAAGGATCTGCGAATCATAAAAAAACATGTACTGGCAACAAACAGCAGCTATACGAATTAACAACCAAACAGGACAATTCCAATATATAAAACAAGGAGTCAGACAAGGCTGCGTTCTGTCACCGGACTTGTTTTCACTTTACAGCGAACATATTATGAGATCAATAGTAGATAAAAAAGGAATTGAAGTCAACGGTCACAACATAAATAATTTGCGATATGCGGATGACAGTCTTAATAGCAGAGACAGAGAACGAACTACAAGAAATGATAGACATAATAGTAAAAGAAAGCAACAAGAAAGGTCTCAGTCTGAATAGTAAGAAAACAGAAGTAATGGTTATATCGAAGAAACAATCATCACCATCATGCAGAATAAAAATAAACGAGACAAATCTAAAACAAGTGCAACGTTTCAAATACTTGGGCACAATAATTACATCAGATGGGAGATGCCCCACAGAAATAAAAAGCAGAATAGCTCAGGCCAAAATAGCATTTCAGAGAATGAAAAATATCTTATGCAACAAATCTATGTCAATAAAAATTAGAAAGAGTTCATCGGTGCTATATAGAACCAATTCTGACCTATGGAAGCGAATCATGGACAGTAGACAAACAAATGAAAAGACGGTTAGAGGCCACAGAGATGGGATTTCTCAGAAGAATGTTGAAAGTCCCCTGGACAGGTAAAAAGACCAATGAGGAAGTTCTCAAAGAGGCCAACACAAAAAGGGAGCTCTTAAAAAACATCAGAAAGAAGCAATCAACATTTTTCGGGCACATCATGAGAAGAGGAAAGTTGGAATACTTGGTTACAACTGGCAAAATAAAAGGAAAGAGAGATCGCGGACGACAAAGAGAGAAAATACTGGATAGCTTGGTGTCATGGCATGGAAAACAGTCAACAACAGAACTGATACGATGCACTGTAGATAGAAGATTTAGGAGGGACATGATCGCCTACGCCAACCGGCAGGGTACATGATGATGATGATTTCAAATTATATTTTTCTAGCCATTGATGACAGGACCTTTGTTTTTTTCTTGCATCATGTTCACCATAAGCGTTGCTACTATTAAAAACTTTGTCATCCGCAAAAGCAAGGTCCTCCAAGTGAGATCCAAGTGTCATCCAATGCCTTTGTCACCTGAGCAACATTTCTGCATTATGAAGTTGGTTGTAAATTCAAATAACAAGGGAGATAAAATACATCCTTGTTTTACTCTGGTATCAGTTTGGAACCATTCACTAAATCCTACCTCTGTGCGAACTGCACAAGAAAAGTCGTCATACAGATCTTTGATGATGTTAATAATTTTTGGTGGGATTCCATATTGCCTCAGTGTGTTCCACAATGAGTCTCAAAGTATGATGTCAAAAGCCTTTTTGAAATAATAAAATTTAGAAGTTGTTTCTGTTTATCTTTATGCTCTTGTAATAAAATTCTTAGAGTGAAAATATGACAAGGTAGCTTCTCCCTCTTCTAAATCCTGCTTGTTGCATTTTCTTTCATGATGATCTTACAGAATATTTTAGAGGCAACTGATAGAAGAGTCACTACTCTCCAGCTACTGCAATCCTTGAGGTTGCCCTTTTTGGGAATTTTGACAATTATACCTTTTTTTCCCACTGTGTAGGTACTTTTTCTTCTTTCTAAACATTTTGACCAAATATAATTTTCTGTTTTCAACTCTTTTCCCGTATCCTACCACAATATATGTAATAGGGCATAATGAAGAAAGTGTTTAATACTTGCTGATTTTGTCTACATAATGCATAATTATTTAAAAAGAAATGTTTTGCAACTGTATTGATTAGTCTTGCACAAACAGGTTTTTCATTTAAAAAGATGCAAAAGCTTTAAATCAGCTAAAGAAAATTATAAAGTGAAGAAAACATTTTTTTTAAAATAATCACACACTTTAGATTTTATTTTTGTAAAAACACACACATACTTACATTTACTATATATATATATATATATATATATATATATATATATATATATATATATATATATATATGTGTGTGTGTGTGTGTGTGTGTGTGAATTTAAGTGCCACTTATACTTAGATAAATGTTATTTAAAAAATCATAAGATTATTCAGCAATATTTATAGCACCATTTAAATTTTAATATATTTAAGGGTTTTCTTTATATTAATTTTTAACACTTTGTTGTTAAAGACTGTGGTTACTTCTCTTTGTACATATTACAAATAATTATTCATTTAGTTATCCATTTCTGATCTTATCTCTCAGACTGTTTCCTGTCATTCGTCTAACACATTTCATCTCTGTAGAGATTATTTTTCTTATTGTTCTTGTATCTAGGGTCCAGGTCTGGCATTGGTAGCACAACGTTGGGATGAAGATTGTATTGTATAGTGTTCGTTCTATACTAACTATTTAAGTATATACTGTTTTATCTAACTATATACTGTTTTGTTAAATTATCAGTTTTTTCCCTTATTTATCTGTTATCATTTTTGTGTAATTGAATTATATTTTTTTCTTAATCAATTTATTGTAAATTGAAAACTATTATATTTTTTTAACCACTAGGTACAGACAATGAACTACGTTATGATTTATTATTTAGTTTTTAATGCATATATTTTAATCCCTTTACTACTGAACTTTATATTTGTATAAAGTACCACCCAGTTTGGAAAAAAATATGAGCACAAAACATGTATTTTTTTTTAGAGGCATATCTCTTGATCTATTGCACCAACGTGCTTAATTTATATATAAGTTTGTTGAAGAAAAATTTATGAAGAATTTGAATATATATATATTCATTATGTTTGTGTGGTTATTTGGAAATCAGTAAATTTCAACTCCAAATGTATTTGATCCTAGTGCATTATGTTAAGAAGTAATAATTAATTTGGAATCATCTATTTTTTTTTCACGCACAATTGTGTGCACGGACACACATATATATGCACAGTGGTGCCTAGTATTTTGAGCTCAATTTATTTCAGGAAGCCATTCAAATTCTGAATTGTTGGTAGTCCAAATAAATTGTCCCCATTATAAATAATGAATCCATTTCTAAATCCTAAACATTACAATAAAATAAAACAGCAAATACACACAGTTTAATATAAAAATAGTATAATCAGAGTGCAATGATTATTTTTCCTAATAATGAGAAACTGACAAGACAGAGAATTTGAGATCAAAAAAAGAAAAATTAATTTTGTACAATTTAGTTCCAGGATGGGTGAATTGGAGAAGGCTGGTAATTACATTTTAAAATTGTGAACTGGATGCTTCTAGACACAATGACTTAACATTATAAAAAATTTGGCACCAATGCTAATTACTGGCGTAATACCAACCATATTAACCCAAAAATCATGTGCTGAAAGTCTATAAAAATGATGGTCAGTAACACCATATTCCCTATACGCCACTTGGTGTGACGGGGCTCTTTATTTCTTTTTTTTACTTTTACTAATTATAGATTCAGTAGTAACACTAGTTTTTAGTTGCTTATAAAATATATTTCAAGGCCGCTTAAGTCCTAAAAGTTTGCCAAAATGAGTTTTGCCACATTTTAGTTGAAAAACAAAGGTCTGAATGATATTTTGCACCTGCAAGATTCAACCATAGAACCACCATTCACACTGAATAAAAATTCTCTTGAAATTAATTTTCAAATTCTGGAAAGTTTGAAGTACGAGGCATCACTGTGTATGTGTGTATAAATATATATATATATTTTTTTTTTAAAATATGTATTTTTTACAAATTAATCCTTTATATATATTTGATGATGTTTATAACCCTTGAAGCAGTCTGTAATTAATACTGCAATGGTTTGGTGCCAAATTGCAAATGAAGGATCTCCACAAATACCTGGATTCTGTATCACTGGTTCTGTTTGGGGTGAAATGGTGTTAATATTATGGATACTACTAATACCATCTGAGTACCCCTCACAATTCCATTGATTGCAGTGCCTCAAAAAAATCTTATTTGCGATGTCCATCAATGAGAATCACAGGGGCAAGGATTGACTTGAGGGCAAGAATTGACTGCTTCTCACATGGCCAGTCTGATATAGTCTTGCTCAAAAGTTAGCTCCAGCAACCTGGTGTTTTTTGCACTGAGAGGAGAACCACCAATGTGGTCTACAAAGATTTCCTTCAGTAAAGCAGTGGTAACTGACAGTAAGAGCACCATCATCTTCTTCACCTTCACATGGAACACATGGCTATGATGTCATCACAATCATGGGCTTTTTGCCCAAGAAGCAGTACATCTGTTATCAGAACATGCCCTAGTAAAAGTTGCCAGTCATTGTGGGACTGAGCACATCCATCATCATCATCATGTGCCATATCGGTTGGCGTAGGTGATCATGTTCCTCCACAATCTTCTATTTACAGTACATCATACCAGATCTGTTGTTGACTGTTCTCCATGCCATGACACCAACCTATCTAGTATTTTCTCTCTTTGTTGCCCGCGATCTCTCTTTCCTTTTATTTTGCCAGTTGTAACCAAGTATTCCAACTTTCCTCTTCTCATGATGTGCCCAAAAAATGTTGATTGCTTCTTTCTGATGTTTTTTAAGAGCTCCCTTTTTGTGTTGGCCTCTTTAAGAACTTCCTCATTGGTCTTTTTAGCTGTCCAGGGAGCACATTAGCAGCAATTATATCAGACATCTGTGCAAGTATGCCATTATAACTCCAAAAAATGATAATTATTATCATTAATGACATTCTACTAAACTCATTTGGAGAGTAACATATAGAGTACAAGTCTGCTAACTTGATGGTGGAAATGGATGATACTATCTACTACTCCATGAAGTTCCTGAACACTCTCACCCTTCATGGCTTCCCATTTCAGAAGTCTTTTTCCTCTTTGTCAGTACTGGAATTTTTTAAAATATAATGCACCTTTATATTTATTAATTTAAAAAAAAATATATTCATTACATTACTTCCTCAAGAATAATTGCTGAATGTTGCCTCACATTGAGTAGTTTATACATCTTTTCACTGCAATCAAAAGAAATTTAATTGCAGTCAATATTGATTTAAATTACTTAAATCTTGTAGCAAAATATGAAGCTAGGTGTTATATATTATATTTAGCATCATAAATATTTTTTACTGTATGCTTGAATACAATATAACTGATGCCAAGTTAAGTTGTCTTAATTTAGCAAGTTTACACAAATTTAACACAACTTCCTGGTTGACATTGAAGAAGAAAACATCAGATTTTGTGCCATTAGAATTGTTTTTAATCAATTCTTAGCATCTGCTGCATGAATAAGTTAATATATTTTTTAAATTTATGTCAAGTTTGATAGTTTATATATGTATAATTAGACATTGTGATTTTGAAAAGTGTTATTTCCAAGAATAAGTAGTTTATAGATGTGTGACGTAAATGAATCTGTTAAATTTCAAATACCATTAACTTTGTTTTCCATTTAAGATTTGCTATTTTGCAGAAAGTTCAAAACCAAAGGCAGGGAGGCAGTCTTGAGCAAATACATGCTGTAGATTGCAACATATAGTGTAAAATACAAAGTAAAAAAGAAGATAAGAGATATCATGGGTGTAGTGATTAATTGCTACATAAGACTAAGGAAATTGATTAAAATTTAGCTAGTATCAATTATGACTTTTTCAATTATACTCTTGGAGTTTATTGTTAATGATAAATGATTACATTTACAAACAAGTCACTTCACTTTTATACATACATACTTACTTTTGCACATAGAACACATTAAATATACATCTATTAAAAAGTACACAACAGAAAACAACATAGACAAAAAAAAACGTTTATAACCGCATCATAAATTCTTACAAGTGGACACAGTGACTTGCAATTAGTTATGAACAGGAACATACCCTAACCCCAAAATATCATGTTGTACATTAGTTAACATTACCCTATTCTAAAATAATTGATAGACACAACTGTAAATTCATAAATCATATCTAACACAAGCTTCATTTGTTGCTAGTTTGAGCAAACTTCAAAGATCATCCAACTTGTCCAGATTCATCCACATTCTCATACTTTATAGTACTGTACTAACTTTCATAGATGTAATCCCCAGATAGGATGCTGGATGCAACAAAAATTAAATGCTCTAAGATAGTTAGATAACTTTTACAAGTAAATAAGCAGAAATATATAATATATTAAATACTATGCGGGGCTGCAATTTGTAAGTAATGGGGAGCTAGAACAGACATTGTTTGAGCTTGTGTCTTGCAATGAGAACTGGCATGAGCTTGTTCATTTAATACCCTCATTTAATATCATGATGATGATAGTCATGGTGGAATTATTGGTATAGCATTCTTACACTGACTAGCACAAAGCGTCCATAGTTAGATCATAACCAGAAAAAAAGCAATATGATTAACAATGGTTTGTATTTAGAAATATGTGTATTATGGTGATACAATACATGTTTGAACTCATATTGATACTATTTAAATATGTTTATGGTTCAAGTCCGCAATATTCTGTGGTGAATTTATGGGTACAAAAGGCAGCAGGTTAAAAATAGAGGAAAAATCATAGATGGAGCAAATTATGGATATTGTTCACCAGGTGAGTTCAATCAAGGACATAGAACCCAGGGAAGAATGGGTACGAGTGCAGTACATCCTTTTCCTTAGTCATCACACTGGACAGAGAAATATAGGCAACAAAAGCACCATGGTTGCTGAGACAGAAGTGTAGGTCTTCATTTTCTTCTTCTTATTCCTTCGAACTCCCTATGGCATAGGCCTTCAACAATCACTTTGCAAGTCATTTTGTTTCATGTCATTCTTTTAAGATCATTCCATGTCTTCCCTATTATCTTCATCTCTGCTTCCATCTGTCTTTTCCAAGAAAATTTTGGTTTTCAACTTTGTCTGTTTCCTTCGGGATTCCAAAAAAGGGCCTGTCATGTAATACTCCCATCTGGCTTCCATAGTGTGTGTTTTATCCAATGCCAACGTTTTATCTCTTTATCAATTGATATTTGACTGGTGCGTTTCCATAATTCTATTTTAGTGATTTTGTCCTGCCATTTTTATTCTTTTATTCTGTGCAAGCATCCATTAACGAAGGTCTGTATGATTGTCATTTTTGTTGTTCCCCATGTTTCACAGCCATAAAATAGGACTGACTTAACATTGGAGTTGAACTTTTTTATTTTTGTATGTAACCTAATTTCTTTGGATTTCCATGTTTTCTAGTGCAATGAATACTCCTCTTACCTTTTGTATCCCTATTTGGTATCATTCTCTGTTCCTCCTGATTTATCTATATTACTGCCCAGATATATGTAAGATTGTATGTCTAGTAGAGGTATTTTTCTTATTGTTATATGGCTATTGGCAACTGCATTAATTTTCATAATTTTGTTCTTATCTTTTTAATTTAATTAATCTTATTAATTTTCAGTTCCTGCTGTTGTGATCTCTCATCAAGTATGCTCATTTTATCTTGCATCTGTTGATGATTATGCGATAAAAGAGCTATGTCATCAGCAAAGTCTAAGTCATAAAGTTGCTTGGTCAGTGATCGTTGGATTCTATTTCTGTTGTTCTGAGTTATTTTCATAATCCAATCTATGGCCAGTAGAAAGAGAAATGGAGATAGAAGGCATACCTGCCTTACCCTGTTCAAATGTTTCAAATGTTTCTGTGTAATGTAAGCTGCCCTTCATGCACCACACTACATTTCGCTCGTTCATACATTGTTTTTATCAGGTTAATAAACTTTATGGGGATTCAGTAATGACCCAGCAACTTCCAAAGCATTCCTCTGTCTAAACTATAAAATGCCGTTTCGTAATCTATGAAACCGATATAAAGTGGGGATTGTAGTTCTAAACTTTGTTCAACTATTATACGTTGGGTAGTTATTTGATTAGCACAAGATCCGTTCTTCCTAAAACCGGCTTGTTCATCTCTCAAATGTCTCTCTATGGCCTCTTCTATTATCTCCAGAATGATTCTGAGCATTTTTCCTGGCACTGATAGCAGCATAATTCCCTATAATTTGTGCACTACTGTAAACTTCCTTTCTCTGGTAGTTTGATAATATCTTTCCAGTCTTTGATATTTCTTCCCTTTCACATATTTCATTTAGTTGATTGTGTAACATCTTGGTAAAAGTGTTAATATCTGCTTTGATTGCTTCTGAAGGAATTTCAATTGGTCCAGTGTCTTTACCCCATTTTTTAATAGCTTGATCATCATCATCATCATGTGCCATACCAGTTGGTGTAGGCGATCATGTCTTTCCACAATCTTCTATCAACATTTTGTTGCTGAATATTTTCTATGCCATGACACTAAGTTATATAGTATTTTCTCTCTTTGTCATCTACGATCTCTCTTTCCTTTTATTTTGCCAATTGTAACCAAGTATTCCAACTTTCCTCTTCTCATGATGTGCCCAAAAAATGTTGATTGTTTCTTTCTGATGTTTTTAGGAGCTCCCTTTTTGTGTTGGTCTCTTTGAGAATTTCCTCATTGGTCCTTTTTAGCTGTCCAGGCAACTTTCAACATTCTTCTGAAAAATCCCATCTCTGTGGCCTCTAATCACCTTTTCATTTGTTTCTTTACGGTCCATGATTCGATTCCATAGGTCAGAATTTGTTATATAGCACCGATGAACTCTCTTTCTCACTTCTATTGACATAGATTTGTTGCATAAGATATTTTTCATTTTCTTAAATGCTATTTTGGCCTGAGTTATTCTGCTTTTTATTTCTGTGGTGCATCTTCCATCTGATATTATTATTGTGTCAAGTATTTGAAACATTGGACTTGTTTCAGAATTGTCCTGTTTATTTGTATGCTGCATGATGGTGATGATTGTTTCTTCGATATGACCATTACTTCTATTTTCTTACTATTCAGACTGAAACCTTTCTTGTTGTTTTCTTTTACTATTATATCTATTATTTCTTGTAGTTCATTCTCTGTCTCTGCTATTAAGATTGTGTCATCCGTATATCACAAATTATTTATGTTGTGACCATTGACTTCAATTCCTTTTTCCTTACACATCTCATGATGATTCTTTGTAATATTTTGATAATGTGGCTCATGAGACTAATAGTGCGATGGTCTTCACAATCAGTGGCACCTGACTTCTTCAGTATGGATACAAAGATAGATTTTAGTAGATCTTCAGGTATGTGTCCAGTGTTATATATGTCATTGAGTAGTTTTGTTAGGATTTGTACTCCCAGCTCTCCTAATGCATTTATCTCTTCGATTGTTATATTGTCGGTACCTGGAGCTTTGCCTCTTTTCATGTGTTGAATTGCATCCTCCACTTCACTCTGCATTATTGGTGGACCTGTGTCTGGGGCAAGGTGGAGCTCCCATTTAGCCCCCCTCCTATCAGGGTTACATGAAGCCATTGGAGCAGGTGGTGGATGGTGTTGTGGGAGCAGCCGACAAGTAGTACTGGTTATGGTCCACACTCCATGATGGCAGGCAGAGGATCTCATGTATAGAGACATTGGCTGCAATCTCCAACTAGTACAGTCATTGCCAAGAAGGAAAGGAATGGCAAACTACCTCTTATATTGCCTAGTATATTTATGTCAAAATACAACTTAATACAGCTAAGGACGTTAATGGGGACTCCACAGCCACCTTGTCTGGTAGGGAGCGTCATGTGCTACAGGTGACACCCAATTGTCATCAAGCTACTGTATGCAAGATCAAAAATAAAGAGACACTAGCAATAGGAACTTGGAACATTAGATCAGCATTCCAGGTTGGCAAACTAGAAAAAATCAGCCAAGAAATGAAGAGAATGAAATTGAACATCTTGGGACTATGTGAAATGAGATGGACAGGAGCAGGATTATTACAACGCGACAGTGGAAATGTAATTTACTCTGGGGGAGCCACACACGAAAGAGGAGTAGGCATCATGTTAGATAGAGAAAGAAGCAAAACAGTGAAAGGATTTTGGCCAGTATCAGACAGAATTCTGCTATTAAAATTGAGAGGTCGACCAATGGATATCAACATAATTCAAACTTATGTACCAACAAGTAATATCGAAGAAGAAGACATCGAAACGTTTTACAATGAGCTAGAGATGACCATGAAACAGTGGAAATCCCAAGAAATAACTATTATATTAGGGGATTACAATGCAAAGGTAGGAACAGCTAAAGTGCAAAATGTTAATCTTGGAGAGATGAATGACAAAGGGGATTGATAGATTGGGCAAAGACACATGAAATGTATATAGGCAACACCTGGTTCAAACAAATCGCCTTATGCGATTATGGACATGGCAAAGCCCAGACAAAAACGTACACAATCAAATTGATTTTATACTGGTACAGAGAAGATTCAGGAATAGGTTAACATTTGTTAAAACAAAGCCAGAAGCAAATTGCAATAGAGACCATGTACCAGTAGATGGAAAGACATGAATAAAACTGCAGAAGACACAGAAATCCCCAAGAAATATAAAATTAGAACTAGATATGCTAAGAGTAGATAAACAGATGAGTGATAAATACAGCACAATTGTACAAAATAGATATAATGCTATTGAGAAAATACAGGACATCCAGGAGCAGTGGGAAATGCTCAAACAATCAATTCAACAAACATCAAAAGAAGTAATACCAGTGACTAAAAGAATCAACAAAAAGAAATGGATGACAGAAGAAATACTAGAACTAATGGACGAAAGACGAAAACATTAGAAAGAATAGCGTGATGGCTTTCATTATTTCTTCCTTGCTTTGCTTTCCCCAGATAATGTGCAACTCTTCCTCTGCTGGTATTATATCTGGAGAGTTTTTTGGGCTAGTTTTGTTCCAGAGTTCTTCAAAGTGCTCCTTCCATCTCTTCATTTGTTCCCTTATATCACTAAGCAGATTTCCTTTCTTATCTTTAATAAAGGCATTGATCTATTTTTTATGTTTTGCCTAATTTCTTTGTGCTGTTCTACAGTTCTTTCAAATTTCCTTTGTTTGCCATCTCCTCTGCCTTTTTTTGCTAGTTCATCTATATATTTCCTCTTATCCCTCTTAATGCATCTTCTCACTTCTTTATTTACCTCTGTGTAAGTTTCTCGAGTCTTGGCTTTAGTACTTCTCGTTTTGCATTTTATTTATGTCTGCTTGCTTATTCTTTCTTACTTTAATTTTCTCCACCACTGTCATCCCTGCCTTGTTCTGGTGTTCTCTTTTTCTTTTGGTTTCTTCACATGTCTCTTTCTATACATACTTTACCTGTTTCCCATGATCTTCTATATTTATAGTATCTTCTAGTTTTTGGAGGATATGGTATTTGTTTGATACTGTGACTGCAAATTTATTTTTAATTCCTTGTTGTTTAAGAAACCCTAAAATGAAATACTGTCTACCCTTATGTGTTGTAGTATATCTTTTCAGTTTAAGTTTAAGTTTGGCTAGCAAGAGATGATGATTTTAATCCACATCTGCTCCGCTATTGAGTTATTGAGTTATTTGCGGGTCATCATCATTGCACTCCGAGCATGTCCATAGGTGCTCAGAAATCCCCAGGACGTCCCCTCCTCCACAAGTTCCGCAGTGTCTAGCGACTGATGACTCCAGTTCTGTGTTATGAATTCTATTTGAGCCAAACCAGTTGCGATCTTCCTGAGTTGAACTTTTGAAGTAGTTGAAATAGTTGAAGGTAGAGTGTGGAACTGATGGATTTGCTTCTCTATATACTTTTACGTCAATAAAATGTAATGATGATTAAAACATTTTATTAATTCATATGTGGTCAATTTAATTATCCGTTCTATGATCTGGTGACACCCATGTAGCTTTATGTATCCTTTTATGTTGGAATAATGTTCCTCCTAGGCTCATTTGGATTAAGAGCACTAAGTTCATGAATATCTCTCCATTCTCATTCATTTATTGAAGTCCATGTTTTCCCATGATTTCTTCAAAGCCTCGGTTATCTGATTATACGTTTGCATTTAGATCTACCATCAAGATTATAATATCTTTGTCTCGTCTTCCATCCATCTGACATTGCAACTATTTATAGAATTCATCTTTAACTAAATTATCATTATCATTGGTTGAAGCATAGCATTACTAAATTATCATTAACATTGGTTGAAGCATAGCATTGGATAATGTGTATTTTTGTTTTGTTTTTGTTGTTTTAAACTTTGCTCTTATTAGTCTTGACCCTACTGCTTCCAATTCTATCAGTGTCTGCTGTGCTTTTCTTGTTAACATTATAGCCACCCCTTCACTACATGCACTTCAGGTTCCTGGTGTCCTGATGATAAAAATCATCTCTCCTATGTTTAGTTTTATCCTTTCTGTTCCTAACCATCTTGTTTCGCACATTCCTAGAATAACTATTTTGTAGTTTGCCATTTCTGCTGCTAAATGTACAGCTTTTCCTTGTTCATTGAGAGTACGCACATTCTTCTTCTTCTGCTTCTTCTGCAATCATGACTCATTCAGACTAAAATTCCGTACTCTCTTATGACAGCAGCTGTCTGTTTAAGTGATTCGGTTGCCCCGTATAGTTTCTCTTCCAGGGAGGTGGGTGGGGACCACATTGTTCTTCTCAGGGGCAATCCTGTAGAACATGTTTTGTTGTCATGTTATCCAGTGTAGTGGCATTGGCAGGTAGTTCCTATTTTGAGTTTGGTGAACATGTGGTTTCTCATTCTGTTGTGGCCAGTGCGTAGGCGAAGTATGATGACTGAATCTCTCCTTGATAGTTGGTGGTATCATCACTCTCTTTATGCTTTGGGTGTTCTCGTTTCCATTTTCATGGAACTGACCCTTGAGGATGGATTTGGCTTCATCATAACTGAGCTGATGTTTCTCTTGTGGTTCTCCCTCCCTCTTTAACTAATTAGTCTGCGCGTTCGTTCCCGTGTATATTACAGTGTGATGGTATCCACTGAATGACTACTCTCTGGAAGTTATTGCATAGTTGGTCCAGGGTTGTTCTCAAGTCATCTAGTTCATTGTTCTTGGGGCTTTTTAGAGCTGATAGTACTGACAGTGCATCAGTCAGAATCACCAATTTATTGTGCATGTTATTTTTGTGTTGAGTAACCAGTGTTACAGCATCTCTGATGGCCTCAGTTTCTGCTTTAAATTTGTTTGAGAATTTTCCAGTAGCTATTTACTTGGTGATCTCGTCCTGGTTATTCAGCGTCAAGAACACACATCCCCTTCCATTTCTGGTGGCATTTGTAGCAGAGCCATCTGTGTATATGTGTGACCAGGAGTCCTGTGGGTAGTTGTCGTTTGTGTGTTTTTCTGCTATGTGTTTTCGCTCTGTGTCTCTATGATGCACATTCTAGGTGCCAATTCTGGAGGATTTTCTCAAATAAAAAAGGTGAGTCGGTGACCCAGACTCATTGCGGCTTTCTTCGGATTGCGTCATACATTTCTTAGACAAAGAGCCCTTATCTTTCCTTTAAGGCAGATTTACTTTTTTTTCTTTTCTTTGACATGTTCATGTTTGAGAAGTCCTTGTGGGGTTTTTTACAGTACAGGATAGCCAGTCCCATTCCCGACCTTCCTTAGAGGCCTCTTACAAACATGTCTGGTAGGGAACAGCGATACAAATCTTTATTTCAGGCCCCAGTGAAGGTCTCGATTTTAAAGAATTCCTTTCAGAGTAAAGCAGTCATTTTACACATATGGATCTGTTCATCATGTAAGGAGCTCTGAAGCTTTCATGTCTCATGTTGGAGGTAGAACTGTGAAGGAAGGCAGTGGTACTTTTGCATTGACTACAAGTAGTTTGACCATGAAAATGATAGCTGTCACTAAAACATTAACATGGCATGATATACATACTTATACACGTGTTTCCACGGTGACTCAATGAGTATGCTCAGGAAGATCGCAACTGGTTGGACTCAGTAGCATTGGTTAGAGTCTCTTGGGGAGGTCTAGTCTTAATAAAAATCTGCTTCATTTTTGTGCCAGGGCATATAAGTGTAAGAGGTAATGAGCATGATGACAAGTTTGTCAATTTGACTGATATATAGTGCAGACGAATTGACTGCGCTGACATTCTGAATGCCCTGAGAGAAATTATGCAAAAAAATACTTTAAAAAATTACCTTAAATTCTCAACCATGAACAGACAGCTTAAATATCATGTCAAGGAGGGAAATGCCAAATGGGAGCACCATGCAGGGATCCAAAGAAGAAATGGCAACCTACACAACACCGGTGTTGTTAGTTCCTACACATTGAGTGAAGGATATACTTCAGAGGAAATCTCAGCACTTATGGACTTGTCCAATGGACAATGAGGATGACCTTTCAACTAAACTAAAACTATCTAATGACAAGAGACACCAATTCATAAAAAAATTTGATGGCCTCACAAGATTGAGAGTTAAAACAGGCATGCCATGAATGGCACTGTTTTAAAGAGATATTGGACTGTTATCAATAATGTAATTAATGAAGAAGAGTAGGATCTATCTATCTATCTATTGACCTTTCGAGCCGTAACCGGCCCATAGGGCGTAGACCAAGATACACCTTCTCCTATATGAATTTTTGTTCTAGCAGTTTTCTTTTAAAGATATTTTATCAAATCTCGCCATCTGTCTCTGTTCTGTGCAAGCAGTTCTATCTCATTGAGGGAGCCGATTCCTGCTGCTCTTGCCTCTCTCATCAATGTTCTTCTCAGTGTCTCCCTGGGTCTTCCTCTTTTTCTTTTACCTGTTGTTTCCCATATGAGGGCTTGCTTTGCTATTCGATTATTATCTCTTCTCATCACATGTCCAACGTATGACCATCGTCTTTTCTTTATTACTGAAGATATTAGTGGTTGATTGGCGATTTCGAAATCGCCAATCAGAGTAGGATACGCTTGTAATATTATAAAGAACAATCAGTAAACAATCAAGACTATTAGTAGGGCATAAAATGAAAGATGTTAGAGAAAGAATATATCTTGAAATCAGCCAGCTGATTAATACCCCCATGCTGGTAATAAAGATCTAGTTGTACAAGTTATTAATGCAGCATTTTTCAAAATTCTTCGATCGGTCGAGGTATGGTGGTATCCTGTATGGGGCTGGAGAATAATGGCTGCAAGCCCAGTTGTATATACTGGTGACACATAATATATTATATCAATGCCAGTTCAAAAAATTAATTGGCTAAATCTACATATGATTTGACTGGACTTTGCAAATGCATATTAGTAGGATTCATTGCAAATGCTTTAATTGCTTTTAAAATGTACTATATACCTCAGCATGCAGTGGATTTATTTTGTTAAACAGTATTTTGCAAGCCAGTGAGTACGGATCTCCAATAAAAAGTATTTGACAGATGGTTTGAATTGGCAGGTGGTATTTGCAATGAGATGTATCGTTCTGCAAATGCTATTAGTACTGTTAATGCAAATTATCCTTTAAAGGACAGTACAAAGCTCAAGATATCTTAAGTTCAACAAATTAACTGATGTCAAACATTTATAAATTGTTACCTATTCTTCAAAACATCATTATACACAAACACATCATGTTATAAAACTATTTATCATCCTTCTGAGCATAAGATAGCACAAAGGAAAAAAATTCTAGACTTGTTTTTTCTTGCATGATGTTCACAGTGCTATTGATAAGAAATATATCATCCACTACAAAATCAAAGTCCCTCAATCGAGATCCTAGCATCCACCCAATGCCTTAATTACATGCACATCATTTCTGCGCTATGAAGTCGAAGGCAATTCCAGATAGCAATACAGATACAATATATCCTTGTTTCTCTCTGGTATAATTTGTAACGATTCACTCAATTCTGCCACAGTGTGTAAACTCCATATGAGCATGTTTTAAAATGAATGTCTCTTGGTAGTTATGGCAGATTTGCAATTGTTCATGTTGATGTAAGTAAAATACCATAAAGTCAGGATAAAGAAGTAGCTCTTAAATATGATTTAAGTTGTTGTATTTATAAAAATACAAATATACAATTCAAAATACATTTTTTTGGGAATTTGACAGTTTGCCATAGGCAAACATCGCCCCCTCCCTTCCTCCACCCTTCCTATATTTCCTGATTATCACTAACGGTGACCCCTCAGTGTTTTAATTTATTTTTTTTATTCCATACACAGTATTAAAAATAACCATGGTATCATAAATACCACATGGATTTTATTTTAAAATTCTGCCAATTTTCAAGGAATTCATTATTTCTCGTTTGTTTGTTTTTTCGTGATGGAGAAAATTGTCTTGGCAGTCAGCAGGACATCAAAGAAACCTTTGTAACACGGTGTCAGTGAAAAGTGCCAAATGGGTACCGAACTAAATACCTGATCTGACAGGTTTACGGCTGCCTTGTAAACTAGGAAATGATTATCACAAACACACTGCTGTGTAGCAAAAGTTGCAAACAAAGTTTCATCATCATTGAGTGTCGTCTCCGCATCGAAGGTTGGCTACCATGGAGCGCCATTCCACTCTAGCTCTTGCTTTGACGGTGCAGGTTGTCACAAGCTGTCTTGTCCATCTATTGGTGTTACTCGTCCATGTTAGTCTTTAGTATTGGTCTGCCTCTGCGTCTATTACCCTGTATTTTCCCTTCCAATATTACTTTTAGTAGGTTGTTGTGTCTTTTAACAAGCCCCAAAAAATTTAATTTGTCTTGTTCTAATAGTGTTAAGTAGTTCTCTTTTAATTTTTAGTTGTTTTAAAACTTCATCATTTGTTCTCTTTTCTTTCCATCCAATTCTACCTATTCTTCTATAAATCCACATTGAAAGAAAGTTTAATATTCCAAAATGAAAATGTACATATAAGTCGTAGTAATTTTTACTACAGTTTCGTAAACACGTTGGTCACAGATAGACATTGTAATCTATGGTTAAAAAAAGAACTGGCTAATAAACACCAACCTACAGAGAAAACTAAAATACTATGACTACATCAAAGGACACAGCGGGCTGGAATGAACAATAATGGAAGGCTTGGTTCCTGGACGATGCATCAGGGGCAGACCAAGAAGAAGGTGGTTTCAAGACATCAAGGAGACCTTGAACAAAACAACAGAAGAAGTGGGAAATTTCACTAGAGACAGAGATTCCTTCAGGCGGGCTGAGGGGAATGCAACGTTCTCGAAAGGAAATGCGTCCTAATGATGATGATGATTCACATTTAACATGTCTAAGAGCTATTTCTTTGTTTACATAGTACATTCCTTTATTATTAAACATAAATTGAATATTACGAGATATGGTTACAACGACAATATTTCTACTGTTCATAGGATCTGGCTGTAACTGGATTCTATTATATTAGCATTTTCACACTCTGCTAGTTCTTGCTTTATATCTCTCGTGGAATTCCTGAAGGAATGAATCCGGTGTCCCCCACCATATATGCAGATATTCTCTGACTTCAGTGATGCTCTCACATTTTTACCGTCGAGAGTTTTAACATCTTGGGTAATTTTTTTTTTTTCTATGAATTTTGTCTTGACAGCGTCCATTTTTGATAGATTCTTTTTTTTTTTACTTGCAACTGCCAAGAGTTCCTTAACGTGCACAGAATACACATAAACTCATGATTTACGCTGTTTTCCGAGAGGGCTAGATATAGGATCTTACCACCCAGAGAGCAGGGGAAGGTAACGCCACAAAATGCCACGGATTTTATTATTTTTTTTCCCCCACGCTTTGCCAATAAATATTAAAGCTATTGCAAAGCTCTATGGAGTTTTTGGTTATTAATATTTGTATGACAGGTGAGCCTATGATGAAAAGCTTGAAATAAAGATGAGAATTTTCTACTAGATAGGGAGATAAAATCTTAGATGCACCTTAGATACTTCCAGTATGAGACTGAAGATAGAGGCAGTCATTTTCTTTGTAATAAAGAGAAACCAATTCAGAGAGTAGTTATTGCGTCAGACTCAGTTTGAACTTCTTCTATATTATTTTGTCTACAGAAGCAGCTCAAACTGAGTTGGACACAATACCTATTTATTATCGTATCTATCTATCTACTGAACTTCGAGCCGTGGCCGGCCCATAGGGCATAGACCCAGATACTCCTTCTCTTATCTAAATTTTTATTCTAGCAGTTCTCAATTCTTTTAAAGATCTTTTATCAAATCTCGCCATTTGTCTCTGTTCTGTATAAGCAGCTTTATCTCATTGAGGGAGCCGATTCCTGCTGCTCTTGCATCTCTGATCAATGTTCTTCTCAGTATCTCTCTGGGTCTTCCTCTTTTCCTCTTACCTGTTGTTTCCTACATGAGGGCTTGCTTTGCCATTCGGTTATTATTTCTTCTCATCACATGTCCAACATATGACCATCGTCTTTTCTTAATTACTGAAGATATTAGTGGTTGATTGGCGGTTTCTCTAATTTCTTTGTTTGTTTTGAATCCGTTCCCCGCTATACCAAGTATTTTCCCTATGCATTTATTTTCGAATGCGTTCAACTTTGTTTCTATATCTCTTGTTGTTTTCCAGCTTTCACACGCATACGTAAGGGTTGATACTACATTTGATTTGAATAGCCTAAGTTTTGTGTTTGTGCTGATGAGTTTTGATTTCCACAACTTTTCAATGCTTCTGAAAGACATTGCTGCTTAAATTATTCTGATTCTAATTTCGTCACTTGTATCCCCTTTTCGATCAATATGATTTCCAAGATAGATAAAGTGATTGATCTCTTCCACTGGTTTGTTTTCCATGTATATTCTGTTGTCTGTTGGAATTAAGCCTTTCATGACTTTAGTCTTTTCATGATTGATCTCAAGCCCAATTTTACTGGCTATTGATGACAGTTAGTTTGTGTTTTCCTGCATCGTTTTTATCTAACTGCTGATGAGGAAATATGTCATCAGCAAAGTCGAGGTCCTCCGAATGGTCTCCTTGTATCCATTCGATGCCTTTATTACCAGTGCAGCATTTCTTTATTAAGTCCATAATAACTCCAAATAACAAGGGCGATAAAATACATCCTTGTTTAACCCCAGTTTCTATTGGGAAACATTTGCTCAGTCCCTGTGTTCGAACTGCACATGTGTAGCCATCATACATGTATTTAATATTTTTTATGGTAAGCCATATTGCTTTAGAATTTTCCACAAAGAATCTCTACGAATGCTGTCGAATGCTTTTTTGAAGTCGATGAAGTTAAGTACAAAAAGTTTTTGCTTTTCAATGTGTTCCTCCAATATAAGTTGTAGAGTAAAAATGTGGTCAAGACAGCTTCTCCCTTTTCTAAACCCAGCCTGTTCTTCATGCATTACTGTCTTTCTTTTTCCAAAATGTTTTCATGTATGATATGAACACAGGTTCAGTGCAAGCGAGGCTCATGACCACTGCATACTAAACAAAACTCAGTAATAAGGAATGGAAAAGACCTGCATGATGACCAGATCTATCTATTTATCTATCGTTCGCCTGAAGTATTGTGTATATCTGCAATGTCGTTTCCTGTATAAATGTTAATGTCTTTTGTAATTCTTGTAGTGGCCCATATAGTTTTGTCTGTAATGTTTTCGAAGATGACCAGATACAATTAATACAGTTTGGAAGTTTAAATGAGGTACAACAAAAGAGTTGGAGGGCAACAGAAACAAAATAAACCTAACCATTGCTGATAAAACCATTTAAGAATACATATGTGAAAGGCCAGATGCAGTTTCAAGCAACTAGCTATGATGTCAAGGCGAGAGTGTTGGCAAAAGCTCGTGGAGGAGGTGAAAAGACCTTGACTAGAATTTGGCAGATGTACAGAAACATGAACAACAGATGAGACAGGAAAGTGAATGCTAACATCCGCGATGAGAGAGGGAAGGTCCTTGCCTCTGATGAAGAGAAAGGCAGGGCTTTCTTTGAAAGATAACATCTTGTAATTGGATCAATGCAACAGCCACAGTCGTAGTGGTGATGGATACAGTCTCTGCTCACTGGAGTGGAATGAATCTTGGTAATGTGGTCACAACAGAAGAGATGGAACTGACCATTAACGGACCACAGACGATGCCCCTGTTCCAGATGGAGTTCGATACAGTCACCTAAATGTGGCTGATGAGGAGATCCTGGCACAGATATGTCCGGAGTAAAACCTCAGCATAAAGACAGGTGTAATACCACAGGAATGATTACATAATTACCTTGTATCCCTGGCAAAACCAAGTAAGGACAGCTCAGACATTAATAAAAGCTACTGAATCATAACGCTGCAGAATGAGTACGGTAAAGTGCTTAAAAAAATTATTGTCAAACGTTTAATTTGGGATTTGGAAAAAAATCACGAACGGGTTCCTGGCTCAGTGAATCAATATAGACATTGCAGGGACAATACCACAAATGTATCAGAAATAGCGTAAGATGTATATGAGGGTTTCCAAAGAAGGCAGAAGACGGCAATTGTTGTGCTTGACCTCGAGGGCACATATACCAGAGTTGAGTTTGGCATTCTAGTATCACACATGATGGTCAATGAAAATAGACCCATGGATGGTGTGATGGGTTGCCATGATGCAACTCCGGTGGTTGTGGCACTGAGATTAAGATCCTGGTCTTTGGAGGTCTGGCTAATAACTCCAGGCCTCCCGCAAGTCTCTTCTCGCATCAGTGTTGTTTAACATTTATATTGCCTGTCTCACACAGAAACACGTGAGTGGACCAGGTCTCATCTTAACACACGTAGATACATTCTGTTTTACATCCAATGCAAGAACTGTAATGACACCATGCAGAAATTGCAGACCACGGTTGATCAAATCACTGAATGATGTGGCAGTAATGGGGCGTGATCAATCCTAGTAAGACCAAGTTGATTTAGTGCTCATTGAACATTCACATTGTGCAAGCAGAGCTGCCTACTCTGAAGTACAATGGTATGCACATTGACATAAGTCCACTGCAAGAGGTACCTTGGGATCTCTTTAATAGATCACTGTCCTTCAACCCTCATATAATACTTGTGATCCAAAATGTCAGGAAAGTAGTGAATGCAATACAGGTTATAGTGAAACCTAGCTTCGTTAAGAATGCTATTCCTCTTAATGCAGTCACTGGCTTTGTCAGTCATCAACTATGGGCTGGGCTTTCTTACCCTATCAGACCCAAGTAGCTACAGACCGATTAGCTTACTGAGCTGCCTGAGTAAACTCATAGAAAGGCTGGTTAACAGAAGAATTATGTGGCATTTGGAGACAAAACAACAAATCGTACCACAACAAAGTGACTTCCGTCAGCACAGATCAACTGAAGACCTGGTCACTTACATCGCACAGGAAATAGAGGATGCCCTACAAGAAAAGAAACATACACTGGCAGTGTGGGTCGACATGGAGAAGGCTTTTGATAGGGTTTGGCGAGATGGTTTAAAGAACAAGCTTTTTAGATTTGGCATCCAGGGTCGTTTATTCAATTGGGTCTCTCAATACCTTCAGGATAGAACGGCCAGAGTACAAGTACAAGGTCAACTAAGTAAGAAGGTCACACTCGAACAAGGTGTCCCTCAAGACGGAGTCTTGTCCCCAACACTCTTTTTAATTTTCATAAATGACATCGTAATGGACATTCCACCCAGAATACACTCAGCGATATACGCAGATGATCTGGCGTTATGGGCTCGCGAGGAAAGTATGATGATGGCTGGACCCAGGATGCAAGATGCCCTAGGTGAACTTGAAAAATGGACGAACACCTGGTTCTTACCAATTACCGAATAAAAACTACATATACAATTTTCAGCCTATCAAGAAACACACTCTCTGCAAACTTGAATATAAAAGACCATACACTCCCTATTGACCAAAACCGAAGATATCTTGGCGTCACCATGAATCGCAGAATGACTTGGGAAAAATCTGATAGACAGAGCAAGAAAAAAAGCCAGAAAACGAACAAATATTATGAAGAAATTGGCAGAAACGGACTGGGGAGCAGACAGCAATATTTTGAAAAGACTATACGTAGGAAGAGTCAGACCAGTACTAGAGTATGGAGTCACAGTCTGGGCAATGGCTTCCAAATCACACCTTAGCAAAATTAACAGAACACAGAACCAAGCTGCCCGTATCATCACTGGTGCTATGAAATCTACACCTATCAAGACTCTAGAAACAGTAACAGGTTTACAACCCTTAGATGACAGACGGGCCACTAAAGTATTGCAACAAGCCGAGAAATATAGAAGGCTCCTTAGCCACCCCATGCACCAAAGAATATCTGGTTTCGGATTTGTACAACTAAAGCGGAGCAACTTCGCTGCAATCGCCAATGAACTAACTACTGGTGACCCAGTACTTTCCCAAATACTATCGAAACCCTTGGGCCCATCTGATATGTCTCCTCGTGGGAAACATAAAATACCAGAACTTAAGGAAAATATAACAGGAATAATGAAAAAGGCACCCAATCAGACTTAGAAAGAAAACACGTAGCAGAAAAACACATACACGATACCTACCCACAGGACTCTTGGTCCCACATATACACAGATGGTTCTGTTACAAATGCCACAAGAAATGGAAGGGGAGGTGTGTTCTTGACGCTGAATAACCAGGACGAGATCACCAAGTCAATAGCTACTGAGAAATTCTCAAACAACTTTGAAGCAGAAACTGAGGCCATCAGAGATGCTGCAACACTGGCTACTCAACACAAAAATAACATGCACAATAAATTGGTGATTCTGACTGATGCTCTATCAGTACTATCAGCTCTAAAAAGCCCCAAGAACAATGAGCTACATGACTTGAGAACAACCTTGGACCAACTATGCAATAACTTCCAGAGAGTAGTCATTAAGCGAATACCATCACACTGTAATATAATTGTAAAATAATATACACGGGAACGAACGCGCAGACAAATTAGCTAAAGAGGGAGGGAGATTATTACAAGAGAACCATCCGCTCAGTTATGATGAAGCCAAATTCATCCTCAAGGGTCAGTTCCATGAAAAATGGAAACGAGAACACCCAAAGCATAACGAGAGGGACGGATACCATCAACTATCAAGGAGGGATCAAGTCATCATACTTCGTCAACGCACTGGCCACAATTGAATGAGGAATCACATGTTCACCAAATTCAAAATAGGTACAACCAGCCTATGCCAATATACACTAGACAATATGACTAGGAAAACGACAAATCGGCAGACCTAAACTACGATATAGAGATATCTGCAAATCATCTCTGAAAGACTTCTCCATCTGTGAAAACGACTGGCAACATCTGGCAAGTGATCGCACATCATGGAGAGCACGTATAAGGAACGGTATAACAACATTTGAGACTGTTCTAAGACAGGACTTAGAAGAGAAGAGACTCATGAAAAAGGATGGTAAACCCTGTGGACCAGCGAGCCTGACCTGTTCATTATGTGACCGCGTGTGTTTGTCAAACATTGGTAGAATTAGCCACGAGAGAAGCTGTTCGGCAAAAACAATACCTCAAAAAAATACGCAATAGCCTCCACTAGACCGTCTGACAAGACGAAAAGGGCCATATATAATATAATATGACTACAAAACATGTTCTACAGGATTGCCCCCAGTACACAGGCATGAGAAGAGCAATGTGGTCCACACCCACCTCACTGGAAGAGAAACTATATGGCGCAATCTAATCGCTTAAACAGACAGCAGACTTCATGAGAGAGTCTGGAATCCAACTCTGATTGAGCCTTGATCACACACACACAGAGAGAGAGAGAGAGAGAGAGAGAGAGAGAGACTCAGTCACATTAGAAAGGGTTACAGAACAAGGCTACGAAAGTTGTATTGGGATGCACCAAAGATACACCAATCCCTGCTACGTGATTCCTGCTGAACCTTCTAAGAATGACACAAGTACACGCAAGTGAACGTATACCTTGCGACAAAATAAATTCACTGCTACCAGAATTAGTCAATGAAAGGCAACTGCTGGTTAAGAGACCAACACCACATGCAGTCATATTGACTGACTCGCAAAGCATGCTTCAATGGATTGATAAGAACATACACCACAGGTAGAGGATGTATCTACTCGACATGCCTCATATTAACAGCCTAACTTGGATATATTACTTTGGACATGCGTGAATTTGTGATAATGAGATAGCGGTTAGGTAGGCAGGGTCTGCCATTGCGCAAGAAACCTTGAAAATGGACAAGTATGACATTGCGAGTGCTTTAAAATATACCTCTCACAGGATGGTGAAAAGGAACCACATATCAAATGAATAGTGGAACATTACGCTATACGGGTGCAAGCAGAAAAAAAGCATCCTCAGGGAAAAGAACACAACACGGTCAGGATCAGGAACAATCAGTACATGAACACTTCAATGATTGCTGGAACAGGCGACAGAGCGGATAAGGGAAATCCCAGAATCAGTGATGCCAGTCCAAACTAAAGACTATTCTTTCTCTGCGGAAAAGATCAACGAAGCAGTCAGTATTGACACACCTAACACCATATTTCCCTATACGCCACTTGGCGTGACGGGGGTACTTTACTTTTTTTTTGTCATGAAGCTTAGTCTGGTCCACACTGTTCATCACTGCCCAAGTTGATCTCTGCTAGGTTTTAATTATTCTGCTTTTTTTGCCTTCCCTCCATTCTGAGTCCATTGCATGGGTGCTCTTGTTGTTGTTCTTTTGATTCATTGCATTTTGTTACAATTTTCTTATTTAATCACTTATACTCATCCATGTTGTTGATTGCACTATTGAACGCGTCAAAAATGGCGGTTTGTTAACGCCGGTCTGTCGTCAAGGACGCGTAATTCATTTAATTTGTGAAAGGCTCACAGTGTATCCGCGTGCTGCTGAGTTATTTACTGGAGTTGGCCAGTTTATAACGTGGAAACGGGTTCTGGACCGTGCTACTGAGTAAGTGCATGTGAGTCTGGACCATCCACAGCATCGACGTTAAGCGACACAATCATCTATGACGACGTTAAGTGTAAGTATTCACATGCAGCCCAATGTGTGTTTTCAGATGCAGCCCAAACGACATCATCGAAGAAGGAAAACACGACAGGGCAAGCGTGGTGGCATTAAACTGTCGAAGTGTGAGAGGCTAGGCCTAAAGTATGTAAGTAGTAAGTAAAGTACCCCCCGTCACGCCAAGTGGCGTATAGGGAAATATGGTGTTAGTGACCCTATATTTTACAGACCTTCAGCACATGATTTTTTGGGGTAATGTGGTCGGTATTACGCCCGTGCTGCTTTACTTTCCCAGAAAAAATCCGGTACCCATTTAAGGCTGGGTGAACCCGGAGCCGTCGGTTGGGATCGAACCCTACCCCTTGTCCGTAGTAGTCCAGTTCACTAACCACTGAGCTATCGCGGCTCCTACTAATTTTTAGGGAATTAGTAAAACCCAGGTGTCCTCGCCAGGATTACGAACCCCGGCTGTTGCCGTGGTAAGCCAACCGCCTATCGATTGCGCTAACCGGACACCCCCTAAAGTATGTGCGCGTTACATATTGGAATTGTGGGTCCATAATCAACGACGGCCCATTCTTGATAAGCTACTGTGCGGCGCCGATATAATGGTTTTACAAGAAACTCTTCTTGGTGACAGGACAGTAAGTACTCCTGGCTTACATTGTTTTTACAATAGACGACACCTTGGGCAGGCCATCCTTGTGCGCAACAATATGGTGGCAGCTGAGGTTGATATGTCTGCGTGGAACAATGCAGAATTGCACGTACATGCGGTTAGGGTGCAGATCCCAGTTCATTTCGTGATTGTTAATGTGTATGCCTGTAATGGGAAGGTGAACACACAGCAATGGCAGAATCTCTTCGAGTTCGATGAAGAGAACGTCATTTTCTGCGGAGACTTTAATGCTAGAGGAAACCAGTGGGGTAACGTCATAACCAACAAGCAGGGAGAAGACCTAGAGAACGCACTAGTGTCAGTCGATTTAGTGTGCTTGAATGATGGAAGGGCAACAAGAATGGCCACTCGAACAGGGGACTCTGATAGTGTCATAGACCTGGCACTGGTGTCTTCCACCTTCGCACTGGTTTGCAGGTGGAGTGCACTGGGGTTCCACGTAAGTGATCACTATCCATGTGTCCTCCTAAATGAGAAAAGCAGAAATAGAAGACAGAAAAGAAAGCTCCACACATTCCACTACGAGAAAAAAGACCAGAACGTCATTAGCAAAATCAGACATAGGAAACAGAGCGCCCCTCGTAGGAGGCAGGAGAGATGGACGCAGCCACCCTAGTGGAACGTAGATGTCGAGGAAGCTTGGCGGAGCAAGAGGCAAACGGCCAAGACATGGCAGAAAGCCAGAAGGAATGGAAGAACACAACCTGAGCTCTTGAAGCGTCTGAAAGTAGAGGTCGACCAAAAAATGATGCACTTTAAACTATGCGCTAAGCAGGCTAAGGATGCCAAATAGGATGACTTCTGTAAAAAAGTGTGCTCAGAAAAAATGCTCGCCACATTCTGGCGCCTTCATCAGAGCATGAATGGCACACCACAACACAGAGGCATACCAGACTTTCAGAGCACAGGTCAGATATGGCACAAATATGATGAGAGCAAAGGGAAGGCCCTGCTTGCCCGCTACATTGAGCAGACGGACTAAAGAAATGAGGCTGTAAGAATGAGGATACGGGGATCGCTGTCAAAATTGTGTAAGAATGTAGGGCTGGAAGAAGATCTCACAATCACAACCGATACCATTCGCACGACACTTAAAAGATCACACAACACTGCTCCTGGTCCAGATGGTGTTCGGTACGATGACATAGGCGATTTAAATGATGACGACTTGACAAAACTGGCCAATGAGTTTAATGCCAGTATTCGGAGTGGCCAGATTAAGGAGGAGTGGCTACACAGCTACTTACTACCGCTACCGAAGCCAAACAAGGACCATTCTCAGATCAGTGTCTACAGAATCATCACAATGCAGAACACTGCGGGCAAGCTGCTGGAGAAAATAGTTGCCCGTGTCCTCACCTGTCACCTTGAACAGAAACGCGTATTCCCACCCACACTCGGAGGTTATAGATATAACAAAGAGACACGGCTCAATGCGGCAGTCTTTTCCTGTGACGTCTTCGAAGGCTTCCACAGATGAGAGGAGACATGTGCTGCTGCTATAGATCTGGAGGATGCATACAACAGGGTACCATTTGAATATCTCATGCATATGCTTCTCAAACTGGCGGTGCACCCCTTCCTCATTAGATGGATCGCTGCTGCACTGTTTCAGAGGAAGGTGATACTGAGATGTGGAAGTTGGTCTTCCGAGCCAACATCCATTTGTCCAGGGCTGCCACAAGGCTCACCATTGTCACCAGTTCTATTTAACGTGTACACAATAACGATCACGGAACAACAGCTGGATGGGATGGGAAGAACTATGACTTTTTCTGATGATATTCTGGTATATCGACAGGGAAGAGACGGACGGGGAATCGTCTACACAATGCAAGACGAACTCGATCGCATTTCTTCCTGGTGTAGGGTTTCAGGTGCCTTGGTTAATCCTAATAAAGTACCAGTTTCATGGTTCTTCCTTAACAATCATATCGTTAATACGAACCTACCGGTAATACGAATGGGAGCTGATGAGGTGACCAGGGACAAGTTGATGACATACCTCGGAGTTAAGTTTGATCGCAGCCTGTGTTTTCAGGACCACGTCGACCATGTGATAACAAAATCCCGCAAAGGATTAGCCGCCTTGAAGGTCATGGCAGCTGCCAACATCGAGAATAGGCTACTTACTCTTCTGTTCCAGGGATTAGTCCTCGCACCAATCGAGTATGCCCTGGCAATTCTTACTGTCAGTACGACTCAAATTGATAGGCTGGAGAAAAAAAAACAAAATGAAGCCAAGCGCATTATCCTGGGATGTACGAAGGACACTCCCTGTGTAGCAATGAGGTATCTTCTTGACTTTCCAACCATGGATGACAGAATCAAGATCTGGAGAGCACGAGCATACCAGAAGATTAGTACAGATAAAGAGCATCAATTGCACCACATACTCAACACAGTGAAAGGTGCCAGGCTAAAAAGAAGCAAATCATGGGTGGGCCGAGCAGACGATGTCATCAAACAGGTCTATGGACTTACCAATATCAGCGTTGGTGAGGAGTGGATACCGGTGCCTACGTCATTCAAGGGGACTTTCTTGTGTATTGTCACACTCGACAGGAAAAGTAGGGAACAGAACACGGTCGTGGTTAATGCTAAGGTCAACGGTCTGATCTGCGATAACACCGATGAGAAAGTTACAGTCATCTATACAGACGGATCTGTAAGACGACACCAAAGAAGTGCATGGGCATTTACAGCACGCTCGGCAGCAGAACAGTCAAGGAAGACAGTGGTGCATACGTCATGACCACTAGTAGCATGACAATGGAGGCGATGGCAGGGACCAAGGCATTCAAATGATTAGAGTCACAAGATTACACCCACGGATGTATACTGAGTGATTCGATGAGCATGATTAAAAAGTGGAGGCGGGCTCTCACCGCATGCAATTGGTAGAGTCGTTGCAGATATTCAAAATACGTAAGGTCACCTTTGTCTATGTCCCTGAGCATGCGGGAGTACAGGGAAATTAAAGAGCGGACTGGTTGGCTAGCTGCGCTGTCGTTGAGGACGGGCAACCAATGGATCGGGCGGACATCATCAATGCCCTCCGAGATGTGGGAAGAGCTAAGGACTTCGACAAATACAGATCCACGTCACTTCTTCGGATGATGGAAATGGGAGTTAAGATGGGCACATCCAGAAATGAGAAACTTAGTGGCCGTGTAAGAAGACTTATTAACCAACATAGAACTGGAATCGTCAGTCGCTGGACACTGAGGGAATTGCTGAGGAGGGGATCTGAGCACCTATGGACATGTTCGGAGTGCAATGATGATGACCCGCAAATAACTCAATAACTCTTGTTGTTGTTTGTACATCTCTTTCGAGCTTATAACTGACAGAGCTCCAATGTATGTCAGTTATCACTGTTTACATTCCTTCTAGTTGCATCTCTTGTGCTAAGACAGCACGTAGGGAAGAAATTAAAAAAAACACTATCCCATGTCCAATGATTCATTGCCGTTATCCTTCCTGTATCATCAGACCTTGCACAGGACCTGTAATGTGCCACACACCCCTGTTCTCAATCACAGTAATGATCTTGTGCTACTTCCATATTATAATTTAGCAACCAAGGTGCACCACTATGTTCTGTCTCTTGTATGTCACAATTTCTCTGAAAATGTCTTCGTGGTTTCTGTCCACATTAGTCTTTGCCTCTGTCTTGTTCACTCTGTATTTCTTCTTCTAAAAGAAATCATATAAACGGTATTTTTTTGTTTTTACAATTTTGAAACAGACAGGTGTAGATTTGTAATAGTTGTTAACACCGTTGTTTACTTTAATCTAAAAATAACATTTTAGCTATGCTCTTTGAAACTGAGCAGGATTTATGACTGAAGATGTACCTAGTCTAGAACATTCCCCTCACTCTTAAAACTTATATTTTATGAAGTGATATCAATTTACGACGTAATAAACTAAAATAAAACATTAAACGAATAGCCTAAGTAGTTTGTGCACGAATCATCTGTTAGTAGAATAATGCTTAAAAGGACAATAAATGAAAGGGTGTGAATTATTCAATTTTCAACCACAAATTTTTGTTAAAATTTAAGATACAACCTCTTGTAATCAATGTGCATGTACCATAGTAGAAGCTATGTATTTCATATTTGTGAAAAGAAATAAATTTGCAACAACAACAAAAACTTAAATTGTCAGTGAAAAACAGATGTGTTAAGTTTATAAATCAATAATGGAGGCATTGATTACAAGTCGTCTCATTTAATATCTAGTCTTGTCATTATTTAATCCTATTTTATATGTTCTAGACTATAATATTTCAAATAAATTACACACAACATATTCTTGATATTTGAAGTTTCAAATATTTACTCATAATGTAAAGTTTTTTTTTTGGAGCATATCTTTAGTAATAACTTTTTTCACAGCAAATGTGTCATGTATGTGTTTTGTAATGAGAATACAATAAATACAGTTCTAGTGACGCATGGTCATATGATTTCTGTGTCATTTAAAAAAATAATCTTGCTAGATATAAAGCAGCCTCTGTGAAATACAGAAGTGAGGTCAAGATATCAGCAAGACAGAGTTGGAAAGACAAAACAGAGAGCCTCAACCTAGATAAAAATGGACACAAACTGTAGAAACTTGCGAAAACTTTGAGAGATAAAAACAACCGACCTACAATAACATTAGCACACAATCTAAACATCCACACAGGCCAAAGGACAACAAACATACCGATAGATACTTATAAAAACATAAATGTGATAAACATTCCAAAAGACCATAAGAAAGCTGTGAGAAAGGAAAACCAAGACGCAAAACATATGCCTTTAGCACCAGAAGAACACCAGACGACCATCTTTACACCGATAGAACTAGATTATTTCTTCCTAATATTGGATATTTGCTCCCTCTTTTGCTTTGGCCTCTTTCAGAATGTTTTCATTACTCTTCTTAGCTGTCCATGGTATTCTCAGCATTCTTCTGTAAAACCACATTTCTACAGCCTCTGTTTAAAAAGGTTTAAAATTTATCCCCCTTCGTTCTTCTAGTGACCATTATAATCTTTGTAAGGATGTCCATGATTTCTATAGACGTATGCGCTTGAAGCTCCATTACTCTGGCACTACTGCAACTTCCTCCTTACCCACCCCTGTAGACGAGTTTTCTTGCTTCCACTCCCGTAAATCGGATTGGGCCCCTCAACCTGGCGCATCCCAGGCCTTGGATCACTACATTAATGTCACCTCACGTGAGATACAACAACTGTGCCCTAGAAAACTTCACCGCTCTAATTTATCTCCCTCTGAGCTTCGGGCCCTCTCTAATCTCCGCCGCCGAGAAGACATTGTCATCAAACCGGCAGATAAAGGGGGAGCGGTGGTAGTTTGGCGAAGAGACTTATACATTTCAGAGGGTAACAAACAACTATCCAATACCATGTTTTATAAACCCCGTCCTGACGACGCTACTGTCCCCCACAATAAGCAGGTCCAATCTACCATCAAGGAACTGATCCGTGACCTTCTCCTTCCCCCTAGCGCGTCTCGCCTTCTTATCCCGAATAGTGGTCTTGGGAAACCATCTTTCTATATGCTCCCCAAAATTCACAAAATCGACTATCCAGGACGCCCCATCGTGTCTGCGTGTGCTTGCCCGACTGAACACATATTCCTGACTATCTAGACAGTGTCTTCCAGCCCATGGTTGCCAGTCTTCCTTCATATGTCAAGGACACAAACCATGCACTTAATGTCTTCTCTTCTATCTCTCTCTCCCATGGTCGCTCATACCGACTTGTTACCCTTGATGTTTGCTCCCTCTACACCTCTATTCCTCACTCCGACGGCCTCATAGCTCTACATTTCTTTCTTGACCAGAGACAAAACCCCTCTTTAGATACTGCCACTCTTCTCCGCCTTACAGTGCTTGTACTCAACCTCAATACCTTTGAGTTCGATGGTGACTTCTATGACCAGGTTAGTGGAGTAGCCATGGGCACCAAGATGGGCCCCAGCTATGCTTGCCTGTTTATGGGCTACCTTGAGTACCAAATTCTCAATTCATATCAAGGTCCCCTTCCCATCATATACCTTCGGTACACTGATGACTGCTTCGGACTTATCGATCTACCTGAGGATGACCTCTCCAGGTTTATCGACCACATTGGTGGCGATCACAAAGCTATCAAGTTCACATCTTGTATATCCACTTCCTCTGTCACCTTCCTAGATCTTATCGTTTCTTTGGGTACTTCTGGCCTCCATACCTCGGTTTTCTATAAACCCACAGACGCCCATTGTTATCTTCTCTACACTTCATCCCATTCACCTTCTTGTCGTGATTCTATTCCGTTCTCTCAGTTATTGCGTCTCCGTCGCATCTGCCAGGATGACCAAGATTTCCTCCTACAGGCTCACCTCATGTTAGGTTTCTTCAGCCGCCGGCTTTATCCAGACTCGATCCTCCAGTCTGCCCTGAAGCGGGTCCTCCTTATTTCCCGTCCCGAGGCACTCACTCCTTCCAACCGCCCCCCTTCTGAGAGAACTATACTCACCCTCACATATCATCCTCACAACTTAGTTGCTGTGAGGATACTCAATCGCTACCGTTCCATTCTCCTCTCTGATTCCACTACCCGTCTACTTTTTAGTGATCCCCTGATGATCGCTTTTAACCGCGACAGGAATCTGAGAGATGTTTTGGTTATGAGCCATCTCCCTCGCTCCCACCCTCAACACTTCGGTACGGTCCCTTGTGGTCGTAACTGTATCACCTGTGTCATTGTGCTCCCTACTGACTCGGTCTTGTTCCCTAATGGACGGTTCGAGATCAAGCATAGCTTCACATGTGTGTCCCGCAACATCATTTATGCCAGCATATGCCAACGATGCCACATGACCTATATTGGTGAGTCTGGGAGAATATTAGCGAAAAGATTTTGTGAACATCTACGTGATGTCCAACAGAATACTGGTACTCCGGTGTCTTCCCATTTCAACTCCCCTGATCACAAGGGCAATGACGACATCCGTGTCACTGGTATTGTCCTTTGTCACTCTGGCGACCGCAGCCGCTATACTTTCGAAAATCGCCTCATAGTCCAGTATGGTTCGCTGACCCCAAGAGGTATGAATGTATCACACTCATACGCATAGTTTCCTTTTGGTTGCTCCTCCCCCTTTGCATAGCCTTCTCTACTGCACATATTTGGGTTCTTTGGTCTACTTACTATGCCATGCTATTTATAGTTCTCCTCTAGTCCCTTATGAGACACTTCGGTGTTCTCCTCTATACCTTTTTTTCTGTGCTCCTTACCCCTCATTTGTTATTATTGTACCCCACTCTCAGACATCTCACTTTTACCGCCTTTTAAGCACTTGTTAGTCTACTATTCGATTCTTTCTCCGTTGTGTTTGCACACTGACCCCTGTGTGAACTCCTCTGGTTCTGTGTGCATTTGCGCACATTTCTGCACGTTTCTCTACGTTCACGACAGCCGCACTTGGTTGCTATTTCCTTTTGTTTTGACAGGATAGACAATTTTGTTTTCTTTAACACATTTCGATTGTTTTTGTTTTGGTTGTTTCGTTATTAGTTTGTGTGTGTTTTTTTTTTGTTTGTTCCTGATGAAGGTCTATTGGGCCGAAACGTTGTTTAGTCTGTGTCGTCCACTTATCACGTAAAGCTTCTTACATACCATTTTTATTTTTTATTTTTCCTCACATTCAGCTTTACTGCAGCTTCGCATTTTTATGCCTTACCCCTTTTCTACAGCCTCCAGTGATTTTCTTGTCTGTTGTCATATTGTCCATGATTCACATCCATATGTTAAGACTAGCTCTACGTAACATTTAAGAACTCTTTTTCTTGTTTCTATTGTCAAAAATGGATTGCACAGTACCTTCCTAATTTTTTGGAAAGCTGATTTTGCTTGAGCCATTCTGCATCTCACCTCTGTTGTACATCTACCATCTCAGGTTAACATTGTTCCCAAATATTTAAATTCATTTACCTGTTTTAATATTGTTCCACTTGTCTTTATTGTGCATTGCGGTGATGTCTTTTTCTTTGTTGTTACCTTTACTTATGTCCTTTGCTATTAGGCTAAGTCCTTTATTTTTTTTTTTCACTATAATGTCTAACATTTCCTGTAACTCATTTTCACTCTTAGCGATTAAACCTGTATCATCAGCATACCTTAGATTATTTATATTATGTCCTCTGATTGTGATTCCAGGCATGCCCCTTAACTCTTTCCATATGTTTTGATGCACTGTAGGCCACCTGATTTTAACCACTTGCATTTCACTGCACAGTGCGTCATTCTCAATTTGATTAGTGTAAACCATCATCAACCATATTCTTTTTACATGTCTTGTATCATCTTGGTATTGATGAAATCTAATACCTTGTTCAAATATCAAAACATTCATATATAATACGTTATGTGTTAGATAAATATAATAATGTAGATTGATTCTTGAAACCATGAAAAATTTTGTCTCTGACAGCTCTTCCATTGCATTGATAAAAAGCTTCCAATCGAAAAGAGTTAAGAATTTTAAAATAATCTCACTATACATATTAAATAAATCTGGTGACAGCACACAACCTTGTCAAAACACCCTGTTTTATTTGTGGAAACATTCCAAATTGATTTCCAGTTCTTATGGCCGCTGTTTGTTGTTAGTCATCATCATCATGTGCCATACCGGTTGGCGTAGGCGATCATGTCCTTCCACAATCTTCTATCTACAGTGCATCGTATCAGTTCTGATATTAACTGTTTTCCATGCCATGACACCAAGCTATCCAGTATTTTCTCTCTTTGTCGTCCACGATCTCTCTTTCCTTTTATTTTGCCAGTTGTAACCATGTATTCCAATTTTCCTCTTCTCATGATGTGCCCAAAAAATGTAATTTTGTTTCTTTCTGATGTTTTTTTAGGAGTTCCATTTATTTGTTGGCCTCTTTGAGAATTTCCTGATTGGTCTTTTTAGCTGTCCAGGGAACTTTCAACATTTTCCTGAAAAATTTCATCTCTGTGGCCTCTAATCGTCTTTTCATTTGTTTGTCTACTGTCCATGATTCGCTTTCATAGGTGCTTCTATATAGCACCGATGAACTCTCTTTCTCACTTCTGTCGACATAGATTTGTTGCATAAGATATTTTTCATTTTCTTTGATATGACCATTACTTCTGTTTTCTTACTATTCAGACTGATACCTTTTTTTATTACTTTCTTTTACTATTATGTCTATCATTTCTTGTAGTTCATTCTTTGTCTCTGCTATTAAGACTGTGTCATCCGCATATCGCAAATTATTTATGTTGCGACCGTTGACTTCAATTCCTTTTTTCTTTGTTGCCAGTATGTGTTCTTTATTATTCTTAGATCTTTACTGTCTACGTTATGCCTTCTAAAATTTTGATTATTTCTTGGTGTTTTACTTTGTCCAATGCTTTGGTATAATCAATGAAACATAGGCATAGATCTGTTTTCATCTCTATGGCTCTTTCTACTAAAGATCTTATGATGTATAATGGACCTGCTCGTTCCTTTATCTCCAAAAAAACCACACTGTTCATCATTAATTTCTGGACTGATTTTGTTTCGCACTCTTCGTATGATGATTCATAGTAATATCTTAGTTATGTGACTCATAAGGCTTTTTGTGCGATGATCATCTCATTCAATCGCACCCGATTTCTTTGCTAGGGCTATGAATATTGATTTTAGCAGGTCGTCTGGTATATATCCACTGTTGTAGACATCAGTTTTTTTCCGGTGTCATGGCTACGTGTAGTCGTTTTTATATTTCGGCTCTTGCCGATAAATTAAATGATTTACGTGACATTCGAGTTATGAAATTATGTGTTGCTATTCCCCGTTTGGTGTATGTTTTACTTCGGACGTGTGGATAAACTGTGATTACCGATATTGAAGTGGAATATGATTTATTCTTCTTTGTGTCGTGTGTTCGCGGTTAAATAGTCAAGCACAAAAAATGCGCCGCCGGGTATGTTCAACCCGAAAATAAAAAATCTGTGTCGGTGGATGGGGTGGATGAATCAAAAATGATCAACGGCCCAGAAAGCGAAAACAGTAAAGTGTGTGGTACACATGAGGCATATTCAGAACACGAAAGACGAATATGGCAGACCACCGTGAAAGAGATTGGAGCCTCATCACGTAAGTAGTAATATAGGTGGTTTACCTTACAAAAAAGTTAAGAAAAATGTGCAGCTAAATGTTAGGATTGTTAAGCCGCATGTTAAAAAATGTTGCTTAACATTTTGTCCGGTTAATCGGCTTATCTCGGCTTATCTCGGGTCGTGGCGGGGCCTATCTCGGCTCTGCATTTAATTTGAAAGACCCCTGTATAAGGTCGGTGATCGAGTTAGACTGGTCCTGGGCAGAGCCAATTTTAAAAAGGGTTATGCCCCGGCTTGGACGGAGGAACTGTTTTCCATCAGTCGAGTAAATGAAACAAACCCTGTTACATATGTGTTGAAAGACGATAAGGGCGATGAGATAGAGGGGTCATTCTACACACCGGAAATTCAAAATGTTGGAGACAAGCACGAGTACAGAATCGAGAGTATCATAACCAAGCGTCGCACATAATTTGGCCAAAAAGAGTGTTTAGTCAAGTGGTTTGGGTACGATTCCTCATTTAACAGTTGGATATCGTCCAAGGACATTGTCAGATACAAAAACTAGAGATGAGAGAAGAAGAAGAAGTGGAAACTTTTGGAGAGCCCGATTTGCGAGCCGTAAACTCGGGAGTGAGGAGAGAGCGAACCATGCTGGGTCTGTGTTTGGGAAACTATCCCCCTACTTAGAACTTGTCTTTATTTGTAAAGTGGTAGTTATATATACCGTTGTCGCGGTCTCGCTGTTCAATCTGACCACCGAAAAGCCAGATGCAAAGGACGGAAAAGTGTGGATAGCCCTACTGAGCAGCTGTTTTGGTTACATGCTACCGAATCCAAACTTGGAGAGGCGACGGTGAAACAAGTAAAATGAGTTTTTATGTCACCTTACCCTGCAATGCATCTACGGAACTTTTTAAGGATAATAACCCCAGCCACTTTTTCGTTAAACTCCCTCAGACCATTGACATTTCGACGCAGCATGAGATCGCATTGGTGGAGATACAGTTTCCGCTTAATTATTTCAATGTAATAGAGGGTGATGTCTGGATTCGTTACGAATCTCTCGCTAACGACGATATTTGCGATGCTAGATTTCATTTCAACGTGACCCTAGAGCCTGGGTTATACAAGAAACCCGATGCGTTCATCGGCGCGTTGATTGCGTTGATCATAAAAGCGGAGGCAGAGTCGAACGGGGATGTGAAAGCGAAAAAAATGAGATTTATTTACGCAAAGGAGGTGAATAAAGCAATCTTGAAACTCCACGAAAAAGGGGTCAGTGTTACCATAAGCGACACTTTGAAAAACATGTTAGCTTTCCCCACGATCTCTATATCAGACACAGCTCCCGAAATCTACAGCGTGGGCGTAATGGACTTGGAAAGTGTTGCGAAGAATGTCTACGTCTACTGCGATCTCGTTTCCCCCAGACCGGTCGGGGATGTGATGGCATCACTCCTCAGGAGCGTACCTGTTGTCAATAGAAATCACACCGTGGTGTTTCAGATCTACGATAAGCCTCACAACCTGCCCTGAGTCGATTTTCCTTCGATACCGTGGAAATCCTTTTAGCCAACGAACACGGAAAAACAATTCCATTCACCAACGGAACGTCGGTACTAACGGTACACTTTCGAGCGAAGAAACATCTCGAGCTGGTATAATGGTGAGACACCCCCCTTCATCGAGATGTTGGGTTATATGAAGACTTTTACTGTTGTCAGGCGTGTGATGGAATGCCCGTGTTTATAGGAGGTCAAAGTCAGAGCGGTCGAGGAATCGGTAGTTTCTTTGGGGAATCGGGAGGGCTATTTTACCCTGGTTAAAAATCGGCGGTAAGGTCTTGCTCCGAGAAGGATTGGGGACCGGTCTACAGGTCACACAGGACGCATTAGCCGGGAAAAATGTCGGTGAAGCTTTCAAAGAACGAGCTAAGGAGGCCGGTCAGCGGTTGATACACGTGGCCGTAGACCACCTGTGTGTTAACAACCAATCAGGAAGTGGTTCACGATAAACCAGAAAGCGAGTTATGAAGTTACCTCCACCAGGAGAACTCGTTACGAAGAGGATAAAACCGAAAGCTAGACAGTTCCCCTTTCATTCGTTGTACAGCAAGAAGACGAAGAGGAGGGTGACAAAGGATATTTTTGATTAATAATGTCCCTCTTTAACCCCAAATCGTGTGAATGTCTTAACTCTGGTTTGGATTTATTTAGCGTTCCACCCACACAGACATCTCTAGACTCTGGTCAATTTATTGAAATTCGTCCGATTGCAGCCTTGTCGCCTGGGACACCAATCGAGTTTACACATATAGGGAGCCGCGATAGCTCAGTGGTTAGTGAACTGGACTACCACGGACAAGGGGTAGGGTTCGATCCCAACCGACGGCTTCCGGGTTCACCCAGCCTTAAATGGGTACCGAATTTTTTTCTGGGAAAGTAAAGCAGCACGGGCGTAATACTGACCACATTACCCCAAAAATCATGTGCTGAAGGTCTGTAAAATATAGGGTCACTAACACCATATTTCCCTATACGCCACTTGGCGTGACGGGGGTACTTTACTTTTTTTACTATATGTATATATATATATATATATATATATATATATATATATATATATATATAGAGAGAGAGAGAGAGAGAGAGTATATGTAAATACATGTATATATATATATATATATATATATATATATATATATATATATATATATATATACACACACACATATAGGGAGCCGCGATAGCTCAGTGGTTAGTGAACTGGACTAAAAAGGACAAGGGGTAGGGTTCGATACCAACCGAAGGCTTCCGAGTTCACCCAGCCTTAAATGGGTACAGGATTTTTTTTCTGGGAAAGTAAAGCGGCACGGGCGTAATACCGACCACATTACCCCAAAAATCATGGCCGAAGGTCTGTAAAATTTATAGTCACTAACACCATATTCCCTATACGCCACCACTTGGTGTGACTGGGGTACTTTACTTATATACACATATGTATAAAAAAAAAAAAAGTAAAGTACCCCCCCGTCACGCCAAGTGGCGTATAGGGAAATATGGTGTTAGTGACCCTATATTTTACAGACCTTCAGCACATGATTTTTTTTGGGGTAATGTGGTCGGTATTACGCCCGTGCTGCTTTACTTTCCCAGAAATAATCCGGTACCCATTTAAGGCTGGGTGAACCCGGAGCCGTCGGTTGGGATCGAACCCTACCCCTTGTCCGTAGTAGTCCAGTTCACTAACCACTGAGCTATCGCGGCTCCCACTAATTTTTAGGGAATTAGTAAAACCCAGGTGTCCTCGCCAGGGAACGAACCCCGGCTGTTGCCGTGGTAAGCCAACCGCCTATCGATTGCGCTAACCGGACACCCACATATGTATAAGGTAAAGGTAAAGTACGAGACTTGAACCGGCGTCTTATCACGCGAGTTTCCACCCATATTTGCTCGGCCGCCTATCCAGAAATGTGCGGAGATTCCTGCATAGTGTTGCCTCAAACATCGAAACTCAGATGCGAGGCAACATTCCTCACTTTCCCAGGGTAATACCCTGGTACCTACCCATTTCTGCCAACTTCTGGGTCGACCGTCGGGGTATTTTTTTTTTCCAACCACGAGTACAATTCACACAGCTCCCAGCGGGAATCGAACACGGGTTGTCCGAACGTCGGTAGTCCAGTCGGGTGGTTTTTCCAACTAGGCTACCGAGGCCCCCATATATATATATATGTAGAACAGAGATACACAAGCAGAGATAACAATCAATTGATAAAGTTAATTGATTCATGAAGAAAACTGCATATACATCTGCAAAACCATAACAAATTATCAGCATATCATTATTACTCCTAGGGGTGGCATGTAGAGAATAGTGCTACTGAAAACCACATATTGAAATCTATCTATCAGTCAGTGCACGATAAAACCAATAGTGTGTCAGAAATATCAGCACAGATTTGACTTTGCATTAACAAAAGAAAAACTAAAGTTCTTAGAACTATTCTATTCATGGAAGTATTCATACGTTTCTTTGCAGTTTCTTCGCATCACCATACGAGAGCTTACCCCCCCCCCCCATCATTCCTATTCCTTGAAGTGTATGCAGACTCCTGTAATATGTTGATTGTAGATACATCTGCTTTTCCTCAATAAGCACTCTGGGTCAACAAAACACCTTTTATACCTTTAGACTCATCATTCTCTCAATCTATACATCATTGTCCAATCTATCCTTCTCTTCTCTAATGGAAAAAAAAGAACACCTTTGGGAATGACCTCTTTATCCAGAATCAGTACCAGAGCTGCCAGCGAGCTTTGCTTTCAACATACACCAGCATGCTCTGGACAGTACACCCAGGTTAATGCACCCACTTTAGGACCATCCAAGAGCTCCATCCACTCCTGCAACCGAGACTGCCTATCAATCTTCTGTAGCATGCTTTGTGAGTCCATCACCAAGACTGCAATATACAGGTTCTGTGTAATCAACCATATTATCATGACAATTGCTGTCTATATCTCCATTCACATGCTGGACACCATAATGCTACAACTGCCAGATTCCCTAGGCACTTCTCTGCCAGATTGATATGTAATGAAACCTCATCTGCTGTCAAGCCCATGGGATAGAGAACCATCCTTTAGTTGATGGGGTTCTGAGGAAATGACAATTTTTTCTATGGATTCTCTTATTACAACTCTAGTTGTCCAGATATGACACTCCCTGAAGAAACTGAGTGATCACTTTGGTTTGCCTCATTTTTTCCGCTGTTACTTCTATCCACTCCTTAACAGCACTAAAAATGTTATTTAGGTAAGGTGACCATTCGTCCCGGATTGTCCGGGACAGTCCCGGAATTTGACATTTTTTGAACCTTTGTCTCGGATTAGCTGCCGTACCGGTTTTGTCCCGATTTTGGCATATTTTTTAGCTTTTGTCCCGATTTGATAAAAAATAATTTGGGACACAAACGTTTACCAATTTTGCCATTTTGGTATACGGCGTACATGTCTTCAATTAAAAAAAATATTATTCCGTTGCTGTGTAGACAATTTTGTTTAAAATCAAAACAGTAGAATGCGCTCCTAGTTTTAAATCTCGTATATATTCGTTGTGTTACTAACTTTCACTTTCACTTTCGCAAAAAATGGCACCGAAGCGTAATTGTAGTTTTAATCAAGATTTACAAAAGGAATACCCTTTTATAAAAAAGTCTACATCGTCATCAGACTTCACTGTAAGATGTAATATATGTTCATCCGGGTTTACTATTAACCATAGTGGACGTGGTGATATTAAGAGCCACATAAATAGTGATAAACATAAGAGAGCCGTCGCTACTGCTGCATCAAGCTCGTCGTTGACAAATTTGTTTCGAGCTGAACAGGTTGGTGACAAAGAAGAACAGTTAGCTGCTACAGAAGGTGCCTTTGCATATCATACAGTGATGCACAATCACACGTTTAGATCTATGGACTGCACATCAAAATTGCTTCAGGTAACTTTAGAACCAAAATTTGCTTGTGCACGTACGAAAACAGAAGCTATTATTCGGAATGTGTTCACACCCCATGCTCTAAACGAGTTGAGATGTGACCTAGAAAACGTAACATTTATCTCCATACTGACAGATGCCTCCAACCACAAAGAAATCAAGATTTTTCCTTTGCTTGTCAGATACTTTGATCGCAATAAGGGACTGAAAGTTAAAATATTAGAGTTGAAGTCATTGCCGGGTGAAACATCTGATATAGTAAGTAGTTTTCTTATTGACCGTCTAACTGAAAATGGTTTAGAACTGAAAGTAGTTGGATTATGTGCAGACAACACAAATTCTAATTTTGGGGGCGCTGAAAGAAAAGGACAGAACAATGTTTTCACAAAACTGAAAGAAAACCTTGGACATAGTTTGATAGGTGTTGGGTGTGCTTGCCATATTTTCCACAACACTGTTCGAGCAGCTGCAGATGTATTGCCTGTTGATGTTGAAATGACTATTGCAAAAATTTATCTGTACTTCAAATCATACACAGTTAGAGTTGAAAGTCTCAAGGAGTTTTGTCAGTTTGTCGACACAGACTTCCAGATGATTTTAGGTTATGCACAAACTAGGTGGCTTGCGCTCTTGCCTGCTGTTGAAAGGGTTCTTTACATGTTCCTGCCTCTAAAATCATATTTTCAATCTCAAGACAGATACCCAATTTTTATACAGGAATCCTTTGAAAACCCACTGTTTGAGGCATGGCTTATTTTGGTTCACAGTCAGGCATCCTCTTTCCACGAAGCAGTGCAGAAAGTAGAGGGACAGATGGTCACTGTATTTGAAGTCATTGACAACATCAATAGGTTGAAAGCTATCTTGGAGTCCAAGCTGGAAGACGGCTTCTTGCCATCAAGAGTTCAGATAATCCTTAAAAAGCTGGAAATGGAAGGATTTCCACGTGATGATGTGAACAAGTTTAACGCCAGTGTTTCTTCATTTTATGAAACAGCTTTAAGTTATTTGAAGAAATGGGCTGCAAATAATTTTCAAAACCTAGAGTCTTACAGCTGGGTAATGCTGAACAGAACACCAAATTGAGAAGATATTGAGAAGTCTTCATCATTAGTGAGTCAAACAGTGCCTTCAGTCGACTTTCCAGAAAATGAAATGTATGACGAATATGTCTACATGAAACAGTTCGTTACTTCACAAAAAATTAGTGAGTGGAGTCTTAATAAAACATTACCAGGGCAGCGTTGGGTTGAACTAGCTTCCCACTTCAGAAACAATCATGTGCCCGTTTCACATATTCTGAAGTTGGCAGAGTTCTTTTTGTGTCTACCTGGAACAAATGCTGCAACAGAACGAGTGTTTTCTCTGATGAACAGTTTGTGGACAAATGATAAAACACAACTAGGTGTTGAAACTTTAAAAGCCATGTTGATCACCAAAGTGAACTATGAGGGAACATGTGTCGAATTTTATAAGATGCTGCATACAAAGAAGGACATTTTACAGAAAATTCACTCATCTGAAAAGTACAGCATTCTGTTTCACCTTCAATTTAAGTGAGTATCACTGTTTTTTTTTTATCTCCTGATTATCCTGATAGCGTATTGTAGGTCTATATTATTAGATGTTTTAAAATGTATGTATTATTCACTTGAAAATGACAGCAAGAAGAAATGTCATTTTATTGGTGGAAAATTGAAGTAAAATTATTCCATCCCGGAATGGGATTTCAAAAATATGGTCACCTTGTATTTAGGTCACATACTCTTCTTATGGATTCTTCTGTCTTGCCATCCAGGATTTTCTATGCCAAGGGCACCTGCCCATGGTCATATTCAGTTTTAAATGCAGGGAATGATTTATGTTTCTTACCATGTTCACATAAGCCCAGACCTGAGCAGACCTATGTCATACTCTAATGCTCAGTAAGTCAAGTAGGTACCTCATTGAATAGATAGGTGAATCTCTGGGGCATCCGTAAGGTTCTCATCCTGAATCTCTTTGAACTTGCAATCTGAGTTTACAAGAGAGTCAGTAACCCAAACCATAATTCAGCACTGATAGCACCTCAACCTTAAGCAAGAATAGTAAACAGTTGCTGGAGGTTTGCCCTGACCATGTTTTTGATCCTGTTGATGCTTGTCCTTGCCTTTTGAATGGCATTGCTAACATGGTGATTAAAACAAAGAGTCCTACATTTGAAAGATCATCGGACACAAGAGTCTAGAATTTCTGCTCAATGTGCTGTCTACGACTCAATAGAACAATATATATATATATGGATAGAAGTAGCGTAAACATCATGAAAGATATTCTTGCTAGAATGAGAAGTAAAGTCATTACTGATTTTATATAGAGCTGACATATTTCCTAATTTCAGCATGATAATGAAAGTCAAGAGCAGCAAGGAGGGTGAGCATAAAAGCTAGTTTGGGAAAAAATGGCCCATTTTTTTCTTAAGGGAGATTGGGTTCAGGTATTAAAGGAGGATGAGGTTAATATATATCTTGGTACACCAACCCACAGTTAATATATATCTTGGTACACCAACCCACAGTTAATATATATCTTGGTACACCAACCCACAGTTAATATATATCTTGGTACACCAACCCACAGTTAATATATATCTTGGTACACCAACCCACAGTTAATATATATCTTGGTACACCAACCCACAGTAAAGTAATCCAGCTCTCAGTTTTGGTTTCTCTTCTCATGAGATGTGAACACATCTCCACAATATATTCATGTGCTGGCCATGTTGGTGTTACTTCTCATTAGATGATTATACATCACTATGGCCTGTAAGCAGCGCATTATTTCGTGAGTCTTAGTTTGGTCAGACACATTCTCACAGGCTCAAGAAGTCAAGTGGCTACTGTTTGGTAATAACATAAATTGTGGTCTAGCTAGCTCAGTAGAGATCCAGCATTGGAAAGTAAGTGGTGTATTTGTGGTTATCAGGCAAGTATACAATTTACACATAAATTATAACTGGTTTGCACAGCACAAGGAAATATTACTTGTGTAGAGGTAGTGGATACCCAACCAAACATTGAACACAAGTCTTAGGGCTGTGCTCAATATACACAAGTATTATTCGTTGATATATATATATATATATATATATATATATATATATATATATATATATATATATATATATATATACACAAAGTATATTTCAGTCACCGCCCCTAGATAGAAAGTCTGCTGGCTGCCAATCTGAAGTCATGCAGTTGTCTACCATTTTTTAACAAAATGGCTGCACGCATGGTTTAACTTGTGTATTCAAACTCTTTGGATTTCGATTATTCAACTTCTATGGAAAAATACAAATAAATGTTGTAGTGTACTAATGCCAGGGTGTTTCATTTTCTTTCAAGCATCTCAACATAATATACATACTTAACTTTATTGTTTTATTTATTTTTTCTCTAAAAATATAATCTTGTATTCTTGGCTGCAAATCTTATTTTAACAGTACTCTGAGAACTGGTAGTGATTAAGTTAGTGCATTTATTTTTCATACAAATTCTGACCAGTGAACCAAGTGGATAAAATATAATACCACATAAAGACTGGTCTCCTACAGCGGTAAGCGTTGTGTGTAGAAAGCATTTTCAGGCGTCTGATATAATTGTAAGTGATATATGTGATGAGAAGAGATAATAACAGAGTAACAAAGCAAGCCCTCATGTGGGAAACAACAGGTAAGAGGAAGAGAGGAAGACCCAGAGAGACACTGAGAAGAACATTGATGAGAGAGGCAAGAGCAGCAGAAATCGACTCCCTCAATGAGATAGAGCTGCTTGCACAGAACAGAGACAAATGGCGAGATTTGATAAAATGTCTTTAAAAGAATTGAAAACTGCTAGAACAAAAATTCAGAAAAGAGAAGGATTGGTCTATGTCCTATGGGCCGGCTACGGCTTGAAAGGTCAATAGATAGATAGATCTTAGAAAGGTCAATAGATAGAAAGGTCTTCAACAAGCACTTTCCAAGCAGTTCTGTTTCCTGCCATTCTTTTAAGATCATTCCACATCTTCCCCATCATCTTCATCTCTGTTTCCACCTGCCTTCTCCAAGTCTTCCTCTTTGTCTCCTCCCCTGGGGTTTCAAAAAAAGGGCCTGTCATGTAATACTGTCGGTTGTCTTCCGCAATCTGTGTCCTATCCTGCCATTTCCATCATTTTATTTTTCACTAGCATCAATTAATGAAGTATCTTTGTGGTTGTCATTTTTACTGTTCTCCATGTTTCACAGCTATATATTAGTCCCTACTTAACATTGGAGTCTAAAATTTGTATTCTTATATTTAACCAAATTTCTTTGAATTTCCATATGCTTCCTAGAGCAGAATGCTTTTGTGTTTTTTTTCTGTCTTTTGTATCTTTATTTTGGTATCATGCTCTATTCTGCCTTCTTTTTCTATATTACTGCCCAGATATATGTAAGATTTGTACGTTTAGTAGGGATATTTCTCCTATTGTTATTTGGTTTTGGTGACACCCATGTAGCTTTATGTATTCTCTTATGTTAGATTATTGTTCCTCCTAGGCTCATTTAATTAACAGCACAGTAGTTCATGAATATTTCTCTATTCTCATTAATTTCTCCAAGTCCTTGTTTTCCCATGATCTTTTCAAAGTCTAGGTTGTCTGATCCTACTTTTGTGTTTAATCTCCCATCAAAATTATAATATCTTTTGCTCGTCTTCCATCCATTTGACATTGTAACTGTTTGTAAAATTCATCTTAAACTAAAACTTTCTTATCATTGGTTGGTGCATAGCATTGGATAATATGTATTTTTATTTTGCTTTTTATTGTTTTAAATGTTGCTCTTATTAATCATTGCTCTACTGCTTCTTATTCTATCAGTGCTTTCTGTGCTTCCCTTGATAACTTAATAGCCACCCCTTCACTATGTTGCAATTCAGGTTTCTGGTGTCCTGATAATAAAATCATCTCTCCTGTGTTTAGTTTTATCCTTTCTGTTCCTAACCATCTTGTTTCACACATTCTTAGAATATCTATTTTATAGTTTGTCATTTCTGCTGCTACTTGTGCAGCTTTTCCTTGTTCATTTAGGGTACTTACATTCCAGGTGCCAATTCTGGAGGATTTTTTGATAGACAAAAGGTGAATTGGTGACCTGGATTCCTTGCAGCTTTCTCTGAATTGTGTCATATATTTTTTAGACAGACAGCCCTTACCTTTCCTGGATGGTGGATTTACTTTTTTCTTTTCTTTGACTAGTCCATGCTTGTGAAGATTTTTAGTCATATTTACAAGTACTCTCTCTCTCTCTGCGATCAAGACTCAATCAGAGCAGGATTCCAGACTCTCTCATGAAGTCAGCCGCCTGTTTAAGCGAATCGATTGTTCTATATAGTTTCTCTTCCAGGAAGGTGGACGTGGACCACATTGCTCTTCTCAGGTCTGTGTACTGGGGCAATCCTGTAGAACATGTTTTGTAGTCATATTGTCCAGTGTACAATGGCATAGGTTGGTTGTACCTATTTTGAATTTGGTGAACATGTGATTTCTTATTCTATTGTGGCCAGTGCGTAGGCGAAGTATGATGACTTGATCTCTCCTTGATAGTTGGTGGTATCCGTCACTCTCGTTATGCTTTGGGTGTTTTCGTTTACATTTTTCATGGAACTAACCCTTGAGGATAGATTTTGCTTCATCATAAATGAGCGGATGGTTCTCTTGTGGTAATCTGCCTCCCTCTTTAGCTAATTTGTCTGCGCGTTCGTTCCCGTGTATATTACAATGTGATGGTATCCACTTAATGACTACTCTCTGGAAGTTATTGCATAGTTGGTCCAAGGTTGTTCTCAAGTCATCTAGTTCATTGCTCTTGGGGCTTTTTAGAGCTGATAATACTGACAGTGCATCAGTCAGAATCACCAATTTATTGTGCATGTTATTTTTGTGTTGAGTAGCCATTGTTGCGGCATCTCTGATGGCCTCAGTTTCTGCTCTAATGTTGTTTGAGAATTTTCCAGTAGCTATTGACTTGGTCATCGCGTCCTGGTTATTCAGCGTCAAGAACACACCTCCCCCTCCATTTTTGGTGGCATTTGTAGCAGAGCCATCTGTGTATATGAGGGACCAAGAGTCCTGTGGGTAGGTTGCGAAGTTGCTCCTCTTTAGTCGTATAATTCCGGACCCAGATATTCTTTGGTGCATGGGGTGGCTAAGGAGCCTTCTATATTTCTCCGCTTGTTGCAATACTTTAGTGACCCGTCTGTCATCTATGGGTTGTAAACCCGTTACTGTTTCTAGAGTCTTGATAGGTGTAGATTGCATAGCACCAGTGATGATACGGGCAGCTTGGTTCTGTGTTCTGTTAATTTTGCTAAGGTGTGATTTGGAAGCCATAGCCCAGACTGTTACTCCATACTCTAGAACTGGTCTGACTCTTCATACGTATAGTCTTTTTAAAATATTGCTGTCTGCTCCCAAGTCTGTTCCTGCCAATTGCTTCAGAATGTCTTTTCGTTTTCTGGCTCTTTTGTTTGCTCTGTCTATCTGATTTAGCCATGTCATTCTGCGATTCATGGTGGCGCCAAGATAAGTTGGGTTTTTGTCAATAGGGAGTGTATGGTCTTTTATCTTTAAGTTTGCAGAGTGTGTTTCTTGATAGGCTGAAAATTGTATATGTAGTTTTTTGATTGGTAGGAACCAGGTGTTCGTCCATTTTTCAAGTTCACATAGGGCATCTTGCATCCTGGGTCCAGCTACCGACATACTTTCCTCGCGAGCCCTTAACGCCAGATCATCTGATTACTGAGTGTATTCTGTGTGTAATGTCTATTACTAATATTTACAAGTACAGTAGCCAGTTCCATGCTCAACCCTCCTTAGTCACCTCTTACAAACATGCCTGGTAGGGAACAAGGCTAAAATTCTTTACTCCACTTTCAGGCCCCAGCAGCACACAGGTGGAAGTTCCAGTGATAACCTGGAAAACAGATTCAGTATTACCATAATTTATCACAGTTTAACTATCTTGTATCCGTTCAGCAAATATACGAATCAGAAAAGAAGCTGAAGACATACTCATTGTTGTGCCTTGTATCAACTGCCTATGGGGATGTTCCATTTGAAGTGTCATTTGTAATTGATCATGCTGATTTCAATTTACCAGTTTCTGAAGGAACCGAAGAAGCATCATTTTGCATTGATGGATATATTTCTCATAAAGTCAGCCAAAAAGTTGAGTGTACTGCCTGTAAGACATTACTGCAAATTGAAAAGTCTTTGGCAGTTACTATTGGCCAAAATCTATCTATCTATTGACCTTTCGAGAGTAGCCGGCGCATAGAGCGCAGACCATGATATTCCTTCTCTTATCTGAATTGTTGTCAAATCTCGCCATTTGTCTCTGTTCTGTGCAAGCAGCTCTATCTCATTGAGGGAGCCGATTCCTGCTGCTCTTGCTCTCTCTCATCAATGTTCTTCTCAGTCTTTCTCTAGGTCTTCCTCTCTTCCTCTTACCTGTTGTTTCCTACATGAGGGCGTGCTTTGCTATTCGGTTATTATATCTTCTCATCACATGTCCAACATATGGACATCGTCTTTTCTTTATTACTGAAGATATTAGTGGTCGATTGGTGATTTCTCTAATTCCCTCGTTTGTCTTGAATTCGTTCCACGCTATACCAAGTATTTTCATTAGACATTTATTTTCGAATGCATTCAACTTTGTTTCTATGTCTCTTGTTGTTTTCCAGCTTTCACACGCATACGAAAGGGTTTACAGTACATTTGATTTGAATAGTCTAAGTTTTGTGTTTGTGCTGATGAGACCAAAATGCAGCTGAGTAAATTCAACTGTTTGATTGCGGTGGTCTCAAGTATCCTTCTAAACTGGTAAATATGTTGGTATTTATAATGTTTGCAGCTTCACAATGACTTTTGTTGACCGCATTTGAAGAGAAATTTATGTCTTGCATGCATCATCAAAAAGTTCTGAAGCATATTATCATAGCTTGCATTCAGCAACACTATGCTAGTGAAGAAGTGTCTGGTACCTGTAACAATGGTTGTCTGAAAATGAGAGTTGTTTCCAAGATCAGTGCTATATTGTGTAATGTTGTATTAAACAACTATAGAAAAATGCAAAACGAAAATCTCATTGATGAAGTCAACACAAAATAGGGTTAATAAAATAAAATTGGTAAAAGTTTTACATTGATTGTTCACCAGTTTTATCTTAACTATTTCTATTTTATCTTAACTATTTCTATTTTTATCTTAACTATTTCTATTTTTATCTTACCTATTTCTATTTTATCTCAACTATTTCTCTTTTTATCTTAACTATTTCTATTTTTATCTTAACTATTTCTATTTTATCTTAACTGTTTCTATTTTTATCTTAACTATTTCTATTTTATCTTAACTATTTCTATTTTATCTTAACTATTTCTATTCCTCTGCGCTGCCGGGGCCCGAAAGGGGAGTAAAGAATAGTGGCGCTGTACCCTACCAGGCATGTTCGTAAGAGGCGAGAAAGGAGGGTTGGGCATGGGACTGACTATCCCATACTGTAAAAAAATAAGCCGAAAAAACTTCACAAACATGGACAAGTCATTAAGTCATCCTTACAGGATGTAAAAGTATATAGAGGGGCAAATGTAGCTTCTGATCATCATCTTCTGATAGCCAAACTTAAAATTAAACTAAAATGTTATACTACAACGAATATGGGTAGAAAGTATTTCAATGTAGGGTTTCTTAAAGAACAAGGAATTAAAGATAAATGTGCAGTCACAATATCAAACAAATACCAAGTCCTCCAACAACTAGAAAATACAATAAATATAGAAGATCATTGGAAACAGATAAAATATATATGGAAAGAGACATGTGAAGAAACACTAGGGAAAAGAGAACGACAGAATAAGGCATGGATGACAGCAGAGACTCTGGACAAAATTAAAGAAAGAAAGAACAAGAAAGCAGACATAAATAAAAGCAAAATGAGAAGTAATAAAGCCAAGACACATAAAGCTTACACAGAAGTGAACAAAGAAGTGAGAAGATGCATTAAAAGGGGTAAGAGGAAATATATAGATGAACTAGCTAAAGAGGCAGAAGAATCAGCAAATAAAGGGAATATGAAAGAACTGTACAACAGCACAAAGAAATTAAGTGGAAAATACAAACAGATCAATGCCTTTATTAAAGATAAGAAAGGAAATCTGCTTAGTAATATAAGGGAACAAATGGAGAGATGGAAAGAGCACTTTGAAGAACTTTAGAATAGACCCGGCTCAAATAATCCTCCAGATATACTACCAGCAGAAGAAGAGTTACACGTTAACTGTGGAAAACCAAGTAAAGAAGAAATAATGAAAGCCATCAAACTATTAAAAATTGGTAAAGCCACAGGACCAGATGAAATTTCTTCGGAAGCCATCAAAGCAGATATTAACACCTCTACCATGATGCTACATAATCTATTAGATTACATTTGGGAGAAGGAAGGTAACACAGAGGTCTCCACAATACCTAAAGACTGGAAAGAAGGTTATATGATCAACCTACCAAAGAAAGGAAGTTTACAGGAGTGCACTAATTTTAGGGGAATTATGCTACTATCAGTGCCAGGAAAAATATTAAGCAGAATCATTCTGGAGAGACTAAAAGAGGCCATAGAGAAACATTTGAGAGATGAACAAGCAGGTTTTAGGAAGAACAGATCATGTGCTGATCAAATAACTACTCTACGTATAATAGTTGAACAAAGTTTAAAACTAAATCCCCACTTTATATTGGATTCATAGATTACGAAAAGGCATTTGATAGTTTAGACAGAAGAATGCTTTGGAAGTTACTGAGTCATTACGGAATCCCCATAAAGTTTATTAACCTGATTAAAAACAATGTATGAAGGAACAAAATGCAGTGTAGTGCATGAAGGACAGCTTACAGAAGTATTTGAAATAAGAACAGGAGTTAATCTGTCTCCATGTCTCTTTCTACTGGCCATAGATTGGAATATGAAAATAACTCAAAATAACAGAAATAGAATCCATTGGTCACTGACCAAACAACTTGATGATTTAGACTTTGCTGATGACATAGCTCTCCTATCACACAGCCATCAACAGATGCAGGATAAAATGAGCATACTTGATGAGAGATCACAACAGCTAGGACTGAAGATTAATAGAGATAAGACCAACATTATGAGAAATTAATACAGTTGGCAATAACCAAATAAAACTAGGAGAAATACCTCAATTAGATGTACAATCTTACATATATTTGGGCAGTAATATAGATAAAGAGGGAGGAACAGAAAATTATACCAAAATAAGGATATCAAAAGCAAGAGGAGCTTTCATTGCACTGGGAAAATGTTCAACTCAAATGTTAAGGCGGTCCTATTATATGGCTGTGAAACATGGAGAACAACAAAATTCGCAATCACGAAGATACAGACATTCATTAATGGATGCTTACGCAGAATAAAAGGATGGAAATGGCAGGACAAAATTACTAACATAGAATTATGGAAATATACCAGTCAAACACCAGTGGATAAAGAGATACAGCGAAGACGATGGCGCTGGATAGGACAAACACTACGGAGGCCAACTGAGAGTATTACACAACAGGCCCTTTTTTCGAATCCCCAGGGGAAAAGACAAAGAGGAAGACCAAGGAATTCTTGGAGAAGACAGATAGAAGCAGAGATGAAGATGATGGGGAAGACGTGGAATGATCTTAAAAGAATGGAAAAAACAGAACGACTTGGAAAGTGTTTGTTGAAGGCCTATACTCCAATGGGAGCTAAAAAGGTGGAAGAAGAGATTTATATTCCTCCTCTTTGACATTGATGTGATTACAGATGTATTATTCTGAATTACTTTACACTTCGGATGTGTTATTTATGTTTCTAGTTAAAAATTAATTCTGTGCAAGCATGCAACTGAAACCTATTATAGTCATTGTATTGGTACTAAAAACAAAGTTTAAGTTTATAAATTTATGACATATTTGCTTGTGTTGAGTAATTTCTTACTGTACCTCCTTAGTGACATGCATCAGATATGCTAATAATTAGGCCTATATGTGTTTTGACACTGATTTGACTTCATGCAACAGGTGCATATTTCGTGAAGGCAACAACATTACTAATGTTGCCATTTTCTGTCCAACATGCCTAGTATTCCATTAACTTTACAAGTAATTCTTTTTTTTTTTTTTTACATTTTTGTTGATTAACACTTTACAAAACTAATATTGTATGCACTAAAACCACTGACCACTGAATGTTGTCACTGGTCAAGATTCCTCTGAGCCAGCAGGCTTAATATTTCAGGGGAAGTGTATAAGTAGTACAAACCACTATCCTACAAATATGTGAACTTAGCCTCATTTATACCTAAAATTTGGCAACCAAATAAAATTAAGCACTTGCCATGACAACCACAAAAGTTTATACCTACAATCTCTCGTAAGATTTAATCTCCAATCAAACTATGCCAGGTCTGGCAGGGAAGCAGGCATGCATACAAAAGAAATCACTGTAGTATTGTGCCACATGTTGTGAGCTATTAATATATGATTAATAGAATCTAGAATGCTCATTCACAAGCTGAAAATAAGATACAGAGACCCTTTTGTGTGCAGTTATAGCTGATTTATAACACTAGGTGAAATATACAATTTTCCCCCGTCCCACTCAAGGTTTTTATATCAATTGGGTCATTATACGTCATTTAAACTTTTAGCTTTTCCATATTGTGTAATTCAAGTTACGGCTGTCTTTTACATATCCCTCCCTCTCCCCAAAAAATCCACACAAAAAAACCCATACACAATGGTTCTCACATTATGGACCTTGTGAGGAGTTAATTTTCCTAATTAGCTTAGGACTTCATGAAGATTTGAAATCATTTTCCAATCCATTCATTGGAAGATTAAGATCATCCTTAATTAACTATGGAGGACTCCTTAACATCATCATCAATGAAAACATTAGCAATGACTCCATTGTGCTGTAGTAAAGGTTCAATAATCAGGATATTGATTAAGCTTAGGATAGAGCCCTTTACAAAATACACACCACGTCAAAATGTACAATCCTGCTCACTATTGATCTGGTGCAATTGTGTGGATGTTGTGAACTGTTACATAGTTTCCATCGAGCGTGGGGGTGTCATATACTTATTTACCTGCTTTATTTATGTAGGGTCATGAAACACCCTCTGGGAAAAGGTGCCTGACAGCAATTGAGCTGAAAGCTGCCAGTGACTCATAGCTAATGGCTTGTACCAGGATCAATGAACCAGAACATTCAAGACCCTACTCCACCTCATTGTGGTGCCTCTAGACCACTAGTCTAGTCGGGTTAAGGGAATAGGATTCAAGAGAGAAGGCAACATGGCATCAGACTTTTAATTCTTTGTCAGAGATCTCAAAATCGGTCAGTGCATTGGAGATCTGTTGGGGGACTGAGTTGAGCTTAGTTTTAGCCATGCGCATCACCCCAGCATGCATTGCGGTTTTAGCAGCACACATACAGCTAACTGTGGTACAGGCCAAGTCTAGAATAAAGGTCTCCACTCATAGTGAGATAGTTAGCACAAGGCAGAAAAGGGCTGACCACACTCACTACCAATGCAATTATAGATATCTCCATACTCAGACCACCAACACCAACTCCAGCGCTCATGCGATACGCAATGCTGACAATGCATTTGCATTTTTTTCTGTATTTTCCACTGCTCTTTGACCCCTCCGATAAGAGGCTTCTAGCTCTGTGATCCTAGTCAGACAAAAGTACTAGTCATCTTCAGCTATATCGATTGGCATGGTTAGATATTGTGTCATATTATAGATTTCTCAGAAACTTGTGTATAGTGCCTTCAAGACACTCATCCTTAGAAGTGATAAGCTCTAAGTAGAGAATGCTTATAGTCAACATGGAAAAGAGAAGCAGGACAAACCCAATATAGAGATGACAAGTAATAGTGGCTAGGTAAGACCTCACCTTCACCTCAATCTCTGGATCACCAACACTTGACCAGCCTCATTGAATATGACTTTACGAGCTCAGGGTCAGCCACATCATCGAGAGGCCAGGGAGTACACTAAGCCATTCTGTGGACTTCAGAGCGAAAATGAGCTCTAGAAAAATAGCAAGATTTAGATCTGATGCCAGCTCAGTTAATGCTCTTAAGGGGATAGTCATTTTAATAGTACTTTTGGGGTGTATATTGTAGAAGTGTACCAGGCCACTAATTTCCAGGGCACTTTCCACAGTAGAGACATAGTTCACAAACATGACTCCACAGAGTTTTTGGAACAAAATGACATGACTCCACATGCTTCCGCTGTGTGCACATATATGCACCTTAGAGATGCCCCAGAAGCTCAAAGACTTCATTCAGTGCACATATATCATTGCACCTATTAGAAATGGTAACTGTGTATCTATAATACATGAATACACTGATACATCAACATGTTCGTAAAGTAACATCCAGTTTCCCTTCTCCGTTGTCAATCATAGGATTCAGGGGAAAATAATCACCATTTTGGATGCTAGTCAGTTAAAACTCCATTGTCACAGTTTTGCAATGGATGCATACAAGCTCAATAAAGATGCGGGGTACTGAGCAGGGGGAGCCTATAAAACCAACAAAATGTTAAATCTAACAAACAGAACTATATCGATGATGTGTCAGAGATGTTATAATTTAAGGGAGTGTTCCTACACAGCTGCTCAAAGTACACAATACTCAAGATGAGTATTGAGTTATATGTGGGTCATCATCATATACACTCCGAACATGTCGATATGGGCTCAGATCCCCTCCTCAGCAAGTCCTGCAGTGTCCAGCGACTGATGACTCCAGTTTTGTATTGGTTGATAAGTCATATACGCCTACTAAGTTTCTTGTTTCTGGTTGTGCCTCTCTTAACTCCCATCTCTTTCATCCATAGAGTGACATGGACTCATGGTTGTTGAAGTCTAGTGACCTTCTCACATTTCGGAGGGCATTGATGATATCGTCCCGACCCATTGGTTGACTGTCTTCAACGACAGCACAGCTAGCCAACCTGTGTGTTCTTTCATTTCCTCGTACTCCTGCATGTCCAGGGACACAGACAAAGGTGACCTTAAGTATTTTTACAATTGCAATGACACTATTCATTGCCTGCATACAGAGCCCGCCTCCACTTTTTTTATTATGCTCACTGAATCACTTAGCATGAAGGTGTGGGTGTAGTCTTGTGACTCTAACAAGATTAATGTCTTAGTCACTGCCATCATCCCCATCGTCATGCTACTCGTGGTCATAACGTATGCACCACTGTATTCTCTGACTATTCTGCCTGCCGAGCATGCTGTAAATGCTCATGCACTCCTTTGGTGTCGTATTACAGATCCGTCTGTATAGATGACTGCATCTTCCTCATCGGTGTTATCCCAGATGAGACTGTTGACCTCCGCATTGACCACGACTAAGTTCTGTTCCCAACATTTCTTGTTGTGTGTGACAATACACGAGAATGTGCCCCTGAATGAAGTAGGCACCTGTATCCACTCCCTGCCAACGTTGATATTGGTAAGCCCACAAACCTGTTTGATGACATCTGCTCGGCCCACCCATGATATACCTCTTTTTATCCTGACACCTTTCCCTGTGTTGAGCACGTGATGCAATGGATGCTCTTCATCTGCACTTATTTTCAGGTATTCTCATGCCCTCCAGATCTTGATCCTGTTATCCATGGTTGGAAAGTCAAGAAGATACCTCATTCCTATACAGGGCTGAGTTGACATAATGCAACGAGTTGATGCGGGCAGGGTGCCCTTTGACTCATTGATGTGGCGGGTCGTAATGGCTTTCTTGACATTCCCGGCTCTTACTGGAGAAGTCCGTCTATCCCAGACTATGCTGAGAAACTACTAGTCCAGCCCAGAGGTACTGCAATACTGGGTCTTCTATTTCAGTAACAGCTACCACTATAGGGAACACGTCAATCCTAGCTTCTGTTAGCCAGCTTGTTGTGGCACAAACTGTTACCAAGGGAGACAACATGAAGGTAGAACTGCTAGGTTTTGGTCAGCTGATGGTGCGCTGACCCTGCTATTGCCACCGCAGGTTGCAGACGCTTCTGCTTCCTGCTACACAGGGAGTGCCCCTCGTACACCCCAAGATAATGCACATGGCTTCATTCTGTATTTTCTCCATCCTGTCAATTTGCGTCTTACTGACAATTGCTAGGGCGTACTCAGTTGGTGCGAGGTCAATTCCCTAGAACAGAAGAGTAAATAGCCTCTGCTCGATGTTGGCAGCTGCCATGACCTTCAAGGCGGCCAATACTTTGCGGGCTTTTGTTATCACATGGTCGATATGGTCCCTAAAACACAGGCTGAGATCAAACTTAACTTCATCAAAATGTCTCTGGTCACCTCATTAGCTCCCATTCATACCACTGGTGTTTCCGTGTTAACAATATAATTGTTAAGGAAAAACCATGCAACTGATGCTTTATCAGGATTAACCAAGGCACCTGATACTCCACACCAAAAACAGATGCGATCGAGCTCATTTTGCAGTGTGAAGTCGATTTCCCATCTCTCTCTTCCCTGTCTATATATCAGCAACAGTCAAAGTTCATATGTTGATACCCTCCCATCCAGCTGCTGTTCCGTGATCGTTATTGTGTACACGTTAAATAGAACTGGTGACAATGATGAGCCTTGTGGCAGCCCTGGACAAATGGATGTTGGCTTGGATGAACAACTTCCACTCTAAATATCACCTTACTCTGAAACAGTGCCGCAGCGATCCATCTAATGAGGAAGTGGTTCACTACCAGTTTGATGAGCATGTGCATGAGGTATTCAAACGGTACCCTGTTGTATGCATCGTCCAGTTGTATAGCAGCAGCACATGTCTCTCGTCTGAGGAAGCCTTCGAAGACGTCATAACCGAAGCATTGAGCCATGTCTCTTTGTTATATATATAACCTCCGAGTGTGGGTGGGAATGCATGTATCTGTTCAATGTGACATGTGAGTACATGGGCAACTAAGAACTCAACGCATAACGCTAGACCTCGCCTGGGAAACATATGCGAATACAAATGATCAAAGAGCTGACGTGCACATTTTGAAGAATTTAGCATGCATTCCCATTCTGACTGACACATCAAACGGAAAAAAACCATGGCTGGGGAAGATATACAACTACTGGACTAATGTGGGTTAATGCCCCTCTTGGACACTTTATAATGGCAAACCAACTGACTACGACTCAGCTACAATATCATTTTCAAAAGAGATAACAAATAAAATCCTACATGTGGATATCATCTTACAGGATGTCCCAAATGAAGCCAATGCCTGGTCTATAATTATCTTGGATGAATTTCAAGGGTTCATGCAATCTGGGGTTCAGAGGCTAAACGATAACACCAAGCCATATTTATGAACTATCCTGGGAGTGTAATGGCAGACAAGAACATATATCCTCAGAGGCAGTAATCGATGCCCATGAAGCAGTTCTCAGTCATCATTGAGGTACAAATCTTAACCCATGTAGACACCCCCACTCCCATTTCAAGGCTATTAAAAATGTTACAGAACGTTATCACAAAGGTGGTCTTCGTCTTTGGTCTCTACATGGCCCCAGCAATATGCTGGTGCATATAGAGCATGCAGTGGGAAATAACACTAAGCTAAATAACCACAACTAAGCGATGCTCAGATGGGCTTCAGGAGAAACAGAGGTTGCACAGATGCCCTATTTATCATAAAACAACTAGCGGAGAAAACAATAGAGCATAATAAAACACTATACAAAGCTTTTATTGACCAAGAAAAGGCGTTCGATAGGGTGGACAGGGAACAACTATGCTCCATATTGCCCTTGTACGGAGTGAGTCACCACCTAGTAGAGATATGTAAGAGCCTCTATGAAAGTAGTCGCACTACAGTAAGATCTTCAGCAGGCTACTCTAAACATTTCACCATTAACTCCGGAGTAAGACAAGGCTGCGTGCTTTCCCCTTTACTTTTCATCACATATATGGACAATATATGCAAATTAGCATGCCCAGTCAAAGGAAATATACCAACACGGATGATAACAAGCGATAACACAAAAGAGAACGAAATATACGTACCAGAAAACAACAGAAGAGAGGAAGAAATAAATGAAATACTATTTGCAGACGACCAAGTTCTGATACATGAAACAACTGAGGACCTACAAGAACATATCAACAGGCTAAACAACACTTGTAAACAATAAAACATGAAGATCAACATAAGCAAAACCAAAGTAATGGCAATAGCGAGAAAGAAAGAAAAACTAAACATCATAATAGATAATACAACTCTGAAGCAAGTAGACAATTTTAAATATCTGGGTAGCACATTAACACAAGACAATAACCAAGAGACCGAGATAGATATAAGGTGTAACAAAGCATGCCAAATTATAGGCCAAGTATCAACACTTTTGAAAAACAAAGCAATAACTACAGAAGCAAAAAGGGCAATATACAAATCAATTTTTCTACCAACTCTGTGCTATCAGTGCCAGAATTGGACGCTGGGCTCTAGAACAATAAGAAAGATAACGACCACCGAAATGAAATGTGTCAGAAGAATGACAGGAAACAGCTTAAGGGACAGAGTAAGAAACACTGACCTGAGGAAGAAACTCGAAATTGAACCAGCCATCGAATACATAAAGAAACAACAGATAAATTGGTTCGGCCACATAACAAGACAAAAAGAACTAACAATGAATAACAAACGCTACGAAAACGCCAGATTAAGAGGAAGAACGAGAAAGAGATGGATAAAGGGAATACTAGAGTCACTAGTAGGAATAACATCAGAAGAGGCAAACAGAAGAGCAAAGAATAGCAGATTGTTTCTCCCCTCGACGCCAAAGGCAGCAGAGGAAGGATAGAAGAAGTGGGAAGTAACAAAATCGTTATCACAACTGAAGACCAAAAAACGGGGTCGTAACACTGAGGCAAACATGGTCCCTCTGCCAGTTCCTACAGGTGAGCTTTTGCTGCAGTTTATACAATACATCACAACCCAAAGCCCCCCTATGCTTGCCAGCGCTACTATTTAAGACAAGGCTGGGCTGAACAACACAAAAATGAAAAGACTGCGGTAATTGTGGGCAGCATGGTGATGGGTCAAATTAATCTATGGCTGCTTCAGTAGTTGCTTTCTTCGAAGCTATATCAAGTTCAAACTTTTTTTGCCCTCGTCGCAGTTATATATATGTTCAAATATAGCAATGCCCAACTCTCAATACAGGCGAAAGTTAAAATCACACGCAGACTATGAGAGCCCTCACAGCCAAAAGCGCCTGGCAGTACATGGTCATCACCAACAACTTATCAATGAATGACCAGAGGCAGCAGCATACAGTCCACTTTCCCAACCTCGGTGAGCATGACCTCATTGTGCCTATATTGGCAAAATTAGCATTCACAATTACTTTAGGCTCCTCTAGCAGGACCATAATGTGAACCTGGGACAAGCTGTCATCAGGAAAACCACAATAAGGATTAGCGGTAATGAAATCATGTCCATTGAAGACAGCGACAACATGTACGACTGCTACATCAATCCTTGAAAAACTCCCCAAAGAGAAAAGGTAAGCCCACTACTAGAACAAAGACACCAGTGCAGGGAGTGTAGCCGGGAGATGTAGAGATGTAAGGAGATATATATACTTGGGTATAGGGTAAAGACAATGGGAGAACCATTGTAGGTAATGTGAGATTTGAAAACCGCCGTGAGTTGAGACAGTGGCCAGGGGCAGTGATAGTGTTGAGGAAGTTTGTAAGAAATTCGTGCAATAAGTGAATGCTGAGAAACTCTAGAGTGAGTTGTCTTAAGATGGGGAGATTGATTTGATTGGCTGAGTAATGACGTAGGTGATCTGTGATTGGTAAGAATACGAGATACTTAAAGGGCTTGAGAGAGAGAAAAGCAAGTTCCAGCTTAGGTCAGTTTGATTGGTAGAGGGAAGTTCCAGTTTGGAGATAGAGCCAGTGTAGGAGGCGGCCGCGCTGCTAGACGCCGGCTCGTTCGTTGGGAACAGAGCAAACGCTCCTTCGTAAATACGAGATTAGGTGGGGATTCAAAACACAGATATAGATCAGGTGGGAGGAGTTAGAGAACGGCTAGATAAGTCACATGTAAGGGTAGGGCGATAGTGAGCCAAAACGTTGTTAGGCCTACTAGATAGACTGGATCGGGTAGTCAGACCGCCCAGATTATGTAACTAGTTTGTTATACTCAGCACATTGTAAATAAACCCAGTGAAGTATTGTGTTATTCATGACTTGTGTGACTAATAGTGTAACAGATGTTTAATTGGCTGATTGGGTCGATAAACAGAATGCGAAGTATGAAATACCACCACCACCAAAGCCAGATCAACACAACGCGAAGTACGCATTATGAGGCTATAAACACGTGCAGGCTATACGACCAGGTGAGGAGTTAAGTGTCGGGAAGCTCTGAACCTAATAATGGTGGAAGAAGCGAAGAAAGACCAGACGTCCAGCTAAGTCGGGGTGACTGCAGTCACTCGTGTGTACAGGAAGGGGAGCGCTGAGGGAACGGGACGCCAGTGGCCCAGTTCCCAATGCTCCCGGTGTTCCATTATTAAGAAGCACGGAGATAGCAACGACGGGCACAGTGTGTAAACGCAACTCAACATATCAGCAACGTTTATTTAAAACATCTTTCCTCCTTTTCAGGAGGAATGTGAACAAACTCCATTTGGGTTCTGGTGATGGTTATTAGATTAGAAGACAAGGCTATGGTGTGTACCTACCGCAACCGTAAATATGTGCCACTTGACTTTCAGCTGTTGGAGAACTATGTTTTTCTAAATATTACTGTGACTGCATTGAGTACTAGCTGACCTTTAGCAAGTACATATGTGTTATCCAGCATCCAGGTGATTCCACTGATATCTACAAAAGTGACCACATCATCCTGGAGTATGAAACTGTACCACTCTAGATCTATTTTAGTAGTCAGTATGCTGGATGTCTCACCATCCACTGTAACCATGATCAACTTCATCTTAAGCTTATCAAAAACATGAGCAACACAAAGTGGAACATTCATTTCAATTTCCCATCCAGGAGTATGAAATGTATTCTAATACTTTTTGAGAAGCTAATTATTGCTGGTGCACTTGCTTTTTATAACCACAAAAGCAGCAAAATATATGTCACCGATGAGGCGCTGCCTAATTGACTCTTCATCTAGAATATGTTCCTATCAGCAATGAGAAGATGCTAGGAAACTTTGCATCAGACAGTAAGCGGGACTCTGAGATAGCTTTAGTCACAAAAGACTAACCTATTATATGACATTCTTACCAAACAGTACACTTTGAGCTTGTTATTAGGTCGACTGATATAACTTGCTCCACAGTTTGAGATTAAGAGATGTTGCTGAAGGCATCACCCTCCAGATAGCCAAGGAAGCAGATGACACCTACTATTAGAATGTCTACATATTTATCTTTATGGATGCTCAGCTAAACATCGAAAATAGGCGGTCTAATGTAACTATCAAGTAACTGCTTTGTTGCCCCCCAAGACCCCTACTCAGCTATTATTTGTGGCCAGATTGGTTTTAGTAAAAATGTTTTTTTTTGTACTAGAACTCCTTGAAACCCACTACCAAGATGTCTTCCAGGATATTGTGATACTCTGCCCCACAATACACTATAACAAGACATACTATGCCAGGCCCTGAATCTGGTCTGATGTTGAAGTGTATCTAGTAGACCCTGTGAGGCTCTGTGATTTTCTGTGAACCTTCTTCGCAGAATTCCAGAGGGAGCCCACCCTGTACATAGTCGATGGCTGCAGCCACTAAATAGGCCCTGCAAAGAAGAAAGACATGCTCAGTGAGCTGGCCTTCAGCAGTAGGCATGCAGAGCAGATTGTTTGAATCCTAATTCAGAAATATATTCCTGTCCTGAAGGACCTCCAGGAACAGATGGATACACTTGATGGTTCTCTTTCATTATGAGTATCACAAGTCAATTGAGGATTGCTTGGAGAATGATATTATTAGAGGAGAGAAACCCTATTCCCCAACAACTCGCTGAGACAAAGCATGCTAAACTGGTGTTGAAAACTAATCACCCAGAACATCTTAGTTGGCAACAGCCAGACCAACTTCCAGCACCATCATACCCTGTTCAGGAACTTCACATTCAAGTTTGGGCAAGGATCATTTTAACATTATATCACCTAACTTAGTGTACCATCAGCGGTAATAACTGTGGCATTTAAAGCAGTACTTAAGAGAATCTTAACATCAGTTCAGCATAAGCTCTGTTTATAAAGTGATAAATTTTGTGGGAAGAAATCACTGTCCTCACCCATGTCATTTTTTTAATGTGTACTGCAACCTCCAAAACATGTTCAAATGAAACCTGTCCCAGTGGCTTTATTACAAATATATGTAAGGTTCACCAACAAGTATGGCAGAATTAAATAAAGTAATTATTATGAAGTAAGTACTCACTAGGGTTCTTTATAAAAAGTCACCATATGAATTTAGACACACATAATACTGCTTTTTTGGCTCGAAACCCGTCTAGGAGAAGGGATACTTTGACCACAAAACCCTCAACTACCTTGTGGACTAGATTCTAGTTAGAATCAAAGGTTATGGGAGTATCTATCTATCTATTGTCCTTTCGAGCCGAAGACGGCACATAGGGCAGAACTACAATCTCAAAAGCAGAAACCTTGCGTGCCAAAATGGCACATATTGCAGAGATCACTGCTTCTAAAATGGGAGTATACCCAGAGTAAAAATCCGGAGAGAGGGACCCTATGGCAATAGACGGCGTTAACCGTCTTTCTGGCATCCCCTGCACCTTCTTTCAATTCCGACGTATGGACTTTGTCCCTCCTTCGGAAATTCTTGAAACGGGGTAGTGTAACAGGGTAAAGCACTATCTCCATATTCCGTGCACAGGCAGAGTAGGCAAAGTGAAATGAGGAAGAAAGCACCAATGTTTGAACTCGGCACATGGAACGTACGGACCATGTGCCCTGGACATGTTAAAGTAAACACACTGAAAGAAGGGCAAATTAGAACAACAGCCCTCATAGATAAAGAACTAAATAGGCTACATGTCGATATTGCTGCCCTACAAGAAACAAGACTCTCAGACTGTGGCTCTGTAAAGGAAGAAAAGTATACTTTTTCTGGCAAGGTCTAAGCCCTGAAAAGCTACGTCTACATGGAGTAGGTTTCGCTGCAGATTCCAAACATACACTCCATAACCACACCAAAAGGAGTGCCCGAACGCTCAATGATACTTCAGTTTCATACAAAGAGTGGATTAATAAACATCATTAGTGCCTATGCACCAACGTTGGCTGCATCAGGCTAAGAGAAATACAACTTCTACCAACAACTTCAGATGATCATAGAGACTCACTTCCAAAAGAAGAGCTATTATATATACTTGGTGATTTCAACGCACGCACAGGATCTGACCAACAATCTTGGCCAACATGCCTAGGCCATCACGGCATTGGAAAAATCAACGAAAATGTCCAGAGATTCCTAGAATTCGGTTCAGATAATCATCTATGTGTAACTAATACCTACTTTCATGTAAAACACAAACATAAATCAATATGGCGTCATCCTAGAAATGGTCACTGGCACCAACTAGACGTAGTTCTAACACGCAGGCAGTCTTTAAAAAACATCAGAATAACACGAGCATATCACAGCGCAGACTGCAATACAGATCACCCTCTCATCATCAGTAAGATTAAAGCTAGAAGTAGTCGCATTTACAAATCAAGAAAGTTTTCAGCAACCAAGATCGACATCTCAGCGACTAAAATCTCATCAAATAAAGACATTTTAGATCTAAGTTTGAAGAACTTGTAGAAGATGCAGAAGATTCATCAAGTGTGGATGACAACTGGTATCTCTGAAAACACACATCTATAATTGCGCTCTATATACCTAGGACCAAAACAATAAAAAAAACGACTGGATCGAAGAAAATGCAACAAGACTAGACCCACTAATAGTTAATAAAAAAGGCACCACTGAACTTCATAGCACTTTTTTCTTCTTTTTTTTTAAATTGTCCAGATTAGATTTCTGTTGGGAACCATTAGTTGTTGTTATGGATCCAGATGCCTGTGAACTGACGCCCTTCCGACCAATATCATGTAATAATATCTGCAGGTATTTATGAGTTTCCTTGTAGTTCTGTATAAGGTGTTCCATATATCAGGTCTTTGAGGAAGGAGAGTTGCTCTGATGTGAGCTTTTTGACAGTCAAAATTGTGATGTTCTACTGTTTCGTGTGGTTGTTCACAGAGTGAACATGTTGGAGTTTGATTTCGTTGTGGTTTCTATTGATGTCATTTGGTGAAGGTAAAGTACGAGACTTGAACCGGCGTCTTAGCACGCGAGTTTACACCCATCTGTGCTCGGCCGCCTATCCAGAAATGTTCGGATATTTCTGTATAGTGTAGCCTCAAGCATCGAAACTCAGATGCGAAGCGACGTTCCTCACCTTCCCAGGGTAATACCCTGGTACCTATTTCTGCCAACGGCTGGGTGGACCGTGGGGGTATTTTTTTTTTCCAACCACGAGTACAATTCACACAGCTCCCGGCGGGAATCGAACACGGGTTGTCCGAACGTCGGTAGTCCAGTCGGGAGGTTTTCCCAACTAGGTTACCAAGGCTTCAAAACAGTTCTCAGGCTAAAGATGGTGGTTTGGTCTCTTCTCTTTAGGTTGTTAATGATGTCATTGGGGTTTGGTCTCGCCATGCATTTAAAAAGTTATCTCTCTGTTTTTTTGCATGGCCCATCCATTCAGCCAATCTTCTCTACTGGTGGAGTTTATGATTTGTTTGGCTGTGTTTAAAGAAATGTTGGTATGAAAATGTGTCTGTCTGGATCTTCTCTTAGCTAATGTACCTGCCTTATCATTTTCTGGTGTATTGGAGTGTCCTAGGATCCATTATAACAGCGTTAAACCAGAAAGATGTAAAAGAAACTTATATTATACAAGTAAAGAACACATATCAGAAGCTACTAGAAGAGGGGATTGAGCAGTACAGAAGAGAAAATCCTGAGGAAAAAGTCACAACAAAATGGCAATGCATAAAAACAGCATGCAAGAATCCTGCAACACCTTGCCCAAAAAGGAAAGTAACAAAAAACAAAAATGGACAACTGACAAAATCTTAGAAAAAATGGAAGAAAGAAGACAAGCGAAAAACACTGCCAGATACAAGGATATAGACAATGAAATACGGAGAATGTGCAAAAAGGCAAAAGAAGACTGGCTCAACCAAAGATGTCTAGAAGTCGAAACTATGGAAAGTAAACAAAACTTAAGAGAGATGCACACAGAAACAAAGAGAATGACGAATAAAGACAAAAAATTCTGTACAAAATGGATGTATTGCAAACAAAGAGGGAAGAATGCTAACAGACAACAAAGGTATAATAGATAGATGGCAAGAATATATAACAGAATTATTTCATGACGAAAGAGACAAAAAGCAAGACATAAAATGTACATACAACTATAAAATGCTGAAATCTGAAGTAGAAAAAGCTATAAAAACAATGAAAAAGGGAAAGGCAGCAGGGCCTGACAATATACAGATAGAGAAGAGTTTGGCGTCGAAGTGATCACAGACATATGCAATGACATATATCATACAGGATACATACCAAACGATCTAAAAACATCAACTTTCATTGCATTGCCTAAAAAGAACGGTGCAGTTGGATGCAGTGATTTCAGAACAATAAGCCTAGTGAGCCAGGTAACAAAAATTTTACTAAAAGTTATACACGGAAGGATTCAGAATAAAATCAATACTGAAATAGATGAGCAACAATTTGGATTCAGGAAAAACAGTGGGACAAAAGAAGCCATATTCAGCATGAGAACATTGATTGAAAAGTACACAAAAGTAAACAAACCAAAATATGGCTGCGTTATAGACTACACCAAAGCTTTCGATAGAATACACCATAACCAACTTATAGACTGCCTAAAGGATATAAATCTAGACAACTCAGACATACGACTAATATGTAATTTGTACTGGGAGCAAACAGCAATAATAAGATATAACAAGGAGAACTCTACACCCATGGGCATAAAAAGAGGAGTAAGACAAGGATGCATCCTATCACCAAGCTTGTTCAATCTATACACTGAGCAAATCTTTAAAAACATCTCAGAGATACCAGGCCTAAACATTAATGGAAAGATAATCAATAACCTGAGATATGCTGATGATACTGTTCTACTAGCAGAAAATCCTAAAGACCTACAACAATTGCTTAATGTGATAAACATAACAAGCAAAAAATATGGACTAGAAACGAGTAACATCAAAAGATGGACAGGTCAATCTATGTCAGCCTGCACCATCAAAGCAAGTAACAGAGTAGAATGGCGATCCATGGTAGCCAACCTTCGTTGCGGAGAAGGCACACGATGATGATGATGATGATGATGAGGATCGATTGCTTTACTAGCCTTATAGCATGTGTGTTAATGATGTTATCTATGTCTATGGTAAGTTGTGTGAACTCTGGTTTGTTTATGTTACTTCCTACTTCCTGTACAGCTAATTTGGGATAAGTAAATATGACTATATTTCTTTCTTTGATGGTATGTTATCAAAAACAGTATTCAGATGGTACAATGTTGTTTCTATGGCTGTTATTTCTGCCTCATAATTGCTGCAGACTTCACAACATCGGCCACATAGTTCTTCTGTTGTACCATCCAGATAATGTATGAAAATTCCATATCCAGCTTTGATAGTTGCCTTTGTTGCTGCACCATCAGTATAAATGTGTACCTAGTCATTTAGATAAGTATCAAGTTTTCCTTCCGGCGGTTGTTCTTGATACAGGGTCAGCATTTTTATCTATTCTTTCCTGCTACTTCCACCCTCTTTGAAGAGAAGACACTGTGGCTCCATTAACTTGAAACTCATCAGCTGCAAGTTGGACTGGAGGAGGGGCTTGAATGTACATGTCAATATTCTTTACTCCTGAGACAGATTCAGTACGTTTTGCAAGTATCTCATCGACAAGATTATATATTGTTGTCAAGCCATCATCACATACCCTACATCATATATTCAGGTTTATTTAAAGGAGAACAGTTATTATATACATGGGTTTATCTATAAAAATAGTGCCTGTGGCAGGGAGGATGTGGGCTGTCCCTTATGGTTCTCCACAATATTCACACCTCCTCCTGAACTAAGGTTGGGGTTGTCTTTTCCGAAACTAGCTGGTATGTTCACCCACCACTCTTCAGAATTAAGTCTGAGGCCATTTTTTGTTGCCAGACTAATTGGTGTCTTCACACACCATACTCCTATTCAAAGATTGAAGTTCCCCTCCCCTAAACTAGTTGATATTTTCACATATCGTGCTACTCAAAGTAAAGTTTGCTGGGTTTCTGAGACATCATTCAAAAGTGCAGGTTTTGTGTCAGAATTTTAGTCCACACTATAAAACATCAAAAACAAGTGGTCCCAGAATAACTGGACAGAAATTCAGAGAACTCAAACATTCAAGGACTTTCGTGGACCTACTGTTATCAAAACTCAGAAGTTTACTGCAATAAAAGATTTAGACAATGTGCTTTGAGAACATCTATAATGAGGAACTAACATTATCAAAAAAAAGTATTTTTTTAAAAAAAAGTAAAGAGCCCCGTCACACCAAATGGCGTATAGAGAATATGGTGTTAATGACCATACATTTTACAGACCATCAGCACATGATTTTCGGGGTAATATGGTCGGTATTACGCCCGAGCCGCTTTACTTTCCCAGAAAAAATCCGGTACCCATTTAAGGCTGGGTGAACCCGGAAGCCATTGGTTGGGATCGAACCCTACCCCTAGTCCTTTGAAGTCCACTTCACTAACCACTGAGCTGTCGCGGCTCACAATCATACTTTTGTGTAATTCCATTAATAAGTACTTTGCACTTAGACATTGAGTGATATAGATCTTTCAATCAGTATTAATGAAATATAGTATCTCACTATTGCTCACTAGAACCTATTTTTATACTAATATTTTTTCAAATAAGTTATTCCCTGCATTTAATTATATCTGTACCTTTTCTTCCAGATGCACAGCACAAAGGCTACTGAAAAATATAAGTTTTATGAAAATGTTTTTTTTTTCCATTTTAGAAATTATAATTCAATGGTAGTCTTGTTTAGCCGCAGTACATGATTTTGGCTTTATAAAACATATTTTAATCTCGAAGAAAAGCCCCTAAATAAATATAATTATGTTCTTTTAATACTAATAGTGTTAAATCACGGGCAAGGAAAAACATATTTAATGAAAGCATTTATGAAAATAATTTCTTTTGATTGATGAACTTAGTAAATCCAAATATATTTAACAATAACTAACTTTAAGAATATTTTTATATAATAAAAATGCTTCGACAGCCGAGCTCAGAAGCTGTTACCGACAACAAACAGGGTCATTTTTGGCTAAGGACACAATATGTGGATGACGACATGAAAATACAAATTTGTTATACCAGACTATGAAGCATGGAAGCTTTCAGTACAATTAAACCATTGAGAATATAAACAATCATCGCACTGTAATGGAAATGAAATAAACCACTGTTTGGGGATTGGTGAAGAATAAAACACCAACCAGAAACATGGGACAGCTGGGGCTAGAGAGAGGCGGAGTTCCAATAATTCAAAACTTACGGGTACCACTAGGGGGCCTAAGCTGTGAGTGCTACATCTTCTTGGGCGCTCCGGTTTGTCCTCACCAAAGCAGCCAAAAGGGAACACACCAAGACTATGTGTGCTAGGTCTCCTAGGTTTTTCTCCACTCTCACCAAACATTGAAATAGGCAAGAAGCCCACACTATGTGTGCTGGGCCGTCTACTCTCAGCTGGAGATACAGGAAGAATGCCAATCATGCTTGGCCGCCGACTTGTGAAACCACTGTTCCGATCACTAGAGCTACTGCCTCGTTGGAGAAAATCAGTTAACCCACTTACAGAAAATGGTCCCAGGCTGTGAGTGCTGGGTCGTCTTGATCGATCAGGACTAAGATCTTCACTGGTAATAGATATTGTTGGGTTGTTGCTGGTGCTAATGGTACTTCCATTGCTGGTCATAGCTGAGCTGTTAGGGGGAATCAGGCTATGTCTCCTTATAGTTTCAGCTGGTTTTTCTAAAGTAGACTTTTCATCCTTGGAAAATAAAATATTAAGAAAAACAATAAGTACAGACTGAAGAAACATTATATATTTTATCAATTTTATAACAAACAAAGAAACAAGGAAAAATGGATAGCTAAGATTATTTTTATCACTTCCTTAAAAAAGTATGATGACAAAAAAGTTTATTACATTTAAGTTTTTGCTATTCTTCGGTAACAAATTCATAAATATTTTTTTAGCAGAAGCGAAGATTGACTGTATTTCACCATGATCCTATCTTGAATATTTCTCCTGAGAAATAATCTCACGCATACAATTTCAGTCTTTAAACATCTTATCATAAAACCTCCTACAACTACTCATGACACAATTTTGATATAACTCAAGAAGTATACTAATCACTTGTATTCTTGGTATTAATATAAGATTATAGGTTATAATTGACCAATATTAAAATATATTTATAATTTTAAAAAATTAAAATGGGATAACCATTGACATGTTTTATTAAAATAACAGGACAGCTGGAAAAATATGCTACAGTCCCATTCATAATGGTACATACGCTCAGCCTCATTAGAATACATGAGCTAATTTTAATTAATAGCAGCCTCAAAAGTGCTCACTCCTTTTAAACAGATAGAAAAAAAGTATGCATGCAGAACTTCTCAATAGCATGTTTTCACTCACTCTACTGAAGTCAATTTAAATATTGGTTATTGGTTATGGAAGGCCTCGGTATCACAGCAAACGAATTAAAATCCATAATTGCTCAACCGCCCGTGCCAGTGGAATCATCCGAATTACTAACTCATCTCCCAAACAAAGAAAGGTAACTGTAGTCCCCATCGTAGCAGTCTCAGCACACGCCAAAAGACATAAGGCGAAACCGCGCAGACAGTGAACACAGCCAACTGTTCCCTGTCATACGATATCATCATTCATCGTAAACAAGCGGGATATCGAAACAGGATCAAAACGGATGAGACACACAGCTCACGGTGTGCACAGAGCACTTAATTCAGTAGCTCCTGCAACAAGCCGGACTTGGAATATGAGGAAACTGCAAGAAGGAACACTTTTCAGACATAGCCTTCAATGGTTCCTGCCGCCTATCCACCATATACCATGGAAGTTCGCGTCCTCCCGAAAATGATGATCGGCGTAGTACTTGATGATGTTAGGTCATCGTTGGTGACTCCAATTCCAAACATATAGACACACAGTGGTGGTAAGTTATCATTTCCAATCCAACAGAAGCCACATGACCTGTAGTTTGTAAAACCACAGAGAGAATACGATTTTGTGACCTTCACTGGTTCACTCTTAGATGTGAATGTGTAGTTTACACAAGAGGAGAAATTTTCAACTACAGTGATCCCATTTAAGGCAATTCTGTGATAGCAAGGCAAGTCTCCTTTATAGCAGCAGAACTTGATGTTCTCTGCTCCCTTCTTGTGGCTGTTGCCACACGATTCTGATGTCTCATTAACTTGGACATCATTCAAGAACAATGTCAGATTAACATTCCATAGATCTGGCTCCGCTGATGAAGTGCTTGGTGCAACAGTTGTATCAATCATACAGGAGGCTCCTGGTTTGTGGTCATTAATATCACAGACGGCATATGATGTTGTTATATTCAGTATTTCTTTCTGGGGTGTAAATATGTGGCACACACATAGAGAGTGGTTTGTAGTCACAGTAATCCCATTAAAGGCAATTCTAGGGTAGCATGGCATAGCTGTTTCAGAACAGCACAATCCTATGATGTTTTCTGTGTTCGCTATAAAGCTGCTGCTGCTACACAATCCTGACCAATTATAGGTGTGGACATTATTCACTTGCAATGACAAAACTGCTTTGTTTACATAATAAACTTCTGGAAGCGAATCATTTATGGGACTAATAATACAATTTATTCTTCCATCGGGGATATCTTCCTTGAGTCCCACAAAATAAGGTCTTTAGTTAAAAAGCACATATGCTTTTGAGTTAAACACAAAATGAGCCCACTTCATAGATTCAAAATGATCCTTGCCAATGCCATCCGTTTGCACAAGTTAAGTCCTTAGCTACCAAGGTCACACACGAAGCCATAAATTAAAGACTATATCTACAGCGAAGGTTTACGAACTGTGAACAAACATTTATGTTCAAACTCTTGAATACATTTTCAAAAATCTGCCAACTCGCTGCAATAACAGATATCGTGGTGTTCAATTTAAACATTGCTTAGTCCATGGCTCGAATATAAATAATCCAATTTTTTTTAATTTTTAATATATATTACCAGTGAAGATCTTAGTCCTGATCGATCAAGACGACCCAGCACTCACAATTTTTACATTTTAAATTAAATTTTTTTTTAAAATTTAAGTATATGGTCTTATACAGACGTTTGGAAACGGGCAGATGTTGAACTCCAATAATGAGTGCCCCAGTCCTGTTATTTACAGCAGCTTGTCTCATGGTTTATTTTGCCAATATTGGAATGCCAGATCCAGCTTCAGTATGAACATGGCAGCATTGTGTTGAGGAGCCTCACCTCTTTTTTCTTCTAATTTATACTTCATTTCTTTTCTTTGCATGTTGTTATGTCACTACTTATTGTCTACTTCATGTGCTAAAATAATCTGCCAGTTTTTCCTAGTTAATTAAAGTGATAAAGGTTCCCTCCATGTCTTGTTAAGCATATGGGAAATATGGTGTTAATGACCTTATTTTTCTAAGACCACGGTCCAATACATTCAAGACAAAGCTGGGTTGCGGGTGATGGTAGAAGTTGGTAGGACACAAAACCAACAACAACCTATGGGTTCCTCCTTCTCTATTTCTTTCTGTTTACTTATATAGCCTTAGACTCTTCTGCATCATTCACAAGGCAGTTGATTTCAATCAATGTTGACTCAGTTGGTTCCCATTGGGCTCCAATATTTACATGATCGATGCCAGACAGCTTACATTGCGTTCATAAAGAATTAATACATCCGATACTTTTCATTGAAAATTACACTATTTGCACCACTGATGAATAAAAACATTATCTGATTTAAATATTAGTCTCAGAATTGTAACTTCACCACTAGCCATGTCATTATCTAAATGAATACCATTGAGTAACCTCAACTCTTTCATTGCGTAAGGTTTTTATTAATGCAACGGAAGAGATTTCCAGATACAATTTTTCATGGGCCTTATGGTTTTAAATATCAATCTGCATTCTTTATCTAACAAATAACATAATGTGTATGACTTTTTAAAATAAAATGGGGGTGGGTAGTCTAGAGGTATGATGTCGGCCTTAGGACAGGAAGGCTCAAAAGCCACCAGAAGAAGTGGTGAATTTTAATTTTGGAAAAAAATTAAAATTAATCTGACCTATGGAAGCGAATCATGGACAGTAGCCAAACAAATTAAAAGACGATTAGAGGCCACAGAGATAGGATTTCTCAGAAAAATGTTTAAAGTTCCCTGGACAGCTAAAAAGACCAATGAGAAAGTTCTCAAAGAGGCCAACACAAAAAGGGAGCTCTTAAAAAACATCAGAAAGAAGCAATCAACATTTTCTGGCACATCATGAGAAGAGGAAAGTTGAAATACTTGGTTACAACTGGCAAAATAAAAGGAAAGAGATATCACGGACGACAAAGAGAGAAAATACTGGATAGCTTGGTGTCATGGCATGGAAAACAGTCAACAACATAACTGATACGATGCACTGTGGATAGAGGATTATGGAAGGACATGATCGCCAACGCCAACGGGTACGGCACAAGATGATGATGATAGCTTCTTTATGACATTACCCACCCCTGATCTCACTGCACGTGCGCACGTTAAAGAACCCTTGACAGTTAAAATCAAAAAGAGTAGGTCATAAATATGTCCTTTGCCTGGACACAAATGTCACTAGAAATCTACCCACATTGTGGATCCCAGACCAGGTTATGGAGTTCACGCATGTGGCTCAGGATTCTCCTAGGATTTTCTCAAGATTTTCAAGGGGCATATCGGAGCACCTATGGAATCCTCTAGTGTGCAGTGATAATTCTAACAAGAAGAATTTTAGATCGTTGTTTTGCCATGTTATGAGAAGGGAACAACCGGAATATATTATAACAACTGGGAAAAATGAGGGACAAAGAGATAGAGGGAAACAAAGAGAAAAGATGCCAAATAGGTTAAGCGAATGGCTTGGCAGAAAGTCAACAACAGAAATGATAAACAACTGTTGAGATCGAAAGTTGTGGAGAGACATGATCACATACGCCAACAGGCTTGGTACTTGATTGTCCACAGCCAACATCTCCAGTATTGGTTCTGTCAAAGTTAATCTGTTATGCTTCAATTTATGCATATACTGGACCAATGTGCTCCAACCTTTTGTTACCGAAAGGCCAAACAGAGCATAGTTCAAGGGAGCGCTGGTCATCATATACACATATACATAACATCCCCATATGCAATTCGCTACTGGAAAAACCAAATGAAGTATTTTTCAGATGAAGACTTTGTAAAGACTTTTGAATAAATATCCAGCCGAAGTATTATAACTTGTTACATTTCCTGGATCAGGGAATTATACATTGTTGCATGAATACAGACTGTTCTCTACTATCATCTAACGGGAACTATAAAGCCTGCATAAAAGATGGACTTATCTACTCAATATCTACAATTTAACAATTATATAACTGGTTTATTTTGTGTTAATTTAAACCTTTGAAAAAGGCAGCGGGCCACCCAAATGCGTCTCACGGGCCACATTTGGCCAGCGGCCCGTAGGTTGGACCACGCCATCCTGCACAATCAGTTTATTAACTTCACTGAACCTTCAGATTTCAATAAAATCTTTATTATTCAAAAATAGGAATTAAGGTCAAGAAATTTGAGGCAGCAATAATGCTGGAAATAAGACAAAACTAGAAACAGAAACAAATCCCCAAGCTGCAGCCAAATGATTTATTCAAGAAAGAAAAGGAATACAAACTAAAACATTTGATAAATGTGTTATCTGACTCAAAACATTTGTTGTCTTACCAGAGGGGATGAAGAAATAATGAGGTCTGACAATTAAAAGTACTGGATCTAGTTTGTGACACCAGAAATGAAGAAGAGTTAAAGTATGTTATGCCTGACAAAGCTTACAGGCAGTAACAGATACTAAAATTAGAATCTAATAAATGAGAAAACAAAGGATGACAAGAAAACTGTGAGTCAGAAATAAAAGCTAGAAGCAAAGGAAGAAAATGAATATGTAGGCCCAACAAAATTGGAGACAAAAAAATGTAATGGTAGTAGGAAAGGCAAAAATAAGGGTGAGTGAGGGATGTTAAAAATGGAAGATGTGAGTTATACTGATACATGAAGACAAAAATAACCCATCTGAATTGTAATCTTGGGGCAAGGCAGCAATGAGAAGGATGAAGCATAAAATACCCATATACTTGAATATCATGGACTCCCTAGTTGCCAGGAGTGTTGAAATGAAGTGCTATCTTTGTTTTAGTGCATGGAGATACAATAAAGGTATCCACGGAAGTCATCCAGAAACTGCGATATCTCAGTAGTTAGTAAAATGGACTACAAAGGACAAAAGATCAGGTTCGATCCTGACCGACAGCTTCTGGGTTTACCCAGGCTTAAATAGGTACCACTTTTTTTCTGGGAAAGTAAAGCGGCACGGGCATGATACCAACCACATTACCCAAAAAATCATGTGCCGAAGGTCTGTAAAAATTATGGTCACTAACACCATATTGAGTACGGGGCATGACATGGCTCTTTACGTTTTACTGTATGGAAGTTATCCCTCAAATATCTGCCCAGATATTCTCCAATACAAGTTTTGTTGCAGCCATACTATACATATCTTGAATTTGATCCTTCGCGTGCAGCTACATGTCACATAGGGCTTCTAGTGTTTTTCGCCACCCATCTCTATTCTGGGGGAGATACTCAATTTTATCTAATGAGTAAATACCTGCAAACTTTGCTTCTCTTATAAGTGTTCTTTTCAGTGTCTCTCTAGGTCTTCCTCTTTTTCTGCATCCTGATGTTTCCCATAAAAGAGCCTGTTTTACACACATACATATAAAATTTTGCAAGATATGGGGGAGCAATCATTCCTAATCTCCAGAATTCTCTTAAGTAAGGTCAGTTCAAAGAATCATCATCATCATCGTGTGCCATACTGGTTGGCGTTAATGATCATGTCCTTCCACAATCTTCTATCTACAGTTATTGAGTTATTTGCGGGTCATCATCATTGCACTCCGAACATGTTCATAGGTGCTCAGATCCCCTCCTCAGCAAGTCCCGCAGTGTCCAGCGACTGACGACTCCAGTTCTATGTTGGTTGATAAGTCTTCTTACACGGCCACTAAGTTTCTCATTTCTGGCTGTGCCCATCTTAACTCCCATTTCCATCATCCGAAGAAAGGACGTGGATCTGTGTTTGTCGAAGTCCTGTGCTCTTCCTACATCTCGGAGGGCATTGATGATGTCCGCCCGATCCATTGTTTGCCCGTCTTCAGCGCCGCTAACCAACCTGTCCGCTCTTTCATTTCCCTGTACTCCCGCATGTCCAGGGTCATAGACAACGGTGACCTTACGTATTTTGGACTTCTGCAATGACTCTACCCATTGCATACGTACAGAGCCTGTCTCAACTTTTTTTATCATGCTCATCGAATCACTCAGTATACATGCGTGCGTGTAGTCTTGCGACTCCGTTTGAATGCCTTGGTCACTGTCATCACCTCCATTGTCATGCTACTCGTGGTCATGACGTCTGCAACACTTTCTTCTTTGACTATTCTGCCTGCCGAGCGTGCTGTAAATGCCCACCACTTCTTTGTGGTAGTCTTACAGATCCGTCTGTATAGATGACTGCATCTTTCTAATCGGTGTTATCGCAGATCAGACCGTTGACCTCAGCATTAACCACGACCGGGTTCTGTTCCCTACTTTTCCTGTCGAGTGTGACAATACACGAGAAAGTCCCCTTGAATGACGTAGGCACCGGTATCCACTCCTCACCAATGCTGGTATTGGTAAGCCCACAGACCTGTTTGATGACATCTTCTGCTCGACCCACCCATGATTTGCCTCTTTTTAGCCTGTCACCTTTCCCTGTGTTGAGCACGTGGTGCAATGGATGCTCTTTATCTGTACTAATCTTCTGGTATGCTCGTGCTCTCCAGATATTGATTCTGTCATTCAGGGTTAGAAAGTCAAGAAGATATCACATTGATATAAAGGGAGTGTCCCTTGTACATCCCAAGATAATGCGCATGGCTTCATTGTGTATTTTCTCCAGCCTATCAATTTGAGTCGTAGAGACAGTAAGAATTGCCAAGGCATACTCGATTGGTGCGAGGACTAATCCTTGGAACAGAAGAGTAAGTAGCCTCTGCTCGATGATGGCAGCTGCCATGACCTTCAAGGCGGCTAATCATTTGCGGGATTTTGTTATCACATGGTTGACGTGGTCCCGAAAACATAGGCTGCGATCAAACTTAACTCCGAGGTATGTCATCAATTTGTCTCTGGTCACTTCATCAGCTCCCATTCGTACTACCGGTGTGGTCGTATTAACGATATGATTGTTAAGGGAGAACCATGTAACCGATGCTTTGTTAGGATTAACCAAGGCACCTGAAACACTACACCAGGAAGGAATGCGATCGAGTTCGTCTTGCATTGTGGAGGCGATTCCCCGTCTGTCTCTTCCCTGTCGATATACCAGAATATCATCAGCAAAAATCATAGTTCTTCCCCTCCCATCCAATTGTTGTTTCGTGATCGTTATTGTGTACACGTTAAATAGAACTGGTGACAATGGTGAGCCTTGTGGCAGCCCTGGACAAATGGATGTTGGCTCGGAAGACCAACTTCCACATCTGAGTATCACCTTCCTCTGAAACAGTGCAGCAGCGATCCATCTAATGAGGAAAGGGTGCACCGCCAGTTTGAGGATCATAAGCATGAGGTATTCAAATGGTACCCTGTTGCAAATGTCTCTTTGTTATATCTATAACCTCCGAGTGTGTGTGGGAATGCGTGTTTCTGTTCAAGGTGACAGATTTTCTCCAGCAGCTTGCCCGCAGTGTTCTGCATTGTGATTATTCTGTAGGCACTGATCTGAGAATGATCCTTGTTTGGCTTCGGTAGCGGTAGTAAGTAGCTGTGTAGCCACTCCTCCTTAATCTGGTCACTCTGAATGCTGGCATTAAACTCATTGGCCAGTTTTGTCAAGTCGTCGTCAGCTAAATCGCCTATGTCATCGTACCGAACACCACCTGGACCAGGAGCAGTGTTGTGTGACCTTTTAAGTGTTGTGTAAATGGTATCGGTTGTGATTGTGAGATCTTCTTCCAGCACTACATCCTTACACAATTTTGACAGCGATCCCGTATCCTCATTCTTACAGCCTCATTTCTTTGGTCCGTCTGCTCAATGTAGCGGGCAAGCAGGGCCTTCCCTTTGCTCTCATCAGATTTGTGCCATATCCGGCCTGTGCTCTGAAAGTCTGGTATGCCTCTGTGTATCTACAGTGCATCGTATCAGTTCTGTTATTGACTGTTGTCCATGCCATGACACAAAGCTATCTAGTATTTTCTCTCTTTGTTCAAAGAATGCTCACGAAAAAATATGTATGGCCATCTTTTCACTTCATTTTTTAATTATATTTATACTTGTTTGTTCCTTTCTTTACTTTTTATTTGCACATTTCAGGCATCTTCTAAATACATGGTTTTAAAACTGCTCTTCTCTCCTCCGTCGTTGCTATATGACGTCTCATTTTATGTATGCATGATTTATGTTAGATAACTTTGACCATTGTTTAGATTTCTTATAATTTTTAATGTATTTGTATTATGTTTTCTTAGTTTTCATCCCAGTTGAAGACCTTCAAACTGAAACATCAGTTCTTTGCTTAGTCTTGATTTGTTAAAAGAAAGCGGAAACTAACTTTCTAGTTGTTTTGCCTTTTTATTTATAAGGACTTGTTAAATTCTGAAGTTTGCATTCAATTGCACCACATTATAATTTTCATGAAAACTATAAATATGACATTTGGATTCAATCACAACACAACATGTTTCAATTTCATGTTCGTCATTCAACAAGAAATGAGACACCCAGGAAGGCAGCCAGAGGCAAATTGTCTTGCAAGATTCAGAGGAAGACGCCACATTGTGGATTATGATGAAAGAGACCATGCATACATTGAGTTATTGAGTTATTTGCGGGTCATCATCATTGCACTCTGAACATGTCCATAGGTGCTCAGATCCCCTCCTCAGCAATTCCCTCAGTGTCCAGCGACTGACGACTCCAGTTCTATGTTGGTTGATAAGTCTTCTTACACGGCCACTAAGTTTCTCATTTTTGGCTGTGCCCAACTTAACTCCCATTTTCATCATCCGAAGAAGTGACGTGGATCTGTGTTTGTCGAAGTCATGTGCTCTTCCCACATCTCGGAGGGCATTGATGATGTCCGACCCGATCCATTGGTTGCCCGTCCTCAACGACAGCGCAGCTAGCCAACGTGTCTGCCCTTTCATTTCCCCGCACTCCCGCATGTCCAGGGACATAGACAAAGGTGACCTTACGTATTTTGAATTTCTGCAACGACTCTACCCATTGCATGCGTGCAGAGCCCGCCTCCACTTTTTTATCATGCTCATCGAATCACTCAGTATACATACGTAGGTGTAGTCTTGTGACTCTAATCATTTGAATGCCTTGGTCACTGCCATCGCCTCCATTGTCATGCTACTCGTGGTCATGACGTATGCACCACTGTCTTCCTAGACTATTCTGCCTGTCGAGCGTGCTGTAAATGCCCATGCACTTCTTTGGTGTCGTCTTACAGGTCAGTCTGTATAGATGACTGCATCTTTCTCATCAGTGTTATCGCAGATGAGACCGTTGACCTCAGCATTAACCACGACCGGGTTCTGTTCCCTACTTTTCCTGTCGAGAGTGACAATACACGAGAAAGTCCCCTTGAATGACGTAGGCACCGGTATCCACTCCTCACCAATGCTGATATTGGTAAGCTCACAGACCCGTTTGATGACATCTTCTGCTCGGCCCACCCATGATTTGCCTCTTTTTAGCCTGTCACCTTTCCCTGTGTTGAGCACGTGGTGCAATGGATGCTCTTTATCTGTACTAATTTTCTGGTATGCTCGTGCTCTCCAGATATTGATTCTGTCATTCAGGGTTAGAAAGTCAAGAAGATATCTCATTGATATAAAGGGAGTGTCCCTTGTACATCCCAAGATAATGCGCATGGCTTCATTGTGTATTTTCTCCAGCCTATCAATTTGAGTCGTAGAGACAGTAAGAATTGCCAAGGCATACTCGATTGGTGCGAGGACTAATCCTTGGAACAGAAGAGTAAGTAGCCTCTGCTCGATGATGGCAGCTGCCATGACCTTCAAGGCGGCTAATCCTTTGCGGGATTTTGTTATCACATGGTTGACGTGGTCCAGAAAACACAGGCTGCGATCAAACTTAACTCCGAGGTATGTCATCAATTTGTCTCTGGTCACTTCATCAGCTCCCATTCGTACTACCGGTGTGGTCGTATTAACGATATGATTGTTAAGGGAGAACCATGAAACCGATGCTTTGTTAGGATTAACCAAGGCACCTGCAACCCTACACCAGGAAGAAATGCGATCGAGTTCGTCTTGCATTGTGGAGGCGATTCCCCGTCTGTCTCTTCCCTGTCGATATACCAGAATATCATCAGCAAAAATCATAGTTCTTCCCCTCCCATCCAATTGTTGTTTCGTGATCGTTATTGTGTACACGTTAAATAGAACTGGTGACAATGGTGAGCCTTGTGGCAGCCCTGGACAAATGGATGTTGGCTCGGAAGACCGACTTCCACATCTGAGTATCACCTTCCTCTGAAACAGTGCAGCAGCGATCCATCTAATGAGGAAAGGGTGCACCGCCAGTTTGAGGATCATAAGCATGAGGTATTCAAATGGTACCCTGTTGCAAATGTCTCTTTGTTATATCTATAACCTCCGAGTGTGTGTGGGAATGCGTGTTTCTGTTCAAGGTGACAGATTTTCTCCAGCAGCTTGCCCGCAGTGTTCTGCATTGTGATTATTCTGTAGGCACTGATCTGAGAATGATCCTTGTTTGGCTTCGGTAGCGGTAGTAAGTAGCTGTGTAGCCACTCCTCCTTAATCTGGTCACTCTGAATGCTGGCATTAAACTCATTGGCCAGTTTTGTCAAGTCGTCGTCAGCTAAATCGCCTATGTCATCGTACCGAACACCACCTGGACCAGGAGCAGTGTTGTGTGACCTTTTAAGTGTTGTCCGAATGGTATCGATTGTGATTGCGAGATCCTCTTCCAGCACTACATCCTTACACAATTTTGACAGCGATCCCGTATCCTCATTCTTACAGCCTCATTTCTTTGGTCCGTCTGCTCAATGTAGCGGGCAAGCAGGGCCTTCCCTTTGCTCTCATCAGATTTGTGCCATATCCGGCCTGTGCTCTGAAAGTCTGGTATGCCTCTGTGTATCTACAGTGCATCGTATCAGTTCTGTTATTGACTGTTGTCCATGCCATGACACAAAGCTATCTAGTATTTTCTCTCTTTGTTCAAAGAATGCTCACGAAAAAATATGTATGGCCATCTTTTCACTTCATTTTTTAATTATATTTATACTTGTTTGTTCCTTTCTTTACTTTTTATTTGCACATTTCAGGCATCTTCTAAATACATGGTTTTAAAACTGCTCTTCTCTCCTCCGTCGTTGCTATATGACGTCTCATTTTATGTATGCATGATTTATGTTAGATAACTTTGACCATTGTTTAGATTTCTTATAATTTTTAATGTATTTGTATTATGTTTTCTTAGTTTTCATCCCAGTTGAAGACCTTCAAACTGAAACATCAGTTCTTTGCTTAGTCTTGATTTGTTAAAAGAAAGCGGAAACTAACTTTCTAGTTGTTTTGCCTTTTTATTTATAAGGACTTGTTAAATTCTGAAGTTTGCATTCAATTGCACCACATTATAATTTTCATGAAAACTATAAATATGACATTTGGATTCAATCACAACACAACATGTTTCAATTTCATGTTTGTCATTCAACAAGAAATGAGACACCCAGGAAGGCAGCCAGAGGCAAATTGTCTTGCAAGATTCAGAGGAAGACGCCACATTGTGGATTATGATGAAAGAGACCATGCATACATTGAGTTATTGAGTTATTTGCGGGTCATCATCATTGCACTCTGAACATGTCCATAGGTGCTCAGATCCCCTCCTCAGCAATTCCCTCAGTGTCCAGCGACTGACGACTCCAGTTCTATGTTGGTTGATAAGTCTTCTTACACGGCCACTAAGTTTCTCATTTTTGGCTGTGCCCAACTTAACTCCCATTTTCATCATCCGAAGAAGTGACGTGGATCTGTGTTTGTCGAAGTCATGTGCTCTTCCCACATCTCGGAGGGCATTGATGATGTCCGACCCGTTCCATTGGTTGCCCGTCCTCAACGACAGCGCAGCTAGCCAACCTGTCCGCCCTTTCATTTCCCCGCACTCCCGCATGCCCAGGGACATAGACAAAGGTGACCTTACGTATTTTGAATTTCTGCAACGACTCTACCCATTGCATGCGTGCAGAGCCCGCCTCCACTTTTTTATCATGCTCATCGAATCACTCAGTATACATGCGTGGGTGTAGTCTTGTGACTCTAATCATTTGAATGCCTTGGTCACTGCCATCGCCTCCATTGTCATGCTACTCGTGGTCATGACGTATGCACCACTGTCTTCCTAGACTATACTGCCTGTCGAGCGTGCTGTAAATGCCCATGCACTTCTTTGGTGTCGTCTTACAGATCCGTCTGTATAGATGACTGCATCTTTCTCATCGGTGTTATCGCAGATGAGACCGTTTACCTCAGCATTAACCACGACCGGGTTCTGTTCCCTACGTTTCCTGTCGAGTGTGACAATACACACGAATGTTCCATTGAATGAAGTAGGCATCGGTACCCACCCCTCGTCAGCGTTGATATTGGTAAGTCCACATACCTGTTTGATGACATCTTCTGCTCGACCCACCCATGATTTCCCTCTTTTTAGCCTGACACCCTTCTCTGTGTTGAGCTCATGATGCAACGGATGCTCTTTATCTGCACTTATCTTCAGGTATGCTCGTGCCCTCCAGATCTTGATTCTGTCATCCAGGGTTGGAAAGTCAAGAAGATACCTCATTGCTATACAGGGAGTGTCCCTCGTACATCCCAAAGATAATGCGCATAGCTTCATTTTGTATTTTCTCCAGCTTGTCAATTTGCGTCTTAATGACAGTAAGAATTGCCAAGGCATACCTGATTTGTGCGAGGACTAGTCCATGGAACAGAAGGGTAAGTAGCCTATGCACGATGTCGGCAGCTGCCATGACCTTCAAGGCGGCCAATCCTTTGCGGGATTTTTTTATCACGTGGTCGACGTGGTCCCTAAAATATATTCAACTCCCCTGATCACAAGGGCAAAGACGACATCCGTGTCACTGGGATTGTTTTTTTGTCACTCTGGCGACCGCAGCCGCTATACTTTGGAAAATCGACTCATAGTCCAGTATGGTTCGCTGACCCCACGAGGCATGAATGTATCACACTCATACACATAGTTTCCTTTTGGTTGCTCCTTCCCTTTTGCATAGCCTTCTCTACTGCACATATTTGGGTTCTTTGGTCCATCTACTATGCCATGCTATTTATAGTTGTCCTCCTCTAGTCCCCAATGAGACACTTCGGTGTTCTTCGCCTCCTCTATACCTTTTTCTGTGCTCCTTACCGCTCATTTGTTTTTATTGTACCCCACTCTCAGACTTCTCACTCTTACCGCCTTTTGAGCACCTGTTAGTCTACTGTTCTATTCTTTCTCCATTGTGTTTGCACACTGACCCCTGTGTGAATTCATTTGGTTCATTGTGCATTTGTGCACATTTCTGCTCATTCACGACAGCCACACTCAGGTTACCATTTCCTTTTCATTTTGACCTCGGCCTGACAGACAGGATAGACATATTTCGATTATTTTTGTTTTGGATGTTTCGTTATTAGTTTTACTTACATATCCGTGTGTGTGTTTTTTTTTTGTTCCTGCCGAAGGCCTATTGGGCCGAAACGTCGTTTAATCTGTGTCGTCCACTTATCACGTAAAGCTTCTAACATACCATTTTTCCTATTTTTTTAATTTTTCCCTAAAATATAGGCTGCGAACAAACTTAACTCCGAGGTATCTCATAACTCTGTCCCGGGTCACTTTATCAGCTCCCATTCGTACCACGGGTGTTTTCGTGTTAACGATATGATTGTTAAGTGAAAACCATGCAACTGGTGCTTTATTAGGATTAACCAATGCACCTGATAATCCACACCGGGAAGAGATGCGATCGAGTTCGTCTTGCATTGTGGAGGCGATTTCACTTCTGCCTCTTCCCTGTTGATATACCAGAATAGCATCAGAAAAAGTCATAGTTATTCACCACCCATCCAGCTGTTGTTCCGTGATCGTTATTGTGTACACGTTAAATAGAACTGGTGACAATGGTGAGCCTTGTGGCAGCCCTGGACAAAAAGGTTGTTAGCTCAGATGACCAACATCCACATCTGAGTATCACCTTCCTCTGAAACAGTGCAGCAGCGATCCATCTAATGAGGAAGGGGTGCACCGTCAGTTTGCAGAGCATATGCATGAGGTATTCAAAGGGTACTATGTTGTATGCATCCTCCAGATCTATTGCAGCGGCACATGTCTGCTTCGAAGACGCCATAGGCGAAGACTGCCGCATTCAGCCATGTCTCTTTGTTATGTCGATAATCTCTGAGTTGTGGGTGGGAATGCTCGTTTCTGTTCAAGGTGACAGGTGAGGAAACAGGCAACTATTTGGTTATTTGGTTATGGAAGGCCCCGGTATCACTGCAAACGAATTAAAATCCATAATTTCTCAACCGCCCGTGCCAGCGTAATCATCCGAATTAATATCTCATCTCCCAAACAAAGAAAGGTAACTGTGGTCCCCGTCGTAGCAGTCTCAGCACACGCCAAAAGACATAAGGCGAAACCGCACAGAAAGTGAACACAGCCAACTGTTCCCTGTCATACGATATCATCACTCATCGTAAACAATTGGAATATCGAAACATAATCAAAACGGATGAGACACACAGCTCATGGTGTGCACAGAGCACTTAACTCAGTAGCTCCTGCAACAAGCCGGACTTGGAATTTGAGGAAACTGCAAAAAGGAACACTTTTCATACATAGCCTTCAATTGTTCCCGCCGCCTATCCACCATATACCGGGAGTTCACGTCCTCTTGAAAATGATGATCGTCGTATTTTTAAAAAATGTATAGCGCTTGATGATGTTAGGCCATCGTTGTTGACTCCAATTCCGAAAATATAGACACACAGTTCATAGCCAGATTATCCCCGTCGCACATCAAACAACAGACCGTAAGATTAGCGTACGATCGGTCTAGGGATGTACAATGAGCCATTACGATGACGTGGCACACAAAAATGTCGTACTCAGAACAATTTCGCTCCTTTTAAATTCTTGATTACTCTATAGTGAAAGCAGCCTACGACGAACAAAACACGGTGCAAATTTCTAAAGAGGTAAAACTGCGGCTGACGAAGTAGTTTAAATTAATAAGTAACATGGAAATAGCTTGCGTCAAGGAATTCCAACAACGGTCATGAACAGCACCAATGTGATGTGAAGCGCAGATCAAATCTAGACGATGGAAGGTCGCATTCACAACACTTGATTTGTCAAAAAGGGGCTGCTGCCGGCGTACGACTTCGCATTAGCCACGCAGATGTAATAAGTAGATCATCATTTTTACTTTAATGCAGAAAAGTACAATGGAAAACCGAAATTAATCAGATCCCGAATGTCCTTTCTGAAGCGATCGTGAGAACGTGACCTAGATCCATCATCTTTACAACAGAAGTCCACGGGCAACTATTTTCTCCAGTAGCTTCCCACCTGTGTTCTGCATTGTTATGATTCTGTAGGCACTGATCTGAGAATGGTCCTTGTTTGGCTTCGGTAGCTGTAGGAAATAGCTATATAGCCACTCCTACTTAATCTGGCCACTCTCAATTCTAGCATTAAACTCTGTTACCAGTTTTGCATATCGTCGTCGGCTAAATCACTTATGTCGCCGTACCGAACACCATCTGGACCTAGAGCAGTATTGTGTGATCTTTTAAGTGTTGTACGAATGGTATCGGCTGTGATTGTGAGATCTTCACCCAGCACTACATCCTCATACAATTCTGAAAGAGACACCTGTATCCTCATTCTTACAGCCTCTGCTCAATGTAGCGGGCAAGCAGGGCGATCCCTTTGTTTACATCATATTTGTGCCATATTTGACGTGTGCTATGGAAGTAAACTAAAAAGTTATACTACAACGAATAAGGGTAGAAAGTATTTCAATGTAGGGTTTCTTAAAGAACAAGGAATTAAAGATAAATTCGCAGTCACAATATCAAACAAAAACCAAGTCCTCCAACAACTAGAAAATACTATAAATATAGAAGATCATTGGAAACAGGTAAAAGATATATGGAAAGAGACATGCGAAGAAACACTAGGGAAAAGAGAACGCCAGAATAAGGCATGGATGACAGCAGAGACCCTGGACAAAATTAAAGAAAGAAAGAACAAGAAAGCAGACATAAATAAAAGCAAAACGAGAAGAAATAAAGCCAAGACACAGGAAGCTTACACAGAGGTGAACAAAGAAGTGAGAAGATGCATTAAAAGGGATAAGAGGAAATATATAGATGAACTAGCTAAAGAGGCAGAAGAAGCAGCAAATAAAGGGAATATGAAAGAACTGTATAACAGCACAAAGAAATTAAGGGGAAAATACAAACAGATCAATGCCTTTATTAAAGATAAGAAAGGAAATCTGCTTAGTAATATAAGGGAACAAATGGAGAGATGGAAAGAGCACTTTGAAGAACTTTAGAATAGACCCGGCTCAAATAATCCTCCAGATATACTACCAGCAGAAGAAGAGTTACACGTTAACTGTGGAAAACCAAGCAAAGAAGAAATAATGAAAGCCATCAAACTATTAAAAAATGGTAAAGCCACAGGACCAGATGAAATTCCTTCGGAAACCACCAAAGCAGATATTAACACGTCTACCAAGATGCTACACAATCTATTAGATAAAATTTGGGAGAGGGAAGAAATACCTACAGACTGGAAAGAAGGTTAAATGATCAAACTACCAAAGAAAGGAAGTTTACAGGAGTGCACAAATTATAGGGGAATTATGCTACTATCAGTGCCAGGAAAAATATTAAGCAGAATCATTCTGGAGAGACTAAAAGAGACCATAGAGAAACATTTGAGAGATGAACAAGCAGGTTTTAGGAAGAACAGATCATTTGCTGATCCAATAACTACTCTACGTATAATAGCTGAACAAAGTTTAGAACTAAAATCCCCACTTTATATTGGATTCATAGATTACGAAAAGGCATTTGATAGTTTAGACAGAAGAATGCTTTGGAAGTTCCTGAGTCATTACAGAATCCCCATAAAGTTTATTAACCTGATAAAAGCAATGTATGAAGGAACGAAATGTAGTGTGGTGCATAAAGGACAGCTTACAGAAGCCTTTGAAATAAGAACAGGAGTAAGGCAGGGATGCCTTCTGTCTCCATTTCTCTTTCTACTGGTCATAGATTTCTGATTATGAAAATAACTCATATTCAAAATAACAGAAATGGAATCAAGTGGTCACTGACCAAACAACTTGAAGATTTAGACTTTGCTGATGACATAGCTCTCCTATCACACAGCCATCAACAGATGCAGGATAAATGAGCATACTTGATGAGAGATCACAACAGCTAGGACTGAAGATTAATAGAGATAAGACCAACATTATGAGAATTAATACAGTTGGCAATAACCAAATATAACTAGGAGAAATACCTCTATTAGATGTACAATCGTACATATATCTGGGCAGTAATATAGATAAAGAGGGAGGAACCGAAAATGATACCAAAATAAGGATATCAAAATCAAGAGGAGCTTTCATTGCACTGGGAAACATATGGAAATCCAAAGAAATTAGGTTAAATACAAAAATAACAATTTTCAACTCAAATGTTAAGGCGGTCCTATTATATGGCTGTGAAACATGGAGAACAACAAAATTGACATACACGAAGATACAGACTTTCATTAATGGATGCTTACGCAGAATAACATAGAATTATGGAAAGGTATCAGTGAAGCACCAGTGGATAAAGAGATACAGCTAAGACGATGGCGCTGGATAGGACACTACGGAAGCCAACTGAGAGTATTACACAACAGGCCCTTTTTTGGAATCCCCAGAGGAAAAGACAAAGAGGAAGACCAAGGAATTCTTCGGGAAGACAGATAGAAGCAGAGATGAAGATGATGGGTAAGACATGGAATGATCTTAAAACAATGGCAAAAAACAGAACGACTTGGAAAGTGTTTCTTGAAGACCTATGCTCCACTGGGAGCTAAAAAGGTTGAAGAGGAAGAAGAATTTCATTGTGGCGAATGTCCATTGAAGTGAAACTCCAGCTAGAACAGTTTTATGTTAGTTGGTCTGATCCAGTCCTGTTATATCACAGTGTGTTCTTGGTGGGCTATAGACATTACAGATGGTGTACTTGCTGGTGTACCAAATGTTCGTTTTGTGTACAAATAGTGGCTTTCTGAACGTCTGTTGGTCCCGCATTATTCATTACAACTACATCTCCTTGTTTGCTATTCTATGCTAGTATTGTGTGTGTTTGGAGGCGGGGGGGGGGGTGACTTTGTTGCTCTTGATATCACAAAAAGCCCTTCAATCAATGCCCTTCGAGATGTTGGAAGAGCACAGGACCTCGACAAACACAGATCAACGTCACTTATTCGGATGATGGAAATGGGAGTTAAGATGGGCACGGCCAGAAATGAGAAACTTGGTGGCCGTGAAAGAAGACTTATCAACCAACATAGAACTGGAGTCGTCAGTCGCTGGACACTGAGGGAATTGCTGAGGAGGGGATCTGAGCACCTATGGACATGTTCGGAGTGCAATGATGATGACCCGCAAATAACTCAATAACTCAATCACCAAAAGGTGAATGAAGCGTTCATAGCCTCTCATTCACCAGGTGCTGTGGTTACTAAATGACAGGATCATCTCTGTGATTCTGGTTGGCTTCAATATGATACCACTGCACTACTGCACCCAAGACCACATCTACATTGTTGGCGCAAAGTTGGTCTTGATTGCAACCGAGTTCCCAGCGGTATAACTGAGCAGGGAGAAAAGGTGAGCCGCTATAGATGCAGGACCAGAGTCCACAGGCACGTGGTACTTGCCATGGTTCTCATTCACTCATCGGTGCTATATAGAACCAATTCTGACCTATGGAAGCGAATCGTGGACAGTAGACAAACAAATGAAATGACGATTAGAGGCCACAGAGATGGGATTTCTCAGAAGAATGTTGAAAGTTCCCTGGACAGCTAAAAAGACCAATGAGGAAGTTCTCAAAGAGGCCAACACAAAAAGGGAGCTCTTAAAAAATATCAGAAAGAAGCAATCAACATTTTTCGGGCACATCATGAGAAGAGGAAAGTTGGAATACTTGGTTACAACTGGCAAAATAAAAAGAAAGAGAGATCGCGGACGACAAAGAGAGAAAATACTGGATAGCTTGGTGTCATGGCATGGAAAACAGTCAACTACAGAACTGATACGATGCACTGTAGATAGAAGATTGTGGAGGGACATGATCACCTACGCCAACCGGTATGGCACATGATGATGATGCGTTACACTGCTTACTCCTGCTACCAGCGTAACAGCAGCACTGCAATTATTTGCCTCTTTCCCCCCCCCCCGAATTATTAATTGTTGCACCATGGGTGTCTTCTTTGCCCAACATTTTAAAATATGTTCTGTAATACTTGCATTCAAAAACATTAAGTTTTTAGTAAAGCCTTCTACAATCCACATTTTTCAGCCATATGTTGCAATTGGAAAAATATACTTTTAGACATATAAGCATTTTTGTTATAACAGTTCCTTGTCACATGTTGTACAGATGTTTTGTTCACAGCTAAGAATGGTTTTCTTTTGATTTTCACCATAGCCTTTCCATAGTTTATTAGCCATGAATCAAGACAATTAACACTTTCTACTCTTTCCATTTTATTTCCATAAATAAATAAATCAAGATAAGATACAATAAACAAAAATAAAAACTTACTAAACTCATGCCAAGAGACTGCAAACTGTGATTCTTTCGAGTATTTTTGGGGCTGGTGTTAATCTTGCTCTGTTGGGGCTCAGGTGTACCTGGCGCTATACATGTAAATAAAAAAATATTTTTTAACAAAGTGCATTAAAATGTGCTTTTCATACAAGAACAATGAAATTGCAATGTGTGAGCAACTCACAATGTTTTGAAAGTAGTAAAAAGTATCATAACCATATGGTGCCATCTCCGCAACAAAGGTTGGCTACCATGGAGCGCCATTCTGCTCTGTCTCTTGCTTTGATGGTGCAGGTTGTCATAGGCTGTTTTGTCCATCTTTTGATGTTACTCTTCCATGTTAGTCTTGGTCTGCCTCCGCCTCTTTTACCTTGTATTTTCTCCTCCAAGATTACTTTTAGTAGGCTGTTGTGTCTTTTAACATGGCCCCAAAATCGCATTTGTCTTGTTTGAATTGTGTTTAGTAGTTCTCTTTTCATTTTTAGTTGTTTTAAGACTTCATCGTTTGTTTTCTTTTCCTTCCATCCAATTTTACCTATTCTTCTATATATCCACATAGTAAAAAGTATACAAATTAGAAAATTATTATTTTTTACATTTAAATAAAATTATCTTCAAATTCTGACAAATTCAGAAAATAGAAACAAAAAATTGACACATCTTATATAAAAACAATTAACAGAAGAAAAAAAAATCATTTTTAAACAAACGTCTACAATGAATATATATTTTATTTATATATATTTGTATTCGTCTTCTTTCTTTATCTACTGAAATGTTGCGTCTGAAGTTTTCTATATTTTTGCAATGTGTGAGAGTTCTACATGTCATTGCAAAATTTCTGCAATTCTTTCTATCCATCTTTTATGGCATCTTGAATTCTCATGAAGTAGCCAAAAATACTTAATTTACTGTTATTTTGTTTGGTTGATCCTCTGTATGGTATTATGATAAGGGTGAGGGAAAATTTCAGTAGGGCAGTGGTTAGTGAAATATATATATATATATATATATATAAGACACATACCTATTTACCTTTATCAATGTGTACAATTTTCAGATTCTCAGCAATATATATATATATATATATATATATAAATATATATATAAATATATATTGTTTGATGTGTGACGGGGATAATTCGACGACTAACTGTGTGTTTACATGTTCGGTTGCAGTCAAGAACGATATCCTAACATCGTCAAGCGCTATACATTTTTTGTTCTCAATATGACGATCATCATTTTCGGCAGGACGTGAAATTCGTATGAAATGTGTATATGGTGGATAGGCGGCAGGAACCATTGAAGGCCATGCATGAAAAGTGTTCCTTGTTGCAGTTTCCTCATATTCCAAGTCCGGCTTGTTGCAGGAGCTACTGAGTTGAGTGCTCTGTGCACACCGTGAGTTGTGTGTCTCATCCGTTTTGATCATGTTTCGATATTTCAATTGTTTGCGATGAATGATGATATCGTATGACAGGGAACAGTTGGCTGTGTTCACTTTCTGCGCGGTTTCGCCTTATGCCTTTTGGCGTGTGCTGATACTGCTACGATGGGGACTACAGTTACCTTTCTTTGTTTGGGAGATGAGTTAGTAATTCGGATGATTCCACTGGCACGGGCGGTTGAGCAATTATGGATTCTAATTCGTTTACAGTGATACCGAGGCCTTCCATAACCAAAAACCAATATATATATATATATATATATATAACTGTCCGGTTGCAGAATTTATTAATTTTAGCCGTCTGGGCTTCCTTGCTTTGTTGGAGCTGTCTGTTTGTGTTAAAGGTCTCTCAAACACAGGTGCATATAAAGGTTGATTAGCGTTCAAAACTCAACCACCCTCCATTTTGACAAAACCTTGATCAAAGACGGAAAAGGTAACTGGTGACATTGTTGAATTTGGATCACCCAGAACATCCATGACGCTAATATCTTTCGGTTGGTTCCCGTGAGTTGCAGTGTAGCAGAGGTTAGCATAAGCCGATAAAATATCATCTCGCATCTCAACTAGCGTGATAAATTCTTCTCTCGATAGTGTTATACCGGTTCTCGTAGGAAACTTTAGAAAATTTTCACCACGATATGTCCTTATGGTTGTCAATGGTCTGTTACGAAAAACACAAACTGAGACTACATTAACACCGTCCTTTGACAATGGAATTATATTCTCATTGCCACGGGACATGAAAATCCGTTGGTCACAAATATCAAAGGAAGTATACACGACTACATATTAAAAAACACAGCACTCGGCAACAGACGCTGGTTTTCTGTGTGTATATATACAGATATACACTGATCGAGTGAGGTTATACATCAGTGTAATCGGGTCGCGGGCCATCTATTTATAGTAATTAATGTAATACAGTATTAACCGTGTAGACATGTTCAGTGATGACGTGGTGATGACCCCCGGAAGTGACTTCTCGGACTGAGCCAGGCGCTGATGAGGGAAATCCGTGCTGACCTGGTCGGTGACGTCCGAAATTGTTGTTTATGTGTGTAACAGTTCGGTCTCAGGTAACGAGTACTGAGACTAGGAAATTCCTTAGTGTTTATTTGGGGGTGACCTCGTTTTTGTAATGTAGTTTTTAAAATAGGTTTGAGTTATAGAAGGGAAACCTGGCGAGATGACCTAAAATCCATTGTCTTTGTTTCATCAATTCGCATTCAGCGTCAAGGGGGAAAATATATATGGGTGGTAGAGTATATTCTTACAACGAATGATATTGACCGCTTTCTTAATAGTAGAGATATCGGTAACAATGCATAAAAACTGCTTCTACATCCACCGAAGTGTCATTTGTGAGGATGTATCCCCGATGGATACACCCCTTCACAACTATGACAGCTGGTCGGACAGGTTGTGGGAAAACGGTATTTGTGCAACAGTTTATACAGAATCTACACGAGTTAGTTGGGAGCCGCGATAGCTCAGTGGTTAGTGAACTGGACTACCACGGACAAGGGGTAGGGTTCGATCCCAACCGACGGCTCCGGGTTCACCCAGCCTTAAATGGGTACCGGATTTTTTTCTGGGAAAGTAAAGCAGCACGGGCGTAATACTGACTACATTACCCCAAAAATCATGCGCTGAAGGTCTGTAAAATATAGGGTCACTAACACCATATTTCCCTATACGCCACTTGGCGTGACGGGGGTACTTTTTTACTTTTACACGAGTTAGTTGCCCCGTACCGGAGGAAGTTATATGATGTTATGGGGAATGGCAACCAATGTACGAGACTATGGGGTCAGTGAGATGTATCGAGGATCAAACAGACATCGATAAATTGGAAGGCGGTAAGAACAGAAGACTGATCGTCAACGATGACTTGATGTCGGAGACGGACGAGAGGGTAACAATATTATTCACCAAAGGCGGCAGTCATCACAGAGATGTGAGTGTGATGTATATTGTTCAAAACCTATTTGGAAAAATTAAGGAACATAGAACCATAAGCCTCAATACCCATTATATAGTTCTTTTCAAGAACCCGAGAGACGGAAGTCAAATCACCACTCGGAAGTCAAATCACCAATCTGGCTCCCCAAATGTACCCGGGTCAAGGGGCGTACCTCCAAGATCATTTTAAAGACGCGACAGCGTCTCCTCGTTGTTATTTATTGGTAGACTTTAGACAGGAAACACCGGATCATCTGCGATTGATAACAAAGATATTCCCAGGGAAGAGACAAATCGTCTACGTACCCCAGTAAAAAAAAATGGCAGAATCACTTAGACGACACGGTGAAATGTTGAAATGTATACGCGACGCCACGCCGAGTGGTTCAAGAGCCATGATGAAAAGGGCCTCTCCCGAACTCATTTACTTTTTGTGCGAGTATTGTAATAACATATTATAAGGTAATGTTATACTCACTCAGCGACAGAAGTGCGAACTTCGTCGACACAAGAACAAGTTGAGACTCTTCACTAAAAAGAAACCGAGTCTTATCCCGTGGAAAGAAATTCTACAAACTGGTGGGTTCATAAGTGCTTTGATTCGACCTATATTAAGTGTTCTCGGCGTAGTACTATAGCTCGTTTCAAAACATATGCCCAACTTCAAAACGCTATTACTCTCTAACCGTTTGTTAAATACTTTTGAAATTTTCCAAATGTTATTAGAATGCAAAAGACCCTTTAAATGTATATTTAACAAATATCTTGCAGCTGCAGTTTTCTTAAAGCGGCGATATTTCTTTGATGTTTGTCAAAATTGTAAATTGTGAAGCCCTAAAGAATAGAAATTACCGTACTTGCTGGTCTACGATTAATTTTCACTAGGTAAAGGCGTGGCCGTAATGGGGAAATAACTGGATAAAACAAAACACCAGGAGAATTATTGTCTGCTCAGTTCGAGGACGGACGATAATAATATCAAGGTATACCTGTATGTCCAATTTTCATAGTTGTGTGGTCCTGAAAAGGACCGTTTGTTGAAATAATTTAAGGTAATATAGGGGCCAACATTGTGGGGGCTATATACTTTCATTCTGAATCAGACGAGTCTAAAAGATTAATAACTGTTTGGGGTTGAACATTCCACAAACCATCATTTTTCCAATATTCCTCTTCCTGTTTTAAGACGTGGTCTTCACATTTAGCCCAATAATCTTTGTCTATATTTAATAAAGCGAGATTAGCAAGAGTCTTTACATCGCATATTTTGAATGTTGTATTTTCATCTGCCACTTGTCCTTTTAATTTTGCCTAGATTAGTTCTATTGGATTTAAATGAGCATGGTAAGGTGGCAGCCTCAAACTTATATGACCGTGTTCTTGGATAATCTTATCTATTTGAAAAATCTTTGTCCTCTGTCTTTGCTTTACTAGAGATAGTAATTCAGGTTTTAAGTACATGTTATTAAATTCTATGTGCCCCTTGGTAGCCATATCTTAATAGCATCTTTTGTACTGGATGACGTCGGCACTTTATCTTCAAGTGCAACAATGTTGTGGTACGCTGCATTGTCCATTATTAGGCAAGATGGCCGATCTAGTGCTGGGAGAACAGAATTTTCAATCCAATGTCTAAATATGTGACCATTCATCTCAGAGTGATAATCCCGATTGTCTATGGATTTTGAAAGAAAAATGGTGTCCGGTTAGCGCAATCGATAGGCGGTTGGCTTACCACGGCAACAGCCGGGGTTCGTACCCTGGCGAGGACACCTGGGTTTTACTAATTCCCTAAAAATTAGTACCTCTGAAGTCGGAGTAAATCTGCCTGCATGGCGAGGGGCATCCTGTAATGGGATAAAACAGACTTTACACGCAAAATTCAGTCCCACAAAATTGAGTGGGTGGGACTTCGACAGAGGTCAAAGCTGACGAAAGCGAACGAACGAACGAAAGAAAAATGAGCTCTGCATTCTGTATTAGTCCATGTTGTCGACTACCTGCATGAGCAATTATCAAGCGCTGTCCTTTGCTGCGAGGTATTAATCTCTTAATCTTTCCATCTGATGACTGCCATTCCCTTTGGTTAGTGTGGTGAGCATTGATCCATGTTTCATCCAAGTACACAATATCATAACCTTGCTTGCGCACCTCTTTTACTTCACGTAAGTACTTGCTTCTCATGACTACTATATGTGGCTTCTCACAGATGATGTTTCGTCCATTGGAATACTTTCTGAATGTAAAGCCTGCAGCTCTCACATTCCTCCATAATGTAGACTTTGATATTTCAATACTGTTGTTCTTTTTCAGCGATACTTTTAATTTTCTTATTGTAACAGTTTCATTCATACCCAATATTTTGCGAATTTCACTTCTAATAAGTTCACTGTCGAAATTATCCAACATTTTTGCTCTTCCTTGTGATTTTGTATATTTTGAACATTGACGGTCACGTGCTTGAATCCAGCGATTAAATGACCGTTTAGATAAATCCAAAATGTGTCTTGTCCTATTCTCAGGGTTTTCTAAAGAATGAAATAATCTTCCTCGTTTAGCCTCTTTGCAAAAATAGTCATACATTTTTATTGCGATGTTTTGTAAACTGCAGAATTTCATTTTAAGACTCATGATAAATGTTATTGTTCCACGTTACGCCGCTGAATTAACGGAAATGGAACACACAATGCCTCGTGTTTACTACAAGTGTCTAATTGTGTCAGAAAACTCACGCGGAAAACGTGAAAAATCGTAAATTTGAGCGTGTATAGATTTGTAATCGCTATTTTTAACTTAAATACTGTAAACACTAAGTTTTGACTACATCAATGGGTCGTTATAAATTTATATAAATCAAATAAGCAATAATAATAACCAAATGTTTGTTTTTAATGAAATTAATTCCCTGTTGGGTTCTAATCATTATAACTATACATGCAAATTTTGAAAAAAATACAAAAAGCGGTTTAAAAGATATTGATTTTTAAAGTTGGGCACGACTTATGAAACAAGCTATAGGTGCGTAACCATGGTCAAAAAATTATCTTCATGGATCCTCGATTATTCGAGGGTCTGAAACAGACTACCAAGTATACCCCACCTGAGACGATCAATGACAACTGGAGAGATTTCGATGATGAAATGCAACGTATCCTAGACAGCGATTATTTAGCCCCGTTGATAAAGCCAGAGTGTACCAACGTGCCTTGCATCAGTATTTAACTAGATTGGAGCAGTATAAACGACGGCTATTGGGCTTGGTCGATCTCATTCAACACAACGCCTCAAAAGAAAGAATACCTTCTCCACCACCAGTCGAGATCCCACCAGAGCAGGTCAAGGGACCGGAAACCCTAAACCCAAGTAATGAAAACACTCGACATGTAACTACGTATAAACCCAACACTAAAATTGGAAAGATAGATAAAATATTGAGACGTCATTACTTTGACCCTAGTCGACCAGGGTCGTATAGTGGTGCAACGGCCCTCCAACGTAATATCAAACTAGGAATTAAAGAGACCAATCGGTGGTTGAGTCAGAAGGATAACTATACCCTTCATAAACCAATTCGTCGTAGATTTGAAAGGCGTCCCATTATAACGAGTGGATCCCAACAACAATATTTATCAGACATAATTGATTTGCAAATCTTTAAAAACATCATAGAGATGCCAGGCCTACAAATTAATGGAAAGATAATCAATAACCTAAGATATGCTGACGATACTGTACTACTAGCAGAAAATCCTAAAGACCTACAACAATTACTTAATGAAATAAACACGACAAGCAAAAAATATGGACTAGATATGAACATCAAAAAGACTAAAACTATGATCATAAACAAAGAAAATACTCAAAACCCACAAGTGGATATCAAAATTGAAGGAATAGACCTTGAGACAGTTCAGAACTACAACTACCTTGGACATACTATAACCAGTGATGGAAAATGTACAACTGAAATAAACAAAAGAATAGGAATGGCAAAAAGTAATTTTAATGTTATGAAGGACATACTAACATCAAAACAAATAACACCAAAGCTAAAACTAAGAATAGCAAAATGTTACATCTTCTCAATATTCCTATATGGTGCTGAAACATGGACATTAGACAAGAAAACAGAACAGAGAATTGAAGCCTTCGAAATGTGGATTTATAGAAGAATAGGTAGAATTGGATGGAAGGAAAAGAAAACAAACGATGAAGTCTTAAAACAACTAAAAATGAAAAGAGAACTTCTGAACACAATTAGAACAAGACAAATGCGATTCTTGGGTCATGTTAAAAGACACAACAGCCTACTGAAAGTAATCCTGGAGGGGAAAATACAAGGTAAAAGAGGCAGAGGCAGACCAAGATTAACATGGACGAGTAACATCAAAAGATGGACAAATCAACCGATGACAACCTGCACCATCAAAGCAAGAGATAGAGCAGAATGGCGCTCCATGGTAGCCAACCTTCGTTGCGGAGACAGCACTCAATGATGATGATGAATTGATTTGAGACATTGGAAAAAACACAACGATGTGTATTCCTATTTGGTTTCTTGTGTGGACGTTTTCAGTAAATTCGCGTGGTCTGTACCGATACGAACCAAAACTGGAAAATCCTTAGTGGAAGCCGTCGGTAAGATATTTCTTGATGGGAAACCGACAAGGAGTCAGAGTTTTTGAACAGAACATTTAAGAAATTCCTCGCGGACAACAACGTTCACTTTTTCACTACACAGAACGAAGATATTAAGGCTGCCGTGGTGGAACGCTTTAATAGGACTCTCAAGCAACGGATGTGGCGATATTTCACGAAATCCAGTCAACTGTCTTATGTCCAAGTCCTACCCGCCCTACTTCTAAGTTAAACGATTCGTATCACAGAAGTATTAAGAAAACAGAACAGAGAATTGAAGTCTTTGAAATGTGGATATATAGAAGAATAGGTAGAATTGGATGGAAGGAAAAGAAAACAAACGATGAAGTCTTAAAACAACTAAAAATGAAAAGAGAACTACTAAGCACAATTCAAACAAGAGAAATGCGATTATTGGGCCATGTTAAAAGACAAAACAGCATACTAAAAGTAATCCTGGAGGGGGAAAATACAAGGTAAAAGAGGCAGAGGCAGACCAAGATTAACATGGACGAGTAACATCAAAAGATGGCCAAATCAGCCTATGACAACCTGCACCATCAAAGCAAGAGAGAGAGAGTAGAATGACGCTTCATGGTAGCCAACCTTCGTTGCGGAGAAGGCACTCGATGAATGATGATAATGATGATGATGGTAGTCATTATGCTCTGTATAAGATGATTCTTGTGGTAATAGGTATCGCTTTGTGTTAAGTATAGGGGATGGCTATCTCAATATTGGTTTGCCTTGTTGCATCATGTTTATTTCTTTATCCATTTTACCATCTTCATAGAGCATAGATCCTAGATATTTAAAATTTGTTACTTGCTTTATAACTTGGTGTTCTACAGCTATGCTTATTATCTTATTTAGTCCTCTTATCGATATGACTTCTGTTCTTTCATTTTATTTCATTTTCATCCATTTTACATTCTTTATTCAAAGATTTGGTTAGCGGGGTAGAGTTCTGCCCTACCAAAGGAGGAGTAAGACGTCTCCTTTCCTCCGCTAGTCTTCGGGACACCCCTGGGCAAGGTGGAGCTCCCGTTTAGCCCCCCCCCCCCCTATCAGGGTTATGTGAAGCCATTGGAGCAGGTGGTGGATGGTGTTGTGGGAGCAACCGACAAGTAGAGCCGGTTATGGTCCCCACACCGCGATGGCAGGCAGGGGATCTCATGTATAGAGACAATGGCTGCGATCTCCGACTAGTACAGTCACTGCCAAGAAGGAAAGAAATGGCAAACCTTCTTAAATTGCCTGGACTAATCATGACAAATCACAGCCTTATATTTACAGCTAACGACGTTAATGGGGACTTCACAGCCACCTCGTCCGGTAGGGAGCATCATGTGCTACAGGTGACACCCGATCGTCATCATGCTACTGTATGCAAGATCAAAAATAAAGAGACACTAGCAATAGGAAATTGGAACATTAGATCAGCATTCCAGGTTGGAAAACTAGAAAACATCAGTCAAGAAATGAAGAGAATGAAATTGAACATCTTGGGACTATGTGGAATGAGATGGACAGTAGCAGAATTATTACAACGCGACAGTGGAAATGTAATTTACTCTGGGGGAACCACACACAAAAGAGTAGTAGGCATCATGTTAGATAGAGAAAGAAGCAAAACAGTGAAAGGATTTTGGTCAGTATCAGACAGAATTCTGCTAGTAAAATTGAGAGCCAGACCAATGGATATTAACATAATTCAAGTTTATGCACCAACAAGTAATAGCGAAGAAGAAAACATTGAGACTTTTTACGAGGAACTAGTGGGGATATTATATTAGGGGATTTAAATGCAAAGGTAGGAACAACTAAAGTGCAAAATGTGACTGGGGGCATGGCCTTGGAGAGACGAATGACAGAGGAGATAGATTGATAGATTGGGCAAAGACACATGAAATGATTATAGGTAACACCTGGTTCAAACAACACCCTAGGCGACTATGGACATGGCAAAGCCCAGACAAAAAAGTACACAATGAAAATGAGTTTATACTGGTACAGAGAAGATACAGGAATGTGCTAACATCGGTTAAAACAAGGCCAGGAGCAGATTGCAATAGTGACCATGTACCAGTAGTTGAAAAGATAACAGTAAAACTGCGGAAGGCACAGACATCACCAAGAAATATAAAATTAGAACTAGATATGCTAAGAGTAGATAAACAAATACGTGATAAATACAGCACGATAGTACAAAATAGGTATAATTCTATTGAGAAAATGCAGGACATCCAGGAGCAGTGGGAAATGCTCGAACAATCGATTCAACAAACATGAAAAGAAGTATTACCAGTGACTAAAAGAATCAACAAAAAGAAATGGATGACAGAAGAAATATTACAACGAATGGACGAAAGAAGAAAACATAAGAAAGAAGAACGGACAAACAATTTAATTTGTGGAAGGCTCACAGTGTATCCGCGTGCTGCTGTATTTACTGGAGTTGGCCAGCTTATAACGTGGAAACGGGTTCTGGACCGTGCGACTGAGTAAGTGCAAGTGAATTTAGACCATCTAAAGCATCAACGTTCAGCGACGTTCATTATGACAACGGTAAGTGTAAGTACTCAGATACAGCCCAAACGACATCATCGAAGAAGGAAAACAGGACGGGGCAAGTGATGTGGCATTAAATTGTCAAAGTGTGAGAGGCTAGGCCTAAAACGTTACTTATTGGAATTATGGGTCCATTAATCAACGACGGCCCATTCTTGATAAGCTACTGTGCGACGCCGATATAATGGTTTTGCAAGAAACTCTTCTTGGTAAGTAGTCATGGCTTTCATTGTTTTTACAATAGACGACACCTTGGGCAGGCCATCCTTGTGCACAACAATATGGTGGCAGCTGAGGTTGATATGTCTGTGTGGGACAATGCATAATTGCAGGTACATGCGGTTAGGGTGCAGACCCCAGTTCATTTCGTGATTGTTAATGTGTTTGCCTGTAATGGGCAGGTGAACACACAACAATGGCAGAATTGCCATTCGAGTTCGATGAAGAGATTGTCATTTTCTGCGGAGACTTTAATGCTAGAGGAAACCAGTGGGGTAACGTCATAACCAACAAGTAGGGAACCTAGAGAACGCACTGGTATCGGCCGATTTAGTGTGCTTGAATGATAGAAGGGCAACAAGAATGGCCACTCGAACAGGGGACTCTGATAGTGTCATAGACGTGGCACTGGTGTCTTCCACCTTCGCACCGGTTTGCAGGTGGAATGCACTGGGGTTCCACGGAAAGTGATCATTATCCATGTGTCCTCCTAATTGAGAAAATCAGAAATAAAAGCCAGAAAAGAAAGCTCCACACATTCAACTACGAGAAAACAGACCAGGACGTCATTTGCAAAATCAGACACAGGAAACAGAGCGCCCTTCGTAGGAGGCAGGAGAGATGGACGCAGCCACCCTGGTGGAACGTAGATGTCGAAGAAGCTTGGCGGAGCAAAAGGCAAACGGTCAAGACATGGCAGAAAGCCAGAAGGAATGGAAGAACCCAACCTGAGCTCTTGAAGCGTCTGAAAGTAGAGGTCGACCAAAAAATGATGCACTTTAAACTATGCGCTAAGCAGGCTAATGATGCCAAATGGGATGGCTTCTGTAAAAAAGTGCGCTCAGAAAAATCGCTCGCCACAATCTGGCGTCTACATCAGTGCATGAATGGCACCACACGACACAGAGACATAACAGACTTTCAGAGCACAGGCCGGATATGGCACAAATCTGATGAGAGCAAAGGGAAGGCCCTGCTTGCCCGCTACATTGAGCAGACGGACCAAAGAAATGAGGCTGTAAGAATGAGGATACGGTGATCGCTGTCAAAATTGTGTAAGAATGTTGGGCTGAAAGAAGATCTCACAATCACAACCGATACCATTCGCACGACACTTAAAAGGTCACACAACACTGCTCCTGGTCCAGATGGTGTTCGGTATGATGACATAGGCGATTTAGCTGACGACGACTTGACTAAACTGGCCAATGAGTTTAATGCCAGCATTCGGAGTGGCCAGATTAAGGAAGAGTGGCTACACAGCTACTTACTACCGCTACCAAAGCCAAACAAGGACCATTCTCAGATCAGTGCCTACAGAATCATCACAATGCAGAACACTGCGGGCATGCTGCTGGAGAAAATAGTTGCCCGTGTCCTCACCTGTCACCTTGAACAGAAAACGCATATTCCCACACACACTCGGAGGTTATAGATATAACAAAGAGACATGGCTCAATGGGGCAGTCTTTGTCTATGACGTCTTCGAAGGCTTCCACAGACGAGAGGAGGCATGTGCTGCTGCTATAGATCTGGAGGATGCATACAACTGGGTACCATTTGAATATCTCATAAATATGCTCCTCAAACTGGCGGTGCACCCCTTCCTCATTAGATGGATCGCCGCGGCACTGTTTCAGAGGAAGGTGATACTCAGATGTGGAAGTTGGGTTTCCAAGCCAATATCCATTTGTCCATGGCTGCCACAAGGCTCACCATTGTCACCAGTTCTATTTAACGTGTACACAATAACGATCACGGAACAACAGCTGGATGGGAGGGAAAGAACTATGACTTTTGCTGATGATATTCTGGTATATCGACAGGGAAGAGACAGACGGGGAATCGCCTCCACAATGCAAGACGAACTCGATCGCATTTCTTCCTGGTGTGGGGTTTTAGGTGCGTTGGTTATTCCTAATAAAGCATCAGTTTCATGGTTCTCCCTTAACAATCATATCGTTAATACGACCACACCGGTAGTACGAATAGGAGCTGATGAGGTGACCAGGGACAAGTTAGTGGCATACATCGGAATTAAATTTGATCGCAGCCTGTGTTTTCGGGACCACGTCGACCATTTGATAACAAAATTCCGCAAAGGATTAGCTGCCTTGAAGGTCATGGCAGCTGCCAACATCGAGCAGAGGCTACCTACTCTTCTGTTCCAGGGATTAGTCCACGCACCAATCGAGTATGCCCTTGCAAATCTTACTGTCAGTACGACTCAAATTGATGGGCTGGAGAAAATACAAAATGAAACCATGCGCAATAATCTGGGATGTACGAGGGAGACTCCCTGTGTAGCAATGAGGTATCTTCTTGACTTTCCAACCATGGATGACAGAATCAAGATCTGGAGAGCACGAGCATACCTGAAGATTATATAGTACAGATACAGAGCATCCATTGCACCACGTGCTCAACACAGAGAAAGGTCCAAGGCTAAAGAGAGGCAAATCATGGGTGGGCCGAGCAGATGATGTCATCAAACACGTCTGTGGACTTACCAATATCAGCGTCGGTGAGGAGTGGATACCGGTGCCTACGTCATTCAATGGGACTTTCTCGTATATTGTCACACTCGACAGGAAAAGTAGGGGACAGAACCCGGTCGTGGGTGGTGCTGAGGTCAACGGTCTCATCTGCGATAACACAGATGTGAAAGATGCAGTCATCTATACAGACGGATCTGTAAGACACAACCAAAGAAGTGCATGGGCATTTACGGCACACTCAACAAGCAGAATAGTCAAGGAAGACAGTGGTGCATACGTCATGACCACGAGTAGCATGACAATGGAGGCGATGGCAGTGACCAAGGCATTCAAATGGTTAGAGTCACAAGACTACACCCACGCTTGTATACTGAGTGGCTCGATGAGCATGATAAAAAAGTGGAGGCGGGCTCTGTACGCATGCAATGGGTAGAGTCATTGCAGAAATCCAAAATACGTAAGGTCACCTTTGTCTATGTCCCTGGATATGCGGGAGTGCGGGGAAATGAAAGAACGGACACGTTGGCTATAGTCCGTTCAGAAATTCATAATCACACCTGAATTAGCTTTGCGTGACAACCGCTTGTTATTTTGGTTTCACATTTTACATGCAATCTTAGAATATTGATGACGCAAAGATTTTGGTATTTTTTATTCCACAAGCACAACAGATTTTGCACATCAGCGAATTCCGTTGATCTTTTATGACGATATCACACAAGTTGATTCCAATTTTAGAGTTTACAGTGAAGTGAAGTGAAGTACCCCCGTCACGCCAAGTGGCGTATAGGGAAATATGGTGTTAGTGACCCTATATTTTACAGACCTTCAGCACATGCTTTTTGGGGTAATGTGGTCAGTATTACGCCCGTGCTGCTTTACTTTCCCAGAAAAAAATCCGGTACCCATTTAAGGCTGGGTGAACCCGGAAGCCGTCGGTTGGGATCGAACCCTACCCCTTGTCCGTGGTAGTCCAGTTCACTAACCGCTGAGCTATCGCGGCTCCCAGAGTTTACAGTAATCGTGATAAATTGTCCAGTTTACTGCAATTCTTGTCAGAGGCGTATCTACATAGTGCTTAATTGTGGGTGTTGTTCGTTATGTGTATTTGCAAACATGAATTCAATTGGTTACAATTAGTCTTGTCCTTTGGTCACCATTAGACCCCAGGACGTCCTAACTGCAGCTGGAATTGAATCCATCTTAATTTTAATCATTCCGAATCTGACGATTCCAAGAGGTTGATAATCATTACTGGCTGGACAAATAATAATCCATCTCATTTCCAGTACTCATCTTCCACCCGCAACACATGTTCAACACTCTTCTTTTGCAAAGTTATAAATTTGCATTTCAAACTCATTGTAATTTAGATATAAATGTTGGTATTTAAAGTCAACAAATTGTCTATTGAGTCTTCACAAAATTAATAAAGATACGCCTTCCCTTCGGTAATTAATGCCCAGGCCGTGGTGCGTCGTTCAATAACAGTTCAGTTTTGTGCAGGGGATTTTCCTGAAGTTAGTGTTTCTGCAATAGCCAAACTATTTTACGTCAACGACCGCACCAAATTAATGTATATATCCTAAAATGGTGTCAAATTCGAACAGGGTGAATTTAATATACCCTAAAAAAGAAAACTTTTAAACTAGATCAAATTTGTCAGAGCAAAAGTATTTCTATAACGTCATCAATATTCTAAGATTCCATGCAAAATGTGAAACCAAAATAACAAGCGGTTATCACGCAAAACTATTTCAGGTGTGATTATGAATTTCTGAACGGACTATAGCTGCGCTGTCATTGAGGACGGGCAACCAATGGATCGGGCGGACATCATCAATGCCCTCAGAGATGTGGGAAGAGCACATGACTTCGACAAACACAGATCCACGTCACTACTTCGGATGATAGAAATGGGAGTTAAGATGGGCACAGCCAGAAATGAGACTCTTAGTGGCCGTGTAAGAAGACTTATCAACCAACATAGAACTGGAGTCGTCAGTCGCTGGACACTGAGAGAATTGCTGAGGAGGGGATCTGAGCACCTATGGACATGTTCGGAGTGCAATGATGATGACCCGCAAATAACTCAATAACTAAATTGCACAGAGAGATCCAAAGCAAGTGCAGTGAAGCATAGGAAGGATGGTTAAAACAGAAATGTGAAGAAATGGAAAAACAACAAAAGAAAGAATCAAAATTTATGCACAATCAGTTAAATGAATTAACAAGAAGAAAAGAAGTCAAAGTTTCAGAATGTGTGAAATCAAAGGAAGGAAATATAATAATTGGACAGGAGAAGACAATGGAAAGATGGACAGAATATATCAGTCAACTCTATGATGATGAAAGACCAGAATTGAACAATTCAAATGAAGACACATGACCACCAATAAAGCAGAGTGAAGTGGAGGACGCAATTCAACACATGAAAAGAGGCACAGCTCCAGGTCCTGAAAATATAACAATCGAAGAGATAAATGCATTAGGAGAGCTGGGAGTACAAGCCATAACAAAATTACTCAATGACATATATAACACTGGACACATACCCGAAGATCTACTAAAATCTATCTTTGTAGCCATATCGAAGAAGTCAGGAGCCACTGATTGTGAAGACCATCGCACTATTAGTCTCGTAGCCATATGACTAAAATATTACTAAGAATAATCATGAGACGTGTAAGGAACAAAATAAAACCAGAAATAAGTGAGGAACAATGTGGATTTGTGGAAGGAAATGGCACCAATAATGTAATATACATCTTAAGAACATTGATATAAAGATCTATAGAGAAAGATTGATAGAAAGATCTATATATGTGCTTTATAGACTACACGAAAGCATTTGACAAAGTAAAGCATGTGGAAATAATCAATATGCTGGAGAAATTAAACATTGATGGCAAGGATCTGCGAATCATAAAAACATGTACTGGCAACAAACAGCAGCTATACGAATTAACAACCAAACAGGACAATTCCAATATATAAAACAAGGAGTCAGACAAGGCTGTGCTCTGTCACCGGATTTGTTTTCACTTTACAGCGAATATATTATGAGATCAATAGTAGACAAAAAATGAATTGAAGTCAACAGTCAGAACATAAATAATATGCGATATGCGGATTACACAGTCTTAATAGCAGAGACAGAGAACGAACTGCAAGAAATGATAGACATAATAGTAAAAGAAAGCAACAAGAAAGGTCTCAGTCTGAATAGTAAGAAAACAGAAGTAATTGTTATATCGAAGAAACAATCATCACCATCATGCAGCATAAAAATAAACGAGACAAATCTGAACCAAGTGCAACGTTTCAAATACTTGGGCACAATACTAATATCTGATGGGAGATGCCTCACAGAAATAAAAAGCAGAATAGCTCAGACCAAAATAGCATTTCAGAAAATGAAAAATATCTTATGCAACAAATCTGTCAATAAAAATGAGAAAGAGAGTTCGTCAGTGCTATATAGAACCAATTCTGACCTATGGAAGCGAATCATGGACAGTAGACAGCCAAATGAAAAGACGATTAGAGGCCACAGAGATGGGATTTCTCAGAAGGATGTTGAAAGTTCCCTGGATAGCTAAAAAGACCGATGAGGAAGTTCTCAAATAGGCCAACACAAAAAGGGAGCTCTTAAAAAACATCAGAAAGAAGCAATCAACATTTTTCGGGCACATCATGAGAAGAGGAAAGTTGGAATACTTGGTTACAACTGGCAAAATAAAAGGAAAGAGAGATCGCGGACGACAAAGAGAGAAAATACTGGATAGCTTGGTGTCATGGCATGGGAAACAATCAACAACAGAACTGATACGATGCACTGTAGATAGAAGATTTAGGAGGGACATGATCACCTACGCCAACCGGTATGGCACATGATGATGATTCAAAGACATCAGATGTTGTTGAAGCTCTGAAAGCTAACATGGTCTGATCATCAGCAAATAGTAGTTAATTTATATCTTTATTTTGTGATCTGGCATCTTTGCATATTTTGTCAGTGTAAGTGGTGACAATACACACCAGATGTTACTGCAAATGCCTCTGGTGTTCTTATATTTGCTTTAATTACACTTCTCCAGCTACTATATAAGCTCTTGCAATATCTTCTAATAAGATGGTCATTTACTCTATAATGAGCCAATATTTGCCATAATACATTTCTATCCACCCTATTGAAACTTTCTCTTGGTCCACAATTTTATTTTTCACTCAACTACCTTCCAAAATATGATGCAACTCTCATTGTGAATCTGCAAACTTTAACCACATTTCACAGAACTTAAAATTGAACTGTGAATGATTTTATTATTGCAGTAAATAATATTTGTATGTGTAAAACAAATCATTATAACAAATCATTATAGTACAAACATTTTTGTTGCTATAATGATAACGAAACTTCAAACATGAATCTATCCCAGCTTTCAATCACTCTTAGGTATATTAATTCAGAAAACGGTTTGATGTGCGACGGGGATAATCTGACGACTAACTGTGTGTTTATATGTTCGGAATTGGAGTCAACAACGATGGCCTAACATCATCAAGCGCTATACATTTTTAAAGAAATATGACGATAATCATTTTCAGGAGGACGTGAACTTCCGGTATATGGATGATAGGCGGCAGGAACCATTGCAGGCTATGTTTGAAAAGTGTTCCTTGTTGCAGCTTCCTCTTATTCCAAGTCCACGGGGGACTGGTTGGTCTTGAGGCAAGACGCCGGCCTCGGGACAGAGAGGTTGTGGGTTCAAATCTCGGCTACACCGGTTGGGATTTTTATTTATGATTTCTCTCTGCGACAACCACCCCTGGTCTCAGCAGCGAGGCCCAGCTTGAAACGTCAGTTACTCATCGACGGAAAAAAACATGAGTACCTCCGAAGTCGGAGTTATCTGTCTGTGCGGCGAGGGACCTCTGTGCACACGGCTGCCTGGGAAAAATGGATTAACACGCACAATTCAGTTCCTAGTCTCTAGGGACTTCGTCAGAGTTGAAAGCTGGCGAACGCAACAACATCAATTCAGAAAATGGAGTGATTAATAGAAGATTTATATCTTTTACTGATGTAATCAGTGATAGATCTGCCAAAGGTCCATTCAAATATGACCAAAATACAGTTTCCAAGTATGATTTAAATAACAAGCTTATTGCTCAAGCACTCGATGGAGTTCTGTAATGACTGTTCACAATAATGGCTTGAGAGCTAAGGTTCTAGATAAATATCCAAAAGCAATATTTGTGCAACTTCAGTCGTAAATTAAAATGTAATTTTGTCCTAGTCACTTACATGTTTAAAAGCGTGCAGGATATTTGTACAAATTTAACAGGTCTGGGTAATTTCTTCTGTGTAAGTCTTCCAAAAGAACACAATGACTGAAAGAATATACCTCAAAGAAGATGCCTAGACATGCTCCAAATAGATGGGATTTTACATCACATCTCGTGCAGACTACACAAGAATATATGGGTCATTTATTGTGTTCTTTCAAGATATATTAGAAGACAGGTATACCTGGGATAGTGAAACAGTTGATGCTTGCGCAAGGATTCTTTAAGTTTTTAATCAGTTTTGAGACATCATTAATGTTCATTTTATAAAGCTGCTGGATTTTCAGCTACACTGACATACTTTTTTATATCCTTCAGACCAAATTGTTAAATATCCAGTTTATTGCGAGAAAATGACAGATACAAGAAAATATATCCTACATCTCAAGACAATGTGGAATCCTGAAACTGTAGATTTCTGACATAAAGATGTGAAACTTTGAGTAAACATTGTCACACCTATCAAGACCCTGTAGTTCCAAGAAAAGCCCTTCACAATGAGATAATTGACACAATAATTATTTAAATTAATTAAAGATTTAGGTCTCCGCATAACTTTAAGTTTGTGGCATTATTTGATCCTCAAAAGTACAAGAATATAAGGTGCACTTTCCAGCTTCAATATTGAACATTTTGAAAGAAACACACTTTGAAACATTTTATTTTATAAGTCTGCAGAATGAACTCATTGTGCTCTATTCTTATAAAGAATTTTTCTTGAAAATATCAACACCAGCTAAGTCAGTACACTCAAGAATAAACAACTTAACGCAGCATTACCAGAAGTGTGTAAGCTCAGATTACTTATTGTCGCTATACCTAGCACCACAGCTTTGGTAGAGCAAACAGTCTCAGCACATAGAACAATTAAAACATATCAGAGATCAACACAGTGCCAAGAATATCTTACTGGTTTATCACTACTATCCATTGAATAAGTACTTCTTCACACATTAATGCAATCCTGCCTCATTTTATGAAGAGGTGATCAACCAGTTCATAAAAATGGAAAGAAGAATGGACTTCACCTTTAAGTAAGACATTTATACTGATGACATTGCTGCTTTTCATTGCTATCTTACTTGTGAGTTGTAACACAATTTTATAATGTTATTTAAGGTTTATTGATTCTTAGTATTAATACATTTTTTAACATTCATAACAAAACATTTGTTTTTAGAAAATAGGTGGTGATTTATTTGTAATGTTTAACGCAATAGCAGTCGGTAAATGTCCGAGCTTACCCATATAACAAGCCCACCAAACAACTATGCAAATGTGATTGTAATAAGAGCACATCTATGTAAAACTGCTTACTTGTCTTGACCTTCTGTAATTGCTGTGATCTTGTGCTTTCAAGTAAGATTGCTTGATGTGATGATGTAAGGTGATCATCTGAGCCATTTTCCCCACTAACCATTTTCAGAGATCCTCTAAGAAAATGAGAAAACAGTTCATAGTTTATCAAATGTGTTATGTACAGAATGTAATTAGCAAGAGAAGAGTATATAGAAACACATACAATTTTTATCAAATAATTGAACGAAAGTTACAAATATCATGCATGTGCTTTTACATTTAAAATGCATGTGATAGATAAAATAAAAATGTTTTGATCAACTTTTTTTGCTATAAGATGTGATAATTTTATGAGTTATACTTCTGTTTATAAAGTGGCACAAAACAGAAAAATTCAGGAGGATGTTTGACTTTAGACACATGTAATTTTAATCAAATGGACTGACATTCAAATACTAGTTTTAACATTCAAAACTTTTCACATAAACGTAAACTATACTAGTGCCCTTCTTTACAGAATGTCCATGATCTGATAAAGTGAATAATGATGATATATTAAAGGGTTTTTTTTTTTTTACATGTGGTGCTTTTCATTTTCTGGAAGCATGTTTTTTTTGTAACTGATGTACTGTTGATTTTAATATTTCAAAGCTGCACCTTTCAAATGGCTTGTACTATTAAAGTTTCTGACACTTCAAAAGTCTTATGCTTGTTCTAATATTGCATTATGAAGAATTTGTTACTAATAGGTGGTATCATGTATCTAGATATTTGTATATTTAGTCATTACAACACATACAATAGAGCAATAAATTTGATAAAAGTGAATGACTGATTAAAACTTGACAATAATTGAAAAGAAAGAAAAAAGGACAAAACGCAAGCTATCAATAGATAGTACTAAAATAAAAAAATACTACATTGTTAAAAAAAACGAAAGAAGAAAATTGTAATTGGTGCAATAAAATAAAAACAATTTCATGGCCAGGACAGAAAACTTTGAATAAAAGGATACAAAACCTCCCAATTAAAGAATTCCAACTACTGGCTGCATATATTAAATAATGAAAAATAATTAAATGTATCGTCAGTACACTATTAAATGATTGCACAAATTAAACTTAAATAGAAACAATCATGATGGGCTATCAACAATGAAAACAAAATTAGATGAAATAGGATGTTTTGATGAAAACAGAAAGAATGCTATCCGTAATTGTTCAATTCATCCAGTTTTGTGTGATTTTTGTTGTCAATATATTCCATGTCCCCTCAAGATGTGTTCTCTAGACATTAACCAGCTTTTAAAGTTCTGTATTGTTTTTACTGCCATGCTGAGATAGCTGTTGCATTGAAGATTGCAGCTAACAGTTGAGATATCTGAATTTTCAAATAGCTAGGGAAAAAAGGAATAATTTATAGAAACTGATGTGCTCTCAAAAATGGCCCAGTCCAGTGTAATAATAAAGCTTGCAACTGATCGCTTTATCCGATGTAAGATGATATATTTGTGAGAGTTTTTTAAAAAAAATATGTTAACCGATTCCGGACACATCACTTGTAACCCCTTCACTAAGAGACTTTATTTTAAAAAGTACCACGTACCTGATCAAAAATAAGCCAAAATAACATGTATTCTTTAGAGAGGCATATTTTCCCCTCCAGGATTACTTTTAGTAGGCTGTTGTGTCTTTTAACATGACCCAAAAATCGCATTTGTCTTGTTTGAATTGTGCTTAATAGTTCTCTTTTCATTTTTAGTTGTTTTAAGACTTCATCGTTTGTTTTCTTTTCCTTCCATCCAATTCTACCTATTCTTCTATATATCCACATTTCAAAGGCTTCAATTCTCTGCTCTGTTTTCTTGTCTAATGTCCATGTTTCAGCACCATATAGGAATATTGAGAAGATGTAACATTTTGCTATTCTTAGTTTTAGCCTTGCTGTTATTTGTTTTGAAATAGCAGGAACAAAAACCTGCCAAGAATATATAGAACAACAACAACTTAAATGTTTTGGCCACCTGGTCAGAATTAATCTTTATCAATCACCATCAAGGGCGTTCTTCTCGAGAATGCATGGAAAATGACCAAGAGGAAGACCCAGAAGAAGATGGATAGATGCAGTGACAGAGACATGTAACAACAAAGGAAGGTCACTAATTCAGACAGTTCGAGCAGGTCAAGAACTACAAATGATATAAACCACGACATCTTTTAGGTATCAGTGAAAAGAATAAAGAATAAGAAGAAGTTATTTGTTTTGATGTTATTATGTTCTTCATGACATTAAAATTACTTTTTGCCATTCCTATTCTTTTGTTTAGTTCTTAAATGTTACGTAGAGCCTGAGAGATGACGTCATGGGACGCACCAAAATGGCAGCTTATTTATATTTGAGCCATGGACTGAGCAATGTTTACTTTGAACACCACGATATCTGTTATTGCAGCGAGTTGGCAGATTTTTGAAAATGTATTCAAGGGTTTGAACATAAATGTTTGTTCACAGTTCGTTAACCTTCGCTGTATTTAAAGTCTTTATTTGATGGCTTCGTTGTGACCTTGGTAGCTAAGGACCTAACTTGTGCAAACGGATGGCATTGGCAAGGATCATTTTGAATCTATGAAGTGGGCTCATTTTGTGTATAACTCAAAAGCATATGTGCTTTTTAACCAAAGACCTTTTTTTTTTGGGGGGGGGGAGGGGGGGGACTCAAGGAAGATATCCCCGATGGAAGAATAGATTGTACTATTAGTCCCATAAATGATTCGATTCCAGAGGTTTACGATGTAAACAAAGCAGTTTTGTCATTGCAAGTGAATAATGTCCACACCTATAATTGGTCAGGATTGTGGAATGGGATTTAATGGGATTATTGTGACCACAAACCACTCTCCATGTGTGTGTCACATATTTACACCCCAGAAAAAATACTGAATATAACAACATCATATGCCGTCTGTTGACATAGCTGATGACATAGCTCTCCTATCACACAGTCATCAACAGATGCAGGATAAAATGAGTATAGTAGATGAGAGATCACAACAGCTAGGACTAAAGATTAATAGAGATAAGACCAACATTATGAGAATTAATGCAGTTGGCAATAACCATATAAAACTAGGAGAAATACCTCTAATAGACGTACAATCTTATATATATCTGGGCAGTAATATAGATAAAGAGGGAGGAACAGAAAATTATACCAAAATAAGGATATCAAAAGCAAGAGGAGCTTTCATTGCACTGGGAAACATATGGAAATCCAAAGAAATTAGGCTAAATACAAAAATAAAAATTTTCAACTCAAATGTTAAGTCGGTCCTATTATATGGCTGTGAAACATGGAGAATGACAAAATTGACAATCACGAAAGTACAGACTTTCATTAATGGATGTTTGCGCAGAATAAAGGGATGGAAATGGCAGGACAAAGTCACTAACGTGTAATTATAGAAATGTACCGGTCAAATACCAGTGGATAAAGAGATACAGCGAAGACGATGGCGATGGATAGGACACACACTACGGAAGCCAACTGAGAGTATTACACAACAGGCCCTTTTTTGGAATCCCCAGGGGAAAAGACAAAGAGGAAGACCAAGGAATTCTTGGAGAAGAAGATAGAAGCAGAGATGAAGATGATGGGGAAGACATGGAATGATCTTAAAAGAATGGCAAAAAACAGAACGACTTGGAAAGTGTTTGTTGAAGACCTATGCTCCACCGGTTGCTAAAAGGTAAAAGAAAAAAGAATATGCCGTCTGTGATATTAATGACCACAGACCAGGAGCCTCCAGTATGATTGATACAACTGTTGCACCAAGCACTTCATCAGCAGAGCCAGATCTATGGAATGTTAATATGACATTGTTCTTGAATGATGTCCAAGTTAATGAGACATCAGAATCGTGTGGCAGCAGCTACAAGACGGGAGCAGAGAACATCATCAAGTTCTGCTGCTATAAAGGAGACTTGCCTTGCTATCCCAGAATTGCCTTAAATGGGATCACTGTAGTTGAAAACTTCTCCTCTTGTGTAAACTACACATTCACATCTAAGAGTGAATCAGTGAAGGTCACACAATCATATTCTCTCTGTGGTTTTACTAACTACAGGTCAGGTGGCTTCTGTTGGATTGGAAATGATAACTTACCACCACTGTGTGTCTATATGTTTGGAATTGGAGTCATCAACGATGGCCTAACATCATCAAGTGCGACGACGATCATCATTTTTGGGAGGACGCGAACTTCCATGGTATATGGTGGATAGGCGGCAGGAACCATTGAAGGCTATGTCTGAAAAGTGTTCCTTCTTGCAGTTTCCTCATATTCCAAGTCCAGCTTGTTGCAGGAGCTACTGAGTTAAGTGCTCTGTGCACACCGTGAGCTGTGTGTCTCATCCGTTTTGATCCTGTTTCGATATCCCGCTTGTTTACGATGAATGATGATATCGTATGACAGGGAACAGTTGGCTGTATTCACTTTCTGCGCGGTTTCGCCTTATGTCTTTTGGCGTGTGCTGAGATTGCTACGATGGGGACTACAGTTACCTTTCTTTGTTTGGGAGATGAGTTAGTAATTCGGATGATTCCACTGGCACGGGCGGTTGAGCAATTATGGATTTTAATTCGTTTGCAGTGATACCGAGGCCTTCCATAACTAATAACCAATAACGTAGAGCCAGTCTTAACATACGGATGCGAATCATGGACAATAGGACAACAGACAAGAAAATCACTGGAGTCTGTAGAAATGTGGTTTTACAGAAAAATGTTGAGAATACCACGGACAGCTAAGAATAGTAATGAAGAGGTTCTGAGAAAGGTCAAAGCAAAAAGAGAGCTAATTTCCAATGTTAGGAAGAGACAATCATCATTTTTTGGCCATGTAATGAGAAGAGAACAACTGGAATATATTGTAACAACTGGAAAAATTGAGGGACGAAGAGATAGAGGGAAGCAAAGAGAAAAAATAACAGACAGCTTAAGAGATTGGCTTGGCAGAAGGTCAACAACAGAAATGATAAATACCTGCCGAGATCGAATTTTGTGGAGAGACATGATCACCTACGCCACTAGGCCCGGTACTTGATGATGATTCTTTTGTTTATTTCAGTTGTACATTTTCCATCACTGGTTATAGTATGTCCAAGGTAGTTGTAGTTCTGTAGTCTCCAGGTCTATTCCTTCTATTTTGATATCCACTTGTAGGTTTTGAATATCGTCTTTGTTTATGATCATAGTTTTAGTCTTTTTGATATTTATATGTAGTCCATATTTTTTGCTTGTCATGTTTATTTGATTAAGTAATTGTTGTAGATCTTTAGGATTTTCTGCTAGCAGTACAGTATCGTCAGCATATCTTAGGTTATTGATTATCTTTCCATTAATTTGTAGGCCTGGCATTTCTATGATGTTTTTAAAAATTTGCTCAGTGTATAGATTGAACAAGCTTGGTGATAGGATGCATCCCTGTCTTACTCCTCTTTTTATATAAATAGATGTAGAGTTCTATTTGTTATATTTTATTATTGCTGTTTGCTCCCAGTATAGATTACATATTAGGCGTATGTCCATGTCATCTAGATGTATCTCTTTTAGGCATTCTATAAGTTGTTTGTGGTGTACTCTATCAAAAGCTTTGGTGTAGTCTATGAAAAAGGCTTTTACATATGTCTAAAAAATAGTCACAGCAAAAGAAAAATATAACTGACTGTAATAATAATAATAATAATATAAAGACTGTAAATATATTTAGTAATTTACTATCTTTATTTACTGTTTTATTTATTAAACTCTTATTCCAATAATTGACGCCATTGTTGAGAAAATGCAAGTTAAGCCATCAAAATAACTATTTTTGCTACATTTTCATGAACAGCGGAAAAAAACTAAAAGAATAAAACCAGTAGAAGGGAAATAATTGATAAAAGTCATGGCAATTAAAGTGACAATGAGTGTACTCATATCAGGTAGTTCAACATTTTTGCGGACAAGTAAAACTTCAACATTGGGTGGGAAGGGGTTAAAGTTGCAAAATATAACAGATTTAGAGACAAAATCTTTTAAAATATGTTAAATTTGGCTGTTTTCGTAATTTATATTAGGAGTAATCTAAACTATTTCTGCTTGGAATGAACCTTAATTCTCAAACGACATAATTTTATTTTATCTAAATTTTTAATGTCAAAACTAAATTTGACAACCACCCTGGTCTCAGCAGCGAGGTTCAGTTTGAAACGTCAGTTACTCATCGACGGAAAAAAACATGAGTACCTCCGAAGTCGGAGTTATCTGTTTGTGCGGCGAGGGACCCCTGTGCATACGGCCAGGGAAAAATGGATTAACACGCAAAATTCAGTTCCCAGTCTCTAGGGACTTCGTCAAAGTTGAAAGCTGGCAAATGCAACAACAACAAATCTAAATTTTTTAAACCTGATCAATTATGCAAATGAAAATGAGAATTTAGACTTTATTATCAGAAATATTTTTTCACAAAATCTTTAAAATGTTAAGTACAAGACCAGACTGTAGTTGTCAAGTTCAAACTTGACAGCATTTGTTAATGCAGTTAAAAACTTATATTTATAAAATTAATTATTTTGTAGAAAATTGGATGTATAGTATTATACCTGAAAAGGACATATGAACTGAAACTAATAATTTATATACTAACCGGTTTAAGGTTATGGTTACGGTTAGTCGAAGGCCCCAGTATCACTGCAAAGGAATTAACATCCATAATTGCTCAACCGCCCGTGCCAGTCGAATAATCCAAATTAACATATCATCTCATTGAAGGATTCAAAGAAAAAAAGAAAGGCAGTTGCAGTCTAAATTATTTTTTTAATAAAAAAAATTACAAAATAAAATGACCCAGACCAAAGCAATTGGTAAATAATGTTTTCTTACAAAATCTTGGCTGTAGTCTTTAAATTATAATGACTACAAATAACACCACAAATATTTACACACAGAAGTGAACAAAAGACATATTTAGTTCCCATATGAAAATTAATTTATTAACAGCCTTTTTTTCAGAGAACTTGTTAATTTAATGGGACTAAAAAGAAATACTTTTAGACTTCTGAATATAATATTATAAAACATAATGGGATTAGATGTTGAAAATCACGCAGCAAAAATGTTTGGTTACTGAAGGCATGTCCTTAAATCCTTGTGATAGTTTATGGGGTAAAGTTATGCAGTATAATCACTATTAGTTAATGACAGCAAGCGGTTCAAAATTTGTTATTAACCCCTTCTCTACCAGACGTTAAAAATGAGAGCAATAATATGTATTCTTTAGAGAGCCATAGCTCTGGACCTACTGCACTACATGTTTAATATATCTAAGTTTTTTTTTAAGTAAAATGGGTGGGGACATGCAAACATTTTGTGTCTATGTGTGCGCACACGCGCGCGCGTGTGTGTGTGTGTGTGTGTGTGTGTGCGCGCGCGCGCGTTTACGTGTGTTTTGTGTGTGAGAAATAAGAAATATTTTTATATTTAATTTTTTTAAGATAAGTTATTTTTTTTCATTTTTCTTAAGAGATGAGAATTTGGAAATCCTTGAATTTTTTTGTCTTATGTATTTTACTTATGTAAAAAAAAAAGTAACAGCAACAGAAGAAAATAACAAAGACAAAATATATTTAACAATTTATGAATTTTATTTACTCTTTTATTTATTATATTGTTATTCCAAGTAGTTCAGTTTTGCTTGATGCAATTCAAATCAGGTTACCACTTGCCCCACCTAACGCCATTGTTATAAAAAATGCAGGCAAAAGTCTCAAAATCCCTATTTACTACATTTGTCAAAAAACTGAAAGAAGAAAACCAATGGAAGGGAAGCAAGTGAGAAAAGTGATAGCATTAATTATTGATTACATCCCTTACAAACAAAACCTTATGTTGATTTTTTTAGTAGGGAAGCATATATTCGTTTGAAGGTAGGTAGTGACATTTCTTTATAGACAAAAATAATTGCTGGTGGGAGTAAAGTGGTCAATAATGATTAAAAACACATGGCCTAATTGTTACTAAAACCCTAAAATGTTACTGATTATTTGTGATGTGTTGTTAATTGTTAGTAAAACCAAATAAAATTTGTTTGGGGTTTTAATAGTTATAGATGGTATATTCACGTTTGTGATAGGTATGGTGATTTCAAAATGTCATTGAATTAATGGCATGTCAGTGATATTTAGTGTTAAAATGCATGATCTGCTATGGAAATGTTAATATTGTGTAGTTAAATTTTAGAGATAATTTATGTTGAAAAGCACACATTGAAAGTGTTAATGAATATTCAAAATATTGCTTATTAAATCACAATTACATAGTACTCCTATTTTTTGGAATAATGATCATTTAATCATCAATCAAAAACAATCACAATTTTTTGGCCATGTAATGAGAAGAGGACAGCTGGAATATATTGTAACAGCTGGGAAAATTGAGGAATGAAAAGATAGAGGAAAGCAGGGGAAAAAGATACCAGACAGCATAAAAGAATGGCTTGGCAGACGGTAAACAACAGAAATGATGAATAACTGTCGATATCGAAAGTTGTGGAGAGACATGATCACCTACACTAGCAGGCCCGGTACTTGATGATGATGATGATGATGATAGTACTCCTGGCAGACCAGCTTTTGCTGTCACTTTCTGAAAATGATGATAATTGTCTATACTGCTTCTGTGGTTTGAGTTATTAGCGAGTCATCATCATTGCACATTCCTAACATGTCCATAGGTGCTCAGATCCCCTCCTCAGCAATTCCCTCAGTGTCCAGCGACTGACGACTTCAGTTCTGTGTTGGTTGATTAGTCTTCTAACATGCCCACTAAGTTTCTCATTTCTGGCTGTGCCCATCTTAACTCCCATATCTTTCATCCGAAGGAGTGACGTGGACTCATGGTTTCTGTGGCTTATTGCTCAAATTTTAAACGGCATTTTATTCATATATTATTTCCTCACCTTAATGGTATGCATTGAGCGAGTCTTTACACTTTGAGTCTCTCGCATATGAAATGTTCCAGTTATAAATACTTTTTATATAAAACTCTAGATTAGGATAGAAAACAAGACAACTCCTAGACGACTGAGGCTTCAGATAATTTGCTCTGAAAGTATCACTAACATCATTATCATGAAGTACCATGCCTGATGGTGAAGGTGATCATGACTCTTCACAACTTTCAATATTGATAGTTATTTATCATTTCTGTTGTTGACCTTCTGCCAAGCCATTCTCTTTAGCTGTCTAGAATCTTTTCTCTTTGCTTCCCTCTATATCTTCGTCCCTAAATTTTCCCAGTTGTCACAATATATTCCAGCTGTTCCCTTCTCATTATATGGCCAAAAAATGATATCATCATAAAAAATTATGGTAAAACATCCTAATATTGGAAATTAGCTCTCTCTCTCTTTGCTTTGGCCTATTTCAGAACATTTTCATTACTCTTCTTAGCTGTCCATGGTATTCTCATCATTCTTTTGTAAAATAATATTCCATTAGAATCCTCATTAACGTTGTTGTCAAGAATTCTATAATTGTGGCAACCCATGATTATACAAAGAAGTTACGATAGTGGTTTTCTGTTGCCTTCAGTCAGTCTGTTTATGGTTGACTCCGCTAACCTTTGACTAAAAAATCTCACCCACAAGGCAGTTGGGTTGTTTTACTTTAGGGTACCCTCCCTTAGCCTTATACTCTCCCGAGCATACCTGCAAGGCAGCAGAGCAGCCGCAGGTTGTACTGTCTACTGGATACAGTAAGTTAAAAAAAAAAGAGCCCCTTCATGCCAAGTAGCATCTAGGGAATATGGTCTTAGTGACCATAATTTTTATAGAACTTCGGCACATGATTTTTGGGGTAATGTACTCGGTATTGCACCCGTGCTGCTTTAATTTCCCATTTAAAAAATCTGGTACTCATTTAAGACTGGGTGAGTCTGGAAGCCATTGATCAGGATCAAACCCGACCTCTTGTTCTTTGTAGTCCAGTTGTAGTCCAGAGTGAATGGAACCACTGAGCGATTTCGGCTCCCATACTGCATACAGTAGCAGGTAAAATTACCTAACCTGACAGCCGTATCAATAACAGGAATCTAGAAATAAATATGAAGTTATATAGGTTATTTTAATACAATTTCTCCATTTTAAAGCACTCCTAAAGTTAGCTTTTTACTGACCACACATGATAAGAAGATCTAGAAGAAGACCAAGAATGCATGAAGAAGAATGGTTAGTGAAGAGAACGTCAACTTGAAGAGTCTTGAAAAATTGGCTCAGGACCAGGGCCAGATTTAAGCAAATAAATGACAGTTTCGGGCCACATAATCCAAAGGGTCTAATAAAAAATCTTCAGAATTTGTTTTTGAGGCTACATATTTTTCACTTGGCTATTCCGCTTCAAATTCCCCGACAGCGGGCAAGATGAACAAGCTAAAGCTGTATTTGCCATAAACAAGAGTTACGAGTCAATCATAGATGCTCTAAGTCATCTCCAAAGTAAAGAGAATGAAAAAGGTGATACAAGTATACAAGTTAGTAGTTTTCTTAACAGAACTGATAAATTAGAGTGTCTTTTTAGCTACAATTATGGACTTGTTTGCTAAGGGAAATTTTACAAAATCAATAAGCCTTCGGAATCCACAGATTGCACTAACAACAAGTACAAATATGTACATATCACTCTCCCACTTTCTGAAAAATATTACAGAAAATTTTGACGATATTGAACAAGAAGCTAATTCCAAATTAGCTAATGTTAAAAACAAGTGAGGGCAAAGGAGGAGTGTGGGATAACAAAAAAACAAACAGACAATGGAGCTAAACCAGAAGCTGTTGAATCTTACTCTAAGAGACAAATCTCACATGAAATCTCTCACTCCTTTAATAAATGCCCTTAAGGTACACTTGAGCAAGAGAGCAACAGTTGACAATTATGCTTCAAACACATTTTCATTCTTAGTAAATTTATAAGCTTCAGAAGTACAGCTTCATGTAGCAGTAGAAACTGATGAATGAATATCCAATTGAAGTTGATATTAACCTTATAGGTGAGATGAGGTACTCCCATGCTTACTGTCAAGTACAAATATCAAGAGAAAAAAAACATTTGTCACAAAGATCTGTATCAAATAATCGATTGATCTGTATCAAATCATTGTCAAAAATAAGATTCATTTAGTATTTCATAACGAGGATGCAATATTATGACTATTCTTATTTCTGATGTAACACATTTTTTTTCAGAAGAAAGGTAATTTTCATAGTTAAAGGTAGTAAAAAATTAACGGAGATCAAACATAAACTGCCCACACTTAGTGTACATATAAATCCCACACTTAATGTGTATTAAAAGTAATAAGCTGTATAGAATATTATTTGATGGCATGATTCATGATTTTGCTTTCAGTAAGATGAGAAAAAAACATGTTTTAATTGTATGCCTCGTCACATCATTTTTCTCATTTGCAAACAAGGTAATTATTACTTGTATTGATAAAAGTAACCCTGATTATTTCTTTTGAAAGTACTTTTTGAGTAATCAAAACTTCTTTTAAATTTCATTTAAGCATCATTTGCTTTTACTTGCTGAGGAGGGAATCTGAGCACCACTGAACATGTTTGGAGTGCAATGATGATGATCCGCAAATAACTCACTAACTTTTTTTTACCGTAAGTAAAGTATAGTGCCCCGTCACGCCAAGTGGCGTATATGGAATAAAGTGTTAGTGACCATACATTTTTCAGACCTTCGGCATATGATTTTGGGGTAATGTTGTCGGTATTACGTCCGTGCCGCTTTATTTTCCAAGGAAAAAATCCGATACCCATTAAAGGTTGGGTGAATTCGGAAGCCGTCGTTTGGGATCGAACCCTACCTCTTGTCCTTTGTAGTCCATTTCACTAACCACTGAGCTATCGCGGCTCCTTTTTTTTTTAATCATGACAAGGCATAAATGTTAGCCTTAACAAACATTAGCATTTTCATTTTTTTTTTCTGGATGGAGTTTCCGGATTGGTGAACCAAAACCATCCAAACTCTACTCCACCTCTTTGCGGTACCTGTAGAAACTTACTAATCAGTCATATCTGGCCAAGAGAGTAGGTATCGAAGAGGGAAGACACTCACTAACATCCTTTTAAGGACGGATGACAAAGAGGAAATCAATTCCTTTAGTGGTCATTGGGTGAATGCCAGAAGGAGAGAAAGAAAACATTCAAAGAAATTAGATCTATCTGGATGTAAGAACTATAAGGGCATTTCATACTTTCGATGCCAGGCAAGATCGTCTGTTGAAATGTGCTAAATAGAATTAAAGCATCATTAGATTTAAAAAAATAAGAGTAGAACAGGCAGGATTCAGATATGGTACATCATGTACAGACCACGCTGTCATACTGGTAATCATATACAAATCTATAGAATGGAAATATTAGAAAGAAACAATCATCATTCTTTGGCCATGTTATGAGAAAGGAACAGCTGGAATATATTGTGACAGCTAGTAAAATTGAGGGACAAAAAGATAGAGGGAAGCAAAGAGAAAAGATACCAGACAGCTTAAGAGAATGACTTGGCAGAAGGTCAATAACAGAAATGATCAATAACTTCGAGATTGAAAGTTGTGGGGAGACATGATCACCTCTGTCAGCTGGCATGGTATCTGATGATGATGATTGAATGGAATTCCTAACTTCTGATAATATTTATTTTTATGAGAATGCTTTTTCCCAAAATCATCAGCATCATATAAACCGTATATGGAGAAACAGCATGTAGGAGGAAATGACGTCATGGGACGCACCAAAATGGCAGCTTATTTATATTCGAGCTATGGACTAAGCAATGTTTACATTGAACAACACGATATATGATATTGCTGCGAGTTGGCAGATTTTTGAAAATGTTTTCAAGGGTTTGAACATAAATGTTTGTTCACAGTTCGTTAACCTTCGCTGTAGATAAAGTCGTTAATTCGATGGCTTCGTTTCAGACGTTTGGGACGTTGGTAGCTAAGGACCTAACTTGTGCAAACGGATGGCATTGGGAAGGATCATTTTGAATCTATGAAATGGGCTCATTGTGTGTTTAACTCAAAAGACTTTTGTGCTTTTTAACCAAAGACCTTGTTTTTGGGGGACTCAATGAAAATATCCCCGATGGAAGAATAAACTGTACTATTAGTCCCATAAATGATTCGCTTCCAGAGGTTTATGATGTAAACAAAGCAGTTTTGTCATTGCAAGTGAATAATGTCCACACCTATAATTGGTCAGGATTGTGTAGCAGCAGCAGGTTTTATAGCGAACAAAGAAAACATAATAGGATTGTACTGTTCTGAAACAGCTATGCCATGCTACCCTAGAATTGTCTTTAATGGGATTACTGTGACCACAAACCACTCTCCATGTGTGTGCCACATATTTACACCCCAGAAAGAAATACTGAATATAACAACATCATGTGCCGTCTGTGATATTAATGACCACAGACCAGGAGCCTCCAGTATGATTGATACAACTGTTGCACCAAGCATTTCATCAGCAGAGCCATATCTATGGAATGTTAATCTGACATTGTTCTTGAATGATATCCAAGTTAATGAGACATCAGAATCGTGTGGCGGCAGCTACAAGAAGGGAGCGGAGAACATCAAGTTCTGCTGCTATAAAGGAGACTTGCCTTGCTATCCCAGAATTGCCTTAAATGGGATCACTGTAGTTGAAAATTTCTCCTCTTGTGTAAACTACACATTCACATCTAAGAGTGAATCAGTGAAGGTCACAAAATCATATTCTCTCTGTGGTTTTACTAACTACAGGTCATGTGGCTTCTGTTGGATTGGAAATGATAACTTACCACCACTGTGTGTCTATATGTTTGGAATTGGAGTCATCAATGATGGCCTAACATCATCAAGTGCTATGACGATCATCATTTTCGGGAGGACGTGAACTCCCATGGTATATGGTGGATAGGCGGCAGGAACCATTGAAGGCTATGTCTGAAAAGTGTTCCTTGTTGCAGTTTCCTCATAATCCAAGTCCGGCTTGTTGCAGGAGCTACTGCGTTAAGTGCTCTGTGCACACCGTGAGCTGTGTGTCTCATCCGTTTTGATCCTGCTTCGATATCCCGCTTGTTTACGATGAATGATGATATCGTATGACGGGGAACAGTTGGCTGTGTTCACTTTCTGCGCGGTTTCGCCTTATGTCTTTTGGCGTGTGCTGAGACTGCTACGATGGGGACTACAGTTACCTTTCTTTGTTTGGGAGATGAATTAGTAATTCGGATGATTCCACTGGCACGGGCGGTTGAGCAATTATGGATTTTAATTCGTTTGCTGTGATACCGAGGCCTTCCATAACCAATAACCAATATGATAGTACATAGTAGTAAATGACAAAATATTTTAAAGTAAAAATGGGAGTGCATCAAGGATGTTATCCTTCTTATTTTTTTGGCAATTACTTGTTTATGAAATCACTATGCTGGTAACAAGAAATGGAACTCAGGAACTAACTGGAATATTGGATTTTGCCGATGACTCCTTGCATATAGCCACAACCAAATGAAAAAGACAGGATACAAGAGCTGATTATAGACTGCCAAAATGGAACTACAGATTAATACTGATAAAACAAAGATATTGAAATGTAACAACACATGCTACACTCATGTAGATACCAAAAGAGCGCCAATCAAGGAGATACATCACTTTACATACGTTGGCAGCATTATCGACAAAGCAGAGAGAACATTAAATCATCATCATCAAGTACCGAGCCTGCTGGCGTAGGCGATCATGTCTCTCTACAACTTTCGATCTCGGCAGATATTTATCATTTCTGTTGTTGACCTTCTGCCAAGCCATTCTCTTAAGCTGTCTGTTATTTTTTCTCTTTGATTCCCTCTATCTCTTCGTCCCTCAATTTTTCCAGTTGTTACAATATATTCCAGTTGTTCTCTACTCATTACATGGCCAAAAAATGATGATTGTTTATTCCTAATATTGGAAATTAGCTCTCTTTTTGCTTTGACCTCTCTCAGAATATCTTCATTACTCTTCTTAGCTGTCCATAGTACACTCAACATGCTTCTGTAAAACTACAATTCTACAGACTCCAGTGATTTTCTTGTCTGTTGTCCTATTGTCCATGATTCGCATCCATATGTTAAGACTGGCTCTACGTAACATTTAAGATCGGGAGGACGTGAACTCCCATGGTATATGGTGGATAGGCGGCAGGAACCATTGAAGGCTATGTCTGAAAAGTGTTCCTTCTTGCAGTTTCCTCATATTCCAAGTCCGACTTGTTGCAGGAGCTACTGAGTTAAGTGCTCTGTGCACACCGTGAGCTGTGTGTCTCATCCGTTTTGATCCTGCTTCGATATCCCGCTTGTTTACGATGAATGATGATATCGTATGACAGGGAACAGTTGGCTGTGTTCACTGTCTGCGCGGTTTCGCCTTATGTCTTTTGGCGTGTGCTGACACTGCTACGATGGGGACTACAGTTACCTTTCTTTGTTTGGGAGATGAGTTAGTAATTCGGATGATTCCACTGGCACGGGCGGTTGAGCAATTATGGATTTTAATTCGTTTGCTGTGATACCGAGGCCTTCCATAACCAATAAGCAATAACCAATAACATTTAAGAATTATTTTTCTTGTTTCTATTGTCATAAATGGATTGCATACTATCTTCCTCATTTTTTGGAAAGCTGCTTTTGCCTGAGCCATTCTGCATCTCACCTCTTTTGTACATCTTCCGTCTGAGGTTAACAAAGTTCCCAAATATTTAAATTCATTTACCTGTTTTAATATTGTTCCACTTGTCTTTATTTTGCACTGAGTTGACGACTTTTTCTTTGTTGTTACCATTACCTCTGTCTTTTTTCTATTAAGGCTGAGTCCTTTATTTTTGCTTTCTTTGACTATAATGTCCAACATTTCTTGTAACTCATGAACATTAAATAGAGGATAAATAAAGCAAGAACAGCTTTGATCAAATTTAGATGTGGACACCAAAAACAAAAACATGTCCAAAAACAAGACTAATAAAAAGGTGAAAAAAGTCCCCTTACATTATTCAGAGACATGGATGTTAAATTATACAACCAAACAAAAATTATGGACCTTTGTAAACAACAGTTTGACGAAAATTCTGAACATCAGACTATATGACAAGATGGTATGAAGATATGTGGGACATAACAAAATAAGGATCAATCGAGCAATAGATTATGAATATAAAATTGAGATGGACTGGATGCACACTTAGAAAACCTGATGCCAGCATAGCAAGACATGCACTGTCATACAACTCAGAGGGAAAAAGAAAACAAGGAAGGTTCAGGAATACATATAGAAGAGATATCACACGGGCCTAGAATGGAGAAAAGTAGAGAAAATGTCTAAGAACAGAGATGGATGGAGAAAACCTTCACATGGCCTATGCGCCAAAAAGGGGTCTACAGAGTTGATTAATTAATCATTTCACTAGAATATCTTGCAGTTCATTCTTATGATATAAATGTTCAGGTAGAGATACCTTTTAAATTAAATGTCAATATTTCTTAACAGACTATTCAATGCATGCTTCGACAGATATGAAAACTCACCTAGGTGGCACTGGTATTGTTACTGTCTCTTGCTTCATCTTGTCTCTTCTCTGTTTGTCAACTTGCTCAAGCATCTCTCTAAGTACCTCCATTAATGAACCAAACTTGAGCAACAACAAAAAATTTAAAGAAATTATTTTTTTTTTAAATTGCAGATGGTTAAAAGAAAAGAATCATATCATACTACCCATTTTTTTTTTGCTTCCTTTTACATGTGTGCAGATAAGATGTAGTTTTTTTTTTGTAGCCTTAATGCCAGCAAAACATGTGCCATATGTTGTATTAATCAATCATTTTTTCTATGCAAGATCCATTCCACAATCTCTCTACTCACAGGCCTACTCACTTTCATGCATTACTGAAATGGGGACAATTAATTCAATAATAAAATGCAAAGGCCTTCTCTAACATAAATCTCCAATATTTCCATTTCCAGACAGGAACACCACTGAACTTTGACAGTAACCATTGTTAATCGTTTTCCAGAATACACAAGGCGATTACAACACAAAACAGACCTTCAGTCACACAGTCTAGAAAGTGCTGCATACTACATTATGACCACATGTAGCATCACGATAGAGGTAGTGGGAATGACTAGGGCATTCATCTGGTTAGAATCACAAACCCACACCTACATATTAAGTGATTCGATGAGCATAATAAAACAAGTGGAGGCGGGCTCTGTACGCATCCAATGGGTAGAGTTGTTGCAGAAGTCAAAAATACATAGAATCACCTTTGGTCTACTCCCTGGACATATGGGAATACGGGAAAATGAAAGAGCGGACAGGTTGGTTAGCTGCGTTGTTATTGAAGACGGTCAAGAATTGGATTCGGCGGACGTCATCAATGACCTCCAAGATGTGGGTAGGGGACAGGACTTCAAAAACCATGAGTCCACGTTACTCCCTCAAATGAAAGAGATGGGATTTAAGAAAGCCAGAAACAAGAAACTTAGTGGGTAAAGTAAAGTAAAGTACGAGACTTGAACCGGCGTCTTAGCACGCGAGTATATACCCATATGTGCTCGGCCGCCTATCCAGAAATGTTCGGATATTTCTGTATAGTGTAGCCTCAAGCATCGAAACTCAGATGCGAAGCGACATTCCTCACCTTCCCAGGATAATATACCCTGGTACCCATTTCTGCCAACGGCTGGGTCGGCCGTGGGGGTATTTTTTTTATTCCAACCACGAGTACAATTCACACTGCTCCCAGCGGGAATTGAACACGGGTTGTCCGAACGTCGGTAGTCTAGTCGGGTGGTTTTCCCAACTAGGCTACCGAGGCCCCCACTTAGTGGGTGTTTAAGAAGACTTATCAACCAACACAGAACTGGAATCATCAGTCAATGGGCACTGTGGGCATTGTTGAGGAGGGGATCTGAGCACCTATGGACATGTTTGGAGTGCAATGATGATGATCCGCAAATAACTTAATAACAGACCCTAAATAAATCATCATCATCAAGTACCGGGCCTGCTGGCATAGGTGATCACGTCTCTCCACAACTTTCGATCTTAACAGTTATTTATTATTTCTGTTGTTGACTTTCTGCCAAGCTATTCTCATAAGCTGGCTGGTTTCTTTTCTCTTTGCTTCCTTCTATCTCTTTGTCCCTCAATTTTCCCAGTTTACAATATATTCCAGCTGTTCTCTTCTCATTACATGGCCCAAAAATGATGATTGTTTCTTCCTAATATTGGAAATTAACTGTCTTTTTGTTCTGGCCTCTTTCAGAACATCTTCATTACTCTTCTTAGCTGTCCATGGTATTCTCAACATTCTTCTGTAAAACCACATTTCTACAGACTCCCTTTGTCTTTCCCCTTCATAAAACATTTCAATTCATAAAATAAATGAAAATAGAGATATTTCAGATGGTCAAAACAGCAATATATGCTGATGATCTTTCATGTGAAGCACAGATGATTATGCAACAATGATCACAAAAATGTTGCAAAGAGCTGTAGATGCTCTAACTAAATAAGTAGAACAATGGTTCATTACATTCAATACTAACAAGTTATTTTCTACTCTCCTTACCTTTCCACCAAAACACTTTAGTTTAGTTGAGTTTAGTACATAGGTCATCCTCATTGCATATCAGACAAGTCCATAAGTGCTCAGATCACCTCCTAAGTATATAACTCAGAGTGCAGTGACTTATGACATCGCTATTGTGTTGATTTACATGCGTTCCTTGATTTTCTGTCTAGCGCTCCAGTTAGGCATTTCCGACCTTAACATGGTTCATGGATGAAGATTCAGAGTCACTTTTTTTCAGAGATTTGATTCAGAGTCGATCTTTTATCCAACATCTCTGAAGGCATTAAGAATGTAAGCATAGTCCATTGCACCCCACATTAGCCAAACTGTCAACACGCTCATTACGTCTCACACTCACATTCAAGCAAGCTGTGATCTTCTTGAGGATATTCATTGAGTCACTTGTGGGAACACACATGCTTATAAGTTTGTGTCTCAAGCCATACCAATGTTTCAGTGACAGCCATCAGCATCAAGTACCGGGCCTAGCGGCGTAGGTGATCATGTCTCTCTACAACTTTCGATCTCGGCAGCTATTTATCATTTCTGTTGTTGGCCTTCTGCCAAGCCAATCTCTTAAGCTGTCTGTTATTTTTTTCTCTTTGCTTCCCTCTATCTCTTCGTCCCTCAATTTTTCCAGTTGTTACAATATATTCCAGTTGTTCTCTTCTCATTACATGGCCAAAAAATGATGATTGTTTATTCCTAATATTGGCAATTAGCTTTCTTTTTGCTTTGACCTCTCTCAGAACATCTTCATTACTCTTCCTAGCTGTCCATGGTATTCTCAACATTCTTCTGTAAAACCACATTTCTACAGACTCCAGTGATTTTCTTGTCATTTATCCTATTGCCCATGACTCGCATTCATATGTTAAGACTGGCTCTACGTAACATTTAAAAACTCTTTTTCTTGTTTCTATTGTCAAAAATGGATTGCATAGTATCTTCCTCATTTTTTGGAAAGCTGCTTTTGCCTGAACCATTCTGCATCTCACCTCTTTTGTACATCTTCCGTCTGAGGTTAACAAAGTTCCCAAATATTTAAATTCATTTACCTGTTTTAATATTGTTCCACTTGTCTTTATTTTGCACTGATGTGATGTCTTTTTCTTTGTTGTTACCATTACCTCTGTCTTTTTGCTATTAAGGCTGAGTCCTTTATTTTTGTTTTCTTTCACTATAATGTCCAACATTTCTTGTAACTCATTTTCACTCTTAGCGATTAAAACTGTATCATCAGCATACCTTAGATTATTTATATTATGACCTCCAATTGTTATTCCAGGCAAGCCCCTTATGGATCTTAAAATAATCTCACTATAAATATTAAACAAATCTGGTGACAGCACACAACCTTGTCTAACACCCTGTTTTATTTGTTGAAACATTCCCAATTGGTTTCCAGTTTTTATGACCGCTGTTTGTTGCCAGTACATGTTCTTTATTATTCTTAGATGTTTGCTGTCTATGTTTATGCTTTCTAAAATGTTGATTATTTCTTGGTGCTTTACTTTGTCAAATGCCTTGGTGTAATCTATGAAACATAAGTATAGATCTGTTTTCGCCTCTATGGCTCTTTCTACTAAAGATCTTATGATATAAATGGCATTGCTTGTTCCTTTATCTCTAACAAAACCGCACTGTTCATCGCTAATTTCTGGACTGATTTTGTTTTGCACTCTTCGCATGATGATTCTTAGTAATATCTTAGTCATATGACTCATAAGGCTTATTGTGCGATGATCATCGCATTCAATCGCACCCGATTTCTTTGGGAGGGCTATGCATATTGATTTGAGCATGTCGTCTGGTATATATCCGCTGTTGTAGATATCATTCAATATTTTTGTTATTATTTTTATTCCAAAATTACCCATGGCTTCAATCTCTTCTTTAGTTATATTATCTGGTACAGGAGCTTTGCCTGCTTTCATATTCCGCAAGGCGTCTTCCACTTCTTCTCTGAGTATTTCTGGTCCTTCTCCATTATCCGTAATATTTACTTCCGTTCTTTCATCATTATAAAGATCTTAAATGTATTCTGTCCATCGTTCCCATATGTTTTCTTGATCAATCAACAGTTCTCATTTCTTTGATCTTAAACATCCAGTTTTTTATTGCGTTTTTCTTCCTGTTAAATCCTCAATTTGTTTGTATATAGCTTTAGTATCTCCTTTTTGTTGCAATTCGATCTCTTTGCATCTCTCTTTTAGCCATGCTTCGTTTGCTTCATTGCATTTCACTACAATTTCTTTATTTAATCTCTTATACTCATCTTTATTTTCTTTTTTTCTTCTACTTATATCCATTAGCTGCAAAATATCATCTGCCATCTATTTCTTTCTTGAATTTGTCCTCACTGGTGGTATGAACTCTTTTGATGTTTGTTGCATTGACTCTTTTAGCATTTCCCACTGTTCATCAATGCTTTGTATCTTCTCTATTGCATTGTACCGGTTCTGAATTGTGATTTTATATTTGTCTTGCATATTCTTGTCTGATTTTAGTAAATCTAAATTTAACTTGATGTTAACTGAGGCTCGTTTTGTTCTTTTTAATTTTACTCTATGCTTCCCACAACTGGTACATGATCACTATTGCAATCTGCCCCTGGTCTAGTTTTCACACACACCAGACTGTTTCTAAATCTATTGCTTATCATTATATAATCATTTTGATTACGTGCGTTGTCCCCTGGGCTTTTCCATGTCCACAGACGTCTTGGATGTTGCTTAAACCAGGTGTTTCCTATCATCATGTTGTGTGTTCTTGCCCAGTCAATAAGTTTCTCACCTCTTCCATTCCTCTTGCCTAAGCCATAATGACCAACTACTTCCTCAACTCTTTACTTTCCTACTTTTGCATTAAAATCTCCTAGACCTATGGTGTTTTCATGTGGTTTACATTTATGAAGTGCCTCATTTAACTCGTTGTAAAATTTATCAATTGTTTCCTCTAGACTGTCTGCTGTTGGTGCATAAACTTGTATAAGATTTATGTCTATTTGCTTTCCATTCAATTTCACTATCTGTCAGATATTGGGTAAAAGCCTTTCACTGTTCTTGCTCTTTCTGCATCCAAGATGATACCTACTCCTCTTTGGTGTTCAGTACCTCCAGAATAGATTATTTTATGTTTATCAGAATACATCTCCCCTGATCCGGTGTATCTCATTTCGCAAAGTCCCAGTACTTGTAAGCCCCTTCTTTTCATTTCTTGTATGATGTTTTCTAGTTTACCCTTCTGCATGAGTGTTCTCACATTCCAAGTACCTATCTCTAAAGAGTAAAAAGTATGTTTAATCTTTATTTTGCTTACAGTAGCTTGATGACGATCGGGTATCACCTGTAGCACATGATATTCCCTACCGAACGAGGGTTTTCCATGGGAATCTCCCTTAACGTTGTTGTCGTTATATCTAATGTTGTGGCGATTCATGATTATACAAAGAAATTACGACGGTGGTTTTCTGTTGCCTTCCGTCGGTTTATTTACGGTTGGCTCCGCTAGCCTTTGACTAAAAAGTCTCACCCACAAGGCAGTGGGGTTGTTTTACTTCGGGGTACCCTCCCTTGGCCTTTTACTCTCCCGAGCTTACCTGCAAGGTAGCAGGGCAGTCACAGGTTGTACTGTTTACTGCATACAGTAGCAGGTAAAATTACCTGACCTGACATTAGTGACAGTCATAAATACAATTAATCATGCCATGTTATTATTACTGTGATGTTGTACTCCTAAATTCACTCTGTAGTGTTATGATTTGGAGGTTGGCATGTCCTTGGCAAAATTTTATTATGTCTTCAATTGTGGGAAAATCAAAAAGGGAACAACATGTCCCTGCACACAGTATACTTTGTGCATCTAGGAATGATATGCATTGTCTCATTCTGTATCCTTTCCAGTTGTTCCATTAGCACACTGCTGAGAGTCAGGATCACACACGCATAGTCACAGCAAGGACTAGTCCATATTTTAAAAGAACAAGATGATGTTGCTCACACTCTATCATAACTATGACCCTCATCGCAGATAGGCCATTTCTCGCTTTCAATACTACCTGGTCTACATGTTTGGTGAAAGCAAAGCTTAGATCAAACAATACTCCAAGGTATCTCATTCCATGGGTTTTCTCCACAACCTATGAACATAGATTCACATTTGGCATTGATATGATAACTTCATTGTTATTCAATGAGAACCATATCACTGTTGCCTTCTTCAGGTTACCAAGTTCTCCTGCTTTCCTGCACAACGTGCTTATACGATCAAGCTGTTTAAAGTTCTCTCGCAAAACCTTCTCTATCTCTGCTCTGGCAATGCACCAAAACTTAATCAGTAACAGATAATATCCTGAACCATCCCAAGATTTGCTCACTTGTTATTCTTACTGTGTAGATGCTGAACAACACTGAATATTATGGCAAACCCTCTGTTAGGCCAGGGTGTACTAATTTTGGTTCAGAGGCCTAAACACAACATTTAAGTACCACACTTCTTTAGAAAAGTAATGCAGAAAAAGAAAGGGCTGATTCTGAGTTCAAGAAGCTGAAACATTAGGAAATCCAGAGATATAAGTTGTATGCATCCTTGATGTCAATCAAAGCAGTACAGGTTTCAGTTCTGATTAGAAGTCATTATACCCATCAAGGGTAGGGATTGCAGAATTTATGAAAGTCTCTCTGTTTGGATAGTACCCTATGGAAAGAGGTGGAAAGACAAGTAGTCTCTCCAGTCGGTAGATTATTATTCCGGCAATTATCTTCTCTAAAAATGTGCCCGCAGTGTTTTGCATGGTGATTACACAATAGCTTTGAATTTGTACATGGTCTTTGCTAGGCTGCAGCAGACTTATCAAATAACTATTTTGTCCAAAAAAAGAATAGACAAGCAGTAAACCAGTGCTGAAAAAGGAGTAGTTATCCTAAGAATGTTACAGGAGGGTATATAATAGACACATAATACTCGTGTACACAGTGATCTGCAGTGATTAGCAGATGGTGCCGTAAAATATGTAAAACGCGTTGGGAGGGGGGAATAATTATGAATATCCTGACAACTCTGCAGCCTCTATCAGAATTCCAAGTGAGGAATACTGTACAAATTACAACTCTGAAACTAGAACCATCATCATAATGACAGAGAGACTCTACAAATCCAACTGAAAAAAGGAGCTGTGTTTTTAACAGTTGCAAAGTCAGTTCTTGAAACATTTGATCACACAAAACTGTCAGAACTGGGAGTAGTATTGCTTATAGCATTCAGCAAAAGAAATGTTGTATTACAGGGGATCCAATTCCATCTGTAAATGATGAAGCTGAAATAATTGAAAAATTAAGGTAGCAAAATGGAACAAGCAAGCTTGCAGAAGGCATTCCAGAAAATTCAGCATGATCAATGATAAAAGGACCAGAAGTACCAAACCTCTGCAGGGCAACTACTACCTATCTGATTGGAAGGAACGTATTCAAATTAAGAACAGGGCTCTACTTTGAAACACGTTTTCACTCTTTGGTAACTGCTTTATATATGTGTGAGGTGAATAAAAGAGCACTCAATTTTTAATTAATGGTGAAAGGCAAAAGAGAAAAGAGAACAAGTACAATAATAGGAAATTGTTCATACAAAGCTTTGCAGCAGGAGACAATATGATTATCAAAAGGAGCCCTCCATCAAGCAATTGTTTTAGCTCTTTAGCTACTTGACACTCTAGGGAAGGTCATGACTCCCAGGCATTGTCTGCTGCATTGAACTCGAAAGGTCACAATATACTCAGCATGAAATAAAATAACAACACTTACTTTGTGCAACATTTCTGATCGAGTCTACTGTCTACATCTGGTCGCACATGATGCCATAACTTTAACCTAGCACATGTATGTCCTCTTCGTGGTCTTCTTCTATCTTTTTTTAGCGCCCAGTGAAGCATAGGTCTTCAACAAACACTTTCAAAGTCGTTCTGTTTTTTGCCATTCTTGTAAGATCATTCCCTGTCTTCCCCATCATCTTCACCTCTGCTTCTTTCTGTCTTCTCCAAGAATTCCTTGGTCTTCCTCTTTGTCTTTTCCCCTGGGGATTCCAAAAAAGTGTATGTTGTGTAATACTCTCAGCTGGCTTCCGCAGTGTGGGTCCTATTCAGCGCCATCGTCTTCGCTGTATCTCTTTATCCACTTGTGTTTGACTGGTACATTTCCATAATTCTATGTTAGTGATTTTGTCCTGCCATTTCCATCCTTCTATTCTGCGTAATCATCCATTACTCTTCGTGGTGGCTCAATCTAAAATAGCTAGTATTTTGTCCTTTATATACAGCCACAAGCACACTGCTTTGTCAAGAATAATTGGCATGGCTGGGACAAGTCAGCAATTGATAATAAGTGATAACATTACGCCAGACTGGGAACTCTACTCCTTTGAACTGTCAGTACTGCGAATGTGGGGAGTGGCTCATGCTCAGTCAATCTAGTAAATTCTTATCACTTTATCATCTGTGCTTTGGATATTCAAGGATTAAACTGTCGAAGTACTGTTGACCTAAGTTGGAGTCAGGAGTGGTCATGTATAAACTGAATTAATCACCTAATTGTCTGAGCTCAGATTATTCTGAGATTGTTGATATGTCTCGACATCGCCAGAGCCAGCATGATGCTCTTTCGGCTGACTCAGCAATAGTCTTCATTGTTATTGTTCGCATACTCCCTTTAATGCCTAGCCTTTTTAATATGTCATAGAGGAATGAGCCCTCTGGCACAGATTTCTACAGCACTCTTCCTGACCTAGAATCCCTTCTGTCTCAGCTCAGTGGCGAGATCCTTGTATTTGTCTAGTTTAAATATATGCTGTTCCCCTATCCTGAATTCGAATGGCACTGTGGGATCTATTAGGACGACATGGGTCATATCTGGTGTGTAAAGTGCAATGTATGGATGCATCTTAGACCTCTTGATACACTCAGGGTAATTCCCTCGCCCTGGGAGGTCAACAGTCATTTCCCAATTGTTCACTATGTCCAGGATCATTGAGTTGTTCCAGTTAATAATTCGAGAACAAGTAATACTGCCAATTTTTTACGAGTTGTAGAATTTATCGATATAATTCATATTTCTTCTATGTGGGTGGCACCCATATTAGTCTTTTACTAGATTTGACTTCCAAGTATTATTTTCTATTTGGAGTTTTGTATTTTAAAGTTTGATTATATAGCATTAAATTTTTGTAAAAGGAAAATATTTGTCTAATTTATATCATTTTACACATTTTATACGTTTGCCTACTCATTTAATTTAATTGAAATATTATTTTAAATGGCTGCAAATATTTATCAACCTAAAAGATATTGTACAAAAAATCATTTATGTTGCACTGATTGTAGCATAGCTCTTAGTCTAAATATCAGAATATTGAAGCAATGGCACTCTCTAATAAATTTAATTATGAAGAATGCAAGATTTCTATGCAGAGAAAAGGTATATCAAAATGTAAAAAAAAATATATAAACCTTGGTATGAATAAATGGTGAGTCTGGTAGAATGCTTTTCTCTGACTACAATCAATTTGCAGCAATGGATGATCAAATGAAAGATACAAATTAGAGAAGCAGTCTGAAATAATTGTGTGGTGAAAATGGATTTGAATACAATAATAAACAACAGAAAAAATATTTGATCACAGAAAGAACGAAATACAAATACAAGGAACATTCAATAAATGATACAAAAACACTGGACCTAAGAGATGATCATGAAAAGGATGGATTGAATGGATATTAAAAACATTAGAGAATATATCAGCAGGAGAGGTCAATAGAAGAGCAAAAGGCCACAAACCATAACTCCCCATGACATTGAAAGGAAAATGAGTACGAAAAGAAGAAGATAATGGGTGCACTGGACCACATGGTGCAAAAACAGGGTAGCACAATTCACTAAATAAATAAAGAATGTGAATATGACATGGTGAATTACTTGCAACTAATTCATTTTATGAGAACAGACAATACAAATAAAACAATTTTATTAAAAAAAATTATGAACCAAGGAAAACTCTCAAAGAAAACTTAAAAAGATTTCAAGAAATTCAATAGCAAAGTAAACAGTAGAAGAAGAGTGGAAACAGCTTAAGTAAACAATAACCAACTTTGCAACAAAAGTATGTGTAGCAAAACTAAGGAAGAAAATATGAAAGAAGATTGTGTCACTCTGCCATTGTGTCATGGCGGAATGATACAATCAGAGAAGCAGTTAAAGAAATAAAGAAACTATTTACAAATAATATAACTAAAGAAGAGATTGAAGTCATGGATGATTTTGGAATATTAATAATAATAATAATAATATTGAATAATATCTACAACAGTGGATATATACCAGACAATCTGCTAAAATCAGTATTTATAGGCCAACACAAAAAATGTGAGCTCCTAAAAAACATCAGAAAGAAACAATCAATATATTTCGGGCACATCATGAGAAGAGGAAAGTTGGAATACTTGGTTACAACTGGCAAAATAAAAGGAAAGAGAGATCGCGGTTGACAAAGAGAGAAAATACTGGGTAGCGTGGTGTCGTGGCATGGAAAACAGTCAACAACAGAACTGATACGACGAAATATATGCACAATCAGTTAAATGAATTTACAGGAAGAAAAGAAGTAAAAGTTTCAGGATGTGTGAAATCAAAGAAAGGAAATATAATAATGGGACAGGAGAAGACAATGGAAAGATGGACAGAATATATCAACTCTATGATGAATATAGTCAACTCTATGAGATGATGAAATACCAGAGTTAAACAATTCAAACAAAGACACAGGACCACCAATTTACAGAGTGAAGTGGAGGACGCAATTCAACACACGAAAAGAGGCAAAGCTTCAGGTCCCGACAATATAACAATCGAAGAGATAAATGCATTAGGAGAGCTGGGAGTACTAGTCATAACAAAACTACTCAATGACATATATAACACTGGACCCATACCCGAAGATCTACTAAAATCTATCTTTGTAGCCGTACCGAAGAAGTCAGGCGCCATTGATTGTGAAGACCATCGCACTGAAGAACAATCCGTGTATGGAACAAAATAAAACCAGAAATAAGTGAGGAACAATGTGGATTTGTGGAAGGAAATGGCACCAATAATGCAATATACATCTTAAGAACATTGACAGAAAGATCTATAGAGGTAAGGAAAGATCTATATATGTGCTTTATAGACTACACAAAAGCATTTGACAAAGTAAAGCACGTGGAAATAATCAATATGCTGGAGAAAGTAGACATTGATGGCAAGGATCTGCAAATCATAAAAAAACATGTACGGGCAACAAACAGCAGCTATACGAATTAGCAACCAAACACGACAATTCCAATATATAAAGCAAGGAGTCAGACAAGACTGTGTTCTGTCGCCGGATTTGTTTTCACTTTACAGCGAACATATTATGAGATCAAAAATAAACAAAAAAGGAATTGAAGTCAATGGTCACAACATAAATAATTTACGATATGCGGATGACAAAGTCTTAATAGCAGAGACAGAGAATGAACTACAAGAAATAATAGACATAATGGTAAAAGAAAACAACAAGAAAGGTCTCATTCTGAATAGTAAGAAAACAGATGTAATAGTCATATCGAAAAAAAAAACAATCATTCAGATAAAAAAAAAACAGGACAAATATGAAACGTGTGCAACGTTTGAAATACTTGGGCACAATAATAACATAAGATGGAAGATGCACCACAGAAATAAAAAGCAGAATAGCTCAGTCCAAAATAGCATTTCAGAAAATGAAAAATATCTTATGCAACAAATCTATGTCAATAGAAATGAGAAAGAGAGTTCATCGGTGCTATATAGAACCAATTCTGACCCATGGAAGCGAATCATGGACAGTAGACAAACAAAGGAAAAGACGATTAGATGCCACAGAGATGGGATTTCTCAGAAGAATGTTTGAAGTTCCCTGGACAGTTAAAAAGACCAACGAGGAAGTTCTCAAAGAAGCCAACACAAAAAGGGAAATCCTAAAAATATCAGAAAGAAGCAATCAACATTTTCTGGCACATCATGAAAAGAGGAAAGTTGGAATACTTGGTTACAACTGGCAAAATAAAAGGAAAGAGAGATCGCGGACGACAAAGAGAGAAAATACTGGATAGCTTGGTGTCATGGCATGGAAAAAGTCAACAACAGAACTGATACGATGCACTGTAGGTCGAAGACTGTGGAAGGACATGATCGCCTACGCCAACCGGTATGGCACATAATGATGAATAAGAGGGGAACAGCTGGAATATATCGTAACAACTGGAAAAATTGAGGGACGAAGAGATTGAGGGAAGCAAAGAAAAGATACCAGGCAGCTTAAGAAAATGGCTCGGCAGAAGGTCAACAACAGAAATGATAAATAACTGTCGAGATCGAAAGTTGTGGAGAGACATGATCACCTTCACCATCAGGCATGGTACTTCATGATGATTTACAGATTTGAAGGAGAACCAATAAAGATATAAAAAATATGCCTTAGCATGGAAAAAAGTTCAAATCTTTATCAAAGTAGCAAAGCAAAATACTTGCAATAAATTAACTATGATCCTCCTGGAATAATAAATGTCAAAGAAGAACAACCAATACCAATAATAAACATCCAAAAAATACAACAGAAATAGAAATAATATTTAGAAGATATACTCAATATGACACCAACTATCAATAATACAACAATAACCATGTAGGAATGTAGAGACACACTACCTAACATTATAAAATAAGAAATAAAAAAGTCATTTTAAACATACACCAAGAAATAACGCACTATGAATAGACAGCATACCAGTATAAATAATAGCAACAGAAAGAGAAGCAGGAGTTATTTGGCTGCAGAGAATATTCAATGCTGCATGACAACAACAGAAAGCCCCAGAAGACTGGAAACAGGTCATTATCACACCAATATGGAAAAAAAGCTAGCAAAAGTTGTACCAGATCTTGGGTTTGAGAGGGTTAAATAATGTACTAGAGAGTGGAGTTAGTTAACAAGAGTTCGAGTTAACAATAGAACTTTAATAGAGGAATTACCAGTAGATGGTAAGATTCCATACACTGTCGGTTTGAAGGACATCTCGAGAATCACATGATGAGGTTGATGGTCAAGTGATGAGGTCAACAAGTCAAATATAACACCATAGCAGACAGACCCAAAGGAAAACGTGTTTATACACGATCATGCTACGCTCACAAGTACAATAGACATCTTAATCACAGCCTTCAATAGTACAAAGAATTGGGTGAAGTGTCAATAGAGAGACAGGAACCAATACAGGGGCATCTACCTACTCAACCATATACACAAGTTATATGGCAAAATTATAAAGAAAAGACTAAGACCAATTATAGTTACAGATCAGTGACTCCCAAATGGACTTAAGAAAAATTGGGTTGTACCCTAAAACATCTAGCAGAAAAGATGACAGAACACAAAATCAAAATCTGTATATAGCTTTCATAGATCAAGAAAAAAAGCATTCTACCAAGTAACAGAGAACAGTTATGTGATATACTAACAACATACAGAGTAAGCCAAGATCTAACCAACCTAGGTAAAGCTCTCTACATCAACAGCAACAGGCTACAAAGATCACTTTGAAATTAGAACAAGAGCAAGACAAAGGTGCATACTATATCTCCCATCTTTTTTATTGAGTTATTTGGGGGTCATCATCATTGCAACATGTCCATAGGTGATCAGATCCTCTCCTGAACAAGTCCTGCAGTGTCCAGCAACTGACGACTCCAGTTCTGTATTTTGTGTATTACCTACATGAACGACATATGTAAGTTAGCCAACCCTTCAGAGGTCAACGAGCCTCTATTCGCAGATGATCAGGTACTAATACAAGGAGCATATAAGACTTACAAGAATACTTAAATATACTTAACAGCTTAGACACCAAATACACATGCAAATTAAGGTAGGTACACACCAACAAGACATAAGTTATGAACAGCACAAAAGAAAATAGCCACCAACATAATAGACAATAACAATATCATTAAAACAAATGGAAGCATTTAAAAACCAAGGAAGTCTAATGAAACACAATAGTTCACCAGTAGCAGGAACCAACCCAAGACTCAACAAAGCTTTTCAAATTATCAGATAGATATTACCATTGATATCCAAAAAGGAAATGACACTAGTGACAAAATGAGCACTCTACAACACAAAGGCTTACAATATGATAATTGCATACAAATAAAAAAAAAGAAATTCCATTGGGAAGTAGAAAGCAAAAAAATATATTACCTGTTCCATATTAAGACCTGGATTCACTGCGTGTGGAATTAAGTTTGGCATAACTTTGGTTGCAATTAGGTTGTGTGTTAAGCCAAACTTTTTATCACTTAACATGTGTTTGTAAATTCCTAAAACAAAAAAAAATTTTACTTTGTAAGAGAGATGACATGACAGAATGCTCAAATCTCAAATCCACAACTAATTATGCTCTTATCAATCACTTATCCAATAGCAATAAGCTTGTGATTGTGTTTTTTTCAATATTTGGTTTTTTGCACCATTTTATGCATGTGTACTTTTCTACCATTTCTTTGATTTATATCCACAAAATTGCCCATTCTTCTTTCTTCATAGGCTGTTGATTTTGTTGCAGCCCCAGTGAAGTCCATTTTTCTTCGAAACATCAAAATTGTTCTATAGCTTTTCATTTTACAATTTTAATTTTTAGAAAAGTGATATTTAAGACGTGCACATAGCATGTAGATATGACAATGCTAAAAATAATAACTGAAGAAAAGAAGAAAGAGTAAGAGATATTTGTACAACAGTTTACAGTCTCCTATTTGAGGTGATATATTAAAAGATATATATATATATTATCCCAGTAGAGCTCGCTATTTGAATCTAGGATTGAGAAGAGAAACAACATATATATAAACTAGCCAAATGCAAAAAAATAGCCACTGAGCTGAGACAGCTGGGATTTCAAGTCAAGAAACATGTGAAGCTCGGCACAAGGATCCTACCAGCTACATCTCTTTACGTCCTATTAAAGAAGTTATGGATGAAAGGTGGAACTCAGATGAGAGCAGCCAAATCTATATCTAATAACCTTTCGAGGCGTAGCCAGCCTATAGGGCAAAGCCCCAGATACTCTTTCCTCTTTCTTTTTTTCTAAATTTTCTTACTAGCAGTCTCAATGCTTGCAAAGATTGTCTCTGTTCTATGCAAACATCTTGAGCTCATTGAGGGAGCCAATTCCTACTGCCTTTGCCTCTCTGATCAATGTTCTTCTGTGTCTCTCTGCTCGGCCTCTTTTCCTCCATGAGGGCTTGGTTTGCTATTCGGTTATCACTTCTCATCACACGTCCAACATATGTCCATCGTCTTTTCTTGATTATTGATGATATTAGTGGTTGATTGGCGATTTCTCTAATATGCATACATATATATAGGGGTTTGGGTAAGAAGTATGTAAATAATAGTACTTCACAGCGAAAGTTGGCCACAACCTTTGGAATGGCTCTGGAGCATATTTGGTTCACCCACTCCTATCTATTCTGCATATGGCTGTGTGACTCCTAAAGTCTGGTTGTATATGGTAGTGTCCTCACTTCCCCCTCCCCTTTCCCCTCCCTTCTGGCAATGATTTTGATTGGCTGGCTGAATTGAGTTATTAGCAGATCATCATCAATGCACTCTGAACATATCCATAGGTGCTCAGATCCCCTCTTCAGCAAGTCTCGCAGTGTCCAGTGACTGAAGACTCCAGTTCTGTGTTGGTTGATAAGTCTTTTTATACGCCCACTAAGTCTCTCGTTTCTGGCTGTGCCCATATTAACTCCCATCGTTATCATAAAATGGAGAGACGTGGTCTCATGGTTGTCGAAGTTCTGTGCACTTCCCACATCTCGGAGATCATTGATTATGTCCGCCCGATCCTTTGGTTGACAATAAAACACCAAAATGTTGGCAGAAAAGGCAGAGGATCAACTCAGTCAACATCACAAAGGCAGGAGCTGGACAATCTCTCAAACAACAAAGGAGAAAACTGGGTCATTCAAACCAAAATGCTGCAGAAAAATCCAAAGAATACTTTGCAACTAATGAAAAAGAACAATGAAGACATATTAAAAATATATAAACATTGAAAAGATGTGGCTTATAAATAACATCATACAGAGGAAATTAAAATACTACATCCATTTAAAAAGACACAGTTGGCTGGAAAAAACAATAATGGAAGGCATAGTTCCAGGAAAACGAAGGTCTCAAGACATTAAATAGACACAACAGCCTACTAAAAGTAATATTGGAAGGGAAAATACAAGGTAAAAGAGGCAGAGGCAGACCAAGACTAACATAGACGAGTAACATCAAAAGATGGACAAGTCAGTCTATGACAACCTGCACCATCAAAGCAAGAAACAGAGTGGAATGGCGATCCATGGTAGCCAACCTTCGTTGCGAAGACGGCACACGATGATGATGATTATTATGAAATAGACCTTAAACATAACACAACAGCAGAAGAGGGAGATCGGGCTTGAAAGAAAAATATTTTCAGACAGGATGTGATGAGTTCTGCAAAGGGATATATTTGTGTGTGTGTGTGTGTGTGTGTGTGTGCGTGTGCGTGCGTGTGTGCGTGCGCGCATGCGTGCGTGAGTGTGTGTGTATGCACATGTGTGTGCATGTATTATTGCACATGCTAACACATGTGTACTGCTGCACACACATTTATATTTCTGGTCTAAACAATGTAACGCTAATGCTATCCAGCACATTGTAAACCACTTAGGCAAATGTTTGTAGCCAAATTTTCCAACTGTTAAATGATGCTGCCCACTAACCAAGAACATTGAACCTTTACATTGATCAGAGAGGCAAGAGCAGCGAGAATCGTCTCCCTCAATGAGATAGAGTTTCTTGCACAGAACAGAGACAAATGCGAGATTTGATAAAATATCTTTACAAGGATTGAAAACTGCTAGAATAAAAATTTAGATAAGAAAAGAGTATCTGGGTCTATGCCTTATGGGCCGGCTATGGCTCGAAAGGTCAATAGATAGATAGACTAACCAAGAAAGAAGAAAATACAAAGAGCTACTGTTATAGTTTGACAAATTTAGATCTACTGAAACTGTTTCAGGGCCATCATTATTTGAAGTGCCATTGTCATCACCCAAGGGAAAAACAGATATTTGTTTTTGGAATTAGGATCACTGTCAAATGGTATCTTGATCTTGTTCCTTCCCACGCTCCTAGCCATTGCATAGGGATTGTATTGTCCTTTGTCACCCAACTCTATTCTTGATGAGATGTTCGATCTCATTTAATGAGCCTGTTCCTGCCAACTTTGCTTCTCTTATAAGTGTTATTTTCAGTGTCTTTCTGGGACTTCCTCTTTTTTTGTATCCTGCTGTTTCCCATTGAAGAGACTGTTTTAGAATTCTTTTGTTGTCTGTTCTAAGCACATGTCCGACACATGACCATCTTCTATTCTTAATTGTACAGGAGATCGTTGGTTGCATAGCCATTTTTCTTATCTCTATATTAGTGTTGAATTCATTCCCTTGTGCACACACACAGTGTTCCTCTTAGTCATTTGTCTTTACAAGTTTAGTTTTCTCTCAATCTCATTTGTTATTTTCCAGATTTCGTCTGCGTAACAAAAGGCTGATGATACGTTTGAGATGAATATTCTAAGTATAGTTTTCATGCTTACTCTTTTTTACTTCTATATTTTGTCCAGATGTGTCAGGTCGGGTAATTTTACCTGCTACTGTATGCAGTAAACAGTACAACCTGTGGCTGCCCTGCTGCCTTGAGGTAAGCTCGGGAGAGTAAAAGGCTAAGGGAGGGTACCCCGAAGTAAAGCAACCCCACTGCCTTGTGGGTGAGACTTTTTAGCCAAAAGCTAGCGGAGCCAACCGTAAACAAATCGACGGAAAGCAACAGAAAACCACCGTCTTAATTTCTTTGTACAATCATGAATCGCCACAACAATAGAAATAACGACAACAACGTTAAGGGGGATAAAACAGGTAAATGAATGTAAATATTTGGGAACTTTGTTAACCTCAGACGGAAGATGTACAAAAGAGGTGAGGTGCAGAATGGCTCAGGCAAAAGCAGCTTTCCAAAAAATGAGGAAGATACTATGCAATCCATTTTTGACAATAGAAACAAGAAAAAGAGTTATTAAATGTTATATAGAGCCAGTCTTAACATATGGATGCGAATAATGAACAATAGGACAACAGACAAGAAAATCACGGGAGTCTGTAGACATGTGGTTTTACAGAAGAATGTTGAGAGTACCATGGGAAGCTAAGAAGAGTAATGAAGATGTACTGAGAGAGGTCAAAGCAAAAAAAGAGCTAATTTCCAATGTTAGAAAGATACAATCATCATTTTTTGGCCATGTAATGAGAAGAGAACAACTGGAATATATTGTAACAACTGGAAACATTGAGGGACGTAGAGATAGAGGGAAGGAAAGAGAAAAAATAACAGACAGCTTAAGAGAATGGCTTGGCAGAAGGTCAACAACAGAAATGATAAATAGCTGCCGAGATCGAAAGTTGTTGAGAGACATGATCACCTACGCCTGTAGGCCCGGTACTTGATGATGATATTATGCATCTTTTTCATCTCTAGATGCGCATCTTCTTTCCCCAAGCATGAATTAATGTTTGTAAAATATGTATAGAGTAAATAAAACATTTTCTAATACATTTTCAAAATGAATATTAAGGAACTATCAAAGAATTGTATATGCAATCGTGTCTTCATTAAAACTGACAATGTAACAATAAATGAAGCTACCAGTAATAGATATAATTATACGAAAGTATGCAGCAGAAATGAGAAGAGATCTTAAAAGCAACAGACAATGAAAATAATTATTGTAAAAAATCTGAACATGTATATTTCACAAATGTCAAAATAACCACTCAAATACTTACCCACAACGCACATGATAACATCAGGATCTTGACCAGGAATATTTGCCAAGAAAGGAAGAATGTTATCCAGAATTAGCATTTTGTCTAAACTGTCCAATAAATGGTCAATACAGGTCAGGGCATTGACACGAATCTAAAATGGAAAAATGAATATTCCTTAACTGTAAACCTCATGTCTCTTTTCGTTATGACTGTAAGAAAAAATTGAGATGAACTAAAGGTACAAATGCAAGATAGCACAGAAGTAAAGAAAGCAAATAACCATGATCAGGGAACTTTAATAAACTATAGGGCTGATCTGGTGGCAATTACAGAAGCTGCAAAAGCGATAAATGAACAAAACCTTAAGAATACTAAGACAATTTTTCTATGCTAATTAGGATTAGTCATTCAAGCTATTCAAAGTAAACAAAAAGACCACCTAATAAGAAATGTGGCTGAGTAACTAAATCAGTTTGTCTAAGAACAATAAAATATCACAATAATTAATACTTGCTCATTGGGACTGGTGGAATAGAGGAAACTGGCAAATTGGATTTCACACAATGAACACTTCATCAAAGAGTATAAATGATCAGCCAAAGCACTAATTAATAGAGGAACTTCTTCAGCAATCAGCTATTGCTTTGCATTTAGACATTTATGCCAGCTTGGGTCATGAATATGATGGTGCATTTGAGGTTTTCACCAAATCCTCATAACTTGGGTTACTTCTGTGGGCCAAATTTGTGTTCTTAGGGTGTTGAGAGTGTTGTAGTCCTGTAGGATACACTCTGGAGTTAGACTGGAAGCATCGCAGTCATATGTTGCAAAATCACTGAGTCCTATCATGTGTAGGTGTGCTCTCAGGTCACAGTGATCTGTTCTGAGTGAATAATTTGGTCTGCTGCATTTGTTTGTGTTGTGTTATGGATCCAGAAGTCTGTGAGCTGCCGCCCTTCTGCCCAATGCGATGTAAAGATTTCTGCACCTGTTTATGAGTTCCCTTGTTTTTCGTGGTCGGCTCTTCGGTTTGGTATTCTCGAAACGTTTATTGAGGGCTCGTTGTGTTGTGTTTTGATCTTTCTGCCGTGTCACATGGACAAACCATTTTATCTGTTGTTTCCTTATATATTCTATGGCGGGGGCTATTCCTAGCTTTTTTCTCAGTTCTACATTTCTGATCTTATCTCTCAGACTGTTTCCTGTCATTCGTCTGACACATTTCAGCTCAGTATAGGTTATTTATCTTATTGTTCTTGCATCTAGGGTCCAGGACTGGCATTGGTAGCACAACGTTGGGATGAAGATTGAATTGTAGAGTGCCTGTTTTGCATCTAGAGTTATTTCCTTGTTGGACAATGGTGGTGATAACTGTCCAATGATTTGACAAGCTTCGATGCATCTTAGGTCTATCTCTGCTGTTTGTGAAACTGGTATTTGACTGGTGCATTTCCATAATTCTATGTTAGTGAATTTGTCCTGCCATTTCCATCCTTTTATTCTACGTAACCATTCATTAATGAAAGTCCGTATCTTCATGATTGTCATTTTTGTTGTTCTCGATGTTTCACAGCGATATAATAGGACTGACTTAACATTGCAGTTGAACATTTTTATTTTAGTATTTAACCCAATTTCTTTGGACTTCCATATGCATCCCAGTGCAACAAATGCTCCTTTTGCTTTTGATATCCATATTTTGGTATAATTTTCTGTTCCTCCTTCTTTGTCTATATTACTGCCCTGATATATGTAAGATTGTACGACTTGTAGAGGTATTTCTCCTATTTTTATTTGTTTATTGCCAACTGATAGGAGAGTTATATCATCAGTGAAGTCTAAATATGACCACTGGATTCCATTTCTGTTGTTTTGAGTTATTTTCATAATCCAATCTATGGCCAGTAGAAAAAGAAATGGAGATGGAAGGCATCCCTACCTTATTCCTGTTCTTATTGCAAATTCTTTTGTAAGCTGCCCTTCATGCACCACACTACATTTAATTCCTTCATACATTGTTCTTCTCAGGTTAATAAACATTGTGGATATTCCGTAATGACTCAGTAACTTCCAAAGCATTCCTCTGTCTCTCTCTCTCTCTCTCTCTCTCTCTCTCTCTCTCTCTCTCTCTCTCTCTGCGATCAAGACTCAATCAGAGTAGAATTCCAGACTATCTCATGAAGTCAGCTGTCTGTTTAAGCGAATCGATTGCCCCATATAGTTTCTCCTCCAGGGAGGTGGGCGTGGACCACATTGCTGTTCTCAGGTCCGTGTACTGGGTGCAATCCTGTAGAACATATTTTGTAGTCATATTGTCCAGTGTACAGTGGCATAGGCTGGTTGTTCCTATTTTGAATTTGGTGAACATGTGATTTCTCATTCTATTGTGGCCTATGCGTAGGCGAAGTATGATGACTTGATCCCTCCTTGATAGTTGGTGGTATCCGTCACTCTCGTTATGTTTTGGGTGTTCACGTTTCCATTTTGCATGGAACTGACCATTGAGGATGGATTTGGCTTCACCATAAATGAGCGGATGGTTCTCTTGTGGTAATCTCCCTCCCTACTGAATACGAACGACTGGGTCGAAAAAATGCAGCAAGACTAGACCCACTAATAGCTAATAAGAAAAAGGTTCTACTGAACTTCAATAATAATCCCAATCAAATCACCAAGGATCAGCTCAAACATGCGCAAGCCACCCTACAACGCGAAGCAAGAAGATGCGCAAACGAATACTGGAACAATCTATGCTCTGAAATACAGAAAGCCTCAGACAGGGGCGACTCAAAAACCATGCATGACAATATAAAAAAGGCCCTTGGACCAAAAATAACAAAATCAGCCCCCCTAAAATCCAAGTTTGGAGAACCTATTACTGACAAGGGACAACAAATGCAAAGATGGGTTGAACACTACACTAATCTATACAGTGACGACAGACCAGCAAACACAGCTCTAGCACAATCAATACCCAAATATCCTACAACGTTTGAACTGGATGTTGAGCCTACTATGAACGAACTTGCTGACGCTATAAATGCCCTCTCAAGAGGAAAAGCTGCAGGAAATGACAACATTCCCACAGATGTACTAATTGGACAACCTAAACGTACTAATTCCACACCTATACAAACTGCTAATTAAATGCTGGAGAAACGGAGAAATACCTTTAGATATGAGAAATGCCAAGATTATAACGATGTACAAGAATAAAGGAGACAGGGGCGACTGCAATAATTACAGAGGCATTTCTCTCCTTAGCACAACAGGCAAAGCTTTTGCTAGAGTCGTACTTAATCGCCTGTATAGACTTGCAGAACGGGTGCTTCCCGAGTCCCAATGCGGTTTCAGACCCGGGAGATCAACCATAGATATGATCTTCACTCTTAGACAACTGCAGGAAAAATGTCGGGAACAAAATATGCCGCTCTATATTGCCTTTGTGGATCTCACAAAGGCATTCGACACAGTAAACAGAGATGGTCTCTACAAGGTGTTAGAAGGCATAGGCTGCCCTCCTAAATTACTTAGGCTGATAATTTCCTTCCATGAAGACATGAATGGCAAAGTCCATTTTGATGGGAGTCCATCAGAGAATTTCAAAGTCAACAAAGGAGTGAAACAGGGATGTGTCCTCGCCCCCACCCTTTTTGGTATATTTTTTGCTGCCCTCCTAAATTACGCCTTCGAAAACAGCTCAGGAGATATTTACATTCGCACTAGACCAGATGGCTCACTGTTCAACCTAGCACGACTAAGAGCAAAAACCAAAACAAATGTTGCCCTACTTAAAGAATTTTTATTTGCTGACGATGCAGCCCTAGTCGCTCATAGTGAGGCCACCCTACAGTCGCTGATCAACAACCTGGATAAAGCATGCGACCTTTCATCACTGTCAATTAATGTTCAGAAGACAGTAATACTAAATCAAGGTGACTTCAAACCTCTATCTATTACTCTAAAAGACTGCCCACTAGAATCAGTACAGAAATTTACATATCTTGGATCCACAGTTACGCAAACCATCTCTCTTGATGAAGAAATAAACTGTCGAATTGGTAAGGCAGCTACGACCTTCGGCAAACTCACAAAAAGGGCATGGAACAACACTAAACTAACACTACAGACTAAACTCTTAATATATCAAACATGTGTGCTTAGCACACTACTATATGGATCCGAAACCTGGACAACATAATCAAACCAGGAAAAAAGACTAAATGTCTTCCACATGCGATGTCTCCGCAAAATAATGCACATCAAATGGCAAGACAAAATAACCAACTTAACTGTCCTGCAACGTGCTAAGACCTTAACAAGTTTGAGTGACCATTTGATGGAGATGGTTGACACAAGTTATTTACAAGTTACAACGCATTAATGTGGTGGGCTCCGTCAAATCAGTCAAATCAGCGTCTTTGGGAAGTTTGTACCATGTTTCGTTCGTTGTGGACTGCATTCAGTAGAGTAATAATGAATACATAACTTCGACAAACACAGATCAACGTCACTTCTTCGGATGATAGAAATGGGAGTTAAGATGGGCACAGCCAGAAATGAGAAACTTGGTGGCCGTGTAAGAAGACTTATCAACCAACATAGAACTGGAGTCGTCAGTCGCTGGACACTGAGGGAATTGCTGAGGAGGGGATCTGAGCACCTATGGACATGTTCGGAGTGCAATGATGATGACCCGCAAATAACTCAATAACTCAATAACATGGGCGCAGACATTTTGTGCGTGCTACGTCATCATAATGGATCATCGTGTGTCCCAAGACCGACCATGCGCTAATCTTGCGATCTTGCGTTTGGTGTGCATCGGGGATAATCTGAAGACGAACTGTGTTTTGTATGTTCGGAGTTGGAGTTAAACACGATGTCCTAACATCATCACGCGCCATACATTTACTATGACGATCATCATTTTCAGGAGGACGTGATCTTCCGGGCAATGTGATGGATAGGCGACAGGAACCATTAAAGGCTATGTCTGCAAAGTGTTCCTTGTTGCAGTTTCCTCATGTTCCAAGTCCGGCTTGTTGCAGGAGCTACTGAGTTAAGTGCTCTGTGCACACCGTGAGCTGTGTGTCTCATCCATTTTGATCATGTTTCGATACTCCAATTGTGTACGATGAATGATGATATCGTATGACAGGGAACAGTTGGCTGTGTTCACTTTCTGTGCGGTTTCGCCTTATGTCTTTTGGCGTGTGCTGAGACTGCTATGATGGGGACTACAGTTACCTTTCTCTATTTGTAAGATGAGTTATAATTCGGATGATTCCACTGGCACGGGCGGTTGAGCAATTATGGATTTTAATTCGTTTGCAGTGATATCGAGGCCTTCCATAACCAATAACCAATAACCCTAACAATCATGTCGATGCTCAGAAGTCGAAGGCTAAGATGGCTGGGGCATGTCCAACGGATGGAAGAAAAACGCATTCCTAGGCAAATACTATATGGTGAGCTAAAACACGGAAAAAGACAAATCGGCAGACCTAAACTACGATATAGAGATATCTGCAAATCATCTCTGAAAGACTTCTCCATCTGTGAAAACGACTGGCAACATCTGGCAAGTGATCGCACATCATGGAGAGCACGTATAAGGAACGGTATAACAACATTTGAGACTGTGCTAAGACAGGACTTCGAAGAGAAGAGACTCATGAAAAAGGATGGTAAACCCTGTGGACCAGCGAGCCTGACCTGTTCATTATGTGACCGCGTGTGTTTGTCAAACATTGGTAGAATTAGCCACGAGAGAAGCTGTTCGGCAAAAACAATACCTCAAAAAAATACGCAATAGCCTCCACTAGACCGTCTGACAAGACGAAAAGGGCCATATATATATATCTACTGAATGACTACTCTCTGGAAGTTATTGCATAGTTGGTCCAGGGTAGTTCTCAAGTCATCTAGTCATCAAGTTCATTTGTCTTGGGGCTTTTTAGAGCTGATAGTACTGACAGTGCATCAGTCAGAATCACCAATTTATTGTGCATGTTATTTTTGTGCTGAGTAGCCAGTGTTGCAGCATCTCTGATGGCCTCAGTTTCTGCTTTAAAGTTGTTTGAGAATTTTCCAGTAGCTATTGACTTGGTGATCTCGTCCTAATTGTTCAGCGTCAAGAACACACCACCACCTCCATCCATTTCTGGTAGCATTTGTAGCAGAGCCATCTGTGTATATGTGGGACCAAGAGTCCTGTGGGTAGGTATCGTGTATATGTTTTTCTGCTGCGTGTTTTCTTTCTGTGTCTGATTGGGTGCCTTTTTTCAAGATTCCTGTTATATTTTCCTGAAGTTCTGGTATTCTATGTTTTCCATGAGGAGACATATCAGATGGGCCCAAGGGTTTCGGTATTGTTTGGGAAAGTACTGGGTCTCCAGTAGTTAGTTCATTGGCAATTGCAGCGAAGTTGCTCCTCTTTAGTTGTACAATTCCGGAACCAGATATTCTTTGGTGCATGGGGTGGCTAAGGAGCCTTCTATATTTCCCCACTTGTTGCAATACTTTAGTGACCCGTCTGTCATCATTCCTCTGTCTAAACCATCAAATACGTTTTAGTAATCTATGAATCCAATATAAAGTGGGGACTGTAGTTCTAAACTTTGTTCAACTATTAAATGGAGGATAGTTTGAGTGGGATGATTTCTGTAAAAAAAAAAGTGTGCTCAAAAAATCGCTAGACACATTCTGGCGCCTTCATCAGATCATGAATGGCACACCACAACACAGAGGCATACCAGACTTCCAGAGCACTCGCCAGATATGGCACAAATCTGATGGGAGCAAAGGGAAGGCCTTGCTTGCCCATTACATTGAGCAAACTGACCAAAAAATGAGGCTGTAAGAATGAGGATACGGGGATCCCTTTCAGAATTGTGTGAGGATGTAGTGCGGAAGAAGACTCACAATCACAACCGATACCATTCGCACTACACTTAAAAACTCACACAACACTGCTCCTGGTCCGGATGGTGTTCGGTAAGGCGATTTAGCAGACGACGACTAGCAAAAACTGGCCAAAGAGTTTAATGCCAGCATTCAGAGTGGCCAGATTAAGGAGGAGTGGCTTCACAGCTACTTACTACCGCTACCGAAGCCAAACAAGGACCATTCTTAGATCAGTGTCTACAGAATCATCACGATGCAGAACACTGCGGGCAAGCTACTGGAGAATATAGTTGTCCGTGTCCTCACCTGTCACCTTGAACAGAAACGCACATTCCCACACACAATCGGAGGTTATAGATATAACAAAGAGACATGGCTCAATGCAGCAGTCTTTGCTTATGACATCTTCGAAGGCTTCCACAGACGAGAGGAGTTATGTGCAACTGCTATACATCTGGAGGATGCATAAAACATAATGCCATTTGAATACCTCATGCATATGCTCCCCAAACTGGCAGTGCATCCTTTCCTCATCACATGGATCGCTGCTGCACTGTTTCAGAGGAAGGCGATACTCAAATGTGGAAGTTGGTCATCCAAGCCAACATCCATTTTTCAAGGGCTGCCACAAGGCTCACCATTGTCGCCAGTTCTACTTAACGTGTACACAATAACGATCACGGAACAACAGCTGGATGGAAGGGGATGAACTATGACTTTTACTGATGATATTCTGGTATATCGACAGGGAAGAACTATGACTTTTACTGATGATATTCTGGTATATCGACAGGGAAGAACTATGACTTTTACTGATGATATTCTGGTATATCGACAGGGAAGAACTATGACTTTTACTGATGATATTCTGGTATATCGACAGGGAAGAACTATGACTTTTACTGATGATATTCTGGTATATCGACAGGGAAGAACTTTGACTTTTGCTGATGATATTCTGGTATATAGACAGGGAAGAACTTTGACTTTTACTGATGATATTCTGGTATATCGACAGGGAAGAACTTTGACTTTTGCTGATGATATTCTGGTATATCGACAGGGAAGAACTTTGACTTTTGCTGATGATATTCTGGTATATCGACAGGGAAGAACTTTGACTTTTGCTAATGATATTCTGGTATATCGACAGGGAAGAACTTTGACTTTTGCTGATGATATTCTGGTATATCGACAGGGAAGAACTTTGACTTTTGCTGATGATATTCTGGTATATCGACAGGGAAGAACTTTGACTTTTGCTGATGATATTCTGGTATATCGACAGGGAAGAACTTTGACTTTTGCTGATGATATTCTGGTATATCGACAGGGAAGAACTTTGACTTTTGCTGATGATATTCTGGTATATCGACAGGGAAGAACTATGACTTTTGCTGATGATATTCTGGTATATCGACAGGGAAGAACTTTGACTTTTGCTGATGATATTCTGGTATATCGACAGGGAAGAACTATGACTTTTGCTGATGATATTCTGGTATATCGACAGGGAAGAACTTTGACTTTTGCTGATGATATTCTGGTATATCGACAGGGAAGAACTTTGACTTTTGCTGATGATATTCTGGTATATCGACAGGGAAGAACTTTGACTTTTGCTGATGATATTCTGGTATATAGACAGGGAAGAACTTTGACTTTTGCTGATGATATTCTGGTATATCGACGGGGAAGAGACAGACGGGGAATCGCCTCCACAATGCAAGACGAACTCGATCGCATCTCTTCGTTGTGTGGAGTATCAGGCGCATCGGTTAATCTTAATAAAGCATCAGTTGCATGGTTCTACTCCTTTAATAATCATAAACAGAAACGAGAAACATAGTGGGCGTGTAAAAAGACTAATTAACTAACACAGAACTGGAGTCGTCAGTCACTGGACACTGCGTGACTTGCTGAGGGGAACTGAGCATATATGGACATGTTCGAAGTGTAATGATGATGACCTACTAATAACTCAATCCTATCGGTAATACAAACACACCGGTAGTACGAATGGTAGCTGATGAGGTGGCCAGGGTCAAGTTGATGACATACCCCGGAGTTAAGTTTGATCGCAGCCTGTGTTGAACATGTGATAACAAAATCCCGCAAAGGATTAGCCGCCTTGAAGGTCATGGCAGCTGCCAGCATCGAACAGAAGCTACTTACTCTTCTGTTCCAGGGACTAGTCCTCGCACCAATCGAGTATGCCCTGGCAGTTCTTACAGTCAGTAAGACAGAAATTGACAAGCTGGAGAAAATACAGAATGAAACTATGCGCATTATCCTGGGATGTACAAGGGACACTCCCTGTGTAGTAATGAGGTATCTTCTCGACTTTTCAACCATGGATGGCAGGATCAAGATCTGGAGGGCATGAGCATACCTGACGATAGGTGCAGATAAAGAGCATCCATTGCATCATGAGCTCAACACAGGGAAGGGTGTCAGACTAAACAGAGGCAAATCTTGGGTGGGCAGAGCAGAAGATATCATCAAACAGGTCTGTGGGCTTACCAATATAGCAACACTGGTGAGGAGTGGATACCGGTGCCTACGTCATTCATGGGGACATTCTCGTATATAGGCACACTCCACAGGAAAAGTAGGGAACAGGACTAAGTCGTGGTCAATGCGGAGGTCAATGGTCTCATCTGGGACAACACCGATGAGAAAGATGCAGTCATCTATACAGACGGATCTGTAATACGACACAAAAGGAGTGCATGGGCATTTACAGCACGCTCGGCAGGCAGAATAGTCTAGAAACACAATGTTATGACCACGAGTAGCATGATGATGGAGGTAATGACAGTGACCAAAGCAATTCATCTGGTTAAAGTCACAAGACTAACACCCACGCTTTTATACTGAGTGATTCGATAAGTATGATAAGAAAAGTGGAGGCAGGATCTGTACGTGTACAATGGGTAGAGTCATTGGAGAAGTCACAAATACGTAAGGTCACCTTTGCCTACGTCCCAGGATATGCGGGAGCACGGGGAAATGAAAGGGCGGAGAGGTTGGCTACTTGGGCTATTGTTGAGGATGGTCAACCAATGGATCGTGTGGACATCATCAATGCCCTCAGGGAAGTAGGAGGGACTAGGACTTCGATAACCATGAGGCCACGTCACTCCTACGGATGAAAGAGATGGGAGTTAAGATGGGCACATCCAGAAATGATAAACTTAGTGGGCACATAAGAAGACTTATCAACCAACACAGAACTGTAGTCATCAGTCGCTGGACACTGGGAGACTTGCTGTTAGGGGATCTGAGCACCTATGGACATGTTCAGAGTGCAATGATGATGACCTGCTAATAACTCAATGCCTGCTCAATCTTTTATAATATCATTAGTGATTATGTCTTTTCTTGTCACTCCAAGACATTTTTTTTCAGACATATTATCTCTGTGGTGAAAAAAAAAATAACCATTATCAAAATGAAATGTGCTATACAAATGATAAAATGACACCAACCTGTGAGAAAAGATCAGAAATGAAGAACAGAAAAAAGCTAAGAATAATTAATGCCTTAGAATACATAAAGATACAACAGATATAGCGGTTTGTCCACATGTTAAGACAGGAAGTCCAAAGCACTTTAATAAACAATATGAGATTAACAAGCTCAAGAGCGGACCATTAAAGTGTTGAATTGATGAAATATTAGAAATACTAGGAAACATAATAGCAGTAGAAGTCAATAGAAGAGCAAAAGACTGCAAGCTTTATTTCCCCTTGACGATGAAAGGCAAATGAGGAAGAAAAGAAGAAGTGGATTTTGTCAGAGATCAATTATGATGGGCATTATAACACTGTTTAATATAATATATATTTAAAATTAAAAGAATATTTTGAAAAATTTGTTTATGCATTATTTTGTTCCTCTTTAAAATTCTTTCTGAGGAACAGCTTCGCAAGAACTAATAAAAAAAAGCATCATCTTCTGTTACTAAAACACACATTCTTGAAGCTTTTTAATATTTTACTCTTACTTACCCTGACATTACTTGAACGGAAAAAGAGAGATTTAGCTTTTGGTAAAACAACCTTTCTCAAAATGTTGTCATCCAGAAACTCCTTTATCACACCAACTGCACCAAGAGCTGCCTCCTGAATCCAAGCAAAGAAATTCTTTTGCTTAAAAAATGTGTCCAAATATGGTATTTTACAATAGTAATGAATATGTAAATTGAAATACAACCAATAGTTCAGTGATCAGCAATTGCTATGCAATTAGACATTTAGACCAACTTGGGTCACAAACAAGATGGTGTGTTTAAAATTAAGCCAATTAAAGTGTGACATAATTACTGAAGCACACTAACAAGCAGTATCAACATTTCAATTAGTATGCATTTGCCAATAAAAAAGCACAACAGCTAGCAAGATAAATGAACCAGGGTGGGGGGGAGGGGGGGGGGGGTATACGAGTACACTCGAGTAGTCAAGGATCCATCAAGATTTTTTTAACCATGGTTACGCACCTAGTACTCCGCCAAGGACACTTAATATAAGTCGCATCAAAGGTCCTATGAGCCCACCAGTTTGTTGAATCTCTTTCCGCTAAGAGTCGGTTTCTTTTTAGTGAGAAGTCTCAACTTGTTCTTGTGTCGACGTAGCTCGCACTTCTGTCTCTGAGTCAGTTCAACATTACCTTTTAATATGTTATGACAAAACTCGCACAAAAAGTGAACGAGTTCAGGAGAGGCTGTTTTCAATATGGCTATTAAACCGCTCGGTTTGGCGGCGCGCATACATTTTAACATTTTACCGTGTCGTCTACGTGAGTCTTCCATTCTGTTACTTTGGTACGTAGAGGATATGTTTCTCCCCTGGGAATATCTTTGTTCTCAATCGCAGATGATCCTGTGTTTCCTGACGAAGGTCCACCAACAAGTAACAGTAAGTAACTATCTACTATGGAAACTATCTTGGAGGTACGCCCCTTGACCGGGGTACATTTGCTTAGTGAGATTGATAATCTGACTTCCGTCTCTCGGGTTCTTGAAAAAGGACTAAATAATGGGTATTGAGGCTCTGGTTCGATGTTTCTTATTTTTTAAGAATAGGTTTTGAACAATGTACATCACACTCACATCTCTGTGATGACTGCCTCAGTTGAATAATTTTGTTACCCTCTCGTCCGTCTCCTGCATCAAGTCTGCTCTTCTTACCGCCTTCCAATTTATCGATGTCTGGTAGACCCTCGATAAATCCCCACTGACCATATAGTCTCGTACATTGGTTGCCATTCCTCATAATACCATATAACTTCCTCCAGTACGGGAACTAACTCATGAATATTATGTATAAACTTTTGCACAAATACCGTTTTCCCACACCCTGTCGGCTCGACTATCAGAGCTGTGAAGGGGTGTTTCCATCTGGGATCCATCCTCACAAATGAAACTTTGATGGCAAATACACTTCAATTGTATCAATACTGTCAAGTCAACTTTTCTCTATGAATTGTACAAGCCAACGACGACGACTTCAAGGTTACTCACAACGACTCAGTAATTCTATCTATCTATCTATCTATTGACCTTTCGAGCCGTAACCGGCCCATAGGGCGTAGACCAAGATACACCTTCTCCTATATGAATTTTTGTTCTAGCAGTTTTCTTTTAAAGATATTTATTAAATCTCGCCATCTGTCTCTGTTCTGTGCAAGCAGTTCTATCTCATTGAGGGAGCCGATTCCTGCTGCTCTTGCCTCTCTCATCAATGTTCTTCTCAGTGTCTCCCTGGGTCTTCCTCTTTTTCTTTTACCTGTTGTTTCCCATATGAGGGCTTGCTTTGCTATTCGATTATTATCTCTTCTCATCACATGTCCAACGTATGACCATCGTCTTTTCTTTATTACTGAAGATATTAGTGGTTGATTGGCGATTTCTCTAATTTCCTCGTTTGTTTTGAATTCGTTCCATTCTATACCAAGTATTTTCCTTAGACATTTATTTTCGAATGCGTTCAACTTTGTTTCTATATCTCTTGTTGTTTTCCAGCTTTCACACGCATACGTAAGGGTTGATAGTACATTTGATTTGAATAGCCTAAGTTTTGTGTTTGTGCTAATGAGTTTTGATTTCCACAACTTTTCAAGGCTTCTGAAAGACATTGCTGCTTTAGCCAGTCTGATTCTAATTTCTTTGCTCGTATCCCCTTCTCGATCAATGTGACTTCCAAGATAGATAAAGTGATCGATCTCTTCTACTGGTTTGTTTTCCATGTATATTTTGTCACTTGTTGGAATTAAACTTTTCATGACTTTAGTCTTTTCATGATTGACCTCAAGCCCAATTTTGCTGGCTATTGATGATAGTTCATTTGTGTTTTCCTGCATCGTTTTTATCTGACTGCTGATGAGAACTATGTCATCAGCAAAGTCGAGGTCCTCCAAATGGTCTCCTTGTATCCATTCGATGCCTTTATTACCAGTGCAGCATTTCTTCATTATGAAGTCCATAACAATTCCAAATAACAAGGGCGATAAAATACATCCTTGTTTAACCCCAGTTTCTATTGGGAAACATTCGCTCAGTCCTTCCTCTGTTCGAACTGCACATGTGTAACCATCATACATGTCTTTGATAATATTTATGATTTTTGATGGTAAACCATCCAGTAATTCATTGACCACTAAATAAGACATTCTATTGTGTTAGTAATAAGAAAGTAATCAATATCAATCTTTGTAAGAATACATTCTACCACCTACCGAGAGGTCACTTCCGGGGGTCATCACTGAACATGTCTCAACACACCTGATAACGTATTGCATGAGTTACTATAAATAGACGGTCCGCGACCCGATTACAGTGAGGTATAAAGGACACTCGATCAGTGTATATGTACACACAGAAAGCCAGAGTCTGTTACCGAGTGGTGTTTTTTTCCCTTTGACTATGGAATCGTGTAGCGTGAATTTGCCAACATCCTTTGATATTTGTGATCAACGGAGTTTCATTTCACGTGGCAATGAGAATATAATTCCATTGTCAAAGGACGGTGTTAAGGCAGTTTCAGTTTGTGTTTTTCGTAACAGACCGTTGATAAGTTTAAGTGCATATAGTGGCGATATTTTTTATAAAGTTTCCTACCAGAACTGGGATAACACTTCTAGAGAGTAATTTATCATGCTAGTTGAGATGCGAGATGATATTTTATCAGCATATGCTAACCTCAACTACACTCCACCTCTTGTTAACCAGACGAAAGATCATGGAGTAATGGATTCTCCGGGGTGATTCAACAGAGCCACCAATTACCTATTCCGTCTTTGATCAAGGTTTTGTCAAAATGGAGGGTGGTTGTGTTTTGAACGCTAATCATCCTTTATATGCACCTTTGTTTGATAGAAATTTAACACAAACCGACACGGCCAGCAAAAAAGGGAGGAAGTCCAGACTGTTAAACTTAATAAATTCTGCAAATGGACTGTAATATATTTTTTATTTTCAAATATCTGTTCTCTGCTGTATTAATAAAATCTTTATTGTGAAAAGTAAAATACATGACAATATTGTTGTGTATTTTTTTCAGTCACATATAATTGTTAAACCTTCATCGCACATTTAGAAAATATCTGTTCTCTGATATATTAATAATATAATAGCAAAAAATATGGACTAGAAATGAATATCAAAAAGACTAAAACTATGATCATAAACAAAGAAAATTCTCAAGACCTACAATTAAATATCACAGTTGAGGGAATACATCTGGAGACAGTCCAGAGTTACAACTACCTGGGACATACTATAACCAATGATGGAAAATGCAAAATTGAAATAAACAAAAAATAGGTATGGCAACAAGTTATTTTAATGCCATGAAAAATAGACTAACAACAAAACAAATATCAGCAGGGCTGAATTTAAGAATGGCAAAATGTTACGTCTTCTCAATATTCCTGTATGGTGCATAAACATGGACATTAGACAAGAAAACAGAACAGAAAATTGAAGCCTTTGAAATGTGGATTTATAGAAGAATAGGTAGAATTGGATGGAAACAAAAGATAACAAACTATGAAGTTTTAAAACAACTGAAAATAAAAAGAGAACTACTAAATACAATTATGACAAGACAAATGAAATTTTTGAGGCATGTTAAAAGACACAACAGCCTACTAAAATTAATATTGGAAGGAAAAATACAAGGTAAAAGAGGCAGAAGCAGACCAAGACTAACGTGGACGAGTAACATCAAAAGACGGACAAGTCAATCTATGACAGCCTGCACCATCAAAACAAGAAACAAATTAGAATGGCGATCCATGGTAGCCAACCTTCGTTGCGGAGAAGGCACTCGATGATGATGATGATGATGATGATGATGATATAATAATAAAATCTTTAATGTGAAATTATATAGAAAAGCCACATATTTGTTTTGTTTTTTGTTTGACTTGGTTTAATTCGAATGTGAAAGAAAGAGATAGAAAGTGATGATGAGATACATGCTGATGTTGATGGTGAAACATGTTGATGGTGATGAGAATGGTACATGCGGTGGGCACGACCAAGAGATGGGAGATGATGACATGGTGATAATAAAAAGGTACATGATGATGTTGATCAGAGCGCATGATGGTGGTGATGTTGAGGGGAGGGTATGGCACATGATGATGATGCTGCTGATGAGACACATTTTGTTGATGTTGAGGGGAGGGTATGGTCAAAATGATGGAGCTGATAAGAGCAAATGATTGTGATTTTGATGGGAGGGTATGGCACATGATGATGATGATGCTGATGAGACACGTGTTGTTGATGTTGAGGGGAGGGTATGGTGCATGGTGATGGCATGAGAATGATAATGGTGCATGATGAAGATGATGATGCTTGGTATTTACGCTTGTCACAATCGTGGAGATATTTAACAAAACTTTATTACAAAATATCATTCCAACAACAATAACATTTTAAACAAATATATTATATACCACAACTTTAAATTCCACACCTGGCCGTCTATTTAACAACACTTGGCTTTTATTCCTTTTTAAATTCAACAACACTTGATCATTGTCCCGCTAGTTGCTGATGAGGGTACATTATGGCACATGCTGGTGATTTAAACAGTTTCCACAACAAAACCACACCTGGTAGCAAGGTCACCGAGATAACACACAAGACACCGGTCACCGAGATAACACCCGCCGGGGTCAGCTCACGGCCCAAACAAAAAACTGTTGGGGTAGGTCCAACATAAAAAATGTTGGGTACACTTTTTATATAGAAGAAATGTGGGTGTTAGGGTACACTTTTACGGACCAACGTTAATTATATATACTACTTCTTCCATTCATGTTTGCTGGCTACCATCTCAATGAGGAAAAGCATTTGACCAAGAAAACATAACAATTATGGGAGACACTAACAGCATACAGAGTAAGTCAACATCTAACTAACCCATGCCTCAACATCAACAGCTGTTGCACAGCTGAAAACAGCAAAAGGCTACACAGGTCACTTTGAAGTTAGAAAAGGAGCAAGATAGCGGTGTGTACTATCTCACTTATTGTTTATTACTTAATTATACTGCATATGTAAGTTAGCCAGCCCATTGAAGACAGAGAGAATTAAAAAGTTTCTATTCGCATATAATCAAGCACACATAGAAAAATAGAAGACCTGTAAGAACACTTAAACAGACTAAACAGCACAGGTAACCAGCTTTCATTCTTTCTTCACTTCTTCTTGCACCTATTCGGGTGTCAAGGGAGATAACAAGTTTTGGTTCTCGCCCTTTTGGCATCTTCTACCATTGCCAAGTTGTGTTGTAGAATTTATTTGATGTTGTCTGTCCATCTTACTCTTGGTCTGCCTCTTGCTCTTTTCCTTCTTGCCTTTTAATATATAGATTGTATGGCAAAGAATCACACAGTGTTCTTTCTAGATGGCAAACCATTTTATTTATTGTCTGTATGTAGTTTAGTATTGGTTTAATGCTCACTATTTTTCTTATAATATCAATTCTGCTTGTGTCTTTTCTGGTCACTCCAAGCGTTTATTTTCAGTCATCTCACTTCTGTTGTGACGAGATTTCTTTTATGCTTAGTCGTAAGAGAGGGTTAAGGCAAAGAAATGCATAAAAATGCGAAGCTGCAGTAAAGCTGAATGTGAGGGAAAATAGAAAAAAAATAGAAAAAATGGTATGGTAAAAGCTTTACGTGATTAGTAGACGACACAGATTTGAACGACGTTTCGGCTCAATAGGTCTTCAGCAGGAACAAACAAACAACACACACACACAGATATGTATGTAAATAAAACGAATCCTACATAGCTAACTAGTAACAAAACATCCAAAACAAAATAATCGAAATTGGTTAAAGAAAAGAGAAATGACTTCCCTGTGTCGTGGACCGTGGTCAGAATGGGAAAGGGCGAGTCACGCATATGAGTATTCCAATACCCATATATATGAACACATACATGCATGTGCACACCCATACGAGGACAATCATATATATGTAAAAATGTGCGCATAACGCCCACATAACCAAAAGAGTGCACACCGGGGTCAGTGTGCAAACACAAAGGAGAAAGAATAGAACAGACGAATAACAGGTACTCAAAAGGCTGAGACTGGGGTACAATAAAAACATATGAGGGGTAAGTAGCTCAGAAAAAAGGGGTATAGGAGAACACCGAAGTGTCTCAATGGGAACTAGTGGAGGTGAACTGTGAATAGCATGGCATAGTAGATAGACTAAAGAGCCCAAACATGAGCAGTAGAGAAGGCTATGCAAAAGGGAAGGAGTAACTGAAAAGGAACTATGTATACGAGTGTGATACATTCATGCCTCGTGGGGTCAGCGAGCCATACTGGACTATGAGGCGATTCTCCAAAGCAAATCGGCTGTGGTCGCCAGAGTGACAAAGGACAATACCAGTGATACGGGTGTCGTTTTTGCCATTGTGATGTAGGGAGTTGAAATGGGAAGACACTGTAGTGCCAATATTCTGTTGAACATCTCGTAAATGTCCACAAAATTTTTACCGCTAATCGTCTCCCACTCTCGCCAATGTAAGTCATGTGGCATCGTTGGCATATGAAGGCATAAATGATGTTACGGGACACACATGTGAAGCCATGCTTGATCTCGAACTGTCCATTAGGTAATAAGACCGAGTCTGTAGGGAACACATAGGCACAGGTGATACAGTTCCGACCACAAGGGCCGTACCGAAGTGTGATAGTCGGAGCGAGGGAGATGGCTCCTAACCAGAATATCTCCCAAATTCCTGTCACGCTTGAAGGCGATCATCGGGGGATCACTAAAAAGTAGACGGGTAGTGGGATCAGAGAGGAGAATGGAACGGTAGCGGTTGAGTATCTTCACAGCAGCTAAATTGTGAGGATGATATGTGAGGGTGAGTATGGTTCTCTCAGAGGGGGGGGGGGGCGGTTGGAAGGGATGAGTGCCTCGGGACGGGAGGTAAGGAGGACCCGCTTGAGGGCAGACTGGAGGATCGAATCTGGATAAAGCCGGCGGCTGAAGAAACCTAACATGAGATGAGCCTGTTGGAAGAAATCTTGGTCATCCTGGCAGATGCAACGGAGACGCAATAACTGTGAGAACGGAATAGAATCACGATAAGAAGGTGAGTGTGATGAAGAATAGAGAAGATAACAATGTGCGTCTGAGGGTCTATAGAAAACCGAGGTGTGGAGACCAGAAGTGCCTAAAGAAACAATAAGATCTGGGAAGGTAACAGAGGAAGTGGATATACAAGATTTGATCGTGATAGCTTTGTGATAGCTACCAATGTAGTCGATAAACCTGGAGAGGTCATCCTCAGGTACATCGGCTATCTTAGTCATAACAGACCTTGTTTGGCATTTGTGGGAATGAATATTCTCTGTGTAATTGGTATAGCTTTGTGCTGAAGTATAGCGGATAGCTATCCCGATATTTGGTTTCCCTTGTTGGATCGAATGTTTATTTCTTTATCAATTTTACCATCTTCACATATTTTTGTTCTCAGGTATTTAAAAGTATTTGTATTTGCTTGTTTTATAACTTGATGTTCTGTGTGTAGCTCTGAGCACTGTTCAGTGGTATCGTGCTATTACTGGTGAATGGTTAAAAACTGTCTGGTCAGTTCTGCCTATGGACTACTGGTTGTAGTGAACTACTTTACAGGTATGGTTGTTGTCACTTACTTGTTTTTGTTTTCTCACTATTTACTTATGTAGTCCTACAGAAGAACTCATTAACCTTTGTCACAAAACAACTTTTACATGTTTGTAATTTTATTTAAATCCATTGGGATTCAACAAATTACTCCTTAGAAATCACACAAAAACTTTCTATAAATTACATTAATACCTGATCTACCGCCATCTTAACATCTCAAGAAGGACAAACAGAATACTAGAAACACTAAGAGGCATGTTAGAAGAAGAGGTCAATAGAAGATCAAGAAATCATGATCCATATCTCCCCTGAACACCGAAAAGCAAATGAGGAAGGAAAGAAAGATAGGTGTTCTATGGCTATATTTAACATCTGCTTTTGTCTTTCACTGATATAACTTGTGTTTTTTTCAGTGCTTATTTTCATATTTCTCTCTCTCTCTCTCTCTCTCTCTCTCTCTCTCTCTCTCTCTGCGATCAAAACTCAATCAGAGTAAGATTCCAGACTCTATCATGAAGTCAGCTGTCTGTTTGAGTGATTCGATTGCCCCATATAGTTTTTTCATATTTGAATTCTGCTGGTAAAATTGAGAGGTAGACCAATGGATATCAAAATAATTCAAGCTTATTCATCATCAAGTAATAGCAAAGAAGACATTAACACTTTTTACAACGAGCTAGAGAAGACCGTGGAATAGTGTAAATCCTAAGAAATAAATATTGTATTAGAAGATCTCACTGCAAAAGTAGGGACAGCTAAAGTGCAAAATGTGACTGGAGGACATGGCCTATGAGAGACGTATGACAGAAGGAATTGATTAATAGATTGGGCAAAGATACATGAAATGATTATAGCTAACACCTGGTTCAAGCAAGATCCTAGACGACTATGGACATGGCAAAGCCCAGACAACACATTACACAATACAATTGATTTTATACTAGCACAGTGAAGATTCAGGAATGGGCTGTTAAAACAAGGCCAGGGGCAGATTGCAATATTGACCATGTACCAGTAGTTGGATATATGACAATAAAACTGTGGAAGACACAGAAATCCCCAAGAAATATTATATTAGAATTAGATATGCTTACAGTAGATAGACAGTTGACTGATAAGTACAGTACAATAGTACAAAATAGATATTATGCCATTAAGAAAATACTGTTTATTTGTTTGTTTTTATTGATATTTTAAGGGATCATGTGATTGTACGCGCGTTCTATTTGATGTAAATCACTTTGCTTCTTTTGATTTATTGCATTTTGTTACAATTTCCTTATTTCATCACTCATCCTTGTTGACTGCACTATTGAACGCGTAAAAAAATGGCGGTTTGTTTGCGTCGGTCTGTTGTGAAGGACGTTTTATTCATTTCATTTGTCGAAGGCTCACAGTGTATCCACGTGCTGTAGAGATATTTACTGGAGTTGGCCAGTTTATAACGTGGAAACGGGTTCTGGATCGTGCTACTGAGTAAGTGCATGTGAGTTTAGACCATCCAAAGCATCAACGTTCAGCGACGTTCATTATGACGACGATAAGTGTAAGTTTTCAGATGCAGCCCAAACGACATCATCGAAAAAGGAAACAACGACGGGGTAAGAGAGGTGGCATTAAACTGTCAAAGTGTGAGAGGCTAGGCCTAAAGTATGTGCGCGTTACTTATTGGAATTGTGGGTCCATTAATCAACGACGGCCCATTCTTGATAAGCTACTGTGCGGCGCCGATATAATGGTTTTGCAAGAAACTCTTCTTGGTGACGGGATAGTAAGTACTCCTGGCTTTCATTGTTATTTACAATAGACGACACCTTGGGCAGGCTATCCTTGTGCGTAACAATATGGTGGCAGCTGAGGTTGATATGTCTGTGTGGAACAATGCAGAATTGCAGGTACATGCGGTTAGGTTGCAGACCCCAGTTCATTTCGTGATTGTTAATGTGTTTGCCTGTAATGGGAAGTTGAACACACACCAATGGCAGAATCTCTTCGAGTTCGATGAAGAGAATATCATTTTCTGCGGAGACTTTAATGCTAGAGGAAACCAGTGGGGTAACGTCATAACCAACAAGCAGGGAGAAGACCTAGAGAACGCACTGGTATCGGCCGATTTAGTGTGCTTGAATGATGGAAGGGCAACAAGAATGACCCCTCAAACAGGGGACTCTGATAGTGTCATAGACCTGGCACTGGTGTCTTCCATCTTCGATCCGGTTTGCAGGTGGAATGCACTGGGGTTCCACGGAAGTGATCACTATCCATGTGTCCTCCTAATTGAGAAAATCAGAAATAAAAGCCAGAAAAGAAAGCTCCACACATTCCACTACGAGAAAACAGACCAGGACGTCAATAGCAAAATCAGACATAGGAAACAGAGCGCCCCTCGTAGGAGGCAGGAGCGATGGACGCAGCCACCTTGGTGGAACGTAGATGTCGAGGAAGCGTGGCGGAGAAAGAGACAAACGGTCAAAACATGGCCGAAAGCTAGAAGGAATGGAAGAACACAACCTGAGCTCTTGAAGCGTCTGAAAGTAGAGGTCGACCAAAAAATGATGCACTTTAAACTATGCGCTAAGCAGGCTAAGGATGCTAAATGGGATGACTTCTGTAAAAAAAAGTGTGCTCAGAAAAAACAGACATAGTTCTCATCAGCAGTCAGATAAAAACGATGCAGAAAAACACAAATGAACTATCATCAATAGCCAGCAAAATTGGGCTTGAGGTCAATCATGAAAAGACTAAAGTCATGAAAAGTTTAATTCGAACAAGTGACAAAATGTACATGGAAAACAAACCAGTAGAAGAGATCGATCACTTTATCTATCTTGGAAGTCACATTGATCGAGAAGGTGATACAAGCAAAGAAATTAGAATCAGAATGGCTAAAGCAGCAATGTCTTTCAGAAGCCTTGACAAGTTGTGGAAATCAAAACTCATCAGCACAAACACAAAACTTAGGCTATTCAAATCAAATGTACTATCAACCCTTACGTATGCGTGTGAAAGCTGGAAAACAACAAGAGATATAGAAACAAAGTTGAACGCATTCGAAAATAAATGTCTAAGGAAAATACTTGGTATAGAATGGAACGAATTCAAAACAAACGAGGAAATTAGAGAAATCGCCAATCAACCACTAATATCTTCAGTAATAAAGAAAAGACGATGGTCATACGTTGGACATGTGATGAGAAGAGATAATAATCGAATAGCAAAGCAAGCCCTCATATGGGAAACAACAGGTAAAAGAAAAAGAGGAAGACCCAGGGAGACACTGAGAAGAACATTGATGAGAGAGGCAAGAGCAGCAGGAATCGGCTCCCTCAATGAGATAGAACTGCTTGCACAGAACAGAGACAGATGGCGAGATTTGATAAAATATCTTTAAAAGAAAACTGCTAGAACAAAAAATTCATATAGGAGAAGGTGTATCTTGGTCTACGCCCTATGGACCGGTTACGGCTCGAAAGGTCAATAGATAGATAGATAGAAAAATCGCTCGCCACATTCTGGCGCCTTCATCAGTGCATGAATGGCACACCACGACACAGAGGCATACCAGACTTTCAGAGCACATGCCGGATATGGCACAAATCTGATGAGAGCAAAGGGAAGGCCCTGCTTGCCCGCTACATTGAGCAGACGGACCAAAGAAATGAGGCTGTAAGAATGAGGATACGGGGATCGCTGTCAAAATTGTGTAAGAATGTAGGGCTGGAAGAAGATCTCACAATCACAAACGATACCATTCACACGACGCTTAAAAGGTCACACAACACTGCTCCTGGTCCAGATGGTGTTCGGTACGGTGACATAGGCGATTTAGCTGATGACGACTTGACAAAACTGGCCAATGAGTTTAATGCCAGTATTCGGAGTGGCCAGATTAAGGAGGAGTGGCTACACAGCTACTTACTACCGCTACCGAAGCCAAACAAGGACCATTCTCAGATCAGTGCCTACAGAATCATCACAATGCAGAACACTGCGGGCAAGCTGCTGGAGAAAATAGTTGCCCGTGTCCACACCTGTCACCTTGAACAGAAACGTGTATTCCCACCCACACTTGGAGGTTATAGATATAACAAAGAGACATGGCTCAATGCGGCAGTATTTGCCTATGACGTCTTCGAAGGCTTCCACAGACGAGAGGAGATATGTGCTGCTGCTATAGATCTGGAGGATGCATACAACAGGGTACCATTTGAATATCTCATGCATATGCTCCTCAAACTGGTGGTGCATCCCTTCCTCATTAGATGGATCGCCGCGGCACTATTTCAGAGGAAGGTGATACTCAGATGTGGAAGTTGGTCTTCCGAGACTACATCCATTTGCCCAGGGCTGCCACAAGGCTCACCATTGTCACCAGTTCTATTTAACGTGTACACAATAACGATCACGGAAAAACAGCTGTATGGGAGGGGAAGAACTATGACTTTTGCTGATGATATTCTGGTATATCGACAGGGAAGAGACAGACGGGGAATCGCTTCCACAATGCAAGACGAACTCGATCGAATTTCTTCCTGGTGTGGGGTATCAGGTGCCGTGGTTAATCCTAATAAAGTATCAGTTTCATGGTTCTCCCTTAATAATCATATTGTTAATACGACCACACCGGTAGTACGAATGGGAGCTGATGAGGTGACCAGGGACAAGTTGATGACATATCTGGGAGTTAAGTTTGATCGCAGCCTGTGTTTTCGGGACCACATCGACCATGTGATAACACAATCCCGCAAGGGATTAGCCGCCTTGAAGGTCATGGCAGCTGCCAACATCGAGCAGAGGCTACTTACTCTTCTGTTCCAGGGATTAGTCCTCGCACCTATCGAGTATGCCCTGGCAATTCTTACTGTCAGTACGACTCAAATTGATAGGCTGGAGAAAATACAAAATGAAGCCATGCGCATTATCCTGGGATGTACGAAGGACACTCCCTGTGTAGAAATGAGGTATCTTCTTGACTTTCCAACCATGGATGACAGAATCAAGATCTGGAGTGCACGAGCATACCTGAAGATTAGTACAGATACAGAGCATCCATTGCACCACGTGCTCAAACACAGAGAAACGTGACAGGCTAAAAAGAGGCAAATCATGGGTAGGCCGAGCAAAAGATGTCATCAAACAGGTCTGTGGGCTTACCAATATCAGCGTTGGTGAGGAGTGGATACTGGTGCCTACGTCACTCAAGGGGACATTCTCATGTATTGTCACACTCGACAGGAAAAGTAGGGAACAGAACCCGGTCGTGGTTAATGCTGAGGTCAACGGTTTCATCTGCGATAACACCGATGAGAAAGATGCAGTCATCTATACAGACGGATCTGTAAGACGACACCAGAGAAGTGCATGGGCCTTTTGCAGCACGCGCGGCAGGCAGAATAGTCTACGAAGACAGTGGTGCATACGTCATGACCACGAGTAGCATGACAATGGAGGCGATGGCAGTGACCAAGGCATTCAAATGTTTATAGTCACAAGACTACACCCACACATGTATACTGAGTGATTCGATGAGCATGATAAAAAAAGTGGAGGCCGGCTCTGTACGCATGCAATGGTAGAGTCATTGCAGAAGTCCAAAATACGTAAGGTCACCTTTGTGTATGTCCCTGGACATGCGGGAGTACGGGGAAATGAAAGATCGGACAGGTTGGCTAGCTGCGCTGTCGTTGAGGACGGGCAACCAATGGATCGGGCGGACATCATCAATGCCCTCCGAGATGTGGGAAGAGCACAGGACTTCGACAAACACAGATCCACGTCACTTCTTATGATGATGGAAATGGGAGTTAAGATGGGCACAGCCAGATATGAGAAACTTAGTGGCCGTGTACGAAGACTTATCAACCAACATAGAACTGGAATCGTCAGTCGCTGGACACTGCGAGACTTGCTGAGAAGGGGATCTGAGCACCTATGGACATGTTCGGAGTGCAATGATGATGACCCGCAAATAACTCGATAACTCAATCATGATAAGTCAGTAGTTTGGTAAAGCATTAGTGTCTCATACTGGGTGCTGCTTTACTGAATATTCCTGGACAGACAGATCCATCCACAGAACGAGCAAGGTGTATTTGCGGTACCTGGCCTTGTCTCTTTTCTCTTGCGCCTTTTGTCTTCTGAATTTGATATCAGCACTGTCTCGAAAATTGTTGTGCCATTTTTTATTTTTGCTCTCCATGTGCTACGATCTGCAGCCACATTTTTCCAGTTTCTGTCACTTAAAGAAAATCCCCACAAGGAAGCACTGCAAACATCCTTATATCCCAGCACTTGTCTGCCCTTTGGTCTCTTTCTGTCCTTAAGTTCTCCATACAATATTTGTTTGGGAATACGATTGTTTGCCATTCTTCTTACATGACCCAGCCACCTTAGTCTACGAATCCTAAGCCATTTGATGTTCATAATCGTGCGAAGGTAACGTACATGATAGCTGTTTAACCTTTTCTCCTGCCCTGCATAGGTAGTCACAGTTTCTGATCCGTATAGAAGTGTACTAAGCACACAACTTTAGTAAATTTTTATCTTAGTCCTGAGTAATAGTAAAAGGTAAAGTACGAGACTTGAACCGGCGTCTTAGCACGCGAGTTTCCACCCATATGTGCTCGGCCGCCTATCCAGAAATGTTCGGAGATTTCTGTTAGTGTTGCCTCAAGCATCTAAACTCAGATGCGAGGCAACATTCCTCTCGGTAGCCTAGTTGGGAAAACCACCCAGGGAGCAGTGTGAATTGTAGTCCTACTGTTTTCCGATTCAGGAATTTATTTCTTCTTCATTGGTTGTGACCATAGAACCGAGATAGGTGAACTTTCTCGTAGGTTCAAGGGATATGTTATTTAATGATATAGCTGTGGGCATACACCTTGTTGAAGCACCGGAATCTTCTGGATATTTATTGATAGGGAGAATAATTCATACGATCTAGCTAGATTGTCGACCATTGATTGCAGGACGGATTCATCGTGAGCAACCAGTGCTGCATCATCAGCGATTAGAAGCTCCTTGATTAGGATCTCACTTTACATCGAAAATATTATGAGACCAATAGTAGATATAAAAGGAATTGAGGTCAACGGTCACAACATAAACAATTTGCGATGTGTGGATGACACAGTCTTAACAACAGAGTGAGAGAACGAATTACAAGAAATGATAGATATAATAGTAACAGAATGCAGCAAGAAAGGGCTCAGTCTGATTTAATTCTTTGATTATGGAAGGCCCCGGTATCACTGCAAACGAATTAAAATCCATAATTGCTCAACCGCCCGTGCCAGCGTAATCATCCGAATTAATATCTCATATCCCAAACAATGAAAGGTCTCAGTCTGAATAGTAAGAAAACAGAAGTAATGGTCATATCGAAGGAAAAATCATTACCATCACGCAACATACAAATAAACAGGACTATTTGAAACAAGTGCAATGCATCTAATACTAGTGCACAATATAACACTAGAAGATGCACCACAGAAATAAAAAGTAGAATAGCTCAGGCCAAAATAGCATTTCAGAACATGAAAAACATCTTATGCAATAAAAATATATCAATAGAAGTGAGAAAGAGAGTTCATCTGTGCTATATAGGGCTAATTCTGACCTATGGAAGCGAATCATGGACAGTAAACAAAGAAATGAAAATATATTTTCAGAGGAAAGTTTAAAGTTCCCTGGACAGCTAAAAAGACCAATGAGGAAATTCTCAAAGAGGCCAACACAAAAAGGGAACTCCTAAGAAACATCAGAAACAAAAAATCAACAATTTATAGGCACATCATGAAGAAGAAAGTTGGAATACTTGGTTACAACTGGCAAAATACAGGGAAAGAGAGATCGCGAATGACAAAGAAAGAAATTACTAGATAGCTTGGTGTCATGGCATGGGAAATAGTCAACAACAGAATTGATACAATGCACTGTAGATAGGACCCAACCTTTAATGGGTTCCGGATTTTTTTTCTGGGGAAGTAAAGTGGCACGGGCCAAATTACCCCAAAAATCATGCGCCGAAGGTCTGTAAAATTTATGGTCACTAACACCATATGCCCTATACGCCACTTGGCGTGACGTGGCATATTACTCATTTTGCATTCTTTATTCAAGGACAATAGATGTTGTTGAAGCTCTGTTTTTGAAAGCTATTAGGGCCTGGTCATCAGCAAAAAAGAGTTAATTTATCTCTTCACTTTGTGGTTTGGCATCCTTACATATTTTGTCAATGTAAGTGTTAAACAAGAGTGGTGACAATAAGCACCCTAGTCTTACTCCAGATGTTACTGAATAGTTTTAATGTTCTTTATTTTCTCCAATTAAAACTTCTGCAGTTATTATGCAATATCTAACAAGACGGTCATTTACTCTATACTGAGCCAATGTTCTCCATAATAAATTTCTATCCACCCTTCTCAAAGATTCCTCTTGGTCCACAATTTCTATGCAGAGATTATTTTTATATTCTGTATTCTTCCCTACTAGTTGTAAATAGGGTAAATATTGCATCTGTGCAGCTTCTAGTTTTATTTTTGTTTTTTTTTTTAATTCCATCTGTTCTTCTGTCAACTGTGGTTCTATAGTAGCTCTTAGTCTTGTTTCTATGATTTTGACATACATTTTGCTTTTGTTACTCAGCAGTGAGATCTCTTCCTGGTGATTTCCATTTTAGAGACTGCTTAACTCCACTTTCTACTTTTGACAGCAGTATTTCAAGTTCTAGTGATGTATTTCCTTGTCCTGTGTTCCTATATTCTGAATCTCACCAAGTGGATTTAGAAGATCCTTGAAATATTCTCACAATCTGTTAGTTATTCTTGCTGGACCTATTATAAGATTTATATTTAGATCATTAATTATTTATATTGGGTTATAGATTTCATTTTTCCTCTTATACTTTAAACAACTTTGAAAACGTTCCAACCCAATCTATCTATTGACCTTTCGAGCTGTAGCCGGCCCATAGGGCGTAGACTAAGATACTGTGTTATCTGAATTTTTGTTCTAGCAGTTTTCAACTCTTTTAAAGATATGTTATCAAATCTCGCCATTTGTCTCTGTTCTGTTCAAGCAGCTCTGTCTCATTGAGGGAGCTGATGCCTGCTGCTCTTTCCTCTCTCATCAATGTTCTTCTCAGTGTCTCTCTGGGTCTTCCTCTTTTCTTCGTACCTGTTGTTTCCCACATGAGGGCATGCTTTGCTATTTGGTTACTATCTCTTCTCATCACATGTGTTTCTAACCAGATACACCAGGAAAATCAACACCAACAAAACGAAAGTCATAAACATCGCAAAAGGAGAAACAGAACATCAACCTAATGAAAGATGACTGAAAATTAAAATAAGTGCATGCATTTAAATACGAAGAAATAAAAAAAATAGAGAAAAAAAACAGTATGGTTAAAGCTTTAGGTAATAAGTGGACGGCACAAATTAGAACAACGTTTGGACTCGATTTGCCTTCAGTAGAAACAAACATACAACACACGCACACATATTTGGACTCGATATGCCTTCAGTAGAAACACACATACAACACACGCACACATATTTGGACTCGATATGCCTTCAGTAGAAACACACATACAATACACGCATACATATTTGGACTCGATATGCCTTCAGTAGAAACACACATACAATACACGCATACATATTTGGACTCGATATGCCTTCAGTAGAAACACACATACAATACACGCACACATATTTGGACTCGATATGCCTTCAGTAGAAACAAACTTACAACACACGCACACACATTTGGACTCGATATGCCTTCAGTAGAAACAAACTTACAACACACGCACACATATTTGGACTCGATATGCCTTCAGTAGAAACAAACTTACAACACACGCACACATATTTGGACTCGATATGCCTTCAGTAGAAACAAACTTACAACACACGCACACATATGTATTTACAATTTTACAAATAAATTAATAATTTAAAAACATTAAAAAATTATTTTTAAATATTTTAAAATATATAAAAAAAGCTATATTTAAAATATATTTTAAAATGTTAAAAATAATACCAAAATATATTTAAAAATTGTAATACCTTGGACGTTTTGTTACAAATAATAATTCACAAGTAGAAATAGACTCAAGATTCAACATAGCTTGTCAAATCGTACAGACATTGATGTCCAACAAGGAAATAACACAATAGGCAAAACAGGTATCCTATAACGTAATCTCCAATACCCAAGACCACTTTGCTAGACTCAAAAACAACAAGAAAAATAGCCGCTATCAATTGACCTTTTGAGCCGTAGCCGGCCCATAGGGCGTAGACCCAGACGCTCTTTCTCTTATCTAAATTTTTATTCTAGCAGTTTTCAGTCTTTGTAAAGATCTTTTATTAAATCTCGCCATGTGTCTCTGTTCTGTGCAAGCAGTTCTATCTCATTGAGGGAGCCGATTCCTGCTGCTCTTGCCTCTCTCATCAATGTTCTTCTCAGTGTCTCTCTGGTACTACGAATATTAAAGTGTTAGTAAAATAAAAATAACAAACTGAGAGATAGTCAGATATGATGAACTGAAATAAAAGCTAGGATTTTGTTACCTTTGAATACATTAAAAAAAAAACAATAGATAAAATTGGATTACCGATGTGACAGAAATATAAAAACAAAACACAAGTCTTCAATAAACACTGCAAAAACACCAGACCCAAGAGCCACTCACAAAAAAGAGAGATTGATGGTATATTAGAAACATTAGAAAACATAACATCAAGAGAGGCCTACAGAAGAGCATAAGACTGCAAACTATATGTACCTTGATGCTGAAAGGCAAATGAGCAAGGAAAGAATAAGAATTATCTATAACTGCTGCTGTTTATAATTTTTTTTTTTCAGAATACCTGAGCCTGCAGTGATGAAGAATCCAGTGTATTGAACACAAATGGTAGCACCTCACCCTTAATTTCCTCCAGGGGGGACTTGGCCAATATTATATCCAACTTGTTGAGTATGTATACAGTAGCCTGAGAATAGATGATAAAATTAGATTTAAAAACAAATACACTACAGTAGAATCTACCAGATATAATGAGAATCCTGATTTTTTTAAAACCTCACTTCAAAATTCCCCATATTTTTTTCTTATTTATTCTAGATTTTTATAAATCTTTTGTAGTGATATAATCAGCCTGCAAATAACACACTTTGTGAAATTTGTCTAGCCAAACAAAACTGTTAACGGTGTGTACTTTTCTTGTTCTTGCATAAATTGTGTAGCCACATGGGCTATGCATGACTAGTAAGGCATACTTGCACATGGTTATGGATTACAGAGATATGGTTTGGGGAAACAAAGCATGCAGTACAAGATGTGGCTGTGGTTGGAGAAATAATTGTGGTTTTTTTTTATTGGATAGGCCAATGGCCAAATAGGCTTTCATCATAAATGATGAGTATTGGTACTAATATAATTCTCTACACGCTTTTCAAATATATTCGCAAGTCATTAAATTTGTTATCACGATGGTTTCTAGTATGCCAACGTGAATGGCGACAATCTTCCCCAGTTCACAATAGAAAAATTTTAGAAGTCATGTTGTTTTAAAAATAAGAACATTGTCAACAAAGTATAAGTTTATTTAAAAAAATAATTGATGACAGGGTCAATATTTGAACAATGAGTGCACAAGCTGGAAAGAAATTATTGTTCCATGGAAGAAGTATCGTACTTATGGTTCATCTTCTCCACTTGTAATATGTTTGAGAGTGATTTCTTTGTTTTTCCTGCCATCAAACGATAAGAATATTGCATCCATTGGACCAGAGTATCATTCAATCTTTCAGAATGTTTTACAGGAAGAGAATTCTGAAAAAAAACCTATTTCTGTAATACAGACATCTAAATGTGAATCTTCTAGAAGTGATAACTAAGGCTACTGTTGCTGCTTGGGATGACTGGAAACCTCCCAAGGCCGGGTTTTTTATCACCACAGATGTGCATAATGATTCAATTGATAGGCCTCAATAAAAAACAGCAGCTGCCAATCGCACAGACATCGATAACTTGTTTATTGGCTGAGAGACAATGCTCCAGTCTGTATGACTACTAATGAATACCTGTCAGTGGATGAGACTTTAGTTTTGGTGGAGCTTTGAACACAAGACAATTACACAAAGCATCTTGGAGGACAGAGCTGCTGCTGAGAAATGAAAGATGAAATAGTAGATGAGACTGGAAATAATTCTTACATGATAACAACCAAAGCAGCTTCCCAAGCAGTAGAAACCCTGCAGATGTTTTTTTCAAGCAAAAGGCCAACAGCTCTGCCGAACTTACAAAATTAAACTTTATAGTAAGTCTTGTAGATCAGCATTTCTTTTTTTTAACCGTGGTCTGTGGACCCCAGCGAGTCTATGGTCAGGGGTCTGAGAATGAAATTAAGTTTTATTTATTTAACATCATTATGGGGAAAAAAGAATAATGTCCTGCAATCTTAATCAATATTTCATTACAGCCAACTGCTTGAAAACAAAATAGTTTCAAATCTTCAATAGTTCACAATATTTTCAAAGCACCGAATGCCTGAAAGTAAGGTAAAAAACTAAATGAATTTAAGCTGGCAAAGAACATCAGTACATATTTGTATAAAGTCCAAGTAAATATTTCTAAAGTAGAATCATTAGTCGAAAAGATTGACTTGTGGGCTAATCAACTTGAAAACAATGTTTTTGATTCATTCCCCGGTGTTTGAGTTCTTAGCTACTTCTGGGGATACAGTGCCTCCTGATGTTGTTAATAATCTTCTTGCACACCTGAAACACTTGAATGAAAATTTCAGGCTTTATTTCCTTCCGACCTATAATTCAGAAAATTACTGGATAATTGTTGTTGTTGTTGCGTTCGCCAGCTTTCAACTCTGACGAAGTCCCTAGAGACTAGGAACTGAATTTTGCGTGTTAATCCATTTTTCCCAGGCAGCCGTGTGCACAGGGGTCCCGCACAGACAGATAACTCCGACTTCGGAGGTACTCATGTTTTTTTCCGTCGATGAGTAACTGACGTTTCAAGCTGGGCCTCGCTGCTGAGACCAGGGGTGGTTGTCGCAGAGAGAAATCATAAATAAAATCCCAACCGGTGGAGCCGAGATTTTAACCCACAACGTCTCTGTCCCGAGGCCGGCGTCCTGCCTCGAGACCAACCAGTCCCACATGGACTTGGAATATGAGGAAACTGCAACAAGAAACACTTTTCATGCATAGCCTGCAATGGTTCCTGCCGCCTATCCACCATATACCAGAAGTTCACGTCCTCCCGAAAGTGATGATCGTCATATTTCTTTAAAAATGTGTAGCGCTTGATGATGTCAGGCCATCGTTGTTGACTCCAATTCCGAACATATAAACACACAGTTAATCGTCAGATTATCCCCGTCGCACATCAAACAACAGACCGTAAGTTTAGCGTAACGCCGGTCTAGGGATTTACGATGATCCATTACGATGACGTGGCACACATAACAATGGTGCAAGCACAGCAATGACGCGCCCTTTAGATTCTACTAGATAAAAGATCCATTTCATTATCTAAAAATTCATAAAATCAAAATATTGACTTTTTTCTGAGCTGGACAGCTTGCTTAATTATCATATGATGGTTCCTCAAAAATGACTATCCAACAGAATAACCTTCCTGATTTTTGGTTGTACATGAGAAATACATACACAAAACTGGCAGAACACGCTGTCAAGTAATTACTCCCCTTCTGCACCACATATTTATGTGAAGCTACTGTGCGGCGCCGATATAATGGTTTTACAAGAAACTCTTCTTGGTGACAGGATAGTAAGTACTCCTGGTTTCCATTGTTTCTACAATAGGCGACACCTTGGGCAGAGGCCATTCTTGTGCGCAACAATAGGGTGGCAGCTGAAGTTGATATGTCTGCGTGGGACAATGCAGAATTGCAGGTACATGCGGTTAGGGTGCAGACCCCAGTTCATTTCGTGATTGTAAATGTGCATACCTGTAATGGGAAGGTGAACACACAACAATGGCAGAATCTCTTCGAGTTCGATGAAGAGAACGTCATTTTCTGCGGAGACTTTAATGCTAGAGGAAACCAGTGGAGTAACGTCATAACCAACAAGCAGGGAGAAGACCTAGAGAACGCACTAGTGTCAGTCGATTTAGTGTGCTTGAATGATGGAAAGGCAACAAGAACGGCCACTCGAACAGGGGACTCTGATAGTGTCATAGACCTGGCACTGGCTGGTGTCTTCCACCTTCGCACCGGTTTGCAGGTGGAATGCACTGGGGTTCCACGGAAGTGATCACTATCCATGTGTCCTCCTAACTGAGAAAAGCAGAAATAGAAGCCAGAAAAGAAAGCTCCACACATTCCACTACGAGAAAACAGACCAGGACGTCATTAGCAAAATCAGACATAGGAAACAGAGCGCCCCTCGTAGGAAGCAGGAGAGATGGACGCAGCCACCTTGGTGGAACGTAGAAGTTGAGGAAGCTTGGCGGAGCAAGAGACAAACGGCCAAGACATGACAGAAAGCCAGAAAGAATGGAAGAACACAACCTGAGCTCTTGAAGCGTCTAAAAGTAGAGGTCGAACAAAAAATTTAATGCAATTTAAACAAACTATGTGCTAAGCAGGCTAAGGATGACTTCTGTAAAAAAAAAATAGTGTGCTCAGAAAAATCGTTAGCCACATTCTGGCGCCTTCATAAGTACATGAATGGCACAACACGACACAGAGGCATACCAGACTTTCAGAGCACAGGCCGGATATGGCACAAATCTGATGAGAGCAAAGGGAAGGCCCTGCTTGCCCGCTACATTGAGCTGACGGACAAAAGAAATGAGGCTGTAAGAATGAGGGTACCGGGATCGCTGTCAAAATTGTGTAAGAATGTAGGGCTGGAAGATGATCTCACAATCACAAACGATACCATTCGCACGACACTTAAAAGGTCACACAACACTGCTCCTGGTCCAGATGGTGTTCGGTACGATGGCATAGACGATTTAGCAGACGACGACTTGACAAAACTGGCCAATGAGTTTAATGCCAGCATTCGGAGTGGCCAGATTAAGGAAGAGTGGCTACACAGCTACTTACTACCGCTACCGAAGCCAAACAAGGACCATTCTCAGATCAGTGCCTACAGAACCATTACAATGCAGAACACTGCGGGCAAGCTGCTGGAGAAAATAGTTGCCCGTGTCCTCACCTGTCACCTTGAACAGAAACGTGCATTCCCACACACACTCGGAGGTTATAGATATAATAAAGAGACATGGCTCAATGCGGCAGTCTTTGCCTATGTCGTCTTCGAAGGCTTCCACAGACGAGAGGAGACATGTGCTGCTGCTATAGATCTGGAGGATGCATACAACATGGTACCATATGAATATCTCATGTATATGCTCCTCAAACTGGCGGTGCACCCCTTCCTCATTAGATGGATCGCCGCGACACTATTTCAGAGGAAGATGATACTCAGATGTGGAAATTGGTCTTCCGAGCCTACATCCATTTGTCCAGGGCTGCCACAAGGCTCACCATTGTCACCAGTTCCATTTAACGTGTACACAATAACGATCATGGAACAACAGCTTTATGGGAGGGGAAGAGCTATGACTTTTGCTGATGATATTCTGGTATATCGTCAGGGAAGAGACAGACGGGGAATCGCCTCCACAATGCAAGACGAACTCGATCGCATTTTTTCCTGGTGTGGGGTTTCAGGTGCTTTGGTTAATCCTAATAAAGCATCAGTTTCATGGTTCTCCCTTAACAATCAAATTGTTAATACGACCACAATGGTAGTACGAATGGGACCTGATGAGGTGATCAGGGACAAGTTGATGACATACCTCTGAGTTAAGTTTGGTCGCAGCCTTTGTTTTCGGGACCACGTCGTCGACCATGTGATAACAAAATCCCGCATAGGATTAGCCGCCTTGAAGGTCATGGCAGCTGCCAACATCGAGAAGAGGCTACTTACTCTTCTGTTCCAGGGATCAGTCCTTGCACCAATCGAGTATGCCCTGGCAATTCTTACTGTCAGTACGACTCAAATTGATAGGCTGGAGAAAATACAAAATGAAGCCATGCGCATTATCTTGGGATGTACAAGGGGCACTCCCTGTATAGCAATGAGGTATCTTCTTGACTTTCCAACCATAGATGACAGAATCAAGATCTGGAGAGCACGAGCATACCTGAAGATTAGTACAGATACAGAGCATCCATTGCACCACGTGCTAGACACAGGGAAGGTGCCAGGCTAAAAAGAGACAAATCATGGGTGGGCCCAGCAGAAGATGTCATCAAACAGGTCTGTGGGCTTACCAATATCTGCGTTGGTGAGGAGTGAATACCGGTGCCTACGTCATTGAAAGGGACTTTCTCGTGTATTGTCACACTCGACAGGAAAAGTAGGGAACAGAACCCGGTCCCAGTTAATGCTGAGGTAAACGGTCTCATTTGCGATAACACCAATGAGAAAGATGTTGTCATCTATACAGGCGGATCTGTAAGACGACACCAAATAAGTGCATGGGCATTTACAGAACGCTCGGCAGGCAGAATAGTCAAAGAAGACAGTGGTGCATACGTCATGACCACGAGTAGCATAACAATAGAGGTGATGGCATTGACCAAGGCATTCAAATGGTTAGAGTCACAAGACTACACCCACGCATGTATACTGAGTGATACGATGAGCATGATAAAAAAAAGTGGAGGCGGGCTCTGTACGCATGCACTGGGTAGAGTCGTTGCAGAAGTCCAAAATACGTAATGTCACCTTTGTCTATGTCCCTGGACATGCGGGAGTACGGGGAAATGAAAGATCGGACAGGTTGGCTAGCTGCGCTGTCGTTGAGGACGGGCAACCAATGGATCGAACGGACATCATCAATGCCCTCCGAGATGTGGGAAGAGCACAGGACTTCGACAAACACAGATCAACGTCACTTCTTCGGATGAAATGGGAGTTAAGAAGGGCACAGCCAAAAATGAGAAACTTAGTGGCCGTATAAGATGACTTATCAACCAACATAGAACTGGAGTCGTCAGTCGCGGGAATTGCTGAGGAGGGGATCTGAGCACCTATGGACATGTTCGGAGTGCAATGATGATGACCCGCAAATAACTCATTAACTCAATATTTATGTGAAAGGACTTTCTCTATCTTTCTGTATATGATAAACAAGTACAGAAATAATTTAAATGTCAAACCAGATTTACGGATATACGTTCAAACATTGAACCAGACATTGCACATCTTTGTGGCAAAGAATCCTTCCCATAGCAAATATTAGAAAATATGTTTTACCTTTCATAAAAATATATTGGAATTATTTTGTAGCAGTGGAACATTTTTATTATTTTTTGTTTGATTTTGAACTGATATAAACAAATTAAAGACCTTTGGGATGCCCTCTAGCCAAGCGTTTACTAAACTGTTGTCTGCGGAGAAAGGTAACATTTGTAAGATTGACACATTTCTTAGGATAATCATTATAGAACTACAGCTGCAATCGTGGAACCCAGACGCTATACTACTATGAAATAAAAATAGGTCATCAACGGTATTGGGGATCCACAAAGGTATCAAATTATCTGAAAGGGTCCACAGGCACAAAAAGTTTAATAAATGCACTAGTTGATCAGTGTTTATCAAACTCTTTTCTATTGTCGCCTCATTTCAACCTTGTTTTCTTCCCTTGGCCCACCCTGTCCTTTCAGAAAAAAATAGCTATCAGTTTTTAGACATTTCGCTATCTCTCTCTCTCCCCCCCCCCTCTCTCTCTCTCTCTCATACTTGCATGCATGCACTCACAAACACATATACATACATACATACATACATACATACATACATACATACATATATATATATATATATATGTATATATATATATATATATATATATATATATATATAACCATTATCAAGTACTGGGCCTACTGGCGTAGGTGATCATGTCTCTCCACAACTTTCGATCTCGACAGTTCTTTATCATCTCTGTTATTGACCTTCTGCCAAGCCATTCTCTGTCTGGTATTTTCTCTCTTCGCTTCCCTCTATCTCTTCGTCCCTCAATTTTTCCACTTGTTCCAATATATTCAAGTTGTTCCCTTATCATTACATGGCCAAAAAATGATGATCGTTTCTTCCTATTATTGGAAATTTCTGTTGTTTTGAGTTATTTATATTACAACAGTTGGCAATAACTAAATAAAACTAAGAGAAATACCTCTACTAGACGTACAATCTTACATATATCTGGGCAGTAATATAAATAAAGAGGGAAGAACAGAAAATGATACCAAAATAAGGATATCAAAATCAAGAGCAGCTTTCACTGCACTGGGAAACCAATGGAAATCCACAGAAATTAGGTTAAATACAAAAATAAAAATTTTCAACTCAAATGTTAAGTCAGTCATATTATATGGCTGTGAAACATGGAGAACAACAAAATTGACAATCACGAAGATACAGACTTTCATTAATGGATGCTTACGCAGAATAAAGGGATGGAAATGGCAGGACAAAATCACTAACATAGAATTATGGAAATGTACCAGTCAAATACAAGTGGATAAAGATATACAGCGAAGGCGATGGCGCTGGATAGGACACACACTACGGAAGCCAACTGAGAGTATTACACAACATGCCATTTTTTGGAATCCCCAGGGGAAAAGACAAAGAGGAAGACCAAGGAATTCTTGGAGAAGACAGATAGAAGCAGAATTGAAGATGATGGGAAAGACATGGAATGATCTTAAAAGAATGGCAAAAAAACAGAATGACTTGGAAAATGTTTTTGAAGACCTATGCTCCACAGGGAGCTAAAAAGGTAGAAGAATATTGGAAATTAACTTTTTTTTTTGCTTTAACCTCTTTCAGAACATTTTCATTACTCTTCTTAGCTGTCCATGGTGTTCTCAACATTCTTGTGTAAAACCACATTTCTATAGACTCCAGTGATTTTCTTGTCTATTGTCAATGATTCACATCCATATGTTAAGACTGGCTCTACATAACATTTAGGACGTGAACTTCCGGTATATGGTGGATAGGTGGCGGGAACAATTGAAGGCTATGCGTGAAAAGTGTTCCTTATTGCATTTTCCTCATATTCCAAGTCCGGCTTGTCGCAGGAGCTACTGAGTTACGTGATTTGTGCACACCGTGAGCTGTGTGTCTCATCCGTTTTGATCATGTTTCGATATTCCAATTGTTTACGATGAATGATGCTATCGCATGACAGGGAACAGTTGGCTGTGTTCACTTTCTGCGCGGTTTCACCGTATGTCTTTTGGCGTGTGCTGAGACTGCGACGATGTAGACTATAGTTACCTTTCTTTGTTTGGGAAAAAAGATATTCGGATGATTACGCTGGCACGGGCGGTTGAGCAATTATGGATTTTAATTCGTTTGCAGTGATACCGGGGCCTTCCATAACCAAATAACCAAACATTTAAGAACATATAATATATATCTTCTCAGCCATATAGGAAAGCTATACGCCAAAATCTTGGAAAAAATGCTGAGACCAATAATAGAACTACAGTTAAGCGATTCTCAAATGGGGTTCCGAAAAAAAGAGGATGCACTGACGCACTATTCACATTAAAACAGCTTGCAGAAAAAAACGACAGAACACAATTAAAACTTATACATAGCCTTCATTGGCCAGGAAAAGCATTCGACAGAGTAAACAGAGAACAACTGTGGGTGATACTAACAACATACGGAGTAAGCCAACATCTAACCAACCTAATTAAAAGTCTCTACATCAACAGCAGCTGCAGGGTCAGAAAAGCAGCAGGCTACACAGACCACTTCGAAGTTAGATCAGTTGTAAGACAGGGGTGCGTACTATCCACCCTACTGTTTATTACATGCATATATGCAAGCTAGCCAACCCATCAGAGACACAGGAGATCAACGAACTTTTATTTGCAGACGATCAGGCACTAATACATGAAACAATAGAAGACCTACAAGAACACTTAAACAAACTCAACATCTCAGTCACAAAATACAACATGAAAATCAACATCAACAAAACAGAAGTCATGAATGTCGCCAAAAATTAACAGTACATCAACATAACTATAGACGGCAGACAACTATAACAAGTAGAGGAATTCAAATACCTAGGAAGTCTAATGACAAACGATAATTCTCAAACAGCAGAGATAGAATCAAGATGCAACAAGGCTTGTCAAATCATTGGACAGTTATCGCCACCATTGTCCAACAAGGAAATAACTCTGGAGGCAAAACGAGCACTATACAATACAATCTTCATCCCAACGTTGTGCTACCAATGCCAGACCTAGACCCTAGCTGCAAGAACAATAAGAAAAATAACCTCTACAGAGATGAAGTGTGTTAGACGAATGACAGGAAACAGTGTGAGAGATAAAATCAGAAATGAAGAACTGAGAAAAAAGCCAGGAATAGCCCCCGCCATAGAATATATAAGGAGACAACAGATAAAATGGTTTAGCCACGTGACATGGCAAAAAGAACAAAACACAACACAAAGAGCCTTCAACAAACATGAGAACACCAGACCCAAGGGTCGACCACGAAAAAGATGTGTCGATGGAATATTATAAGCACTAGGAAATATAACAGCAGCAGAGGCGAACAGAAGAGCAAAAGACCGCAAATTATATCTCCACTCGACGCTGAAAGGCAAATGAGGAAGAGAAGAAGAAGAAGATATATATAGGCCTGTTTCATAAATATTCACAAAATAGTTCAATAAAAACATGTACTTTAAAAGTATATGAAGATTGTAATAACATAAATTCAGGTAATAAAATGAAGGATTCTTCTATTGTGCGTGGTTTTCCTTCTTAGAATATAAATTTTGATATTTTGTAAAGAGCGATTAAACCTTTGCCATTTAGATTTGTAGATTTTTCAATGAATGTTTCATGGTTGTTGTCACTATATGTCTAGTTTCAAATTTTTTAACCAGTTGCAAAAAATATTCCAGTAGTTTATCCTTTTCGTGTGTAATGTCACAAATTAAGCACATGGTTTTAGTGTTGTGTTGCAGTGACAGGATAAATCCCTAGCCATAGCCAAGGTACTCAAGTGAGTATTTTCGACATTTCTTCTTTATTGAGGTGCCCATGATGTACTCAGTAAATTGTGTAGTGGGGAAAACATTTTAAAACAGATGGAGATAAATTGTACATATATTTGCAGTTGTAAAATGATTTTTTTTAAACCATTTTTCATTTAAAAATAAAAAGCAGCATTAGAATTTCCAAAATAAAGATAATGAAAAAGAGTGTGTTTGAAAAATGTATATAACTATCTATATACTTTAAGGGCATAATGCCATCATACATTTTCTACTTATAAAATATATTATTGTATATTTATGTATATACTCACAATTCAAGGGTTATGTGATCACGATAGATTTTTTAGATGCTAAAAAATTAAACACAGAAGTCACGAAAGGACTGAGAAAAGCTTCGCTCTTTAATACTCTGATTAACAAACGTGTAAATCTATTAAATACTCCTCTAAAGTTTGTCAACACACTTTGCATAAGACTAAAGAAAAGAGGACAGCTAAGATAGGCAGTAGTCGAGTGGGGGAAAGAGAGAGATGTTGGAAGGGAAAATTAATGTTGCCACAGACATCAAAGGCGAACTGCCCACCAGGGATTGTCACTTTTGAAGTCCATCAAATACTTCTGATGTATGCTTCTTATACCTGGCACAGCTAATGAAACAAAGCATTGAGTTTTAAAAAAGTTATATCTGAGCATTGTATTCCACAATATTCTCTGTTCATGGCCACCTAGTTTTTAGCTGTGGCCCCGCCAAAAAAAATTATTTTTTTTACCTGTGCTTCCCCCTCCCCACCCGAAAATCCTGTGGCCCACTGGAGGCCATATGGTCCCCGGTTGAGAAACACTGTTGCAGATGATTTCACAATCCAAGTCCCAAAACAACATACAATCTACTCTTACTTTAAACTTAGAGATAACCCTTCTTAGAGGGTAAGATAAAAGGCATCAGGGTAGCCGCCAGATGAGTATCCCCCATTAAAAAGTCACACGCAGGCACAATCATACACATTCACAGAAAGCTAGGACTTCATTATCAGGCAATGATTACGTAATATCAAACTTTTTGCAAGGGATATAATAGCTAAACCTGTTTCCTAAGTTTAAGTAGTACATTTCCCCATTTTAAAACACAAATTGGATATAACAAGACACAGTTATAACGAAAATGATGGTCCCGATGAGATCATTATAACTGGATTCTACTGTAATAATAATCACATGGGAGTATAAAGATACTGATCCTAATGATCTGTCCTTTCTATATCATTTAAATAAAATAAATGTGGCAGTTAATGCTCTGTTATATTGTTTTAGCTATGTGCACTGTAGTAAATATGATGACAGTAGAAACAGTTTTTAAAAAAATAAAATAAAAGGTTTCGTCCACTCTTTAACACTGAATTACAATCACATTGTGAAAATTACAAACTCAAAATATAAATTCATGGAATTCAACAGCTTGCTGCACGAGAATTATTTGTCACGCCATGTACCTTCCTAATAACGTAATAGGTGGCAACGTTCACGACAGCCGCACTTGGTTGCTATTTCCTTTTGTTTTGACAGGATAGATAATTTTGTTTTCTTTAACACATTTCGATTGTTTTTGTTTTGGTTGTTTCGTTATTAGTTTTGTGTGTGTGTTTTTTTGTTTGTTACTGATGAAGGCCTATTGGGCCGAAACGTTGTTTAGTCTGTGTCGTCCACTTATCACGTAAAGCTTCTTACATACCATTTTTTTTATTTTTTTTTATTTTTCCTTACCTTCCTAATATTTCCTGCCGATGTGTCATTAAATCTTGAAGTGTTTTATTTTTCTAGATACAGCAGGTGCATCGTAAAAAATGATTCCATCGTAATATTGTGATTTATTAATTTTTTTTTTTAACATAATTGGAAGAGATAGTCGTATGTTCTTGTTTTTGTACATCTAATAATGACGAAAAAAAGACAGTATTGAGTTGTTTTTCTACTCCAATCAGTGGAAAACTTGGAATAATAGAATTATAGAATTCTTCAAAGGGAGCCATTGACGCAGTAGAATATCAACCAATAGAAGATACTTTGCCTATATATATATATATATATATACAATATGCCAAACACCTGACAATTCAAAATACATTTGTTACTTCGATCTATCTATTGACCTCTCAAGCCGTAGCCAGTCCATAGGGAATAGACCTAGATACTCTTTCTCTTATTTTAATTTGTATTCTAGCAGTTTTCAATTCTTTTAAAGATCTTTTATCAGATCTCGCCATTTGTCTCTGTTCTGTGTAAGCAAGTCTATCTCATTGGGGGAGCCGATTATTGCTGCTTTTGCCTCTCTGATCAATGTTCTCCTCAGTGTCTCTCTGGGTGTTCCTCTTTTCCTCTTACCTCTTGTTTCCCACATGAGGGCTTGCTCTGTTATTCGGTTATTTTCTCTCCTCATCACATGTCCAACATATGACCATCGTCTTTTCTTTATTACTGAAGATATTAGTGGTTGATTGGAGATTTCTCTAATTTACTCGTTTGTTTTGAATTCATTCCACGCTGTACCAAGTATTTTCCTTAGACGTTTATTTTGTTCACCTTTGTTTCTATGTCTCTTGTTGTTTTCCAGCTCTCACATGCATACGTATAGATTGATAGTAAGTTTGATTTGAATAGTCTAAGTTTTGTGTTTGTGCTGATGAGTTTCGATTTCCACAACTTTTCAAGGCTTCTGAAAGACATTGCTGCTTTAGCTATTCTGATTCTAATTTCTTTATTTTTATTCCCTTCCTGATCAATGTGACTTCCAATTTGTTACTTGCATTAGCAATAATACTAGGGATAAGCAAGAAAGTTTATTCAAGCAGGATTTCATTATGAATATGGAAGACTACACCTCATGAAGGCACATTTACTTGAAAGATTCAACACTCCGAGTTTACAGAGTAATATTTTGTAGTGACAGACCAGCCAACTTGAATTATACAACATCAACAGAGGGGGGTACTGACACCCAGAATTCAGAGTCCACTCGGTTGATAACACAAAATTCACTGGGTGCTGTCTCCGCATGGAAGGTTGACTACAGTGCATCTTTCAGAGAAAATTTGCCGGGGGTGGGGGTATTTTCTAATCTGGAAGGGGGGGGGGGATTTAAAGTTTAAAGTCTTAAATTATATATCTCATTATGTATATGTCCTTGGTTAAGGTCATCATTTATAGCAGACATACCCTCCTTTGTTTTTAATGGCATAGCGATCCAGAATTTTGTACACACACACACAAAATTTCACTTGTAATCTTTTCTCCTTCAACAAAAATTCTCATGTATTGATCCAGTGAACTATCTCCAAGCTGGTTTCTTAATGGAGTCATTATTCTGTTCATAGCACTAAAGGACCTTTCAACGGTGGTTGTTGATATTGGTAAAGTCAAAATTGTTACACTAGTATTTTTCAGTTCATCATAACCAATTGAAGATAGAAGAACATATTTCAATGGTGATATAGTTATAGTTAATCGAAGGCCCCAATATCACTGCAAATGAATTAAAATCTATAATTGCTCAACCGCCCGTGCCAGTGGATTCATCCAAATTAACATCTCATCTTACTGAAGGATCCAAACAAAGAAAGGCGGCTGCAGTCCCCATCATAACAGCCACAGCACATGGCAGAAGACATAAGGCATAGCTGTACCGAAAGTGAACAACACAATCGAACGTCATACGATATCATCATTAGTCATAAATAATCGGAATATCGAAACACGATCCGGATGAAAAATACAGCTCACGGTGTCCACAGAGCACCGGCAATAGTTCCGGCAGCAAGCCGGAAGTCTAATGGTGATACATTGGCACAAATCAAATAGCATTTCAAAAATGAAAATATCTTATGCAACAAATCTATGTCAATAGTAATGGGAAAGAGAGTTCATCGATGCAAATTAGAGCCAATTTTGACCTATGGAAGCGAATCATGGATAGTGGACAAACAAATGAAAAGACGATTAGATGCCACAGAGATTGGATTTCTCATGGATGTTGAAAGTTCCCTGGACGGCTAAATAGACCAAATTTTGTCATCAGAGACATCTGTTTTTATTGTTCAGATGTGTGGCACCTTATCTTTCAATTTTTTATATCTTGTAGTAAAATCACTATGTTCGTGTTTTTTGCTTTCTGTATATCCGCAGATATTGATTTTAAGATTAAAGACGGTTGAAACTAACTTTGGAAGAATTTTCAACTGCCATTCCTGCTTCTACAAGCATTTATTTAAATTAGAAAAAACTCCCAGTATTTCCACCAACAGACAAAGTGTTAACATGAAAGCAGATTTTTTTTTCCAATTTTAGAAGTAATCCTCCAGCCTGTGAAGCTAGATCTGCCCCATCCTCATATAAATGTTCACGAGTCATCATGATTGACCCATAACATTTCTTAATTATGTGCATGGTGTTGTAATGACTTAGCCAGCTCACATCTATGGCCTCTGGAGTTTTCAGCATATGATCTTCTAACATTTTAAAAATGTTACCGAGAACTGTTTCTCGTTTTGTAAATTGGAATAAACAGCTTATTTATGTCTCTGACTACATACAAAAAAATACATTTCACGTAGGGGGATTGGTCTCTTGCACTTATCACTGCAAGTGACAATACATGAGTCCTACAATGTATGTAGAGTTTTGTCTTCGATTTATCTGATCTGGTTTTTATTTTATTTTTATTTACCCGAAATCTATTTAATATACACTATTAAAAATGAAGGCAAAACCATTTGACATAGCAATAATACAGACATAAGCACCTACTCAAGACTATGCAAATGAACAAATATAAGCATATTTAGAAGATTTAAATAAAGTTAAGAAGCAAGTGAAATCTTCGGACACATTGATTATAATGGGTGACATGAACGCTAAAGTAGGAAAATGTAGATATAAGACGATCATAGGAAATTATGGTTGTTGAAAAATAAATGACAGAGGAGAACGATTAATATAATTTTGTGAAGAAAACAGGCTGATAATATATAACACCTACTTTGAGCAAGGGAAAAGGAAACTATACACATGGAAAAGCACTGGATATAAAAAGTAAAATCAAATAGACTCATCATCATCATCATGTGCCATACAGGTTGGCGCAGGATCATGTCCTTTCACAATCTTCTATCTACAGTGCATCGTATCAGTTATGTTGTTGACTGTTTTCCATGCCATGACAACAAGCATCCAGTATTTTCTCTCTTTGTCGTCCGCGATCTCTCTTTCCTTTTATTTTGCCAGTTGTAACCAAGTATTCTGACTTTCCTCTTCTCATGATGTACCAGAAAAATGTTGATTGTTTCTTTCCGATTGTTTTTAGGAGTTCCCTTTTTGTGTTGGCCTCTTTGAGAATTTCCCCATTGGTCTTTTTAGCTGTCCAGGGAACTTTCAACTTTCTTCTGAGAAATCCCATCTCTGTGGCCTCTAATCGTCTTTTCATTTGTTTGTCTACTGATCATGATTCGTTCCATAGGTCAGAATTGACTTTAATTTGCATCGATGAACTCTCTTTCTCACTTCTATTGACGTAGATTTGTTGCATAAGATATTTTCATTTTCTGAAATGTTATTTTGGCCTGAGCTATTCTGCTTTTTTTTTTTTCTGTGGTGCATCTTCCATCTGATATTATTATTGTCCTAAGTATTTGACGCGTTTCAAATTTGTACTGTTTATTTTTATGCTGCATGATGGTGATGATTGTTTCTTTGAAATGACCATTAGTTTTCTTACTATTCAGATTGAGACCTTTTTTGTTGCTTTCTTTTACTATTATGTCTATCATTTCTCGTAGTTCATTCTCTGTCTCTGCTATTAAGACTGTGTCATCCGCGTATCGCAAATTATTTATGTCGTGACCGTTGACTTTAATTCCTTTTCTGTCTACCATTGATCTCATAATATGTTCGCTGTAAAGTGATAACAAATATGGCGAACAGAACTCAGCCTTGTCTGACTCCTTGATTTATATATTGGAATTGTCTTGTTTGGTTGCTAATTCGTATAGCTGCTGTTTGTTGCCAGTACATGTTATTTTTTACGATTTGCACATCCTTGCCATCAATGTTTAATTTCTTCAAAATATTGATTATTTCCACATGCTTTATTTTGTCAAATGCTTTTTTGTAGTCTATAATTTCTTTACTTGTATCACATACATAGATCTTTCTATCAATGTTCTTAAGATGTATATTGCCTTATTGGTGCTCTTTCCTTCCACAAATCCACATTGTTCCTCACATATTTCTGGTTTTCTTTTGTTCTTTACACGTCTCATGATGATTCTTATTAATATTTTCGTCATATGGCTCGTGAGACTAATAGTGCGATGGTCCTCACAATCAGTGGCACCTGACTTCTTTAGTATGGCCACAAAGATATATTTTAGTAGATCTTCGGTTATGTGCCAGTGTTAAACATATATCATTGGTTAGTTTTGTTATATCATGTACTCCCAGCTCTCCTAATGCATTTATCTCCACGATTGTTATATTGTCGAGACCTGGAGCTTTGCCTCTTTTCATGTGTTGAATTGCCTCCTCCACTTCACTCTGCATTATTGGTGCTCCTGTGTCATTGTTGGAATTGTTTAGCTCTGGTCTTTCATCATCACAGAGTTGACTGATATATTCTGTCCATGAAAGGACATTCATTGTCTTCTCCTGTCCCATTATTATATTTCCTTTCTTTGATTTCACACATCCTGAAACTTTGACTTCTTTCCTTCCTGTTAATTCATTTAAATCGATTGTGCATAAATTTTGAGTCTTTCTTATGCTGTTTTTCCATTTCTTAACATTTCTGCTTTAACCATCCTTCCATACCTTCTCTGCATTTGTTCTGGATCTCTTTGTGCAATATTTTGTATTACCGTTCTTCTTCCTTATGTTTTTGTCTTTCTTTCGTCCATTAGTTCTCTCTCTCTCTCTCTCTCTCTCTCTATCTCTCTGCGTTCAGGACTCAATCAGAGTAACGATTCCAGACTCTCATATGAAGTCAGCTGTCAGGCTAAGTGTGTTGATCGCCCCCACAGACAGAACATGACAATTAGAGTCTGTCAGATCCACTCTGACTGAACATTCGTTAATACGTTGCACTGTGTTCTGCGTCAGTGGCCCAGTACATCCGATTTCAGCCAGCATTTTATTCGGGTTTGCTTTCCCTAGCCTTTGATTGTCCCCAATCTTCCTGACTAACACAGACATGCACACACAAATATGTGAGATGTGAATAACACAGACACGGACAGACACAAAGATGTGAGATGTGACTAACACAGATATACACACACAAAGATGTGAGATGTCACTAACACAGACATGCACACACAAAGATATGAGATGTGACTAATACAGACATGCACACAGCGATACGAGGCATGACTAACACTGACACACATCAAGATATATGACACATGACTAACATAAACATGCACATAAAGATATGAGATATAACTGACATTGACATGCACACACAAAGATATGACACATGCCTAACATAGACATGCACACAAAGATAAGAGATACGACTAACATAGATATGCACAAACAAAGATATGAGATGGGACTAACATAGCCATGCACACACAAGTTCTAATTTTTCTTTACTCATCCATTTGGTTCTTTGGTTATGGAAATCCCGGTATCACTGCAAACGAATTAAAATCCATAATTGCTCAACCGCTCATGCCAGTGGAATCATCCGAATTACTAACTCATCTCCCGAGCAAAGAAAGGTAGCTGTATCATAGCAGTCTCAGCACAAGCCAAACGATATATGGCGAAAACGCACAGAAAGTGAAGACAGCCAACTGTTCTCTGCCATACTATATCATCATTCATCGAGAACAATTGGAATATCGAAACATGTCAAAACGGATGAAACACACAGCTCACGGTTGTTCACAGAGCACCTAACTAAGTAGTTCCTGCAACCAGTCGGACTTGGAATATGAAGAAACTGCAACAAGGAACACTTTCATACAAAGCCTTCAATGGTTCCTGCCGCCTATCCACCATATTGACCGGAAGTTCACGTCCTCCTGAAAATGATAATCGTCATATTTTTTTTTTTTATGTATAGCGCTTGATGATGTTAGGACATCGTTTTTGACTCCAATTCCGAACATATAAAACACAGTCTCAGTCGGATTATCCCCGTCGCACATCTTGCAACAGACCGTAAGATTAGCTTATGGCCGGTCTAGGGATATACGATGAGCCATTATGATGACGTAGTACACACAACAATGGCTGCGCCAATAGATTCCTGATTACTCTACTGAATGCAGCCAAAAACTAACGAAACACGGTGCAAATTCCCTAAAGAGATAAAACTTCGGCTGAATTGACGGAGCAATCAACAGTATTGAGTTGAAACATGTTAATGGCTTGCGTCAAATATTCCAACAACGGTGATTGAACAGCACTCAATGTGACGTAAACCGCAGACCAACTCTAGACAGTGGAAGGTCGCATTCACAACACTTGATTTCTCAAAAAGGAATATTGCCGTGTGTACTACTCCGCTTCATCGGCGCAGACGTGTTAAGTTGAACATCATTTTGACTTTAACGCAGAAAATTGCAATGGAGAGCCGAAATTTATCATACCACAAATGCAACTTCTGCAGCGATCGAGAGAACGTGAACGAGTTCCACCATCTTGGAAACGAAAGTCAACCATTTCTTTTTGTTAATTCTTTTAGCCACTGGTATTACTTCTTTTGATGTTTGTTTAATCGATTATTTGAGCATTTCCCACTGGTCCTCGATGTCCTGTATTTTCTCAATAGCATTATATCTATTTTGTACTATCATACTGTACTTATCACTCATCTGTCTATCTAAGCATATCTAGTTTTAATTTTATATTTCTTGGGGATTTCTGTGTCTTCCGCAGTTTTATTCTTATCCTTCCAACTACTGGTACTTGATCACTATTGCAGTCTGTTCCTTGCCTTGTTTTAACAGATGTTAGCACAGTCCTGAATCTTCTCTGTACCAGTATAAAATCAATTTGATTGTGTACTTTTTTTTCTGGGCTTCACCATGTCCATAGTCGTCTAGGGTGTTGTTTGAACCAGGTGTTACCTATAATAGTTTCATGTGTCTGCCCAATCTATCAAACTATCTCCTCTATCATTCATCTCTTCAAGGCCATGTCCCCCAGTCACATTTGGCACTTTTGCTGTTTCTACCTTTGGATTGAAATCCCCTAATATAATAATTATTTCTTGAGATTTACACTGTTCAATAGTCATCTCTAGATCGTTGTAAAAAGTGTCAATGTCTTCTTCTTCGCTATTACTTGTAGGTGTATAAGCTTGAATAATGTTGATATCCATAGGTCATAATCAAACAGAGTACATAATAATAAAAGATAGGTTCCGTAACAGCGTCAAGAAAGCCAAAACTTATCTAGGAGCAGATATTACCTCAGATCACAATCCTGTAATGATTAAAATGAAAACCAAACTAACCAGAAACACAAAAAGACTAATTCATTAATACCAATAGATATAACAGCTTTTAGTCAAAAAGATGTTAAAGATACTTATACAAAACAATTAAAGAACACATATCAGAAGCTGCTAGAAGAAGGGATTGAGCAGTACAGAAGAGAAAATCCTGAAGAAAAAGGTACAATCAAATGGCAATGTATGAAGAAAAGTATACAAGAAACTTGCGGCACTTTACCCAAAAAAGAAAAGAACAAAAAACTAAACTGGATAACTTACACCATCTTAGAAGAAATGGAAGAAAGAAGACAAGCAAAAAACACCGCCAAATAGAAGGAAATTGATAATGAAATACGTAAAATGTGTTTAAAGGCAAAAGAAGACTGGCTCAGCCAAAGATGTCTAGAAGTCTAAAATATGGAAAGTAAACAAAATGTACGAGGAATGCACACAGAAATAAATAGAATGACTAATAAAAACAAAAAAGCTGCAGGAAGCGGATATATTGCAAATAAACAATTAAGAATGCTAACAGACAGTAAAGATATAATCTATAGATGGCAGGAATATATAACAGAACTATTGCATGATGAAAGAGATTGAAAAAAAAACAATTATAAAATGTACTTCTAGCTGTAAAATCGTATACTCTGAAGTGGACAAAAGCTATACATACAATGGAAAAGGGGATAAGCAGCAGGATCTGACAATATAAAGATAGAGACGATACAAGCACTAGAAGATTTGAGCATTGAAGTGATCACAGACATATGCAACGACATATACCATACAAGATACATACCAAATGAACTAAAAACATCAACGTTCATTGCATTGCCTAAAAAAGAATAGTGCTGTTGAATGCAGTGATTTTAGATCAATAAGCCTAATGAGCCACGTAACAAAAATCTTGCTAAAAATCATACAAGGAGGGATTCAGAATAAAATTAATGCTGAATTAGAGGAGCAACAATTTGGATTTAAGAAAAACAGTGGGACAAAAGATGCCATATTCAACATGAGGACACTAATCGAAAAGTACATAGAAGTAAACAAATCAATATATGCCTGCTTCAAAGACTTAAACCAAAGCTTTTGATAGAATACACCATAATCAACTTATTGACTGCCTAAAAGATATACGTACATCTAGATGACACAGACATACGACTAATATGTAATTTATACTGGGAGCAAACAGCAATAATAAAATATAATATAACAAACAGAACTCTACATCAATTGATATAAAAAGAGGAGTAATACAAGGATGCATCCTATCACCAAGCTTCTTCAATCTATACACTGAGCAAATATCTTTTTAAAAATCACAGAGATGCCAGGCATAACCATTAATGGAAAGTTAATCAATAACCTAAGACATGCTGATGACACTGTATTACTAGCAGAAGATCCTAAAGACCTAAAACAATTACTTAATGAAATAAACATGATAAGCCAAAAATATGGATTAGATATGAATATCAAAAATACTAAACTATGATCATAAACAAAGAAAATACTCAAAACCTACAAGTGAATATCAAAATTGAAGGAATAGACCTGGAGACAGTTCAGAACTACAACTATCGTGGACATACAATAACTAGTAATGGAAAATGTAAAACTGGAATAAACAAAAGAAAAGGAATGGCAAAAGGTAATTTTAATGCTATGAAAAGTATGCAAACATGAAAACAAATAACACCAGGACTAAAGCTAAGAATAGTAAAATGTTATATCTTCTCACAAAGGCATTCGACACAGTAAACAGAGATGGTCTCTACAAGGTGTTAGAAGGCATAGGCTGCCCTCCTAAATTACTTAGGCTGATAATTTCCTTCCATGAAGACATGAATGGCAAAGTCCATTTTGATGGGAGTCCATCAGAGAATTTCAAAGTCAACAAAGGAGTGAAACAGGGATGTGTCCTCGCCCCCACCCTTTTTGGTATATTTTTTGCTGCCCTCCTAAATTACACCTTCGAAAACAGCTCAGGAGATATTTACATTCGCACTAGACCAGATGGCTCACTGTTCAACCTAGCACGACTAAGAGCAAAAACCAAAACAAATGTTGCCCTACTTAAAGAATTTTTATTTGCTGACGATGCAGCCCTAGTCGCTCATAGTGAGGCCACCCTACAGTCGCTGATCAACAACCTGGATAAAGCATGCGACCTTTCATCACTGTCAATTAATGTTCAGAAGACAGTAATACTAAATCAAGGTGACTTCAAACCTATATCTATTACTCTAAAAGACTGCCCACTAGAATCAGTACAGAAATTTACATATCTTGGATCCACAGTTACGCAAACCATCTCTCTTGATGAAGAAATAAACTGTCGAATTGGTAAGGCAGCTATGACCTTCGGCAAACTCACAAAAAGGGCATGGAACAACACGAAACTAACTCAAAAGACTAAACTCTTAATATATCAAACTTGTGTGCTTAGCACACTACTATATGGATCCGAAACCTGGACAACATACTCAAACCAGGAAAAAAGACTAAATGTCTTCCACATGCGATGTCTCCGCAAAATAATGCACATCAAATGGCAGGACAAAATAACCAACTTAACTGTCCTGCAACGTGCTAAGACCCTAACAATCATGTCGATGCTCAGAAGTCGAAGGCTAAGATGGCTGGGGCATGTCCAACGGATGGAAGAAAAACGCATTCCTAGGCAAATACAATATGGCGAGCTAAAACACGGAAAACGACAAATCGGCAGACCTAAACTACGATATAGAGATATCTGCAAATCATCTCTGAAAGACTTCTCCATCTGTGAAAACGACTGGCAACATCTGGCAAGTGATCGCACATCATGGAGAGCACGTATAAGGAACGGTATAACAACATTTGAGACTGTGCTAAGACAGGACTTAGAAGAGAAGAGACTCATGAAAAAGGATGGTAAACCCTGTGGACCAGCGAGCCTGACCTGTTCATTATGTGACCGCGTGTGTTTGTCAAACATTGGTAGAATTAGCCACGAGAGAAGCTGTTCGGCAAAAACAATACCTCAAAAAAATACGCAATAGCCTCCACTAGACCGTCTGACAAGACGAAAAGGGCCATACATATCTTCTCATTATTCCTGCATGGTGCAGAGACATGGACATTAGACAAGAAAACAGAACAGAGAATTGAAACCTTTGACATGTGGATTTATAGAATAATAGGTAGAATTGGATGGAAAGAAAAGAAAGAAGAGAACTACTAAACACAATTAGAACATGTTCGGAGTACAATGATGATGACCAATAACAATAATAATAACAACTCAATAACAATTTAGAACAAGACAAATGCAATTTTTGTGGCATGTTAAAAAACACAACAGCCTAATAAAAGTAATATTCGAAAGGAAAATACAGGTTAATAGAGACAGAGGCAGACCAAGACTAACATGGACGAGTAACGTCAAAAGATGGACAAGTCAGTCTATGACAACCTTCATCATCAAAGCAAGAGACAGAGTGGGATGGTGCTACATGGTAGCCAATCTTCGATTCGGAGACGGCACTCGATGATGATACCTGACATTTCTTTGTGAACCTTGCAGATACGGCCTAAAAAATTAGAACCTCGATCAAATCTACAAGCAATACGATTACGAAATGACACTCCTCGTTTATTCATTCCACTTTCAGTGCAGTTTGTGATGGTTTCAGCTGTTACATTTTGAAGTGGAATTATGCAATTAAATGTCTCTCTAATTTCTCCGCAATCTGTCATATATCCACACATATAGACAGCCCAGATTTGTGGCAGTGTCTGTGGATTAATCATCCATTAAAGCAAATGGTGTCTCCTTAATTTCAGTAGCAAACTATTCATCGAGTCCTCTCCAGTGTACTGTAACATTTCAGTCGGCGTCTTTACTACAATATGTAGCTCTTTTACTCTGTTTCTGAAGCCAGTCACTTAAACTCTTATCTCGAGTTACCATCAAGATGTCTCACAATGTGTTCATATTTGGGTGTGTGAGCTCATCATCACCATCATGTGCCATACCGATTGGCGTAGGCGATCATGTCCTTCAACAATCTTCTATTTACAGTGCATCGTATCAGTTATGTTGTAGACTGTTTTCCATGCCATGACACTAAGATATCCAGTATTTCCTCACATTGTCGTCCGCATTATCTCTTTACTTTTATTTTGCCATTTGTAACAAAGTATTCCAATTTTCTTCTTCTCATGATGTGCCCGAAAAATGTTGATTGTTTCTTTCTGATGTTTTTTAGGACCTCCCTTTTTGTGTTGGCCTCTTAGAGAATTTCCTCATTGGTCTTTTTAGCTGTCAAGGGAACTTTCACCATTCTTCTGAGAAATCCCATCTCTGTGGCCTCTAATCGTTTTTTTCATTTGTTTGTCTACTGTCCATGATTCGCTTCTATAGGTCAGAATTGATTCTATATAGCACCGATGAACTTTCTTCCTCATTTTTTAATGGCATAGATTTGTTGCATAAGATTGTGTGTGAGCTACCTCCTCATTAAGTAGGAAATATAAATTGCTCATCAAAATGCTTATAAAAGTAAGTAGTAAAGTACACCCGTCACGCCAAGTGGCGGCGTATAGGGAATTTGGTGTTAGTGACCATAAATTTTACAGACCTTCGGCACATGATATTTGGGGTTATGTGGTTGGTATTACGGCCGTGCTGCTTTACTTTCCCAGAAAAAAAATCCGGTACCCATTTAAGGTTGGGTGAACCCGAAGCCATCGGTTGGGATCGAACCCTACCCCTTGTCTTTTGTAGTCCAGTTCACTAACCACTGAGCTATCGCGGCTCTCAAAATGCTTATGCAATACCTATTTTCTTCAATATCAGCTTTGCTTTGTTGATGTAAAATAGAGTATATAGGTGTCTTTTCATACAATATCCGCATATCTTCTTTCTGTATTGCATTTTTATGATATTCACAGGAATCATGTGTGTTTTTTTTTAATTTCCCAGTAGTTCCTTTTGTTTTCATATATTTAGTGAAGGGTACATTAAAAAGGGAATAAGGAACATTAATAAAGACACTTTTAGTTTTCTAAAATATGTTTGCATCATTCAGGTAATATTTAGAACAAACAGGACAAAAAACACAAACTTGATCTTTATCTTTAACAAGTTATTTGCGTTTACCTGTCCAAGGATCAACAAAATTATACACAAGCTTATGGGCAAATACCAGTGGACAAAGAGATATAATGAAGACGATGGCGCCGGACAGGACACACACAGCGGAAGCCAACTTAGAGCATTTCATGACAGGCCCTTTTGTGGAACCCCCAGAGGAAGAGTCAAAGAGAAAGACCAACATATTCTTGGAGATGACAGGTGGAAGCAGAGATGAAGAGGATGGGGAAGACAAGGAATGGTCTTTGAACAATGACAAGAAACAGAACAGCTTAGAATGTTGTTGAAGACCTATGCTCCACAAGAAGATGAAAGGAGGAAGAAGAGACCGTTTTACTATTATAATTTCAGAGAATCTTTCAAAGAAATTCTAAAAATGGAACATAATGCTGACATAGTTGAATATGTTCCAAAGATTTGTACCAAAAGGCAAATATCAGGGTTTTCTCTGAGGAGTAAATTTTACAGCCGTAACTTACAGAGAGGTTTCATATAATGCGGGATTTTACATTGAAAATGAGAGAAGACCCATGAATACACTTTTGCTTGAAAGATTCAACGACTTTGCGAAGCAATGTCAGATAATCTATCAAAGAAATTCTACAAATTGAACGTGTTGTTGACACAGTTCAATCTCACACTGGTCCATCATGAGTAGTGGACATTTCAAAGTGGACATACTGAAAGTATACATTTTTGTAATATTTAATATTCAGAAAAATTGCTTCTTGGGGTGGCACATCTGATGTAATTAGTTCCAGAAAATTATTTAATGAGCAGAAAATACGTGAACAAGTTGTAACTAAAGATTCAGATATCAGTTTTAGCATTTCTGATTCAGAATAATAATTTTCTTCGAGTTGTGCAAGTTGTTGTAGCGATGACAATGGCCAGACTGATCATTAGTTTTCATTAAATTATTTATATGAGTGTCCCTCTTGGTTGGCCAGTGTTTCTTCTCATCCACGGCAAGGCACCTCAGCGACTACCAGCTCAATTTAAAAAAAAATCAGATTGAGAGACACCCTGAAAGTAACAAAAACGGCGAAAAAACAAGTTTCCGGTTAGGAAAAAAAATTTCCAAGAGGGTTAGGGTTAGAGACTAGGGAAAGGGGTTAGAGTTAAAGATTAGGGAAAAGGGTTAGGCGTAGGTTTTGGACTAGTGATAATCTCTATCTATTGTCCTTTCGAGCCGGAGACGGCACATAGGGCAGAACCACAATTTTAAAAACAGAAACCTTGCGTGCCAAAATGGCACATATTGCAGAGATCACTGCTCTAGTGATAATGGTTAGGGTTATAATCATGGTGGGGGTTAGGAACAAGAATCAGCGAGTTATGGTTAGATTTTGGAGTAATGAAAAGGGTTAGGTTTAGGTTTATGGTGAGAGTTAGGAACAAGAAATAGCGAGCTAGGGTTAGGTTTTGGAGTAGTGATAATGGTTAAGGTTAGGTTTTGGACTAGTGATAATGGTTAGGATTTTGTTTATGGTGAGGGTTAGTGTTATAAATTTATATAAAGAGTTGGAGTTAGGGTCAGTGTTACAGCTTAGGTCAAAGTTAGGTTCCGGGTTAAGAATCAGTGAGTTAGAGATAGGGTTAGAGTTAGAACTTAATTAGGGTTAGTGTTAGAGCGTATGGAAAAAGGTGAGGGTTAACACGAATTAGGATTAGGGTTATGGTTAAGAATCAGTGAGTTAGAATTATATATTAGGGAAAGAGAGATGGTTAGGGTTAAATATTAAAAGGGCTAGGAAAATGAATAAGAGGATTAGAGCTTGAATCAAGGTTAGATTTCTTAGAAAGTATGTCCGATATTTTTACTCAATGGAATAAAAAGGCGAATGTGAAAAACAAAAAGAGGGCAAAATTTCTTAATGTTGCTCTATATATTATCTATAAATTAGGCAAAAGTTTGCGACAAAGTAGGTCAATATTTTTGCTCAATGGAATAAAAAGGCAAATTCTTCAAGCAAAGATATCAATATTTTTGGTGATTGGAATAAAAAGAGAAATTTGAAAACCACAAGAGGGCTGAATTTCTTAATGTTGCCGCATATATTATCTATAAATTAGGCAAATTCTTCTGGCAAAGTAGGTCAATATATTTGGTGATTGGAATAAAAAGTCATATGTAAAAAACACAAGAGGGTGACATTTCTTAATGTTGCCTTATATCATCATCATTGAGTGCCTTCTCCGCATAGATAATTAGTATGGAGCTGACTAAATCGTGAATACTTTGTCTCTTTATGTGGAAAAATGAGTTTTCTAGACATAAAGATTGGTTAAGGGAGTATATATTTTAGTTGTTTCTCGTTATTCTAAAAATTTGTTGGAAAACACAGAGCCAATGAGCACGCTTTTTCTCATAGTCCGAACTCAAAATGTCTTTAGAAAAAAAACTTCACTAACTTAACGTGAGTTAACACTGAGATGACTGAGAAAAAGCATGTGCTCCTCGGCTCTGTGTTTTCCAACACATTTTAGAATAACGAGAAACAACTGAAATATATACTCTCTCAGCCACTCTTTATGTCGAGAAAACGCGTTCTTCCACATTAAGAGACAAAGTCTTCACGGTTTAGCCAACTCCATACTAATTAATAAAGAGTCTATGCTATTCTATCTGTTTCATTGTGAGTAAAGTCTCTTGCCGTAGGTATGGCAATGCCCTTCTAAAAAGCGAGTGAAAAGTGTATACAATCAGACTTTACATAAAGAATGCTTCTGACAACGCATTGGTGATCCCTAATGGCAGATACTTTCATGAGTAAGCAAAGATTCCAGAGGTCACGAAGTTGTTACAAGGAAAATGACACGCTATTGGCGTAAGACAGCTGTTTCGTTGTGTGAGTATAAAATCATAAAGGTCACTAGAAGGCGTGAAACAACTGTCATCGGTCATTGACATCATTCCAAGAGAAATATTATTCTCACAGACAAGGAAGCTGGTATTTGTATCATGAATGTCTTGGTATCGAGACATGTCAGATCGGTCTGAGAATTAATCTTAATCTCTTAGTGTTTACAACTACAAGGAACCTGAATTGATTCTAGGGGTCAGTAGACTAATGTGAACCTGTCTTTGATAAACTTCTCGAAGGAAGATGCCATCTACAAAGGTTGTTGTAGTGAAATTACTACAGTGTCTTTATCTCATTCTCATACAAGCAGATCCTGCCATTTTAAGTTTCTTTCTTTATCTAGAAGAAAGCGTTTTGTGTTCATAAAGAATTGCTCCCAACTATATAAATTCAAGCACTCTGTCTGTCAAATTTTGTCTCAAATCTGAAGCTACCACATAGTTGTCTCACTATTAACCAACGTTTAGTTAGTGGCATTTTCCTGAAACAGATTCTATTCCAGAATTAAACCATGTAAATTGCTTTAATATTTAAGAATAGAGTTAAAGAGTTCAGTCTCAAATCTATAGCTTATGATAGTGTTTTATTTTTAATAATGTAATATTGGCATGGCTATTATTCACAATATTTTATCTAACTGAAAGTGTTAACTGTAAATGAAAATATTGAACTGCTACTGTTAATTACTTAATGAAATAATCATATTGAAGGAATAGACCTGGAGTCGACCAGAACTACAACTACCTTAGACATGCTATAACCACTGGTGGAAAATACAAAACTGAAAAGAACAAAAGAATTGACATGGCAATAAGTAATTTTAATATCATTAAAAAATATAGTAACATCAAAACAAACAACACCGGGCTGAAAATGAGAAGAGCAAAATATTATATCTTCTCAACATTACTGTATTGTGCAGAAATGATGCAGAAACATGGACATTAGACAAGAAATAGAGCAAAAAACTGAAGCCTTTGAAATGTGGACTGATAGAGAATAGAAAGAATTGCATGAAGAGAAAACAAACGATGAAATCTTAAAACAACTAAAAAAGAGAACTACTAAACACAATTAAAACAAGACAAATGAGATTTTGGGGCATTTTAAAAGACACAGCAGCCTACTAAAAGTAGCAGGGAAATACAAGTTAAAAGAGGCAGAGACAGGCCAAGACTAATACGGATGAGTAACATCAAAAGATGGACAAGTCAGCCTATGACAATCAGCACCATCAAAGCAAGAGACAGAAATGGCGCTCGATAGTAGCCAACCTTCGATGCTGAGACGCCACTCAAAGCTGAAGAGATTGTTAACTTGGGATAGACATAGAATAAATAAATAGATTACATTTTATTATATTTATTTATTTTTATTACATTGTATAAGGTATATAATTGATTAAATTAAACAATAATGTTATCTATCTGATGTGGTTAACTTGTTGCTATGGAAATTAGTGTTTCCAGTGACGTTCCAAAATGGCTAAATGCTTATCTTCCGCTTGTCAATTGGTAGTATAGCATGCGAGAGTAAGACATGAAAATGAGTTCTGGTTATGGTTTGGTTTAGTGTTATGGTTAGGGGTTAGAGTAGTTTATAATCTCGTTTTTTTCACTTCTTTTTCTCTATCACTCTCTAAGCTGTATGTTAAGGAAAAATACGTTCCAAAAAAATGGGGCTTGTCGCCTCTATCTACACATTTGATGGATACGTAAAATGTTCACTTACCACATATGACTCAGTTTCTTCTTTTTTTATGATAAATATACACACATGTGGCTTGGAATTATACGTTCAGATATTCAAGGGGTGTCCTGTTTTAATAGGGTGAGGTATGTATTTTAAGTAGTATTACATTTTAGTAAAGTTAATGATTAAGAATACAAATATTAATACAAGAGTTAGGGAAATGGTTAAAGTCAGGTTTTGGGTTGTAGTTGGAGACTAGGAAGAAGGGTAACGGTTAGAGTTAGCGATTAAGGAAAGATGGATAGAGTTAAAGTATAGTGAAAATGGTTAGGGTTAGAGATTACGGAAAAGGGTAAGAGTTATAGATTAGGGGAAAGGGTTAGGTTTAGAGTTAGAGGTTATCGTTATTGGATTGGGTTAGATTTAGAGATTACGGATAAGGGTTACTTTAGAGGAAAGAGAGTTAGTGTTAGAGGAAAAAGTTTTAGAGTTAGTGTTAGTTTTAGAAGAAAGAGAGTAAATGGTTAGAGATTATGGAAAAGAGCTGGGGTTAGAGGAAACAGGGTTAGAGTTAGTGTTAGAGTTAAAGGTTTAGGAAAAGAGTTAGAGGTTAGAGTTAGAGATTAGGATTAAAGTTAGAATTGGAGATTAGAGTTACAGATTTGCGTTATGAGTAAGGGTTAGAATTACTGATAGGAAAAAGGGTTAGGGTTAGAGTTAGGGTTATGAGTTAGTGGATAGGGAAAAGAGTTATACGAAAGAGAGTTATGGTTAGAGGAAAGAAATGTATGGTTATGGTTAGAGTTAGTGTTAGTTTTAGGTTAGAGAGTTAGGGTTAGGGAAGAGTTCACATTTCACTTTTTCTTCCCTGGAGTAAAATTATTGCCCTACTTTGTCACACACTTTTGCCTAATTTTATTGAGTTATTGAGTTATTTGCGGGTCATCATCATTGCACTCCGAACACCTCCATAGGTGCTCAGATCCCCTCCTCAGCAATTCCATCAGTGTCCAGCGACTGACGATTCCAGTTCTATGTTGGTTGATAAGTCTTCTTACACGGCCACTAAGTTTCTCATTTCTGGCTGTGCCCATTTTAACTCCCATTTCCATCATCCGAAGAAGTGACGTGGATCTGTGTTTGTCGAAGTCATGTGCTCTTCCCACATCATCTCGGAGGGCATTGATGATGTCCGCCCGATCCATTGGTTGCCTGTCCTCAACGACAGCGCAGCTAGCCAACCTGTCCGTTCTTTCATTTCCCCGTACTCCCGCATGTCCAGTGACATAGACAAAGGTGACCTTACGTATTTTGGATTTCTGCAACGACTCTACCCATTGCATGCGTACAGAGTCCGCCTCCACTTTTTAAATCATGCTCATCGAATCACTCAGTATACATGCGTTGGTGTAGTCTTGTGACTCTAACCATTTAAATGCCTTGGTCACTGCCATCGCCTCCATTGTCATGCTACTCGTGGTCATGACGTATGCACCACTACCTTCCTTGACTATTCTTTTTACAATATTTTCTTATTATTACAGATAATAAATATGGCAACATTAAGAAATTGTACCCTCTTGTGTTTTTTACATTTGTCTTTTTCTTCCAATCACCAAAAATATTGACCTACATTGCCCAAAGAATTTGAACATTATGAAATATTGTCCTCTTGTGTTTTCCCAATTTCTTTTTTATTCCACTCACAAAATGTTGACCTACTTCGCCCGAAGAATCTGCCAAATTTATAGATATAAGGCAAAATTAAGAAATTTTGCTCTCTTTTTTTGTTTTTCACATTTGCCTTTTTATGCCATTGAGCAAAAAAAATTGGACATAATTTCTCAGATATCTAATCTTGATTCAAGCTCTAACACTCTTAATCATTTTCTTAACAGTTTTAATCTTTAACCCTAACCGACTCTCTTTACCTAATTCGAACTCAATAATTCTTACCCATAACCCTAACCCTATTCTTGTTAACCCTAACCTTTTTCCATAAGCTCTAACATTAACCCTAACTAAGCTCTAACTGTAACCCTACCCCTAACTCACTGATTCTTAACCCAAACGCTAACCTTGACCTAAGGTCTAACACTGACCCTAATTAACTCTTACCATAATCTATAACACTAACCCTAACCCTTACCTTAATCAAAATCCTAACCATTATTACTAGTCCAAAACCCAATATAACTACTCCAAAACATAACCCTAACTCGCTGTTTCTTGTTACTAATCCTTATTATAACCTAAACCTAACCCTCTTCACAACTCCAAAACCTAACCATAACTCGCTGATTCTTGTTCCTAACCCTCACCATAATCATAACCTAACAATTATCACTATTCCAAAACCTAACCATAACTCGCTGATTATTTTTCCTAACCCTCACCATAATCATAAACATAACCATTATCACTATTCCAAAACCTAACCATAACTCGCTGATTATTTTTCCTAACCCTCACCATAATCATAAACATAACCATTATCACTATTCCAAAACCTAACCATAACTTGATGATTCTTGTTCCTAACCATAACTCTCACTATAATCATAAGTCTAAACCTAACCCTTATCACTGCTCCAAAATATAATCCTAACCCTAATCATTACTCCAAAACCTAACCAGATCTCGCTGATTCTTGTTCCTAACCCAACTATATAACCCATATCATAACCCTAACGATTATCACTAGTCCAAAACCTATGTCTAACTCTATTCCCTAATCTCTAACACTAACCGTAACACGACGATTCTTGTTCCTCATAACACTAACCCTTTTTCCGAATCTCTAGAGCACTCTAACCATTCCCCTAGTTTCTAACCCTAACCCTCTTGATGATTCTTTTTTTCTTAACAGTAAAATTATTGGTTTTTCGCCATTTTTGTTTCTTTCTGGATGTCTCTCAATCTGATAAACTTTGAGCTGGTAGTCGCTGAACTGCCTTGCCTCGGATGTGAAGAAACACTGGCCGAACAAGAGGGACACTCGTGTTTTGGTCTATTTTCTGAGCAATTACTGATCCAATTTTGTTGTATTTTAGCAACGTCAATTTCTCAACATGAGTTAATAAACATGGTGTTATATGACATCATTCAGAAAGATATAGACTTTGCAAAACGAGATGCTACACAGACCACTCTACCACGGAATTTGCCATACAATTCACCACAAATAGCAGGAGCGCCATTACAACAGTTTGCGACACCAGCCACCGGGGACATCATTCCACAATCCAATTTATGTGCCAGTCTCTCCAGCCCATTCCGCATCTGAGCTCTGGTCCAGCCCTTATCCAACCTTTTCTCTCTCCATTTTTTCTCACATCTCCATCTCATCGTAGCTCCAGCCTTTCACCATGTAAAATTTTCTTTAAAAATTCGATTTCAGTCCCTAAATCCCTTATGCATCTACCCCATGTTGCTCAGAATCTATTCAAAGATACACCATCCACTCCATCCTTCATTGTCTCTATTTCTTCCACCTCTTCCCCATGGGTCATTCCTCCAACCCCGTAATCATTTTTTTTTAAATCAAATAAATTTATTTGGTATTACACCGTTTATTTTGAATTTTTTTGTCACTGTAATAGATGCATTCTGTAAAATCATTGCCTTTGAATTATGTGTAGTAAGTATTGTAATATATTGTGATATATTTTGTATGTGTCTTTGAATTATGTGTGTGAGTTTTAAATATTGTAATATATATTGTGTTAAATATTGTACTTGTCTACATTTTACATTTTTTTTAAAAACTCTTCACTAAAATTTTACGAACTTTACACTTTTTCTTTTCCTTCTCCTAAAAACACTTCTTGACAACAATACCCACATTTTTTATTTTCCTCTACACATAACAGTCGCGTATAAACATCACATTTTTCTTCTCCTAAAAATACCCTACGTTATAACCTCAAGCGGCTACACAATCTAAAAGTATACACATTTGTCTTAAAAAAAACATGTGACAACACGTCCACGCGACTCACATTCCTTAAATATAGACAGCGCCACCCCTTTTTTCTCCTAAAAATCAAAATACTACAACACGCGACATACATTTTTCTAAAAATAAACAACGCCTTTCTCTTAAAAATCAAAACACGGCAATGTCACGTGCCCTGCGCCCACGCGACAGTGACACACATTTCCCTAAAAATAAACGCCTTTTTCTTTAAAAAAATCAATGCACGTGACACAAACTTCACTAAGACCTTTTTCTAACTAAATTTCAATACTTTTCTTGTTTAACAACTATGACGTCACTTGACCTAGATTCACACCTTCCACTGAAAACTTGAACTCAAATTACCTTGACCTAGATTCAATAACAGACATCTTCAACAAGTGGTCAAACCAATTGAAATTCATTAACAGCAACAATTGGCTTCCACACATTCAACAAGTGGCTTCCATCAACCCAAAATAATCCACAAGTTAACTCATTGCTTTCAACTGGTGGCATCATTTCCAGCAACAAGTGGCTTCTATGGACACACAATATGCAACAGGTAGAACCCACATTTCACCTAATTATATATGCACACTACCCACATTATTCAAAAAGTGCCCCAGAACCCACATTTCAAAGCAAACAGTGACACACAAACCCACTTTTCCACGCAACAAGAGGCTTACAAACCCAATTTTCCATTCAAAAAGTTCCACCTGAACCCAAATTTGGTCCAACAATTGCAAGATGAACCCACATTCCAGTTTAACAGGTGGCATTAGAACCCACATTGGTTATTGGTTATTGGTTATGGAAGGCCTCGGTATCACAGCAAACGAATTAAAATCCATAATTGCTCAACCGCCCGTGCCAGTGGAATCATCCGAATTACTAATTCATCTCCCAAACAAAGAAAAGTAACTCTAGTCCCCATCGTAGCAGTCTCAGCACACGCCAAAAGACATAAGGCGAAACCGCGCAGAAAGTGAACACAGCCAACTGTTCCCCGTCATACGATATCATCATTCATCGTAAACAAGCGGGATATCGAAGCAGGATCAAAACGGATGAGACACACAGCTCACGGTGTGCACAGAGCACTTAACTCAGTAGCTCCTGCAACAAGCCGGACTTGGAATATGAGGAAACTGCAACAAGGAACACTTTTCAGACATAGCCTTCAATGGTTCCTGCCGCCTATCCACCATATACCATGGGAGTTCACGTCCTCCCGAAAATGATGATCGTCATAGCACTTGATGATGTTAGGCCGTCATTGATGACTCCAATTCCAAACATATAGACACACAGTGGTGGTAAGTTATCATTTCCAATCCAACAGAAGCCACATGACCTGTAGTTAGTAAAACCACAGAGAGAATATGATTTTGTGACCTTCACTGATTCACTCTTAGATGTGAATGTGTAGTTTACACAAGAGGAGAAGTTTTCAACTACAGTGATCCCATTTAAGGCAATTCTGGGATAGCAAGGCAAGTCTCCTTTATAGCAGCAGAACTTGATGTTCTCCGCTCCCTTCTTGTAGCTGCCGCCACACGATTCTGATGTCTCATTAACTTGGATATCATTCAAGAACAAAGTCAGATTAACATTCCATAGATATGGCTCTGCTGATGAAATGCTTGGTGCAACAGTTGTATCAATCATACTGGAGGCTCCTGGTCTGTGGTCATTAATATCACAGACGGCACATGATGTTGTTATATTCAGTATTTCTTTATGGGGTGTAAATATGTGGCACACACATGGAGAGTGGTTTGTGGTCACAGTAATCCCATTAAAGGCAATTCTAGGGTAGCATGGCATAGCTGTTTCAGAACAGCACAATCCTATTATGTTTTCTTTGTTCGCTATAAAACTGGTGCTGCTACACAATCCTGACCAATTATAGGTGTGGACATTATTCACTTGCAATGACAAAACTGCTTTGTTTACATCATAAACCTCTGGAAGCGAATCATTTATGGGACTAATAGTACAGTTTATTCTTCCATCGGGGATATCTTCATTGAGTCCCCCCAAAAAAAGGTCTTTGGTTAAAAAGCACAAAAGGCTTTTGAGTGAAACACACAATGAGCCCATTTCATAGATTCAAAATGATCCTTGCCAATGCCATCCGTTTGCACAAGTTAGGTCCTTAGCTACCAACGTCCCAAACGTCTGAAACGAAGCCATCGAATTAACGACTTTATCTACAGCGAAGGTTAACGAACTGTGAACAAACATTTATGTTCAAACCCTTGAAAACATTTTCAAAAATCTGCCAACTCGCAGCAATATCATATATCGTGTTGTTCAATGTAAACATTGCGTAGTCCATAGCTCGAATATAAATAAGCTGCCATTTTGGTGCGTCCCATGACGTCATCCTTGAATTGTTGTTCTTGCACATTTGCTGAATATGGAAGCCAATTTCAAGAACAACAATAAATGTGTGAACATTTATGTAGGATTGGTGGTGGAAGGAGATTAGCCACAAAAGAAAAGCTGAAGAATAAAAACTCAAGAAAAAAAAATAAAAGAATAAAAAAATAAATATTGTGAAGGCATACGAAAGTGACATTTCTATTTTGTGACATAAACATAAATTATGATGGTGCAGCAACACATTCAATGAGAATGTGTGAGAAGTGTATTGGGAGACTGTAAAGCACGAAGAAACACAACCGTCAGCAACAATTACAGTCAGGCTAAAGTGCTGGCTTATAACAGCACAAACATTTGAACTTGTTTAAAACCAAATATTACTCTCATAGAATGTTCCATATGTAGACGCTATGATAGCTTTCAATGTGATAATATGTTAAAGAAGATTCTGTAACTGCCATGACTGATGTGACTCTTATTTCGTTAATCATTCAGACCAGTGGTGGCCAACTTGAGGTTGCCCGAGGGCCGGATTAAAGCCAAGGCCAAGACCCGCGGGCCACACTTAAGAATATCGTCAAAAATGACAGTAGGGACCTATAGATATAGTAATGTATAAATAATGCTTGCACTTTGACTACATATTTGATTTGTAACAAATCCATTAATTATTCATTTTAAAATTACCTTTAATGTCTCAGTGCGACGATTGTGACTTGTCACAGCTTTCCACCAGAGATTTGAAGTCCACTTCCATTTTTGACGTGGCGATTCGGAGAGTATGGGACAATGTCGAATCGGTCATTCTGTTCCTGGTCTTAGATTTAATTAACTTCATGGAAGAGAATGTTGTCTCGCAGAGATATGTGCTGCCGAATATAGAGCACATCTTTAGTGCCCATTTTCTCAGACACGGGTAACGTTCATTTGGTAGCAATTTCCAGAAGTCAGCTCCTAATGCCTTTACAGTACTGAGGAAGGGGTCACACTGAAGGTCACACAACTCTAGTTGAAGATCTGATGGCTGGCACTCCACTGTGCACTTAATTGGGTTATTAAAAAGTTCCGTTTGCGGACGAAACATTTCAAAATCTTGAAATCGTCGATCAAATTCACAAATCAAATGTTCAATGTCAGCTGCGTACTTACTGAAGTTTGCACTTTCTATCTCTGACAACAACTGCTTACAACTTGAAAAATGGAACAGATCATTTTTTTGCAAAGAAAGTCTAAATAGATTCAGCTTCTTTTTAAAACCATCAACATATCCCATCAATTGAAAAATGGTTTGCTTTTCCCCTTGTAGCTGCAAATTCAATATGTTCAAATGTTGTGTGATGTCTGTGAGATATGCCAGATTATAAAGGAAATTAATGTCTTTGAGTGCATGTTGAAGATCAATGGAGCATGGTAAGTTCTCTCGCAGGAAGTCATAAATGTCATTCTTCAGTTCAAAAAATATTATTAAACATTTCCCTCGACTAAGCCATCTTACTTCTGTATAAAGCAGGAGATCACCGTAGCTAGAATCTACTTCCTCTAAAAATGATAAAAACTTCCTGTGATTTAAAGACTGGTGTCCTCCTCTTATCAAATTTGTTATTTTCACAACAGTAGCCATGGTGTCTTTTAGATTTATGGACTTTGCACAAAGGGCCTCTTGATGAATTATGCAATGCAATGTAGGTACGTTAATTTTGTTTTGCTTTAGAAGTCCAACAAAACCAGTATTTGAACCAATAAAAGCTTTGCAACCATCAGTACACACTGCAGACAACTTTCCAAAACCACCTACTTCATCTACGGCACTATGAACTGCAGAAAATATGTCTGTCCCTCTACAAGTGTCATGCAAAGAGCAAACTTTCAACAATTCTTCAATAACAGTAAAATCCTCCTGGATAACTTTAACAAAAATAAGAAGCTGGCAAGTGTCAGTGATGTCAGTACTTTCATCAATCGCGAGCGAAAAATATGAGCAGTTTTCAATACAAGATTTTAAACTTTGAGACAGTTGCAGACTGATGTCTTCTGTTCTTCTGGCTACAGTTTGTTTTGAAAGAGGCACAGATTCAAATTCTTTGGCTATTTTTTCTTGACCGAATGCCTTTGCCATTTGAATCGCACATTTCTTCACAAAATTTCCGTCAGTAAAGGGTTTTTTAGATTTTGCAAGCTCATAGGTAACTGTATATGATGCAATGATCGATGACTCTTTAATTTTATTGCCCTTTGTATACATACTTTGCTGTTGATTCAACTTTGTCTTCAGCTGTTCAACCAAAAGCTTCCTAGCTTCAATGCTATGTTTCTCATACATGTTTTGATGATGTGTGGCATAGTGCCGTTTTAAATTATATTCCTTCAAAACGGCTAACACTTGAACGCAAATTAAGCACTGAGGTTTAATATCCTAATTGAAGATGAACAAATAATCTAATTCCCATTCAGGTTTAAATATGCGATTTTCACAATCAACTTTTCTACGTTTTAACATGATTTAATACAAAATCTCACATCAAAGTTAAAAGTCACAGAATGTTGGTCCACTATCGAAAATAAGTCCAGATTTGACAGTTATACACAGACTTGTGTTTGACAATGAAATCAAAAGATTGTGACCAAATAAACACGTTGCAGTCATTTTATGGACAAGACAAGGCGATGGGATCAAAGGGAATGAAGGCGAACAGTGAAACATTTTGAATGTAACTTCAAAGACAGAATTAGAGCTACGAAGTCCCCTCACCCCTGTCCCTCCCAACCTCATTAACCCCTTACCGCGAAATGAAAGAGCCACCACAAGTCCAGACGACAAATGTTGAGCCAAAGATCTGACGCTATCACCGCACTGACAATAAAGCAACTTTGCGGTACCAACTCGAAGCAAAGACTTTGAATATTGTCGGCACCATTAGTTGTGCAGAGAGTGTGTGTGTGTGTGCGTGTGCGTGTGCGTGTGCGTGTGCGCGTGTGTGTGTGTGTGTGTGTGTGTGTGTGTGTGTGTGTGTGTGTGTGTGTGTGTGTGTGTGTGTGTGTGTGTGTGTGTGTGTGTGTGTGTGGTGTGTGTGTGTGTGTGTGTGTGTGTGTGTGTGTGTGTGTGTGTGTGTGTGTGTGTGTGTGTGTGTGTGTGTGTGTGTGTGTGTGTGTGTGTGTGTGTGTGTGTGTGTGTGTGTTATTTGAAATTATGTTGCCAATCTAGCTGTTGCGAGAAATTGACAGAGATTTTCAAATTGTGTATTCTTGAACGATAGAAGAGTTAACTCCGACACGGATTAAAACCAGGAGAAATCCGCTATTAGGGGTAAAAAATGAAGTAAGTCCGTGGAGCTTCGCGGGCCAAGAAAACTAGGCTGGCGGGCCGGATCCGGCCCGCGGGCCGCCATTTGGCCACCCCTGATTCAGACGATGCATCAGTTAATGAACATCAGGAAAGTATACTTCTTCATTTTCAACTCCCTGTGGAGCATAGATCTTCAACAAACACTTCCCAAACGATTCTGTTTCATTACATTCTTTTAAGATCATTTTGTGTCTTTCCCAATCCTTTCATCTCTACTTTCACCTGTCTTTTCCCAGTATATTTTGTTCTTCCTCTTTGTCTCCTCCTCTAGGGATTTCAAGAAAAGTCTTGTCGTGTAAACCTCTCAGGTGACTTCTGCAGTGCGAGTCCTACCCAGCACTATTGTTTTTGTCTTATATCTTTATCCACTGGTATTTGATTGGTTCTTTCCTATAATTCTAAATTAGTGGTTTTCACGTTCACAGCAACATAGTAGGACTGGTTCAACTCTGGAATGAAAATTTGTATTTTCATACTTAACTTTTAATTAAAGTATACTTACATTTACAGAATTATCTACACCTGTAGAACGTATAACTGCTTTCCAAATTGATAGCACACACTACTTCCATTACAAACCTACAACACAAACAGCTGTGACTTCCACAATTTCAATAGACGCTTACACAGCAGCAATAGCTACAGTTAGTACTTCTACTAAAGAAAAAACTATAAATGTAACACATACTGCTGCAACAAACACAGCTGTAACATACACAGCTTTGTCATCTATAGTTGAACTTTTTCTCACAAATGACATATCATCCAGGCTGTCCACAGCTACAATATACACAACACACATGGTGACATCACATAAGCTTATAAGCCTTCTCACCACCAACAACATGTCATCTAATCAATCGACTGCTGGCACCGTGTTCACATACAACAACCCTGCCATGTAAAAAAAAACATTGCTTCACCTGCCTTACATTTTCCAGAAAACAAATCTTCACATTTTCATTCTTTCAAACTCAGAGACAGTTCTACACCACACATCTCAAATGAATAGAACATAAAGTAATAACAGAGCCTTTGACAAAAGATGAAGAAAAATTGCTCACTAAGCTTGTTAGGAAAAAGCTGCACACGAAGTTCTAACAAAATATTAAAATGCAAGTCAAGTTAGAAAACAAATACAGTTCTTAAAAGAGAGTGATTTCCAGGTTCCATAAATAGGATGTAAGAGAGAGATTTGGCAAAGAGATTAGCTTCAGAGCTAGCTAGAGCAGATAATGATGAATTTAGAACAGGATCAGATTATAGCTCCCTAAGTCGCAGTAACCTGTGTGTTACCGGGACCTCATTATGAGGGAGTAAAGAATAATGGCACTGTGACCTTCCAGGAATGTTGTAAGAGGCGACTAAGGAGATTGATCGATGGCTTGACAAGCTAGAT